>OX344727.1:42191726-42800814 GCA_947034835.1 Ballota nigra
CTTTATCACTTTAACAAAGTAAAAAACTGATTTTTCTTATTTATCATGCTTATATCAGTGTGAAAAACTTATATGAATCTAAAGTGTATTAATTGTTTTGATTAAAGGGTGTAAGTTGTTCTACTAAAAAAAAAGTGGAAAGTGATTTATGTATAAACAAATTTCGCACTATACATATTCTATTTATGTATTCAAGGTTGGTTGTAATATATTTCTTTTCCAACCCAAAATAAATTGGAAAAATTAACAAATATATTATTAATTGGATAATTTTTTTAAGAAATAACATATTATGTTGCATGACTAAAAATTACGAAATAGAGCTTTCTCGCTTTATATAATGATAAAGCTAGAACAATTATGTCAACTTTAATTTTAATAGTGATACGAGTTAATTATGTTGAAAAAATTAATGACATAAAGAGTAAATAAGTGTATATTATGAGTATAATGGTTATGAGTTTTATTTTTATTTTTTGTGCATGTGTGTGTGAAAACTAATGTTAGGGAAGCCAAAAGATAATCTTTTATGAAAAAGTATACAGTGAAAATAACTTATACATGAACTATTGAAAGGTATTAGTTGTTCTCACTAAAGAGTAGTAGTTATTTTTACTAAAAAATATTTGTTGTTTAGTGAATACAACCTTATATTTAATATAATATTCTTTTATATTTTATATAACACAACATTGTTCTTTTTCAGTTACTTTTCCTAAAAATTATCGTTCTCAAGTTTTGGTGGATTGCAATCAATCTGAGTTTATGTATTGTTTGGTATGTATTAATTATATTTTATATCTTACTTTTCAGTAAAATTTATTTTATCAAAACTTTATGTACATATTTTTTAAAAATTGTGTATATTTCTAATCTCAATATATTATTCTTTCTATTCCAAATTCTTCCAAGGAATGCAGTTAGTATTTTTTTATGTATTAGTTTTACTATTCAGTTGAAGAACGCAATCAATGGAGAAAATTCTAATGTTAGTTATGATCATCGTTTTATAGAATCTCATGGTGGACATTCTATCTTTATGCGTCTATGTGTCAATTGGAAATTTGTGGCGTTGATTGTTTCTCAGAAAATATCTGACGAAGTCTATTTTTACAAAGAGCCCTTAGAAGAAAATGATTCTTCCAATATTTTTGTTTTTATATCTTTCGAGGATGATTCTATAAGGTGTTGTGTTTGAACTAATTCTTTTGGAGTGTTATGTTTATTATAACTTTGTTTATAGTGTTAATCATTTTTTAATAATAGTATTAATGTTTATTTTCGTAGATTATTGTCTTTAATAGTGGCTATTGATAATTCATCACATACAAGAAATACTATAAAATTAGCTTGATATTATCACTACCATCATGATTTATCAAAAGAGAATAAACAATATAAAATTACCTGAATGTAATTATCTACTATGGAAGTTGTAGTGTTTTGTTAACAATCATTTTTTATATGCCGACCGTTGTTTCAGTGTAATATATTATTACCAAATATTCTATTTTTTCATTTCAAATTAATAATTATGCAATTACATAATCAAATTAAAATGCAGTGAATTTTTTGCCTTCGTAGTATGTTTTAGTATTTGTTTATGTCCTAAAAAATAGTTGTTACCAATTTGTATGAAATTTGACTTTCGTGTCGAATCCGTCTACTCTACCACTGAGATTAATGTTTAAGGTGTTAATTAACTAAATTTGAAATTAGATTTAAATCAAGATTATGTTTACCTTTGGAAATTTTATTTGTTACCAGTAAATTAACATCATTTGATTTCTGGGAGTGGTTAGATCACCTTATCTTCGACATGTAGCAAATGTACACCGAACTATTAAACAGTCTAATGTGTGAATCTTTAAACATCAGTGAGTTTTCTCGAATCATGATCGGTTTAATTATTTTTTCCGATTGATCTATTATGCAATTTGGAAGAATTGTTAAAGTTTTTAAAGAATTATAATTTAATTAGGATTAAAATGAAATTTATACGTAAATCAAATAATTAACTGATTAAATCACCTGAAATCCAACATGCAACCAAAATTTTGGATGGAATTAAACCAATGTCTTTGTAATCCTTTCATAATCAATCGAGCTTTTACCAGTTTGAGGATGATCCTCTTTTTGGGGTCTAACCTAAAAATGATGAGGATTTGAAAAATTATTAAAGAACAAAAATATAAAATAATTTAAATGTCTGAAATGTACCTTAAATTTCATAAAGAAATTTGTTCTATAATATTGATTTCAATTGCTTTTGAAATCTGATGAAGTTTTTGTGTATGGTGGAATTTCAGGCGGTGACCTTTGACTTTGGTTGTCAATGGCTTCATTAATTTGTTTACTGGTTTAGATCGGTGATGAGATGCAAAGTGATGGTGAAACAAGGAGTATGGTGTTCTTCCACTTACAGTATGAAGGAGTAAATAATTGATATACCTTTAATAATTAAATATTTTGGTCTAACATATTGAACTTTGAATATGGGAGACAACAATACATTAATCTTCTTCCATGTTTATAGTTAAACGTACACGTGTGTTATCAAATGTATATGTAAATTTGTGAAAGAATTATTCAATATGTCATAAACTAATATTACTGCAATTGATTTTTGTGTTTATTTTTTGCAAAAATTTATATGGGACCGTCTTATAGCATTAGACAATACGAATTAACATCCACCCATACCAAACTGTTAATGTATCAACAGTCAAGTTATACCTCATCCAATTGTCTCATGAGATGAGACAGTCTCACACAAGACTTATTTTTTTATTTTTTTTATAAGAAAATAGTTACTCCTATCATCCTTTATTATCTGTCTCATTTCATCCTTTCTGACAAACCAATTTTATTTATTTATTAGGACATCATAAGATATGTACATGCTTATTTAATATTCCTATTTATTACAAGATGATGATTATCTTCTTGATCTATTACATGCATTGTTGGAAAAAATAGGTAAAAAAATGGATTTATATTAATGAGTTGTCAATTAAAAATGACATCATTTTGGATAGGGTGGAGCTATTCATCCACACAAAAATATTGTGTTCACCCATTTCTTATTTTGGAAAAGATATTATTGATAAAAAATACTGAAATACCCTTATATAATAAAATAAACATTATTTATTAAATACTCTTGCTTTTTAAATCCACATAAAATTCCAAAACCATACAAAAACATACATTACTCACAAATTTTTTGCCTATACAAGTATTCTTTCACAAACAATAAAACCATTATACAATATTAATATTTTTCTTCTATGAATTCATTTAAATGTGTAAGGAAATTAAATGAGTCTTCTTCATATGGTAGGGAAAGAGGGTGTGGGGTTGACAACACCAAAAAAATGGAAAAAGGATAAATACGATAAATGATATTTTGGGTTGAGATGTGATTTCAATGTGCTTTTTTTGGCGGGTGGAGGGTACGAGGATGGTTTAGGAGGGCGGACAATGAAAATGAGTGTGAACAATTTTTTTAAATTTAAAAACAAATTAAATTGATGGGTGTATATATATTTAGTTGAGTGGTCTAAATGATAATTAGGATTATAGTTGTAAATTTTAAGGAGGTGTACTAAGAAAAAATAAAATGTAGCTAAAATATATAGTGGGTTAACTTAAAAGTGTGTATATTAATTAAACTTGTGGGTGTAAATAGATGCACCCTTTTGGATAAAAATGATACACTTGAAAAGGGACAGAGGGAGTATTTAAAAATTAAATTGTCGCTTAGTGTTTATAGCATTCTAATTATATGCTAAATTTATGTATAATTGTCTCATGATATTAGATAGTGCATACTAACAACCGCATCTATTAAATGTTAATGTGATATGTTCAATTTATGTTCTATGTCAGTTATGATTTATATGAGAAAATAGTTCGTCTTAAGTTAATTAAGAAATTGTTTTAGATTATTGAATATTTAATCGGGAACAAAACAAATTTCATTAGAGGTATATTTGATCTGGATAAAAAAAAGTTTATGGTAAATTTATTTTATTAAAAAAGTTATTTTTAAGTTTTATAATTAAAAATAAGGTATTATCATGGTTAAAAAATTGTAACAAATAATGTCCGTGCGAAGCACGGGTAGAACGATCACTAGTATATATATATAAAGATAAATAATTAGTGTATATTTCAAAAATGATTTGTGTTTGAAAATTGAAATCAAAGAAACTCAATAACGATTTTTAAATAATAAATGGCAAAATAATTTGAATATTTTGAATTTAATTTGTAATATACTCCCTTCGCCTCAATTTTATTCTCTCATTTGCAAAAAAGGCATGTCTTTGTTTTATTTTTTCATTTCGCAAAATAAAAATAAAGTTAGTGTATATTTCAAAAATGAAAATAAAATGCATTTATTTTTTTAAACTAAAAAATTCACCTCACAAAAATCTATTTTATTCATTTAAAAACTACAATTCAACTTTCGCATTAAATTCCGTGTAAAGTCAAATGGAAAATAAAATTGGGACGGAGGGAGTAACTAATTTTATACTCCCTCCATCCCGAAGGAACTTGCACACTACCTTTATTTCCGTGTTTTAGCGAGCGAGTTGTTTATTAATATTTGAAATGATAAAGTGACTTTTAAGGTACGGTATGATAGATCTATATTTCCTCTATTGTAAAGTAACTTTAAAATTACTTTATCATTTTAAATACTAATAAAAAAAATCCGCTCTCTAAAACACGTGAAAACAGTAACTGGGTAAGTTCCTCGGGACGGATGTATTAATAAATAAAGTTATAATTCTGAAATAAAATATATCATGTTTGAGTAAAATTTATATGATATAAATTTAAAGGAAATTTTCTGTGCGAGATGATCTTATGTGGAGTATAAAATTCCACTTAAAAAATTTATATCTTACATTGTTTTAATATATAATTCGAATAGAATTATAAATTCATATATCACAATATATGAATGATGAAAATTCGTGACTCATACAGATGGATTGTAGTTTTAAGGAGTTTTATTAATTCAGGGCCTGAAAGATAGTAAATTTATCAATTTAAGGCCCGAAAGATTTTTCTTATCGATTCAGGGCCTGAAAGATTGAAAACTATCGATTTAGGACCTGAAAGATTAAACTATTAATTTAGGACTTACTCATTTTAAGATCGTGTTTGGTCTTTAATAATTTTTTATTATCCGATAATATTTTTATAAATCATATTTCAAAAAATATAAATATATATAAATTTCAAGTGACTGAAAAAATAAGAAACAAAAGAATTAATGAAAAAATAATAACGTATATAAATAAAATAAAAATAAAAATTATAATATGTCAAACATGGTCTTAATATCCTTGAGTCTTAAATTGATAGATTCTATCTTTCAGGTCCTAGATTGATAGTTTTATATCTTTCAGGCCCTGAATCGATATGAAAAATCTTTTAGGTCTTAAATTGATAATTTTACCATCTTTCAGGCCTTAGATTGACATTATTCCAAATATTTATTATTAACGTTGCTTTATATAACTTGTAATAATGATATTTTATTTAAAGACTTAATATAATTACATTTAAAATCAATTGTTAATTTTAGGCAATAACGAATCAAAAATTAATATGACAATTATTATTATGTATCATTTTAAAGATAAAAATTTTCATGAAACTGTCTCGACAATACAAATTAGCATTCACCCCGTCAAAATGTTAATGTGGCATGCCCAATTTATACTCCATTTCATTGTCTTCACTATTTGACGTGAAACAGTGTCACGCAAGATCTACTCTACTTTAAAATATTGAATGAGATATGGAATTTAATATATTATAATTTTATTATATAAAAGGTAATATCGATGTTAAGGATTTAACCACTAATCTTGCATTTAATAATTTTTCACATAATAACGGATAATAATCAATGGATATAATTATAAGTAATTTATTACCGAAATTTTAGGCCTAAAATATTCCATTAAAATGGGAATCTTAAATATCCGTAAACATAATACTAATAATAACCTCATTTCTAATTTATAAATAATCATCAATTATGAAAGTCAAATTATAAAATTTTGTGTATATCAACTATAAAATAAAGTTAATTAGTTCGAATAAATCAACCTTAAATCCTTAATTAATGTTATTCATGAATGGAAACTATTAAAATTAATTTAGGAGATAGTATACATATTAATTTTATGTTAATTTGATATTTCAAAAATCTTAATTAGTGAATCTAATCAATCAATTATGTAATTACTTTATATTTATGGATAGGTACGTATACAAATTAGGAAAATACATTTGATATTGGGATGACTATGACATTGTGTTCTACAATTTAACTAACCCACGAATTAATCTCTTTTATTTGGAGGAAATGCTGCTATTATTTTAGAGTTAATAACTGCTTTTGATAGTAGTTCTTTTTGTTAGGTGGGCGGTCATCAAATACAGTAATTCATAATATAATGCAATTTACCACTGTAATTCTTCTTATTTTTCATAAATTGTTCCAGACCATATTGTCACATATATTATTGCATATTTTGTGGCATCTTGATCTATATTATTCACCTTTATAAAAAGAAGAATAGTTTTTTTTTCTTAAAACCAAATAACTTAAGTTAATCAAAACGTGCCAAATTGACCATAACATAAAATTCGATTGAGGCCTTATATCATGAAAAATAGTAAACGCAGCAAAAACAAAAGAATGTTGCACTAAAACGTCATCATCCGTTGGATCCACCCCATCTTCATCTTTCAAACTTATAACTGTACTCGGACGTTCCTCAATATTGCCCCAAAATAAGGTAGATCGCCATTGTAGCACACAGATGTTCCACGCTGAACACCCTCTCCTCACAGTATACATATTTCTTCCAAACTATAAGACCCAAATAATCACAACAAAAAGTTGTTCTTCATTCTTCACTAATTTCCCCGCAGCAGCAAGTCACTCCCAAATATAATAAATAGTTTTACAATAACTTTGATGTCTAATACATAATTGTGATAAATATATACAATTATGCAACAAAAAAAAAAATCTAAACTGAAAATAATTGTTGAAAAGTTGACGATTCAACTACTACATTACAAATAATTCACAATACATTTCAAAAGAAAAAATTGAAACTGAATACAATGGTTGAGAAGTTGAAGATCCACGAGTATAAATAGGCCACATATTGAAACGGTTTTTAATTAGGCATAAATTAAGAACAAATTATACTCTAATCTACTATATTTACTAATCAATAAAAAATGAACGATTATGATGTAATGAAGACATATTGATCAAGGGCCATAAAATTCTCCCGCCCAAATCTATTTAAGGAAAATGTGTTTGTATTATATATTTATAGATATATATATATATATATATATATATATATATATATATTAATTCAGGAAACCTTATAAAAAACACAAAAAATCATATATTCAAATCTAATTGAACTTGCGGCCAACAGTGCAAGTCAAACAACAATTTGTTCTAGATTAAACCATTAGTTCCTATCGACCCTTGTTACTTTTGCCCAAAAATATTACTCCCTCCGTCCCAAACTCGTTTGCTACATTGCCAAAAAGGTCCGTCCCATACTCATTTGCTACATTTATTTTTGGCAAAAAAGTAACAATACTTTTTAATATTATATTCTCCATACACTAATAACCAAAACATCTACTTTATCACTTTATCACTTTATCATCACTTTATCACTTTAAATACTAATAAATAATTCTTTTCTTAATCTACGCGCAAACAGTAAACGGGAATATGAGTTTGGGACGGAGGGAGTAAGAGAAATAATAATAATGCGGCGCCGCAAAATATCGACACACAATGAAGCACAAATCGACCACTACCTAGTATATACCAATGAATGGAAGCACAACAACATATTAAGAACTAATTCCTCAAAGCAGCGCGCATGACGTGCACGGTGCACCATCCCCTGTGCATCACTTCCTTCTCCATTGTTTATATGATGCAGATCCCGACCATAAAACTCAACAAATACATCGCACTCCCATGTTTAAATTCTGTATTCCTGAAATAATACAAACAATTAAGGATTTATTGATCTGCCCAAAAATTATTTTTGTAAGACTTAATTCCATCCATGAGTTCTGAAGATGGGAGTATGCCTGCCACAAATAAAAGTGGTGTGTTGCTCAGATTGAGATTCAGTATTTATAAGAATAGAAGGGAAGATGAAGGGTAATTATGTTGTATTCAAATTTTAAATAGACAATTAAATCCATCAGCGTGCTTTGCTTTAGTGTACATAAATCTTATATAATAAAAGTACAACCTCCCCACCTTAGAAGCTGCCAAGTGTTTACCCTAACCAACTGCCACATGTACTGTTGAAACCAAATACACCTATAAATGCACAACCCACGTAAATACAATAAAAGTACAACCTCCCCACCTTAGAAGCTGCCAAGTGTTTACCCTAACCAACTGCCACATGTACTATTGAAACCAAACACACCTATAATTGCACAACCCAAGTAAATACATGAAACCAAACAAACCTTTAAGAAGAATAGGAGGAGACGTTAATTTCCAAACCAATCAAAGCTGTAACTAAAAATCCCCATAAATGCATATCATTAAAAAAAATGAGACCATATAATGTTCTCAGTTCAGAAACCATTCAAAGTAACATGTGAAATCCCAGTATAAGTATCTTATTACATTCATCTTAGGACAAAACACCTTAGCGATATTACACAGCTCTCAACATTAAGAAATTCTTTGGGTATATGACCCTTTAAAACCTCATTTTGGATTCATTAAATTGAAAAATGAGGTAAGAATTAAATTTATTAAACAACAAATAGTTATAATCTGTTATTTCAAAACATGACAGGAAAGTTGTATCTTATTGCCTCCTCAGCTACAAAAATCTACCTTAATGCGGATTTTGAAGCTGTTAGAAATTTTCGAGAACAGTATGAAAGAGACTCATCCAAATCTCAATTTTTTACATCCAGTGTCTTTATAATTACAAAAAAAAAAAGTACAACCTCCTCACCTTAGAAGTTGTCAAGTGTTTACCCTAACCAACTGCCACGTGTACTATTGAAACCAAACACACCTATAACTGCACAACCCACGTAAATACAATAAAAGTACAACCTCCCCACCTTAGAAGCTGCCAAGTGTTTACCCTAACCAACTGCCACGTGTACTATTGAAACCAAACACACCTATAACTGCACAACCCACGTAAATACATGAAACCAAACAAACCTTTAAGAAGAATAGGAGGAGACGTTAATTTCAAAACCAATCAAAGTTGTAACTAAAAATCCCCATAAATACATATCATTAAAAAAAAGAATGAGGCCATATAATGTTCTCAGTTCAGAAACCATTCAAAGTAACATGTGAAACCCCAGTATAAGTGTCTTATTACATTCATTTTAGGACAAAACACCTTAGCGACATTACACAGCTCTCAGCATTAAGAAATTATTTGGGTATATGACCCTTTAAAACCTCATTTTGGATTCATTAAATTGAAAAATGAGGTAAGAATTAAATTTATTAAACAACAAATAGTTATAATCTGTTATTTCAAAACATGACAGGAAAGTTGTGTCTTAATGCCTCCTCAGCTACAAAAATCTACCTTAATGCGGATTTTGAAGTTGTTAGAAATTTTCGAGAACGGTATGAAATAGACTCATCCAAATCTGAATTTTTTACATTCAGTGTCTTTATAATTACAAAAAAAAAAATCCGATTTCTTTATCTAACTAACCCCATTCCTAATGATCTCTATTATGATGCAGCATGCCCTCCCAAAATTCCTTTGACAATGGCTCTAAAAATGTGAAAAGCAGTCATTCTGATGCCCAACTTAACAACATTGATGAAATGCTAAAATTCGTCAAAAAGGGAAAATATGAGGTACCCAAATTATAGAATCTTTTCCAACTCATTCAACAAATTAAAAAAAAAGGATACTTTCATCTTGTAGAATTAATCTTAACATGACAATTTGAAATTTTTTGCCAGGTATTTCGTTTCTTATATTTATTATGTCTAATTTTTAATAGGAAAATGAATTTACTTGCAAGGCTAAGATTACAAAGGTTATATTACGAAATGGATGGAACTATATATCTTGCTCAAATTGCGCTAGAAAAATGGAAAAAAAAATGAAACCACCCTAACATGCACTTATTGCAATGATCAAAAGCAGTAGGCATATTGAGGTAATTCAACAAAGGATTAGCAATAAAAAAATCTAAACATGTGATTTGGAAATTCCTACTGATAAAAAATATCTACAACGTTATTCAATTGCAGGTTCCGCATTGAAGTGATACAACTACATTTGTCATCTTTGACAAGGAAGCCAAGAAACTGACCAAAACCACTACATCAGCATTAGCAAAAGAAAAGGTAGATCTCCAATATTTAAAATAAACATCATTGAACCAATTTTTTTAAACCCTTATTTTACAGGAATTGGACGCCGATAAAGATGGTAGTGATGAAGTTCCATCAAGCATTCTTACCATTATCGGGAAAATGCACAAGTTTAAAGTAAAGGTTACAAGGTATAACTATACAGCCAAAATCCAATCTTTCACTGTTTCACTTATCCTCGATGACATCTCCAAAAGTGAAACTGAGGATCCACAAAAGAAGGTACACACTTAACACTTAAAAAAAAATATATATATATACATATATGCCATCACCAAAAACTAATGAAACCTACAACTTACAGGAAAATTTGGAGACCAACGAAGATAAGGCCAGCACTAGCACGGTAGTAGCGAAGATAAAAATTGAGGATCCTAAGGAAGAAGAAATAAACAGTAGAAAAGAAATGGGAGGAATGAAACGCCGCAAGCTGGATAATGATGGGTAAATTTGACTTGATAACTAAGTTTTAAATGTGTGTTTACAAGTTATAATGAATGATGTATAATACTGGGACAAGAACTAATCATTTTTCTCATTTTATTATCAGGAACAAAACAAGCACACATGATCTGGCAGATTTAGAATAGGGTTCTAAGGCCAGGAAAAAGGATATGAAAGATCGAAATAAATTTGTGACTTAAAAAAGATCTTTGTTTACCAATTTACTATTGAGTTATCTTTGATGCTAAAGAACTTAAGGCTGATAACTTATGCTTATTATATTCAACCCTTTATATTCCATGCTTATTGTATTCTTTATATAATGAAGCAATTTTAAATTACAAATCTGTTAGTTTCTTCCTTCATCCAACAGCTCCAACCTAATTCTTAGCCAATCCAAGCAAACTTTTATCTCTTTTATCATGTACATAATACATAATTAATTAATTGAGGAAAAATCAATTTTTGCCAATATGAAAAAAAAGAAGGAAATTATAGTCATCAACTTCAAATAGAGGGGCTAGATACTTTCTTTAGTCAAAGACGATACATTAGGCTAAGTTTTCTTAATCATCTTATAAATTGTTTAAAAAATCTTAAAAATGAATTTATCCCCCCCCCCCCCCCCCCCCCGCCCGTCATAAAGAATCCAATTATTTACAAGGAAAGAGATTTCTTAAACATATATAATATAAATAGGTGTTGATTTAAATTGTTTCATGCCATGGGATAGTCGTACACAATATTTTATTGATGGTCCCGTGACTCAGTGATTTTAAATCAAGTTAGATGGGAATTCAAGATTTTTTTTTTAAAAAAAACCTTTACTCAGGGAGTTCAGCAAGAGTGAAGAATACTCAAGTAACTGCGTTGCTAAGAGTCAGATTTAACAGGTCAGTGAGAGACCTGAGAATTCAGGCTCTGAACAACGCAGCCACTCGAGAGATAACACTTCAAGTCACTGCGCTGCTTAGAGGCTGAGTTACCAAGTCAGTGAGAAGACTCAGAAACTCATGCTCCAAGCAACTCAGTGACTCGAGATACTGAACTCTCGAGCACATTGCCTGAACTGGTCAGTGAGAAGGAATCTCTCTGACCTAAATGCTTAACCAAAGTTTTCCTTTGAAACAATGCTCTCAGTGAGCAGATTTTCGCAATACTTTAGAATATACATTAAAGATAACAACGCTTAGTTTAACGTGGTTCAGAGACTCAAGCTCTTACATCCACGGCCTGATTTAACAGGAAATCCAATAAACTTGGATTCTTATTTTTAACGTGCCAAGGTGCACCCAGATCTACACTCCAGATCTTGCTTTCTTTCTTTCTTTCTCACTAACAACTTACTACCAACAAACCTGACATTAGGGTTTTGGTTTCGGTTGGGTTTTCTCCAACTAGGTGAGGTTTTCCCTTTACAATGTGTTAGCCAATAGCTAAGATAGGGAAAACCTCTCTACGCCTAGAGTTACAAGCTGAACACTCATTTGTGTATATATGAAGACCCTAATGGTCAGTGTATAAGATGTGGATATTGCCTTCTTATAACTCCCATAAAACGCACTAAATTACTCACACCTTCACAGCTTGTAGGTGTTGTTTTTCTACTTCACACGCCCTTTGATACGAAGCTATGAGCTTGTATTTATAGTGTGGATTCAAATGTAACCGTTGGATGAAATTACATTTGAATCCATACTTTTATTAGGTTTCACCTACTTTCCTTGGAACTCGGCCTTGTCAGAGTCAGATAGATGTCTTGACGTGATTGGTCCACGTGGACAAGGTCCAACGACTCTTTGACTCAGTGGGCTTGATCAGGGCGCACTGACTTCAGAAAGCAATATCCTTCTCTGACTGATGATCTTCAGTAGACATTCTTGTCTCCAGTGATGTTGTCCTTCAGGGACTGTTTGAAGATTTTTCCAACAAGTTTGTCATAAGTCTGAATGACAAACTTCCTTGACCACAGCAGCCTGACTCCTCCAGGGCCTACTTGGTGCAGCACTGATCCACCTGATCATGCTCTTCACTGAGTGGTTTGCCTAACTTAGCTTAGATCAGCCTGACTTACACTCAGTGGGACTTCCTTCAGGCTTCTCTTCTGGTTCATGTTACTGGCATGGCTTCAGTCAATTATTCTTGGTGTCATCTTGATATCCTCAGACTGTGTTGCTGAGTTCCCCCTCGCTGAGTTCCCCCTCAACTGAGTGTTCCTTCAACTGAGTTCTTCTCAACTGACAGCCTATTCTACTGAGAGCTAACCTAGCCTGACCTGAACTAAAAGATATTATCCTGACTGCTTTCAAACATATTACATGTTGTTTTGGAAAATCATCAAAACTAAAAACATATCCCAACAATTTCCCCCTTTTTGATGATTCCAAAACTTATATTCAAATTATTTTCTATTACAAGAATGATGACAGAACACAAGTAATAGTTTGAAATATGCAGGAATTCCCATGGTTTAAAACATTTAAGATCTGTTTGGTTGACCAATTTTCTTAACAAAATTGGATCAGTGGTCATGTGAACAACCCGCTCTGATACCAATTGATGGTCCCGTGACTCAGTGATTTTAATCAAGTTAGATGGGGATTCAGGAATTTTTTTTAAAAAAAACCTTTACTCAGGGAGTTCAGCAAGAGTGAAGAATACTAAAGTAACTGCATTGCTAAGAGTCAGATTTAATAGGTCAGTGAGAGACCTGAGAATTCAGGCTCTGAACAACGCAGCCACTCGAGAGATAACACTTCAAGTCACTACGCTGCTTAGAGGCTGAGTCACCAATTCAGTGAGAAGACTCATAAACTCATGCTCCGAGCAACTCAGTGACTCGAGATCCTGAACTCTCGAGCACGTTGCCTGAACTGGTCAGTGGGTAGGAATCTTTCTGACCTAAATGCTTAACCAAAGTTTTCCTTTGAAATAATGCTCTCAGTGAGCAGATTTCGCAATACTTTAGAAAATACATTAAAGATAACAACGCTTAGTTTAACGTGGTTCAAAGACTCAAGCTCTTACATCCACGGCCTGATTTAACAGGAAATCCCTTAAACTTGGATTCTTGTTTTTAACGTGCCAAGGTGCACCCAGATCTACACTCCATATCTTGTTTTCTTTCTTTCTTTCTCACTAACAACTTACTACCAACAAACCTGACATTAGGGTTTTGGTTTCGGTTGGGTTTTCTCCAACTAGGTTAGGTTTTCCCTTTACAATGTGTTAGTCAATAACTAAGATAAGGAAAACCTCTCTAAGCCTAGAGTTACAAGCTGAACACTCATTTGTGTATATATGAAGACCCTAATGGTCAGTGTATAAGATCTGGATAATGCCTCCTTATAACTCCCATAAAATGCACTAAATTACTCACACCTTCACAACTTGTAGGTGTTGTTTTTCTACTTCACACACCCTTTGATACGAAGCTATGAGCTTGTATTTATAGTGTGGATTCAAATGTAACCGTTGGATAAAATTACATTTGAATCCATACATTTATTAGGTTTCACCTACTTTCCTTGGAATTCGACCTTGTCAGAGTCAGATAGTTGTCTTGACGTGATTGGTCCACGTGGACAAGGTCCAACGACTCTTTGACTCAGTGGGCTTGATCAGGGTGCACTGACTTCAGAAAACAATATCCTCCTCTGACTGATGATCTTCAGTAGATATTCTTGTCTTCAGTGATGTTGTCCTTCAGGGACTGTTTGAAGATTTTTCCAAGAAGTTTATCATAAGGCTGAATGACAAACTTCCTTGACCACAGCAGTCTGACTCCTTCAGGGCCTACTTGGTGCAACACTGATCCACCTGATCATGCTCTTCACTGAGTGGTTCGCCTGACTTAGCTTAGATCAGCCTGGCTTACATTCAGTGGGACTTCCTTCAGGCTTCTCTTCTGGTTCAGGTTACTGGCATGGCTTCAGTCAGTTCTTCTTGGTGTCATCTTGATATCCTCAGGCTGTGTTGCTGAGTTCCCCCTCAACTGAGTGTTCCTTCAACTGAGTTCTTCTCAACTGACAGCCTATTCTACTGAGAGCTAACCTAGCCTGACCTGAACTAAAAGATACTATCCTGACTGCTTTCAAACCTATTACATGTTATTTTGGAAAATCATCAAAACTAAAAACATATCCCAACATTTACCATTTAAATTATATGTGAAATGATGCATCAACATATGTTGGGACATTGTCAGTTTTGATTAAGATCCCAAAGCCCCTGAAAAGATGATTGCCTTAATCTGTCTTTGTCAGGCTAGTCTTGGTTAGGATTAGTACTTAGTCATTTTACACTTCACAGGTACTCAGTGAGAGGAGAACCCACTGGAGACAATCAAGACTCAGAGCCTGAAGACGAAGAGCACCATCCTGAACTTATGGCAGTCCTCTAAGCTGGCTGAGTAAGTGTCAGTGATGAAGAGTATGACCCTGAGGTCATTACTAACTCAGTCCTGAAGGGAACGGGATGTCACTGAGTTAATGGGAAGACTTGGAGTAGAGCCAAGCAATGCAAAAGGAATTTCAGCGTCAGGACAAGACTGGTGGGCTCGAGACAAAATGAACTTAATAAGACAAGCCTGAAGCTCAGGAATAAGTTCTGACATTCTCACCAACCTGATGACGTGGACCAATCCGAGAAGGACACGCACGTACGGAACCTGACATGAAGACTGAATTCAGACTGCATATTCAACGGGCAAGCATTTAATGTGCATTTAATGCAAATACCAAATCCATGCAAAGGACGGCTGCTGCATGAAGATATGTCCGTTTGAAGCCACTCTACATAGATGACTAGAAGGCTATCTCTCCAACGGATAGTTATTCAAATCACCTATAAATACAGAAGGCCTTGAACCCATTCAAGGTTACGGGAAATTTCCAAGCCAGAAATTACTCAAACTCTCAAGCATTCAAAGTATTCAACCTTTAAGAGAAGCACTCGAAACCTTCTAAATTTCCCAAGTGTTTCTTAGCAGTTGAGAGTTATTCTGTATTCCAAGAGCTAATTAGAATTATCTCAAGCTTGGAGAGATTATCCAATCCTTAGCATAGCTTTGACTTGTAAGGATAATCTCAACCTAGTTGGAATCCAAACTGAAACCAAAACCCTAAGTTAGGCTTGTTGGGAGTAAGTCAGTTAGAGTGTTAGTAAGTGGAGTTGTATAGATCAGTGAGATTAGCTGGTCTTGGTGCACCTTGGCACGTTAAAAACAAGAATCCCTTGAGTGGATTTCCTGTTAAGTCAGGCCGTGGATGTAGGAGCTTGAGACTCTGAACCACGTTAAACTCCTTGTGTTCTTACTGCTTTGATATTGTGCATACTTGCCATATTACTTGTTCATTCATTGCATTCAAGTTTATCAGGCCTGAATCAATCAGGCTGATCTTCAAAAGAGCACTGCCCTACTAAACACTCTTCAGATTTGAGTAAAACAAGTTTTTCAGAAAGCAAACTAAACAAGACTTTAAACTTTCAGGGCTCAAACATTTCCGCACTGAACTTGAACTGATAGTTAGCCAACTGACCCACACCAAGTGTAGTCAGTAGGTGTGTTATCAGCTCCTAGTTCTTTACCACTCTGAGCAAAGGGGACTCAGTCAGTTTTAAGGTTGAAAAATTGGCATACGTGTATTCCCCCCCCCCCCCCATACACGTATTCCTCAGTCTTGTACCGGGACCAACAAGTGGTATCAGAGCAGTGGTTCGAAAGACCACTGACTTTGAATACTAATAGTTTCAGAGGAGAAACTGTTGGTGGTCACTGAACAGATCTGAGTTTGCTTTTCATAAAACTTGCATCATCATGACTTCGAGGAGACTTGAAGCTTTGTTACCTGAATTCTCTGTGTCTAACTTTGTCTATTGGAAGTTCAGATTAGAAGCACATCTAGATGCCATCCATGACCAGATGCCACGTGTACTCAGGGAGGGACCGATCAAGATCACTATTCCTAACGTCAGAGGACTGGGATATGAGGATCTTGCGATTGGCGTGCAGGTTCCTAAAGAAAGGAAAGACATGACCAACGATGAAATCAAGATGGTGGGACTTGACAACGTCGCCAGAAACATCATCTTGCACACGGTGCCCTTCGAGGAGTCAGTCAGGCTGATGAACTTAAAGACGGCAAAGAAGGTCTGGGATGAGCTGACAAAGATGTGTGAGGGATCTGAAAAGATCAAGGAGAACAAGAGAAACATTGCCATTCAGAAATTCGAGGCGTTCGAGATGCTGCCCGACGAGAGCATAGATCAAATGGAGTCTAGATTCATCAAGTTGATGAATGAGTTGGTGATGTTGGACAAGGATGTCCCAAGGAGATATGTTGCTTCAAAGATCCTGAATGCCCTTCCTGAGAGATGGGACAACAGTGTAATTATGCTTAAGAACACTCAGGATATGAGTAACATAACTTCTGCTTTACTTTTTTCAGAGCTCAAAGCGCTTGAATTTGACCTTAACAAGAGGAAGAAGAAAGTTCAGTCAAAAGAGGAAGTGAAGGAGAAAATTCCTGAGAAAAGTGTGGCGTTCAAGGCCAGGTCTGAACCTGTTGAGCCCTCATCAAACTCTTCATCAAAGTCACTGATGGAGATGAGCAGAGAAGAACTCGCTGAAGAGTACAGCCTGATGGCCAGACGATTCGACAAGCTCAATTCCAGGTTTGGTCGTTATAAAAAGTTTTATCAGGACTCACGTGACAGGAAACCTGAAGGAACCCACCAAAGCTCAAGGAGATATGAGGAGCAAAGGAATACTGACCAGAGGAGAGAACGTGGTGATGAAAGGAGATATTCTGAACCAAAGCCTGAAAGAAGAGACGAACAGAGACGTACTCGCGATGATAGATATCCAACCAGAACTGAAAGCTCACCAAGAACCAGGGAACCTGACTCAAGGAGGAACCCTGAACCAAGAAAAGAAAGAGTAAGTGAGCAGGTAGCATGTTACAACTGTAACAAGATTGGTCACTATCAGTACGACTGCCCGGAGCTGAGTGCGAGGGAAAGAGAGGAAAGGAGAGCCACTAGGGATCTAAGATCTGCTGATTGGAGAGCGATGGTCACTGAAGATGCGACAGATTCTGACGGTCCTGCTGAAAGGTCACCTGAACTCTTCTCAGATGACGAGTACGATGATGTATGTCTGATGGCTAGGGATGAGCCTGAGGTAACATCAAATTCTGTTTGTGCTTCTTACACTGGTCAAAATCCTGAGCTTAGCTCAGAGTCAGTTAGAGAAATGAACCTTCAGATCTGTCTTGATCAATTGATGGTTGATTTCTCCAGACTGCAGGAAACTAATGTCTTCTTGGTTGAGGAGAACAAGAAATTGAGTACTGAAGTTCAAAACCTGAATGAAAAACTCACTCAGTCTGATCTTAAAGAATCAGCTCAGATTGTGAGACTAACTCAGGAAATTGACATGATCAATTCTGAGCGTCTCCCAAGAGAAAAGATTCTGAAGGAATTGGCTGAGGAAGAGCTGGTCAGGAAGGAAGAGCTGAAAGCACTTAAGAGTAAGTTTGATGACCTCTTTACCAAACATGAAATCCTGAAAAAGAGTGAGGACTCTCTCAAGAAAAAGGTTGCAGCAATGAATAAATCCTCAGTGGCTAGAGAGGAAATAAATAGCAACCAGATACTTGGGAACAAGAAAAAGGGACTTGGATATGTTCCTGAGAAATCCTCACAAGGCCAGTCTCATGTTGCTTCAGGGAGCAACACTGAGAGGGTATTTGTTCAGACAGGCCTGAGTGCACCAAAGGTTGTGCTCCAGGCCCGTCAAACTGATAAGGGCAAGGAAACCGTTGACACAGTCAGGGTTGCTCCTAAGGTAGCTAAGCCAAAACCCAAGGGAAAGGCAAAACAACCTACGGAAGCCCCTGAGAGCTCAGGCCAGGGAAAACCTCAGCGAAAGCAGAGGAAGACTCAGGCCAAGAGCTTTCAGACTGGTCAGCGAGGGTACCATCGTGCTTGGCAATACCAACAGGGAAGGCCAAATATGATGACACCCCCGTGGTTTTGGCATCCTGAGGCCTTTAACTGTTTTCCATTTCCTCACTTGCCTAGGGGAAATAGAAATCAGGGTCCTTATCAAGAACAAGGCCCAAGACCTGCTGCACCCAGACCTAGGAAGAACAGGAAGCCAGCCCAAAAGGCACCCACTCAGGCTCCTGCGAAGCCTAAGTCTAACACTCATACACCATCTTTCTCTAAGGCAAAGAAGAAGAAAGTTGTGTATGTCGATGTTTCAGGGAGACAGATTTACCACTCTGAGGCAATCAGGGTTGTGAAGCAAGTCTGGATCCCGAAGGGTACAGTTGACACAATAGAACCCAACACCCAATGGGTACCTAAAGCCTGATTTACTTGCAGGCGGCTGTGGATCACAACAAGAGGGGAGGAGACTCAATCAAAGTTGTTTGGTACCTAGACAGTGGTTGCTCAAGGCACATGACTGGAATGAAGAGTCTTCTCCAAGAGTATCAAGCTAAAGATGGTCCACAGGTAACCTTTGGTGATAACTCAAAAGGTGTTACTAAAGGTTTTGGTGTTCTAATTATAGGTACAGTCAGAGTGGAAAATGTGTCCTTTGTGGAAGGACTGAAGCATAACCTGCTGTCAGTAAGTCAATTCTGTGACAAAGGGTTCAGTGTTGAGTTCTCATCGAATACATGTTCAGTCAAGGACAAATCAACACAGGTGCTTCTATCAGGTATAAGAAAAGGTAACGTTTATCTCGCTGATTGGAGCAGCACTATTCCTAATACCTGTTTTATTGCTAAAAGCTCTCTAGAGCTCAGTTGGTTATGGCATAAAAGATTAAGCCACCTGAACTTCAAGATTCTTAACAAAATTTCTAGACAGTCACTTGTTGATGGTCTACCTAATGAAGTTTTTAGCAAAGATCACGTGTGCAAAGCTTGTCAGGAAGGGAAGCAGGTCAGAGCATCATTCAAAGAGAAAGCCTCTTATTCCACTGACAGGATACTTCAGCTCTTGCACATGGATTTGTTTGGTCCCATAACACCTGTGAGTATGAATGGTAGAAAGTATACCCTTGTGGTTATTGATGATTATTCTAGATATACTTGGGTTATTTTCTTGTTAAATAAGAAGGAAACACAGGTGAAGCTTCCAGAGTTGCTCAGGAGACTCAGCAATGAGAAGAATCAGTCCATTACTAAGATCAGATCTGACAAGGGCACTGAATTTATAAATTCATATATTTCTGACTTCTGTAATGAACTTGGTATAGCTCATGAGACTTCTGCAGCTAGAACTCCACAACAGAATGGTGTCGCTGAAAGAAGGAACATGACACTGAAGGAGGCTGCAAGGACCATGCTGGCTGAGTCAGGATTACCCAAGAAATTCTGGGCTGAGGCAATCAACACTGCATGCTATACTCAGAACAGATCCATGCTGAACAAGCAACATGCACAGACCCCATATGAGACATGGAACAAAAGGAAACCTCGTATTTCTTATTTTCATGTATTTGGTTGTAAGTTGATTAGGCGTGAAATTGTTATGTTTTGGTGCCCAAATCACTCATGTTTTGAGTGTTTTCGATTAGAGCTTGGAGTCAAATGAGCATTATTTCTATACATTTATAAATTTGTCTCTTTGATGATCATAGGTGAATAGAGGACGAAAAACGGAGTTCGTAGGACTTTGAATCGACTCAAACGGATGCCCGGATGAGAAGATATTGAAGAAATACGATTGGTATTAGTGCGGACGAGGAAAAGTATCATTTGGAAGGATTAGAGAGCACTCGAGCGCATGGCTCGAGCGCCACCGCTCGAGCGCCTTACTCGAGCGCTTAAAACATACAGAACCATTCTTGCGCTCGAGCAGCTCGAGCGCCACCGCTCGAGCGAATCGCTCGAGCGCCCAAAAACATACAGAGTCATTTCAGCGCTCGAGCAGCTCGAGCGCGACCGCTCGAGCGAATGCGTCATTCGATCTACACAGCTCGAGCGGGACCGCTCGAGCGTTTTGCTCGAGCGCCCATATACTTTTGCCTCCGGATGCGTATTTTCGGCCCATTAACTCCCGTTTCGACCCGGTGCCTATATATACCTCTTCCAAATACGTTTTGAACACAACATCGAATCCCAACTTTTAGAAATAACTTTAGACTTAGTTTTTGGAGAGGAAGAAGAAGAGCAAGCTTTATTTTACGCACTGTTGAGGTTTTTTCTTACGAATTCTTCGTTTAATTTTAATTCTTAGTTTCTTTTCATTAGTTCGTACTTTAAACGCTTTTAATTTCGTTTTAGTTAATTCAATTTGAGTTCTTCGTATTTATTTTCTTTTTAAACCCTAGTTTATGTTTCTTATTTTCTTTATTCAATTCATCATGTTTATGTTCGTTGTTTATTTTATTGCTTTTATTTTTGTTATAACCATGTCCGGCTAAAACCCTTGCATGCTTGGGTTAGGATGAACTCGTAGAAGTAGGATGTGGGTACATAATTAGAGTAATTGGTGACGTTAGTTTTAATTCTCTTAATTAATGAATTCATATAATTAATCTTAACTCTACCTTTGAATTTAGTACGAAAGTGTTAGAGAGAGGACGACCGCATCACTCAATAACAATTAGTAGTCTTAACGAGAGGGTTTAGGAGAGGTTAATTCATCTACCGGTTTAGCGAAGGAGGACGACCGCATCACCTTAGTTAAATTAGGGTCTCATTAATTAAGCACAGTTCATTAACTTGTTAGTGGATTAGTGAAGTCGATTGCTAGGATAAAGTATTAGGGTGAGAAATCTTGAGCTTTCATTCTACGATCTTTTACTTAGGTTAATTCTTGTTTGTCACGATTACTTTGATTATGTACCTGCTCCGTTAGTATACGTAGGGATTCCTATCCTGAGCATCACCATCTCATATCTGAAAAACACCTTAGATACTTAGTTTAATTTTCCTTTTGCATTCGTAGAGTAATTTAGTTTAGTTTATCTTAATCTTTCAAAAACCCCAAAAACATTACACTCATATTAACTACGACGCGTAGATCTTCAGGGATCTATTCGCATACATACCATCCCTTGGGTTCGATAATACTTGGTCCCTATACTTGCCCATGCTACAGTGAACCCGTTCTCTTGCGGGGTAGCTACTAGTAGAAGCTAGTGTAGTCGCTTCAAGTCATAAGTGCTTCATCCTCAAAAACGGGAAGACCCAGTGGCGAACCTCTTTACAACACAGAGGTGGTCACTATCAACTTTAGGCAGGCGGTGAGGGAAGTCTTCAAGCTGCCATTCTCAGGCATCAACCCAAGAACCTACAAGGAGAACTCAGAGGGAGAGTTTCTTAGGATATGGACCAAGTCAGGGTCATCGGAGTTCAGAGCTCGCCAGAACAAGAGTACGTTAAAGCCTGAGTATAGAGCTCTGGTGGACTTGGTATCCAAGATGGTGATGGGCGCAACTGGCTCTCACGAGCAATTGAGTCTGCCCAAGCTGAGACTCATGGGAGCTATCGTTGATGGAGTGGAAGCGAACTGGGAGCAGCTCTTCCTCGATCAACTCCATCAGGCAGGACTGGACAAACTCACGCGTGACGAGGAGAAGAAGCACATTTCCGTCAGTGCCATCTTGCCTTTCGGCACG
This sequence comes from Ballota nigra, assembly GCA_947034835.1. Classification (NCBI taxonomy): domain Eukaryota; kingdom Viridiplantae; phylum Streptophyta; class Magnoliopsida; order Lamiales; family Lamiaceae; genus Ballota; species Ballota nigra. Next base: position 42,214,289 of record OX344727.1, read on the forward strand.
AGGATGTCCATCCTGATTGCTCATGCTTGCCATGGGTATACCTTCGACTTTGAGGATAGTCTCTCCTCGAAGAAGGTAATGTTTTCCTCACTGAGTGATACCTATTCAGTGCTAGGGCTGACTGATCCCAATGCGAAAGCAAAGGGTCAGGTCAAAAGGCCAGCTGGTAAAGCCAAGAGAGTGGTAACCAGTCTCATTGAACGGGTAGATGAGCTCCTTGAGAGGAGTAAGGATGGTGAGGAGGTTGCTGCTGAGGAGGTGGAGCAGCTTGAAGTGGAAGCGGCTGAGAAGAGGAACAGGGTGAAGATAGTGCTGTCAGGGAAGAGCACGATATCTGGGACTGAGTCTGATCCCAAGAAGGCCGGATCTGAGGCTGAGGGAACTGACGATGACGTCAGAAAGGAGGGTGCTCAGGGAGAGAGGCCCCTGAAAAGGCTTAGGAAGGGGACCAGAAAATCCCCTGCTAAGAAGCTGCCTGAGGTGAGTGAGAGGGAGAAGTCAAGCTCTCCTGGAGCCTCTGACTTGGAGAAAGTGAGAAAAACTGTCGAGACGGCTGAGTCGTTGCAGCCTGAGACAGTACCCACTTAAACACACCCACACCCTGAAACCCAAACACCCTTCATTCCTGACCCCACACCTCAATCTCCTCAACCACCCCGAACCTCAGAGCCAAATCATCCTACTGAGTCAGTGCCTTCAACTTCTCACATGAATGAGCCTGACCAGTCAGCTGAGCCGAACCTTCCAAACCCCTCAGATTTTCCCTCATACCCTAATCCCAAAGACTGTCCCAAATCCATTTCAGCTGAGGAGGACGAATTCCTCGAAGTGGAGGAGGAGGATTTGGATGAACACATGGCTGGAGGGATTCTGGAGAACACCCTCAGGGGGAACGCCACAGAATGGGCAGGGAAGTGCTGGCCTGGGCTATCCAAGTATACTGAGCTACTGGCGTATGTGATAGAGCTCAAAGTTTGGTTGGACTTCAAACAATCAAACATGCAGGAGCAACATATGCTGGTGGATGCTCGTGGCTGGGAGCATTGGGAGACGGAAGAGGCCAAGATTTGCTCGTTCTTTGGACTTACTAGCTGGCTTCAACTCTTGAACTTTGACAACCTGAAGCAGCTAGTGGCTGATATGATGTCCAAGAGCAAGGCTGACCTGCTTCCTGAGGACGGGAAGGATGATGATGAGGATGATGAAGAAACTCAGGGTGGAGACCTGGAGAAGCCACTGGAGGAAACTGCACAGGAAGTGGATGAGATGAACTCTGAGCCTCAGGCTCAGGGGGAAGGTGATCAGAACACTGGTGCCAAGGGTGGACCAGTGGCTGAGGATGTTGTGAACATCTCAGCTGCCAATGAGACATCTGTCGATGAAGGGATTCCCTGCCCTGAGACAAGAGAGGAAGATGTTTAGGCATTCAAGGAGACTCTCAGTTCCGAGGGACTTGCTCCCAAGGTTCAAGTTAGCTTAGCTGGGCCTGAGAAGGCGGCTATGACTACTTCACAACTGCCTTCAGTGCACCTTGAAGAAGGGACTGATGCTGCAGGAGCTGACAAGGGAAAGCAGCCAATCACTGAGGCGGCCGTTGATGATGAGGATGTGATCATAACCGGGGTCGGACGTGCTGAATTCACCAGCATAGTGGAGGTCAAGCAGGAGAAAACCTCAGAAAATCTAGCTGAACTTCAGGAGGAGGTAATGAGGCTACGAGCTGAGAAGGAAGAAGACTCCAAGGCCCTGGCGAAGCACATCAGGTGGACGAAGTCAGCTTACAACAACCTTGCTAACAGGGAGCTGATTTTGTTAAAGAAAGCGATGACTGACACGGCCAAGTCAGTGAGGAATGAGCGAAAGCGCACCAAAAAGATGCTAAGGCAAACCTTGAAGCAGTTGGCTGAGAAGGATGAGTAAAGGAAGGAGGATCTTAATCAGGTTGTGGAGAAGCTTGCAGCTCAGGCTGGGGCACTATTCACTCAGGCCATTTCTGGCTCAGTGTCAAAGTTTGAGCTGGAGTCAGAACGTATTGCTCAGACTTCAAAGGACATTGCTGAGAGACTGACCCAAGCAGATGAGCGATCTGCTCTGGTGGAGGGGAAGATGGAGAAGGTTGAGCAAAGACTCCAACTCTCCATGGAGGTCTTTGAGAAGAAGGTCCAAGCTGCAATCAGTTCAATATCATTTGCAGGGACTGGAATTTCGATGGGAGTTGAATTATTGAAGGAGGGAATTAATGATGTCCATTCCCTAGCCTCCTTTGTAATCAACAGCGGATCTGACGCATTCCCATCCGAGGCCAATGATGATGCCAAAAAGGGGGAAAAGAAGAAGAAAAGATCCCGCCCTGAGGCATCTGAGGCAGTCAATCAAGGTGAGACCGTTCTAGCTGACCCTGAAGCCAATCCTGATGGAAACATTTTAAGGGTAAGGAAGTCAGCTAGGTTAGCAGCGGTGGAAAATGAAGGAGAAGAAATTGTTGCCAAGCTGAGAGAGGAGGCAACAAAGGCAAAGGCTAATGAACCTTCCAAGCAACAACCTGAGCCAGTTCAGAGATCGTCTCCAATGAGCTCAAGGAAGAATCCCATCACTTACTCAGGTGAGTTGGTTGCGGAGCTATGTGCTGAAGCGTGGGGAGATCAATCTGAAAAACCTGAGGCTATGCGCAGAGCTGAAATTGCTCAGAAGGAGAAGATGCGCATCTTGGAGAAGAAGGTTGAGAAGCTGACTGATATCATTGAGCTTCAACAATGTGAACTAGATGATGCAGTGATCAGCTTGCTAAGGAGGAAGAAGGCGAAGCCTGAGCCAAGGAAGTACAGGAAGAAGCCAACAGTTAGGAAATCAACAATTCTTCAAGTCAGAAGGCCAGAATCAGGAGCAAGGGAAGCTTTGTTGATGAGTTCGTCTCAGAGACATTGAAGGAGTTTTGTACTGATGCAAGGGATGAATTTGTTAGACTGTGGTTTGTTGTGAAGAAGTGGGGCGACACTGACGATATCAATGCCCACTTCACTGACTACATGATGGACAATCATCCTGAGCTATTCCAGAAGATCTTGGAGGAGGCTGAGGCAGCTCAAGTTCAAGTGAAGGCTCCTGAGTTCACCATTCGAGCTCCTCCCTTGGTTCCTGGAACTTAAAAGCATGATACAAAGGCCATTATGATGGAAGTTTTGAAGATAGCCAAAGCTGAAGGGTACGTGAATCAACCTGGAAGACTTGACGAGCTGAAGGCAAGAGTTTATGCAGGATATGGACTCAAGCCTGAAATGAGATTAGTCTAGGTGTTCACAGGCTTCTTTCTAATAGATTAGATTCATTGTAATCATTTCCACATCAATCAATGAAATCTATTACTTTTGCCCACAGACAAAAACTCATTGTCTTTTTTGGCTGTTGTTTAAAATTCTGTACTTTATCAAGAATTGCTCTAACACTGTCTTATCTTATAGATAGGTTTATCTTGTTTCCTCTAAGTGTTTTGAGGATCTTTTCAGTGTTTTGGAATCATCAAAAAGGGGGAAATTGTTGGGACATTGTCAGTTTTGATTAAGATCCCAAAGCCCCTGAAAAGATGATTGCCTTAATCTGTCTTTGTCAAGCTAGTCTTGGTTAGGATTAGTACTTAGTCATTTTACACTTCACAGGTACTCAGTGAGAGGAGAACTCACTGGAGACAATCAAGACTCAGAGCCTGAAGACGAAGAGCACCATCCTGAACTTATGGCAGTCCTCTAAGCTGGCTGAGTAAGTGTCAGTGATGAAGAGTATGACCCTGAGGTCATTACTAACTCAGTCCTGAAGGGAACGGGATGTCACTGAGTTAATGGGAAGACTTGGAGTAGAGCCAAGCAATGCGAAAGGAATTTCAGCGTCAGGACAAGACTGGTGGGCTCGAGACAAAATGAACTTAATAAGACAAGCCTGAAGCTCAGGAATAAGTTCTGACATTCTCACCAACCTGATGACGTGGACCAATCCGAGAAGGACACGCACGTACGGAACCTGACATGAAGACTGAATTCAGACTGCATATTCAACGGGCAAGCATTTAATGTGCATTTAATGCAAATACCAAATCCATGCAAAGGACGGCTGCTGCATGAAGATATGTCCGTTTGAAGCCACTCTACATAGATGACTAGAAGACTATCTCTCCAACGGATAGTTATTCAAATCACCTATAAATACAGAAGGCCTTGAACCCATTCAAGGTTACGGAAAATTTCCAAGCCAGAAATTACTCAAACTCTCAAGCATTCAAAGTATTCAACCTTTAAGAGAAGCACTCGAAACCTTCTAAATTTCCCAAGTGTTTCTTAGCAGTTGAGAGTTATTCTGTATTCCAAGAGCTAATTAGAATTATCTCAAGCTTAGAGAGATTATCCAATCCTTAGCATAGCTTTGACTTGTAAGGATAATCTCAACCTAGTTGGAATCCAAACTGAAACCAAAACCCTAAGTTAGGCTTGTTGGGAGTAAGTCAGTTAAAGTGTTAGTAAGTGGAGTTGTATAGATCAGTGAGATTAGCTGGTCTTGGTGCACCTTGGCACGTTAAAAACAAGAATCCCTTGAGTGGATTTCCTGTTAAGTCAGGCCGTGGATGTAGGAGCTTGAGACTCTGAACCACGTTAAACTCCTTGTGTTCTTACTGCTTTGATATTGTGCATACTTGCCATATTACTTGTTCATTCATTGCATTCAAGTTTATCAGGCCTGAATCAATCAGGCTGATCTTCAAAAGAGCACTGCCCTACTAAACACTCTTCAGATTTGAGTAAAACAAGTTTTTCAGAAAACAAACTAAACAAGACTTTAAACTTTCAGGGCTCAAACATTTCCGCACTGAACTTGAACTGATAGTTAGCCAACTGACCCGCACCAAGTGTAGTCAGTAGGTGTGTTATCAGCTCCTAGTTCTTTACCACTCTGAGCAAAGGGGACTCAGTCAGTTTTAAGGTTGAAAAATTGGCATACGTGTATTCCCCCCCCCCATACACGTATTCCTCAGTCTTGTACCGGGACCAACAACATATATTCTGCATCAACAACAATACTCCATTACCTTCTATCCTATGTAAAAAGACCCATACAAAAAGAAAAATATAAGACACTTTCGTTGGAAACCAGCTTACATACGAATATATATCTGAATTGTATTTTATATTTTCTCACAAAAATTAGCATAAAATGCTATTCTATAACTTAAAATAGCCCGCTAACTAATTTAATTAAAATTCTACTCCTATAAATAAAGAGGCATTCATGTTAAACCAAAGAATATATAATTATTATCAAAACACAAAAAAATGTTTGGGACCATCTCATAACACGATAAAATATACATTAACACTCACATCTGTCAAAGTATTAACAACATCATGCCTAATATGTATCATCTCATCATCTCATAGCATGAAACAAACTCGATAAAATATACATTAACACTCTAAAGGTACAATACATGGATTAATCAGGTTTAACAATTGAACCAACCAACGGAGACTCAATTTGCCTATGGAAAACCATTCTAAACTTCTCCGCAGTGTAAAGGAAATCCACGTCCTTCCAAGACATTTTATCAGAAACTGAAGACTTCATCAACATTCAACCCCTCTGCTGAATTTGTGAAGAATAAATTTTTTGCGATTCCATACTAATAACCAAAACAAAAGTGCTTCTTCAAATCTGAAATTTCACATTACCACCATTTCCTTAATATTTAAATCCTCTCATTATAGCTCTCATCCCATAAATTTCCAAACAAAAAAAATGACAATAGTCGCAATGCATAACCGACATATTAATGCAAAAACAAACAACAATAAATTTAAAAAAATCAAGGGACATTCAACCTTTATTATAAAACCTCATATCTACTGAATCAAACCAAGGTGTCAAAACATATACTATACATTCTTAGAAGAGACTCACACCAATCACTCAAACACAAAAGAATTATAAAAAGAAACCTCCCAAAATTGCCAAATTAATCCAAAAAGACCAAACTACCACAAACAATTTAATTGTATTAATCGATTGTTAAAAAAAATAACTTTGAAAAGATTCAAAATTACCTTTACAATCATTCCCCTGAAATTGTAACAGCTCTCATTACATTGAATGCCCCAAGCCATTTCAAAAACCAAAAAAGGGACAAAAAAAAACAAAGATATAATTGAGGTATTAATGCATAAAAAAGATAAACAACACAGAAGAAAAAAGGTACATATCAGTATACTATAAAACCTGACATCTACTAAATCAAAAACACTAAGGTCCAAACTTTCTCTCAACAATAGTATAAGACACCTTCTGCAATCCCTTCGACAACTATTAGCTATCAAACAAAAAGCCCTCCAACATTTGACACCCATATTTAAAAAAAAAACAAAAAAACAAACAGAGGTTCTGTAGCAAAAAAACTCATAGCACAAGGTACCAATAATCTTATAAATTCATTTTAGGTGCATTACTCAGCTTGGTGTATTCTATAGGATTTTACATCGGTCAGTTGTCTCTAACATGCTAAGAAAAAAATTATGTCCAAGAATTATATGAATTGGCAAGCCTTAATGCAACTTTAAGCAGAAGCAAATGCATTTACCATGTTCAAATAGTCTGACCCCCCCAGCAAAAAAAAAAAAAAATTACCTGTTTCTCTGCTTCTCAAATCTACCTATCTTATAAATTTATTTGAGGTGCAATACTCATCTTGGGGTATTTTAAAAGTTTTTCCATCTGTCAATTGTATCTAACGTACTCAAAAACAAATTTATAGCTGATAACCTTAGTTTCAATGGGGAATCCAGTCTAATTACCTTTTATTAAACAAAGATGCTCTCAGCAATATCGTCTGGATTCCTTAATCTTTGCAAACGATACAAACCAACCTACAATATTAGCAATTGTTGTTGATCCAATTGTAAAGTCAAGAAAGAAGTTAGAGAAACAGATACAAGGCCTGTCTACATAGCTAATATCTTGGACATAAAAAAAACAATGGAACCCCATTTTTTGAAAAATTAAAGCACCTAAAAAACTCAGCATCTCCCATTTGAACAGAGGACTAAACACAATATTACCTTTCCAGGGACAGAATCTTCCATTGAAGACCAACAAATTTCCCATCAATCTCTGGCATTACCATCTATATTTTCAAACAACTCATTGTAAAAACAAATAGCAACTTTACCAATCTGTGACAACCGCAATCTTAAAGTTTAGAGCTAACAAACCACATGAATCTTCTCCCTCCAATTATTTGTCCCTTATTTCCCCCTGGTAAAAGACATAATTGATCTTTTGTTGTTATCATAATCTTATTAGTGGAATACATATTGTTGCAGATTTGCATTTGAAAGGCAGAAGGATCAGATTTTCTCTAGGCTGTTCAGGAAAAAAAATATCCTGTTGATCAGCTCCACCTGCAGGAAATATCATCAGTTGAAAAGACGGAGAAGTAGGTAAACAATCTCTTGTCCAAACTTCACCTGCTAAACATGTATATATCCTAATTCCTATCAATGTAACACCATTTGGAATTTAACAACTCACAGGGCATCAGTAATAGGTCTAGGAGGCTATATTATTAAAAAATTATTGGATTGGGATGCACATTAACGAAAACTTATGTATCTCTCAGGACAGCTACATATATGCATGCAAACCAGATGTACTCAATTTTATAGCAGAATTGCTTATACCTCCAAATGTGATCAAAAGAAAAGGCTGTCTTTCATTCTCCATTCATAAATTTTATTCCTATTTCTTAAAAGGAAAGTTGAGCTTATTCACGAGTTGGGGATGCAAAAGCCAGTGGGGGCCTTGGGGGGGGGGGGGGGGAGAGAGAGAAGAAAAGATTGCCAGGGGCATGTGAGCTCATTGTTAGGATATACTAAAGGCCAAAACATTATGTTTAGCAAAAGCAGTTTCTATAACATCTTTCTTACAAGAAATATTCAGGCTGACATTTTTTAAATAATTACACATGAAAGAATTAATCTCCATAAAAATTTGTGAACATGAACTTATGGACGCAAAAACCAAAGAAGACGGAATATGTAAAACCCAAACGACAAAGAGAACGAATGGAGCTGCAACGGAGCAAACAGATCGACAAGAGGCAAGGATGCAAAGAAGGCACATTCTCAAGAGGAAAAGACAGACAAACAATACTCAGGGTATGAAAAATAAATTTTAAATTAAAAACAATAAAACAAAAATTATCTCTTGACAACTTACAATGTCGGAACAGAAAGTAATACTAGTGGAGCAAACATATTTGAGGAGGGCACAAATTTTGAATCTACGGAAGGTACATATCCTAAAATTATATACATACAATTTAATAATGGACAGTGGTTTTGTAAACACCTTCAATTGAAATACAGACAAAATTCAAGAGGCATGGATGTTGGGAAAATAGGGGTGCCCGGGAACTATTCGGAATGAAATTTAAATATGAATTTAAATACAATTATTACTAGCATGAATTAATCCTAATTAATTCAAATAATAATTCCAACAACAAATTTAACATCATGCATGTTGAATTAATTCACATAAAATCTATGGCGGAAAAACTAAGAAGTTATGTGATTACGTACTTCTCGTAGATTTGACCTTTGAATAATACGGGACAATCACGAATGCTTTATCAACCCAAAAACCTTCTCAAGTATTTTCCTTTCGCCTTACTTGATCACCGGTGGGAAGTACTTTCAAGCAATTTAAATAACTAAGGAAAAAGAAAAATATTGTTGCTGATTTTTTTTTCAACACTGTGAAACTGTAAACTGGAGATGAAATAATCACCCCCTATATATAGGTGAGGGAATTTCGAAATTTTCATATATTTTAGAGGTGGAGAAAATATTTTCTTAGCCTCTAAGAAATCTTGAATATATTCCATATATTCTTTTCTCCATAATAAAATATTCCACAAAAATCCCAACTTCCTCATTAAGGGGTTAATTTTCGAAAATATTGAAGAAAGAATCCAAGTTTTGGATATTCTTGAATATATGAGATAATCTTGTATTCCAAGAATACTTATCTTCCATAATATCTTTTCAAGAAAATCAACAAGATCTTTTCTTTCTCCTAATATATCTTTTTCGAAAATTACAAGAAAAAATCAGCAATATATTTTCTTTTTATTTTAATCACCGTATCATTATTGGGCTACTTAATGGGCTACTTGAGGGGCCTTAAGGAGAATTAAGATTGGATCTCCTAATGGACTTCTGAATTTCAATATTGAGCCTCAATATAATTCAGCTCATTAATATTAATTATTACCACTAAAAATAAATATTACACTATTCATCTTAATCCATATTACAATAATATGGGCTCCCGGTTATTATTTCTCGCGTTTAAGATTATCAAGTCCATTAATTAATTAAGCTTCTGAATAGCTCTAAATTAATTAACATTTTTTTACCTTGGAGTAAAGACAGCTCAACATTATTATCCGTACCGAAGAAACTAATTCTTCACTTGCAAGATTTGGTACGATAAAACTTCTGAGCCCACCAAGGGGACTAATCACACGAGCCGTACTCGCACGCGTTTCTAAGTATTAAATCTTAGCAACTGTCGTATGATTAATATTACTGCCCAAAACACAAAGTTCGAAGTCACGATGATTCTCACCCAACATGAATCAAAGCAGTAACCATTAAGCACACATGGTCCTATTTAAGTGACAGAGATTAAGAAATCAATAACAACTGAGGTCTAATTCTTCACATTTCAGAACAGAAGAATTTATCCTCGATGTAGGTCCTCTTCAACACATACTAAATGTGCTAGTGCAATCTCTTGGTCAAGACAAGCCAATCTGAGATATACACATCGACCTTTCATGGCGGATTGTTCAATTCCACCTAGGTTATGAATTTGTACGTTTAGTTACAAGGAAACCGTTAATGTGATCTTCTGTGATCGGGTATCACCACATTAACTACAATGTAGCATGTACTATTTATAATGAACTGGTTACAATAAATATTCAACATTCAATCATATCTAAAGCAAATATGATAAAAGAATTATTCGCATAAACAAGTGTTCAATGCATGAGTTATACAAAGTAAAAACATACTTTCACGTATAACTCCAACAATGGAAACAAAGAAAACTAAAATATAGAAATTTATATAAATCTAGAAAAATATAACCATTAACAAAGAATATCACATCCAGAACAAAGACAGAGTGCAAGGCCTCTCCAAATAAGAGATCGAGCGTCTGCAGTTCAAGAGGGAACAACTCAAATTGCGAAGAAAGGTAGAAACATTAAACCAAAATAGAAATTTATATAAATCCAGAAAAATGTAACCATTAACAAAGAATATCACATGCAGAACAAAGATAGAGTGCAAGACGCAGACGACTAGCAATTAGAAGAGGCAAAAGACCGATAAATTCATGTAGAAGTGCACAAGCTGATCAACCCAAAGCAGAAAAACCGAGGACCAACCGAAAACAAGGTAACAAAATTACTATAAATAAATATATCCATAAAATTCAAGAGCACCCAACTGAAAAGGGGGAAAAACTGCAGGAACAACACGACATAAAAAGTTCTAGGATAATATCCTCTTGAAATGCCAAAATTGTGATGCATTGGTCTGGAAAGCAGAGGCCATACAAAAGAAAGAACAAGGAAAACCTGTATTCTCGATATGTTGCCAAAAAGGAAGAGTAAAGTTACCAAAGAAACGGGAGCCTCCACAGTTCCTTGCCGACATGCTACACCAATCATCGTCATTCCGAAAAAATATAAGGTCATAAAACTCAATACTCGCATTCACGTCAATGGGAGCCAAGGAAATCTGTGGCAACCATAGTTATTAAAGGCGCGCCTAAGGCACATGAGGCGCAACTCTCAGTGCCTCTCCATGCCTGAGGCAGACGCACATGACTGAAATATTTTTTTTCCTGTTTTGGCAGAATAGTTGGTGTGTGTTGATTTCATTAATTAAATACACGTATAGAGTAGAGAATTATAAGAAAATTAGTATCTTTAAGATTACAAAAATATTTACAAGGTATACAAAAAGATATTCTAGAATCAGTCAAAATTGACTTGGTCTTCATAGTTATCCTAATCAGTAAAGATTACAAAAATATTTACAAAATATACAAAAAGAATATTCTAGGTCTTCTTTTTATCTTTATCAGCAATTTATTGTAGTTTAAAAGCAAAAATAATTTTTTGTTCGTTCTTTTTAATAATATGCATTTTCTTTTCCAAAAAAAATCTATGGTCAAAAGGCGCGCGCCTAAGGCACTAGGCGCGCCTTAGGTGCTAGGCACACTGTAGCGCCTTAGAGCCTTAACAACTATGGTAGCAGCTGGTCGGGGACCATACACCTTCAGAATTCAGGGATATAATTATCATTCTATTGGATCCTTATTACCAAAGGAAGGAGAAGAACCTAGATTCGCTCAATTATACATATATGATACTGCATATGAAGTTCAGAATCGTATCAACGCCCTTCCAAGAAGAAAAAAAAGCGGATAAGCTGAAGGAAAATATTATCAAAGGCCTAATTGAAATGATGGACGAGAACAATGAACTCGCAAAAGAATTCAGAAGATCAAGAGACAAATATGAAACAGGAGACAATACTGATCTCACCATCACATTGATCGGCCAGAAGACAAGAGACAGACACTATGATTTACCAGTATCTGATGAATTGGTAGGGTTAATTGTAAATGAAAGTTCGGGAGAGAGGGATATCATCGTGCATGATAAATCACGAAAACCTCAACGGATCAGTGCGCTACACCCTAGGTTTATGGCGTTGCAATACCCCCTATTATTCCCTTATGGAGAGCCTCGATTCCACGACCAAATCCCTAACAAACAAAGCAGCTCATCAAATAAGCGCACATTTATCACAGTGCGTGAGTATTGCGCGTATGAAATGCAAACAAGATTGACGGAACCAACAATAATTATCAGGTCTGGTCGACTCTTCCATTAGTATGCAGTCGATTTATACACTACAATCGAATAATACAGACTACAATGGATCGAGAACAATCAAAAGCAAATAAGAGTTGATCTATACAACAATGTATGTGATGCAGTTGCAAGGGGAGACACTGATGCACGCCTTCTAGGAAAAAAGAAAATTCTACCTGCTTCATACACAGGCGGGCCCAGATACATGATCGAAAATTTTCATGATGCAATGGCAGTTTGCAGATGGAAAGGAAATCCATCGTTGTTCATCACCTTGACAGCTAATCCTAATTGGGATGAGATAATAGAGCATATCCAATAATACAGAAACGATAATCCCAATGACAGACCTGGCCTAATATGTCGTGTTTTCAAAATGAAACTAGAAGAATTACTTATCGACATGCAAGATGGGGAGTTTTTCGGAAAGACTGGAGGAGGTAAAAAAACCATTTTACAAATATATCGTTACATACATATTTAAACAACAACAAAAAATGCTCAGCATACTGATTATCCAAAAAATTGACAATTGTTAAATGCAGTTATTTACACGATTGAGTTCCAGAAGCGCGGACTGCCCCATGCACACATACTTCTGTGGTTGGAAGAAAAACATAGAAATCCCAATTCTGATGAGATAAATAAGCTCATCTCCGCAGAGATACCAGAAAAGAATACCGACCCAGAAGCATATGAATTAGTTGAACAATTCATGATGCACAGACCATGCGAAGCGGAAAAACCAACCCCACCTTGCATGGAAAAGAATAGGTGCGTCAAAAAGTTCCCAAAGACATTCAACGAGAATACAACGATCGATGAGTTTGGAAAAGTGAGGTACCGCAGGAGAATAGACGAGACAAACTTCATCATGAAAAAAGACATCAGACTCGACAACAGTTTTGTGGTACCGCACAACGTCACCATACTAAAAAAAATTGTTCTCATATATATGTTGAATGGTGCAACCAATCAAGAGCAATAAAATATCTTTTCAAATACATCACGAAAGGTGTTGACAAGACTACAATGCTCATTGAAAAAACATGAGAGAAAGAACAAAACAAAGCAACACAGGAAAAACAGCGAGAAGACGTCGATGAAGTAAAAAGATATTTAGAATATCGTTATTTATCGGCCTGCGAAGCCATGTGGAGAACAATCTCCTTCGACATACACTACAGAAAACCTCCAGTACAAAGGCTAAGTATACACCTACCAAACCAGCACAGCATCACGTACAGCGAATCGGCAAATTTGGAGAATGTATTGACAAGAGATGGGGTAGAAAAGACAATGTTTACAGAGTGGATGAAAATGAACAGAGAAAGTGATGAAGCCAAAAAAACTAACTTACATACAATTCCCAATGAAGTATGTTTGGGATGTAAAAAGGAAGAAGTGGAAAAAATGGAGTAAAAGATCTAGCTATAGCCTTGGAAGACTTGTGAACATCCATCCTGCAGCAGGAGAGTTGTACTAATTGAGAATGTTAGTTTTGGTACAAGAGGGAGCAACAAGCCACGATGATTTCCTCATTGTTGGAAATGTGAAGCACCAAACATTGCTATGCAAGAGGTTTACTAGAAGGAGACTCGGAATGGCAAGAAGCAATGGATGAAGTTGCCCAATGGGCAACATCCAACCAACTACACAGCTTATTTGTGACACTTCTCCTCTATTGTGAAATTGGAAACCCGTTGAATTTATGGAATCATTGTTGGCAATCTCTAGCAGAAGACATCGCCTACAAACAGAGAAGAAATTTAGACTTCATGGAGCTCCAATTCACTGATGAAGAACTACAACAATACACACTGATGAAAATTCAAAAGCAGCTGCTGGAGAACGACAGATCGCTCGAAGACTTTGATGGCATGCCATTGCCGAACAAGAACATTCTTAAGGAGCTTTCAAATTCATTGTTGCAAGAAGAGACAAGTTTTGATACCAGCGAACAACAGACAGAACACGACAAGTTGATCCTCACATTAAATGAAGAGCAACAACAAGTGTATGATACAGTGTTTGATTCAGTCAATAACAAAAAAGGGAAATTCATCTTTCTTTACGGGCATGTGACTTGAATCGAAAATACTAGCTTTCTACTAGTAGTTTCCCCACAAGAGTATGGGATCACAGTAGTATTGGCAAGTATATGGACCAAGTATTATCGAACCCAAAGGAAGGTAAGTATGCGAATAGAGCTCTGGAGATCTATGCGTCGTAGTTAATATGAGTGTATGTTCGGGGATTGAAAATTATAATAAACTACTCTATATTAATAATTAAATTAAAATAAATAACTTGAGATTAATGCAAAAATAAGATGATGATGCTCAGGATAGAAATACCTACGTATACTAACGGAGTTGGTACGGTAACTAAAATAATCGTGACGTGCAAGTATTAATCCTAAGTGCACTAAAACTAGGCAATCAACTTCCCTAATCTAGCACGAGATTGAAAGACTAAAAGCTCAAGAATTACCCCTAATACTTCGTCAAATCAACCTACTTCACTAATCCACTAAACAAGTTATATGAATCATGCTTAAGTATTGAGACCCTTATTTACCTAAGGTGATGCGCTCGTCCTCCCTAGATAAACCGGTAGATTATAAACCCCTTCTAAAACTCTCTCTTTAAGCCTATTCGTTATTAAAGAGTGATACGGTCGTCTTCTCTCGTACTCAATTTCAAGATAATTCTAGAGTTTATTTTAAGAATTCAATTAATTAAAAGAATTAAAACTAAGCATCATGAGTTATCATAATTACGTACCAACAACCTACTTCTACGAGTTCATCATATCCTAAGCATGCAAGGGTTCTAGCCTAACATGGTAATTGAATGAACAAAAACAAGAATGATGATAAGAAACATAAGCATAGTTGAATTGACAATTAAATCTAAGAACATAAACAAAAAATAAATTAAAGTCTAAAAAATAATCTTATATAATCTGAAAAATTAGGGTTTATATCACCAAGAACAAAGAAAGAAAGAATTAATCTAAGAAGTTCGAAAGAAATAATTAAACTATGGATTCGTAAGCTAAGACCTCGATTACAAAGTATAAAACTCTTCCAATCTCTCTCCCAAGCTTTCTCCTTCGAAAAACGAGTGTAAATATGTGTAGATAGGGTTGTAAATGAATCAAACAATTTTGGTTCGATTTGATATTTGTATTCAAAATTCGGTATTCTTATTCGAAATTTTATAATTCGAATTCGGGTACAAATAATTTTTTTGATTCGATTAGTTATCAAATACAAATACTAATACTATGATATTTGATTCGATATTCGTAAATATTCGATTAAATATTCGGTTAAATATATAATTACGTAATTATATATTAATAGTAATAATAAATATAATTATTTATAAATTTAAGTTCATTATAATTATTTTAGGGATATTAACATTTATAACTTCATCCAACAAGTGGGCTTGTAGGCAATTCTTAATTAAGTATTTTAATTAAAAACATATAATGTAATTTAATTATTAAAAAACTTAACTAATTAAAAAAAAATTGTAGTTCAACACTCTTAATTTGTTTATTAAAGTGTTTTTCCATGAATTTGATTAAAAAAAATTATTTACTTATTTGATTATGTTATGCAAATTTTTAAGTTTATAATGAGATTGTGAATTCAAACAATGACAATTTTGAAATGAATATTTGAATATTGACAAAGTATTATGTGAATAATACTCATGGTAACAGTTACCGTGAACAACAAATTACTAATATCTGACGAAGTGGTATAAGTCAAGTCAAATGGTTATAATCCCACTACCTATGATACAAAGGTCGTGGGTTCGAGCCACAACTTTATCTATAAAAAATACTAATACCTTATGTTGAAATAACTAACACCTTTAGTGAGAATAACTAATACCACTTCAACTAATAACTTTAATAAAAAAACTAAATACTATTTGGAGCTGATAATTTTAGTGCAATTCACTGATACTTTTAGTTTAATTTACTAATATCATTCAAACAAGTTTCATTGTGAATATTGTTCACATAATACCTTCTCTTGAATATTATTTGTTAGGAACATGCTTGACAAAAAAATCGATTCGAATATTCGACTCAAGTATTCGTATATTTTCTAATAATTCGATATGAGTTTCAAATCAAATATAAATTATATTTACTATTCGAAAAATATTCGAATTCGATATTCGAAATAATTTTATGAATACAAATTCAAATATTGTGGTATTCGACTCGATTCAATTCGTTTACATCCCTATGTGTAGATATGTCTTGATATGTGAAAATATGCTTGGAAGGGGTATATATAGGCTTTGGGGCGAATTTGGGCGATTTTGGGCCAAAAACACGCAAAAACGCTCGAGTGTTGGTGCGCTCGAGCTGTGGTGGTCAGTGGTTCTTCCGGTCGAGCGGTGGCGCTCGACCGCTGGCTGTACATATGTTCGTAAAACCTTCATAACTTCTCAACCGGGAGTCTGTTTTGGCCGATTCAAAGTCCTACGAACTCTTCTTTTCGCCCTCTATCCATCTATATAAACCAAAGAGACAAATTGATGAGTTTATAAAAATGATACTCAATTGACTTCAAACACTCATAAAAACACTCAAAATATGGGCATATCGGGCACCAAAACATAACAATTTCACTCCTAATCAGCATGGAGGAACGGGAAAAACATACCTCTACAAGATAATAATCACAGGACTGCGAGCCCAAAAGAAAGTGGTCATTCCAGTTGCCTCTTCGGGTATTGCAGCTTTACTTTTGCCAGGAGGACGAACAACACATTCAAGATTCAAAATATCATTGCAAATAACAGAACAATCTTCATGCAGTATAAAATAAGGGACTATGCTAGCGGAATTGCTAATACGTGCAGACTTAATAATATGGGACGAAGCTTCCATGGCACACTGGCACACGTTTGAGGCATTGGACACGATAATGAGAGATTTACTATCCCCATATGATGAAAATGCAGAATTCAAAACGTTCGGGGGAAAAACAGTCTTGCTAGGAGGAGATTTTAGACAAACTCTACCAGTAATACCAAGAGAAAGCCGACAAGACACTGTATTAGCAACAATAAATAGATCTACCATGTGGGATTCATGCACAGTTCACATCCTCTCACAAAATATGCGTTTGAACCAAACAGAAAAGGAGTTTACTAAATGGGTTTTACAAGTTGGAGATGGAAAGGCAACAAAAAACTCCGAACAAACCAGAGGCGAAGAACTTGAAATAATAGAAACAAACCAAAGATTGAAGCTAAAAAAAACGAGGGACACCCCGTCCGGCAGATTGCAGAATACATATGCTGAGAATTGCATACCTTAAGACGAAACAAAGAATATATGTAGAAAGAGTTATCCTTGCACCCACAAACGAAACGGTGGATGACATAAATACGTTTGTACTATCACAGGTAACCGGACAAGCAAAACAATATTTCAGTTCTGACAGCATAGAAAAGGAAGGGGAAGACACCGAACATAATGAGGCCTTATATCCGATGGAGTTCTTAAACAACCTAAAATTCTCAGGAATACCAGACAGCAAGTTGGAACTAAAAAAGGATACCCCAATCATGTTGTTGAGAAACATAAACAAAAGAAAAGGTCTTTGCAATGGCACCCGATTGTTGGTTAACCAATTAGGAGACAGGGTCATTGAAACTGAAATACTAACAGGAACACATGTCGGCGACAAGGTTTTGATTCCAAGAATAATCCTCACGCCAACAAACACAAAATGGCCCTTCAGACTTAGAAGACAACAATTCCCAGTCCGCCTATGCTACGCAATGATAATAAACAAGAGTTAAGGACAAAGCTTAAAAAGGGGGGGATTGTATCTCCCAAAACCAGTGTTCAGCTATGGTCAACTGTACGTTGCACTATCTAGAGTCACATCTGCAGAAGGGCTAAAAATATTAAATATCGGGGAAGACACTGAAAAAGATAATGAGGTAGTAAACATTGTGTACCAAGAGGTCTTCAACAATCTACCTTCATCTTCTATGCCCAACCAGGTATAAAAAAATTAAAATTACATAACTTCACTATATAATTTTTTTTTTAAAAAAGCCTCTAATGCAAAGACTTATAACAATAAACACAGGAATGTACCAGCAAAAAATTACACATTGAAGCAATTGCACAAGAAGATTCAACATAAGGAAGCCTACAGCTAGGGGAAACAACCAAGAACAATGAGGAAAACAGAAGAAACTTTTCTTTCCAAGATGATTTTGAATAGCTATTATTTCAGCAGAAGGAAGAGCTAACATTCTGAAACATAGAAAAGATACATCAGGAGGAACAATACCATAGAAAATATTTCAGCCTTGAAGATGAACGGAGGAAGGAACAGAACAATAGCCCAGCCGAGCCAAGATAACTACTTTTAGGTTGGGTATGGATGAAGGGATTTGAGAATTAAATGGACACACACATACAAATGCATGGTTTACCTTTTACAGATCTTCTAAGTAATCCCATTTTCTTACTACTGTCTTTTCTTATTTTGTCCCAAAAAATATGACACTAATAGAGTAGATTATGCTTACACGGATATGGTATTAGAATTTGCCGTAACTCATATAAAAATATGAAACTCTAATTGTAGTATTTCAAAAGATATTAGGATAAAAAGGTGTCATAAGGAATCTCAATATGAGAAACAGGTTTCTCATATGCCTTAATGCCTGAGCTATGTTGATGCATTTCCATGGATCAATATCAATTGAACATTTGGGCAGAGGAAGATATACAATTAAGATTCTGCTTGCAATGCTGGAATCCCTTTTATACTATCAGAAATAATTTGTTCCACTTAGGCTTTACATGGTTCTTTTTCTAGAACACTGCTAAAAGCAATTGAATATAAGAAAAGTTTAAAAGGTTACTATCCCGACTTCCACAATACCTGGATCAGAATAACATTAACATTAAACGGGAATTTATATACTCTGTAAAATAAAATAAAATAAAAATTGCTTCAATGTTCAGTAACAAAAACAACAACTCAAATCATAATTTTTTAATAGATTAAGCAAATTTCATTACATATTATGCTATGGATGAAGTACTAAGTCAGCAGAAATGATACATAGTTAACAGATATAGAGAGATTCAACAAACACAATGTGAGAGAGAGAGAAGAAAGGAACGAAGAGACAGGGATAATACCTGTGTTCGAGCACCAGTGCACCGCTGTTACATCACTCGCTGGAATAGGATATACAACAGGGTAGAGAGATGGGTGATGCAAGGATGCGTTAGGGACCTGAGTAGAATGAAAATGTTAAAATTGAATGTTTGGTTTCTAAAAGGATTATGCTTACTAAAGATTATAACTATCATTATCAAACTATTCTAGGTATAAAAAGCCTCTACAGATTTCTTGAGGCAATACAACAAACACATTGTGTGCATTCATTTTTCTTCAATTTCACAAATTTAAACACCAACAAAAAAACCGAAACATATTAATCTAAACACACCAAACAAAAATTAAATTAGACGGCAAAGAAAATGAGGGGTTACAGGAAGAAGCACAAACCTTGGCAAACAACACGAATAACAACAGAGAAGACAACAACGGCCCGAAAATAAATTATTTAACAATGCGGAAAATAATTCTTCGACTCCCAAATTGGATTTATGCTTTCACTTTTTCCTAGCAAAAAAAATAAATTGCAAAGGGACAAAAAATCAAGAATCCTGAACATAGAGAAAGGATTCAAAATTGCAAAAAAATTGAGATTACGAGGAAGCAATGGGTTCTGTCTCTGTACATTTTGTTGACAGGCATTTTCGTACGGGTAGATATAGGTGGCTATTTGGATTATGCCCGGTAAATAATAAATGTAAAACGAACACGAACGATGGGGGAAGAACTTTCGTTCTTCCCTCGAATGAGAGCTTTTTGCATATATGAGAAATGAGAGGAAATGTGAACCCTTTACAATGAGGGGGTGACCCCCTATTTATAGAGGTTCACCCCCAAAGGCCCAAAAGTGGCCCTAAATTCGTCTCAACCCTTTATTTTAGGGATTTATTACAATGTTAATCTAACAATCAAACGTAGACCTATAATACATTAAATACTCTTTTCTGATGTAGACTCTCGATCTTGTCGGGTTAGTGTATCTTCAGGAATCTGACCTTCTGTCAGGCGAGGATATTTCCTGCTGTAACAATTGCCCCCAAGATTGGGCTCTGATTGCGACCAGAGTTCGATCTTGATCTGTGCTTCAAATAGGTTTTGCCCTCGAGCCTGAAAATAGGATAGCTCGGATGCCCCGGAGGAGTCTTCGACAACAGGGTCCGTGATGGGCGAATCTTCCGTGTAACCTTCGAATAGTCAAACTTTTTTGAAATTGGTCGGGTTAGGTGGGGTACGATCTTCCGTCGTGCCCCCGAGTCGAGAACCGTGACGTTCAATTAATAAAGAGTTCTTGCCGCTGGCCGCCATTGATTTTAGTAATAGGGCGGTAAGGACCGCGATGATAAATTAATGAAGTGCTTAGGCCGCCTGCGGGTAGCGACTTCGCGGACAACAGATTGACTTAACAATCAATTAAAAGATAAATCAACAGATTAATGAGTGAAGTACTTTAGCCGATAGACGGGCAGCGACTTCACGAATACAGGATTGAATTAACAATCGATTAAAAGATTAATCAACAAATTAATGAGTGAAGTGCTTTAGCCGATTGACGGGCAGCGACTTCACGATGATGGGATTGAATTAACAACCGCTTAAAAGATTAATCAACAGATTAATGAGTGAAGTGCTTTAGCCGAGTGACGGGCAGCGACTTCACGATGATGGGATTGAATTATCAACCGCTTAAAAGATTAATCAATAGATTAATGAGTGAAGTGCTTTAGCCGATTGACGGGCAGCGACTTCACGATGATGGGATTGAATTAACAACCGCTTAAAAGATTAATCAACAGATTAATGAGTGAAGTGCTTTAGCCGATTGACAGGCAGCGACTTCACGATGATGGGATTGAATTAACAACCGCTTAAAAGATTAATCAACAGATTAATGAGTGAAGTGCTTTAGCCGATTGACGGGCAGCGACTTCACGATGATGAGATTGAATTAACAGCCGCTTAAAAGATTAATCAAAGCGTCCAAGACGCAATATATTATGGCCGCAAGTGGGCAAAAGCGACGCGGGTCAGTCGATGCCGGTGAAGGCGGACTAGTCGACGTCGTTAACATGGATAAACCAAAGCAGAGAGTAGATTAGTTGACGTCGGTGAAGGCGAACTAATCAACACGTCAACGCCTAACAGGCGGACTAATCAACGCCTAAACGGCGGATTACTTCGCCACTCCAGGCGGACCGTCAATGCCTAACAGGCGGACTAATCGATGCCAGGAGGGCGGATTAACTCGAGAAGTAGATTAGTTGATGCCGGTGAAGGCGAACTAATCAATACGTCAACGCCTGAAAAGACGGACTAATCAACGCCTAAAAGGTGGATTACTTCGCCACTCCAGGAGGACCGTCAACGCCTAACAGGCGGACTAATCAACGCCAGGAGGGCGGATTAACTCGAGAAGTAGATTAGTTGACGCCGGTGAAGGCGAACTAATCAACACGTCAACGCCTAACAGGCGGACTAATCAACGCCTAAACGGCGGATTACTTCGCCACTCCAGGCGGACTAATCGACTCCAGGAGGGCGGATTAACTCGAGAAGTAGATTAGTTGACGCCGGTGAAGGTGAACTAATCAACACGTCAACGCCTAACAGGCGGACTAATCAACGCCTAAACGGCGGATTACTTCGCCACTCCAGGCGGGCCGTCAACGCGTAACAGGCGGACTAATCAACGCCAGGAGGGCAGATTAACTCGAGAAGCAGATCAGTTGACGCCGGTGAAGGTGAACTAATCAATACGTCAACGCTTGAAAAGACGGACTAATCAACGCCTAAACGGCGGATTACTTCGCCACTCCAGGCAAAACTTAAAAATAAAAAATGGGGTCATTGTAATCACTCTACTTTTTTCTTTTCATTAATTATATTATTATTTTAAAATTTACCCAGCGCAATAATTTTTTATTATATTATTATTTTAAAATTTACCCAGCGTAATAATTTTAGACTTCTACTGTTAAAATTTCTCATTCTCCAGTGACTTACAAATATCTACCAAAAATTCAAGGTTATATTCAATTTAGAATGCTTCCTAATTTTCTCAGAACGGTCTCCTAACATCTAAGGCCTTTCACTGAGTCTGATTCCTATCCTTTCTCCTAAGGTTTAGGAAAAAAAACAATTAATAAAATATAAGAAATATATTTAACAAAAGAAGAATTTAACAACAGCCCCGTGCATCGCACGGGCTTAACCCTAGTTTCTTGAAACTTTAAACCGAATCTCAATGATCATTATTATACTGAAGTCTAGTAGGTGATTGGGTTTTGGGCTAATATAACTTCTAGTTAAAAAACGACATAATCAGCAATTTAAACAACATTAATATATATTGTTGGTCCTGGACAAGACTGATGAATACGTGTAGGGGAGGGGGGGAATACACGTATACCAAATTTTCAAACTTAAAACCTTACCGAGTCCCCTTTTACTCAGAGTGATAAAGAACTGAGAACTGATAACAAACCCACTGACTACACTTGGTGCGGGTCAGTTGGCTAACTATCAAATCTAGTTCAGTGTGGAAATGCGTGAGCCCTGATAGTTTAAAGTCTTGTTTAGTTTGCTTTCTGAAAACTTTGTTTACTCAGTCTGAATAGTGATTAGTAAGGGCAGTGCTCTTTTTAAATGATCGGGCTGATTGATTCAAGCTTGATAAACCAAATGCAATGAATGAACAGTTAATATGGCAGGTATGCAATATATCAAAGCAATAAGAACACAGCAAGTTTAACGTGGTTCAGAGTGTCAAGCTCCTACGTCCACGGCCTGATTTAACAGGAAATCCACTCAAGGGATTCTTGTTTTTAACGTGCCAAGGTGCACCAAGATCAGCTAACTCACTGACCTATACAACTCTCCTTATTATCTCAATAACTTAACTTACTTCCAACAAACCTAACTTAGGGTTTTGGTTTCAGTTTGGATTCCAACTAAGTTGAGAATATCCTTGCAAGACAAAGTTATGCTAAGGATTGGATAATCTCTCTAAACTTATGATAATATTAGATCGCTCTTGGAATACAGAATAACTCTCAGTGACTAAGAAACACTTGGGAAATTTAGATGGTTTCGAGTGCTTCTTCTAAGGACTGAATGCTTTGAATGCTTGAGAGTTTGAGTAATTTCTAGCTTGGAAATTTCCCGTAACCTTGAATGGGTTCAAGGCCTTCTGTATAAATAGGTGATTTGAAAACTATCAGTTGGAGAGATAGCCTTCTAGTCATCTACGTAGAGATATTCAAACAGACATATCTTCATGCAGCAGCCGTCCTTGCATGGATTTGGTATTTACATTAAATGCACATTAAATGCTTGCCCGTTGAATATGCAGTCTGAAATCAGTCTTCATGTCAGGTTCCGTACGTGCGTGTCCTTCCTGGATTGGTCCACGTCATCAGGTTGGTGAGAATGACAGAACGTATTCCTAGGCTTCAGGCTTGTCTTATTAAGTTATTTTTGTCTCTTGCACAACGGTCTTGTCCCGACGCTGACATTTATTTTGCATTGCTTGGCTCTACTCCAAGTCTTCCCATAAACTCAGTATCATCTTGTTCCCTACAAGACTGACTAGTAATGACCTTAGGGTCATACTCTTCATCACTGACAATTACTCAGCCAGCTTAGATGATTATCATAAGTTCATGATGGTAAACTCCATCTTCAGGCTTCAGTCTTGATTGTCATCAGTAAGTGCTCCTCTTACTGAGTACCTGTGAAGTGTAAAATAACTAAGTACAAAACCTAACCAAGACTAGCCCGACAGCAAATGCAAAACATCTTTTCAGGGGCTTTTGGATCTAATCAAAACTGACATTGTCCCAATAATTTCCCTTTTTTTGATAAATTAGAAGAGATAAATCAACATTTACCAATTATATAAAAGAAGACCAAATATATATATATATATATATATATATATATATATATATTCCAACATAGTCATCCACATCTATAGCGGGATCACCATGGACCTTTATTTTTTTTAGCGGATGCAACCTCCACATCTTTAAGCAACTCACAGTCACAAAACGGCGAAGAAATTTTTTGCTGCACAATCCAACACAAAATAAAGAAAATTCACAACTACAATTAAAATTTAACAAAAAAAATATAATGGCAAAAAAAATTAAAAAAATAGTATACTACCTTTCCTTTATAAGAAGGTAGACTGTACTCACTAAACCCACCATCACATAAATCATCCATAGAGGCTTCCTTCAATAAAAAAATCAAATAAGTAACAAACAACCATATAAAAAATATAGAAACATAGAAAATAACAAATAGAAAAAGATGCATACACAACAGAATAACACCTTCAATGAAGACTTGCTCGATTCAATTCTCTTAATCAAATCCCCATCAGAAGAAAATTTAAACACAGTATACACAAGATAACCATTGACCAAATTAAAATCAGAAATCAAAAAGCTAAATATAAATTTTCATCCAATCAGCCCCTGAAGCTCGGAAGGTATAGAATGGCCTAAACTCTTCTGAAAAGTAACAAAGACTATATATATTAGAAACCAAAAAATAAAATAAGAAAAACGTCACATTTTTTTAAAAAAAAAAAGTTTAAAATAAAAAGAAACAAAACCTCCTCCAAATCTTCAAGAATTTCAATAGGAGTCCTTCCAAGCAACATCAAAGAATCCTTATGGAACAATATCAACGATGCGGACCCAGATTCATCACCAACATGAATAGTAATCTTGAACCTTTTCCAAAAAAAATAAAATGTTAAAGCCAAATCAGAAATAAAAATATGAACTAAAAAAAAAATTAATAACAATAAAAAAATAAACAATTAAAACAATGATATGGTCAATTCATTACTTTGTGTCAACAACATTGGGATGAGTGTTGCACTTAGAACAATTCCACTTGGCACCATAAAAAAATACCTTCTTGTTGTACTTTGGGCAAGCATGGTAATATCACCCCAAAGTATCATCTATACCTTCAATAGTACCAACAACCACAAAGTAACACTCCTAAAAAAATAAGTATATTTAATAATACATTAAAATAACAACAAAAGTCACAACATGGATAAAAAAAACTTTTGTATAATAATAAAAAAATGCTACCTCTTTCACATCACAAATATCGGACAAACACATAACACGATCAGTCTCAGAAAAATCCTCAAATGCAGATGATTTAGAAGACCGACTCCGCACACTGAAAATAGGAGTCGGAATCTTCTTAATCTTCGAATGAACCCTATTATTAGAAAAAAAAGGGTCAAATTAGACTCAAACAACACACACCATACACAAAGAAAAAAAATATAACTGTCATGAAAAGAATGAACTTCATCTATATTTGCATTCAACAGAAGATGACTCGCATACATTGAGTTAGAAATATTTCTAACCGAAACAATTAGAATATGTTAATGCACAAAATATAAAACACCACCACACACATAACAATAAATCCACACGCATATTAAATTAAAAAAATAGTAATACTATATATTTAAAAAAAAGACGGAAAAAAATTAAAATAACATACACACTAACACATATGTAATCAATTTAAAGAACAAACACCTTTGAACTTGGGCTGTATCTTTGCGTACGCCAATACAATAACAATTGACTCATCTGGATTGTTCTCAGCATAAGAGATCAAAGGCTCATAATATCCCTCCCACAATGTACACGTAATTCTAGTACATATGTCATTTTTTTTTCAACGGTGAATAAACAAATATAAAAGAACTACATGACCATTCAATGAACAAAAAAATAGCAAAAATACCTCTCATCCTCGACCTCCACATCAACCTTCCTAGACACGCGATCATTGACATTAATCTCTTTAACACTCCATATTCGAACAATGAATGCAATCACATCTACAGTAAAACAAAAAATGCAAAAAATTAAAATTATAAAAAAATAAAAACATTAAACAAATAAAATACTCAAATTAGTAAAAAAAAAAAGGTAGAATAATATAAAATATCAATAAGAGTTTTAGCCTCCTCGTCATCCATCACCTTAACCTCACCAAATGGAATAAACTCATATATAGATCGACTCAACTCAAAGTCAGAGCATTTATCAACATTAGTCTTGAAATGGAAATTCAGCTTATAAGGATGCATGGTACATTTAATCTTGGTGTTGTTCGTACCAACACCAAAGCCTGAAATAATATACATGGAACTCTCGTAAAATATCAAAAATACTTCCTAATAGTGCACCGAATTTTCGTACCCTCGCCATCAATCAGGACCATCTCATAAAACAACTTGTCCCTGTTTGGTTCCTTCCCATACACAACCCATGCCCTCAGAACCCTCGCCTTAATAGTCAAACTTTCCTTATCAGGAGTAATCTAAGAGACATGCAAGATTAAGGATGACATATCCTACAAAAAAAAAAAATTTAAATGCAATTAACAAAAAAATCAAATCTCAACACGACACCACAATGCTTATATCATAATTTTTTTAAAAAAACAAAGAAAATAAAAAAATTAAATCATAAATAAAAAATTTAATGACACTCAAAAGTGAAAGTACTTCGGAGTATTAAAACACTAACCATAAGAAATTTTGCACACCAATATAAAACTCTAAAAAAAATTATAGTGTTGAGATCATATGGAGCAATATAAAGATGTTCATACTCAAAAGTTCAACTATTGATCAAGAGTAAAAGATCAAGAATAATGATTACTATGCACTCATATAGAACAAAAAAAATTCAATTTATAGTGTTGAAAAGAAATGTACAAAACAAAAATATAGGCATGACTCTTGCCTAAATTCCAACTTAATTGTTTGGAATCACAAATCTAATATTAGTGATGCAATCCATGGGACAAACCAAATTCGAAGGCATAAGTTTGACATAAATTTGTTCTAAATCAATGCAACTAACAATCACATGTACATAATGTAAGTAATATAATAATTTAAACATACATAATAAAAAATATACCAACAAAAAAAATATTACATAATTTCATTAGACCACTATCAACTAACCAAACATACAATTAATTTAACACAGGTACATGATTCAAATAATAGCACAATTTAAAAACATATAATAAAAAATATACCAAAAAAATGTATATATATACATATACATATATATATATATATTATATAATTCCATTAGACTACTATCATCTAATCAAGCATGCAATTAATTTAACATATCAAAAACTATAGTAGCATTGCACAACTATATATATATATATATAATCAGGACAAAGATGGAATTCTGAAAAATAAAGCATGAAATGTAGTTGGCAAATAGTTGACGACATTTTACCAACAAAAGAACAAAACAAATTGATAACACACAGAGAAAAAAAGTAATATCTAAATTTACACAAACTAACTAAAAATATACAAATAAATATATATATTAAATAATCTCAAATAAAATATCATATCCTTGTTATTATGTAGTTGCTCGTGCACAACAAAATTAAACCACAATTGCACAACATCAAATGATTAAAATTTAAAATAAAGGACAAAAGTAGAAATCACAAAAAAAAAAAACTCGTCCTACAAATCAGTCAACATAAAGCTATAAATATTAAATTATGTTAACACAGTTAACTAATTATACAATTAAAATATTCATTTGTTCTAACTAACAATCGGTCAGCACAATGAAAAAGCAAGACAAAATCACAATTACACATATAACAGAAAATTATACAAAACATTAACCAAAATACAAACTTACCAATCTCACTTTTTTTTTATATCGGAAGATGTAAGAACGCGAGTAAAATATGATAGAGTACCATTACCGGGATCCGACGAATTCTATATAGCAAAGAAAAAATAAAATGTAATATAAAAAATAACACTCAGAAAAAAAATATAAGGTTGCATTGAGTAAAATAACGAAATTGGAAGAAAAAGGAAAAATAAAACCGAACTATTGATTTTGACGGTGCATGCTCAACAATTTCATTACAAATTTCACTACCAAATCTAGCAGGACTACAACAATCAATTAATTCAGAACCTATGAAAAAAGAATTAAGAGACAAACAAATAATATATTAGAACGGAAAATAAAATAATATAGCACCGTCTTAAAAATAAACAAATGAAAAAATATATACACCCAGATCATCATCAGTAGAAAGAGAAGAGATCTCGATACCAGAATCAGAGTAGATATTGACGAAAAACACCAACACCACTATACAACAAACCCAAAAACCAAACCACATCCCGACGTACCGGATGAGAACTCCAAAGAGTAGAAATATCAATTTTAAAACTTTCAGACACAACAATATATGGACAAATAACATGGGCTCCACACCTAGATTTTACAATGAATCTACTTGGCAGACTATCTCCGAACAAATCAACAAAAAGCTTTGGGATAACCTTTATAAAAAGAAAAAAGCTAAGAGTGTTGCAAACAAATAAGGAAAGAAAACTTACAACAGAATCACCAAATTCAACAATAAACTCTGATGTTTTTCTACGATACCGATTGATCCCTACAATATCAATCCAGAAAAAATTATTAACATATCAAAAAATAATACAAAAAATATCGACATATTACATAGACAACAGTGCATATGGATAAATCATATAAAATGTGGAAAAAAATATTACCCATCAGTTTCCACGGAGAATGGATCAAACCATCGCCAATATCATCCTTAACACAACCATTTTCACCATTGAATACGACAATCTTAAAAATTCCCACAGATTCCTCCTCAAAACAAATCAAATCACAAGAAACCACATTAAAAAAATTCTTAAAATAAACATCAACACGCAGAAACCACACTCCAAGACCAATGACAATAGTGGACTCACGATCCCGTATCCAAGGCATCAACAGAGCTTGCGGCCTCAAAATAATTACCTGATCTGGAATCGTATCAGGAAAACGGCTACGAAACTCGACAAGCAGTTGCTATAAAAAAATTAAGAAAATGACAAATATAAATACAATAAGTTATTAAAAAAAATAAACTACAAATAAAAAGGAAGAAAAATACATATCATACCCTCGGCCTCCATAGTCTTATTAAACTTAAGACAAAAACGGAATCGGTCAGCACTATAAATATTCAAAATGTAAGCATCAAGATCACGCTGATCCAAAATCACATCATCCAATACAAAAAAAAAGTTACTTGTAAAGAGATACAAAATATTATAAAAAAGAAAAGAAAAGTAGATATACATACTCCGTACTCCAATGCGACACACAATCGTACGAACCGTCAGGATAAGAAATCTACACTGAAAATTATCAAACACACAGAGTAAGCCAAAAGATAGAGGACAAAAAAAATTTATGTTCACAAAATATTTACAAAAAAAACTAAAAAAATACTTGCAAGGCATAATCAATTTTTCCGGGACATAATTTTTTTATGTTAATATAATCTGTGATTTTTTAATAGAACTAACACAAAAATAAAATAAAAACAAAGCCAAATAAATAAATGGATCAGAAATCTAATACCTTATTTGTATAGAGGGATGAAATAAAACCATGGCAAAATGGTTTATACGCCCTACGCCCTTTATACTCAGCCGATAGAATGCCTTTTGTTACTCCCGATTACAATCCAGAGCACGGCGCTGCGTAGGATGAAGCCAGATCACACGAATGATTCCGATGCGCTCGCAATCATACCTGAAGATCAACTTTTTAAATTAACCGGTTCGCTTCCGGTCCTCAATAAACAGATGACTTTTGCTTGGTTTCGATCTTTAATAAACCGACGGCTCGACCTCCTGATGAGATAAGGACCGGACGATCAAACCTGTTTAGATGCAATGGGAAGGATACTTGCAAAGAAAATTTCGGTTAAAAAAAGAGTAACCGAAGGCATTAATCAATTCGTAATTGAAGATATTAACATAAGGACCAATTACATAAATCTATAATAAGTTAGATGAATTGATTGTTATCATGAATAATTTTATTTTCTAAATTAACATGTGAATACAATAATCAATTATGCATGGAAGAGATCATATTATAATTTCCTAAATTAAAATTTTAACACATTTATTAATTTTAGAATATTAATCAATCAACAACTGCAATAAAAATACAAAATTAATGACATTTATCATGGAATATACATACTAATCCAATGGCAAAAAATGAAAGGATTCCAAAAATTTGTACCAATCTAAATAAATTTTACATTACCATGAAAATCGTTATTTCCTAAATTATCATATGAATACAATAATTAATTTTAGGTAAAAGAGATCATAATATCATTTCCTAAAATAAAAAGTCAACATAATAATCCATAAATCGACACCAATCTAGATGAATTGATTGTTACCACAAACATCGTTATTTCTAAATTATCATATGAATACAATAATTAATTCTAGATAAAAGAGATAATAATACAATTTTCTAAAAATAAAATGTCAACATATTAAGTAATTTTGGAATATCAATTAATCAGCAATTGCAATTAAACAATGAAATCCATGATATTTAATATGGAATGTACACACCTAAAATAATGGCATAATGGATGAAAAAAATATAGGACCAAAAAAACAGAAACGGAAAAATTAAAAAAATCAATAACATCTCAATATCATTTAGTTTTACTTAATAAACTTAGATGAAATACTTCAATTCTATGCACAACCTAACTAAGATTAGTCGCATTAATACACATCACATCACACTTTAAAAAAAATTATAAAATTTTGGCAAAAACACATCTATAGAACACTGTTTCCAAAAAATAAAATATCAACACATTATTTAATTATGAAATATATCAACTAATGGCATAATGGACGGATTTCACAAATCTATACCACTTTAAATGATTTGTGTGTTATTATGTATAATTTTAATTCATAAAATAACATGTCAATAAAATAATAATTTTAGGTGAAAAAAAATCATAATATAATTTTCTAAAATAAAATGTCAATGCATTGATTAATTTTGGAATTACAATTAATCTGCAATTAAACAACCAAATTCATGACCATTATATATGGAATATACATACATGAATTGAGGTAATTGGAATAACTGTCTCAATATCATTTAATTTTATTTAATAAACTTAAATGGAATAATACACTTATACGTACAAATCTAAGTAATTTATAACCTATCTACATTCAATCACGGAAAAAAAATTAGGTGACTTCATCATTTCATGGCCTAAATGGATGAAATAATGCAATCATCAAGCTAATTTTGTGGTACAAGTTAATATTTTGCTTCACTAAAAAGCACCGTGAGCAAATCTAGCTACGTCTAAATTTGATCAAACTATGCAGAACAATGGAATACACCGCGTCAAAACCAACTCGAACTCACCGTCGAAATGATGACCACAAAGCTCCACTCGCCTTCGAATTGATCATCTCCAAATTAAAGAAGAGTCACACGATCCAAAAACAATGCTGAAGACCTAACTTGAACTCGCCTTCGAGTTGATAATCACCAAGTTGAAGAAAAGCAGCAAGATCTAAACACACTGCACAATAGACAAAAAAAATGAGAAAAATACAAATCTTAATACATCAACGAAACAAAAAATGAAATTATGAGAAAATTACAAATCCCAAAAGACCAATGAAAGAATACGAAATAAAAAAACTAACAAAAAATCCATTAGAGAAGAGAAGAGCAACAAAAAATGAAATTATGAGAAAATTACAAATCCCAAAAAACCAATGAAAGAAGACGAAGTAAAAAAGCTAACAAAAAAATTCATTAGAGAAGAGAAGAGCTTGCAATGAAAAAAAAAACTACAATATAGAGGTTCTTATATAGGGAAAATAAAGGACAACCGACGGTCGAGATCGAATAAAAATAAATAAATCCTATGGTCTAGATTAGAGAACACCACCTTTTAACCACAAAGCAAAGAATGAGTACTAAAATAATATAGTCTTGCCACATAGAACAAAACAGCTTGTTCTTTATTAGTGATTAAGATTAAAGTGTTTTGACGTTTCAACTTCATATATTAATTTTTCACTCATCAAAATTCAATTTAAGGTCCGAGAATAAATTAATTCTATGTCGTTTAATTTTTCAAAAATAAAATTTTAGCCCTCGTTTAATTAATCGAAACGAGTGAGTCACACCCTCATTGCTTAAAACTATTTATAAATTGTTTTAAAAAGTTTATCAGGTCCACCAAAAAGATATTCATGTTCCTCCTTGGGTTCTGACTGTGAATGCATCAAGACAGCATTTTCATGATTCTTTCATTCGTTGTGATACCATCTATATTTAAGTGGTAAACTGACTGGGACCATGACATTCAATTTATGCTATCCTCATATCCAAGTAAGTGGTTTCTTAGGAAGCAAAGTGAGGCAGCATTTGTCACTAACACTTTGTTTCGGGTGAATAGTTGTCATCTAAAGTCCAGCCCAAATATTCTAATACTTAGCTTATACAATTTTGTCTTAACAAACTAGAGTCATACTTTTAGAGTTCATTTGGCTAAGCCTATTTGAAACATCTTATAAGTTTTAGCATTTTATAAATTGTTTTAAGATCTTATAAGATATAATTTTTAGGTAATTTATAAGTTGAAAGTGGTTGACTAATACAACTTATAAGAACTTTGAAAAATTATAATAAATTTTTTTTAAATTTTAATTTTAATATAAAATAATTCTTTTTTTTTTTTTATGTTAAGGTAGGGGTGGGTGGGTATAGAGAATGGGTGGTTCCATGGTGGGGATGGGTGGTTGGAGATGGAGGTTGTAGGAAAATAAGTTTGGAAATCTCAATTTATTTTTTAACAGCTTATAAGCTATTAGGCCGCAACTTATTTTATAATTTTATAAACTGTTAAACATCTTATTTTGTCAAATACATTGATAGTGATTGTAAACTCTCAGACAACTTATAAGCTAGCCAAACACCCTCTCAGTTCCGGCAGGACATTACTTACGTGGACGTTGAATTCCACCATGTAATATTGACATGTAAAATATTTAAAAAGAAAATACTGACTCAGCGAATATTTTACCGAAACAAAAAAAGCAAATACCTTATCACAACACAAACTGATGTGAGTTTTTCTTTTCATCTTCAATTTCTTATTTTTGCACGTCAACAGGGTTAAATATGGGGTTCACGTAAGACGAACCTTTATAAAAGATGGGACGGATGACGTTCTTAGTGCTAACTGAAAGTATATATAAGTACTATTTGTCAAAATAAAAAATATGTATAAGAATTGATAAAAATCGAAAAGCATGAGCCAAAATTAATTAATTGGCTATAAGTAGTAACACTATCTATCAAACTTTAATCTCGATATGTACGATGTCAATATCGATGCTTTAATGGATAGAGTGATCAAATGTATTAGGTGGTCCGGTAATTACGATAATATATATACCTAACACTTTAGGGCTTGTTTGTTTCAGGATTTAGGTGGGCGTGTGAAGTCATGACTTTACGACCACAAAATGTAAAGTCTTGGATGATAATAAAAGTGTGTGTTTGCTTTGAGATTTTAGTAGGGTGAGATTTTACTTTATGTCAAATCATGTGTAAAAGTAAAGTAGGATGTCTAAGAGAAGAGTAGGAAAGAGAGTATAAGTGAGAGAAAAGTAGGAAATAGAGTGTAAGTGAGAGAAAAATAGGAAAGAGAGTGTAAGTGAGAGAAAATATGTATTATAGGTGTGGATGAAGAATGAGATGTAAAAATGGATGTTACATCTCTAACTAGAATGGGTCGGGGGCCGGAAAGTTCTAGTCATGTCCGTGTGAATCCCAAAACAAACAAGCTATTAGGGAAGAAAATCACTGAATTTTTTTTGTTTCTTAAAATTTCATCAAGAACAAATTAATAACTAGATTAGTTCGTAGATTACTGGATTATATCCCACACATTGTAATCAGGCTAAATTTTTGCGGTAGTTTTTGTAATGGGTATGTATACAGTAAAAATGGTTAATACATGACCATTAAAGAGTATGCGTTGTTTTCGTTTGAAAAATATTACTCCTTCTGTCTCAAGGGAATTTGCATATTTTTCTTATTTTGACGACCCACACCAATTAATTTGCACACTACTTAAAACTGAAATATTGATTTGCGTGCACACTCACAAAAGTATATACATATTTACCCATTTGTTATTATTTTACTTTTTTTCTTAATTCATGTACAATTCCGTGCAAATATCCCTGAAATGAGGGAGTACATTATTTTCACTAAAGAAGTAGGAACATTTTTCAGTGAAAACAGTTAATATATATTTAATAAACACAATTCATATTGTTTTGTGAAAACAACTAACACTCTTTAATAGTTTATGCATGAACTATTTTCACGCTATATTTGTCTTTTGTAATTATTCCAAAAAGTACATGAAAGAACTTGATTTAAACCATAGAAGTATAACTTTGATGTTCTACCATCCATGAGACCATGAGTTTCATGTTTCAATGTTCTAATACATTTTAGATTAATATCATTAGATACAATATATTTCTCATTCATTTATATGCAGATTTGTGAAAATCTACACTATAGGATGTATCTAATATATTTACCAAGTTTCAACAAATAAGTTGAAAACTCAAATTTTGTCCATACAAGATGGTGTCCAACAATGCTTTAAAGTGTTGTATTAAATGCATGGTATAAAATAATGAAAGAATTTTGCTTCATTTAAAAGTCTGAATTTGTAGAAGAATATGAAATTAATTA
Organism: Ballota nigra; assembly: GCA_947034835.1. Classification (NCBI taxonomy): domain Eukaryota; kingdom Viridiplantae; phylum Streptophyta; class Magnoliopsida; order Lamiales; family Lamiaceae; genus Ballota; species Ballota nigra. The sequence continues at coordinate 42,249,213 of OX344727.1, forward strand.
ATTTGTATAATTCTCAATACTTCCACTCACTTGTGGACTTGATTATCCTCTGGATTTATCAACTCCATGTAGATGACTTAGGTACTGTATAATTTAATGTGAGTGTAATTGCTTTCAGTGGGGTTTGATTTCAAAACATGTGGGCGGGCGTGGGCCTATTGACTTTGATACTATAAAAGAATTTTGTCTCATCTAAAAATATGAACTTATAGAAAAGTGTGAAATTAATTCATTTGTATAGTTGTCAGTATCCGGATACTATTCATTTATAAAGTTGACAATCTAGCCCATAAATAAGGAAGAATGTAAAAAAAATAATTAAATTAATTAATTTTACACATCTATATAAATATAAAATTTTAAATGATATGAATTACTTCATAATATTAGAGAAAAATACTCGGACAAAATTCAAAACAAAAAACTTTCAGATCAAAATTAAAATTTTGGGTTTCGGCAATGATGCTCAAATAAAAATACTATGCATCAAACTCGAGGCGATTTAAATTAGACAGATTCTCTCGAATTTTATTTTATAGATTAAAAACACTATGAGGCTCTATTTCACTTGTTTCCATATGCAAAGCAATTTATACATCAACCAATGAACTGTGATGCTCTACTTCCCAGTTAAATGATAATTTAATTAGTTCATTACATCTGATTTCAGGACGTACGATAAACCCTAAATCCTAAACCCTAAGAATTCTGTGGGACGAAGAATACTAAATAAAAGTAATATTCCCTCCGTTTCAAATTTGATTCTGTTACTTTTTGTACGGTTATTGAAAAAATTGATATAATATACAAAAGTAAGAATATTGTGTTACATCAAATACAAAATATATTATTTTAAAAATATTATGTGTGTATGTTAAAAATATAAATAAAATTTACTTTTTTTATTTTAAGTAACATGACTATTTTTTAGAAACAACTTAATAAAACAATTAAGACAATTTTGGAGGACGGAGGTAGTAATAAATTAGGCCGTGGACCCATTTATTACTCTCCGCAATTGGTGAAATTATCGTAGACATTTGATGGCTATAAATATATATGTAGCTCAATTTTATCGTTAAATAATACTATACCTATGGAGTAATTATAAGTAACCAATCTGAATTAGGCATTGGCCGCGTTAGGTTAACGATCACTTTAATAAACTTAACTGACAAACACTTATATGTTGTTTATTAGTTCTAACGTGCAATTGCATGTATGATATACATTTGGATTTTAGAAAAATACTCAAAGCAGAAATCACTATTACCTCAAAAAGCATTAATATTTCAATTACAAAAAAAAAAAAATCAGTTCGACGTGTTAGTGCGTGTTTTGAAATATTAAAATTGACCTTAAAATTCAAATGAATGTCATGCACTGAATGCTTATCTTGCATTTGAGTGCATGCTAAAATTTGTGTTATATGTCGAGACATTTTATGTACTTTTTTAAATAACATTAATATTTAACTAAAATATATTAATTGATTATTATTAATATTGTACGCTTGCAGATATAATTGGTGGTGTTGCAAAAATATCACTCATACTAACGTTAACATTGTGTGTATATATATAGGAGTGTAGTGTGAAATTTATTTATACATAAATTATTTTGAAATATTTTTTAATAAAAAAATTCGTTCATTTAAATATAAAAAACTAATATCATTTTGTAACCTTCAACTTATCTTCTATAGTGAAAAATATTTGTACCTTTAAAAAATAATACTACTCTCTAGTGAGAAATAATTAATACCCTTTACTAAAATGTCATACATTTTAAAATAGTTTATATGAACCAATTTCACACTATACCATTATATATATACTTTTTGTTCTTGCTCTACTGAATAAAATAAAAATCTTTCTAAAAAAGAGAAGGTATTATTTGAACAATGTTAATGGTAAAACTTGTTTGAAGGGTATTAGTAAATATTAATAAATGTATCACTGAATTGCACTAAATGTATCAATTCTGAAGGATATTAGTTATTTTCACTAAAGATATTAATTGAAGTGGTATTAGTTTTCTTAATAGATGAAATTGCAACTCGAATCCATGACCCCTCGACCATATGTAGTGGAACTCTAACCATTTGAGCTATACTACTTTGTAAGTATCAAGTCCTCACCACTAATTATGAACAATAAATATGTTTTATGTTTTAAAAATACACACAAAATGTAAAGAAGTTAGATGGTGGAATTGATTTACAAAACATTTTGTCTTAAAAAAATAACTAGAGAGAAGATATTATGTAAATGATATTCACGGTAAAAATTGTTTAAAGAGTATTAGTATATTATTATACTAAAAGTATCAGTGAATTGTACTAAATGTACCAAGTGCGAAGGGTATTAGTTATTTTTAATAAAGATATTAGTTGTTTCAATATAAGATATTAGTAAATTATTGTTCATGGTAATAATTATCGTAGTATCATTTACATAATATTTTACATTAAAAAAAGTCTACGGTATAATAAAAAAAAAAAAAAAGTACTACTACTAATTAAACACATTTAAAAAAAAATCATTTAATTTAATTAAACTAATGGAAAAAAAGTAAAATTATCGACAGACGACACTCACACGTGAAGTAAAATGGGTATATTAACAAATGTTACACGTTACTCTGGTAGCCAAAATTGTACCTATAAATAAATGCCGGCGTTGTTCAGAGTTCGTTCACCTCCTCTTTCGCCATTACCTCCGCCGCCAAATCTCGAACCAGACACGCAAACTGGGCCGAGATTTTCCACTTCTTCGATTGTTGGTAGAGAAATGGGCCGCGTAGAGTCCGCTATGTCAAATTTCCTCCGCCAGTGCGGCGGCGTCGCTGTGATCGACGGCGGTCTCGCGACGGAGCTCGAACGCCACGGCGCCAATCTGAACGACCCTCTTTGGAGCGCCAAATGCCTCCTAACGTCCCCTCACCTCATCCGCAGTGTATGCCTTTCTTCTTGTTGCTTTATCTGCACTGATTTTTTATTATATTCCGTTCATTTTTGCATTATCAGAAGAATAATTATGAAAATTTTGGGGCTCTTTGTATTATGAGAAGTTGGGGCTTGTTATATGCATAATAAGTTGTCTGAACTTGTATTTATTTATGTAATCCCAAATATTTTATAGCTTTTTTTGGCCTAATATGGTTATTTTGTCAGCTAATAGCTTTAGTTATATTTGCAAGTTGCCACCATGGATTTATCTTCTGAGTTTGCAGTAAGTGGAAGTTGTGCTTTAAGTGTTGTAAGCAGGGAAAGTAACAATAAACATCAATGAAGTGGTCCACACCATGTGGGCTATAAATTAATCCATTTTATGAAGTAATTAAATATTTCCTCTGGAAATAAATATATAGTTCAGTTGATTTGGTCCTCCTGGACCATCTTGAAACAGTTTTAATCTTTCCTTGAATCACTGAACATGCCTGATGGAGGCTTCTGCATAAATTATTTGTTTTTAGTTAATAGGTCCTTCTTAACTTATTCATGTGAAGCACTTCATAGTTGCTATCCTTTTGCTACTGGGTTTAACAGTGGTTTATGGGAATACAATCTGAGATACTCAAAACTTACCAGAGCTCACAGTAAGTGAATAAGCCGTACTTTAGCTCACATGATAGCTATTCACACAAACATTTCGAGTCTCTTTGCATTTATGCACAAGTTACCTTCTAATGGGATAGCATCACTAGTCACCTACAAGAACGTAATGTATTGCATACCTCTGCATGATTCAATCCTTTAGGTATAAATTTGACATATTTATTTGCATAGATGAAGTGCTATTCTTTAGTTCTATGTTAGAGGTCTCAAGCAGAAAATTAAGATTATACTCTTCCTCTGGTGCTGCAGGGTTGAATTTAGGACTCATTTTTGGTTAATGGAAATGTGTGGCTTAAAGATTTGAAATTGAAATATAGAGCAAGAAACAGTTTTTATTAGTTTACTCATGGTTTATTTTTATAGAGCAGGTACACCTTGATTACCTTGAAGCTGGTGCAGATATAATAAGCACAGCATCTTATCAGGTTATGTTTTTTCATTTGTCGTCCAAGTCAGAAGCTCCTTGTCTTACTATGTGTGAAATTGAAATCTACCACTTGCAAAATTGAACAGGCAACTATACAGGGGTTTGAGAAAAAAGGTTATTCTCTAGAAGAAAGTGAAAACCTGCTCAGAAAGAGTGTTGAAATTGCTCTTGAGGCAAAAGAATTATACTACAGTAGGTGTTGTGAAGCTTCTATTGATGGTACTCACGATGAGAGAATTCTCAAGCAGCGGCAAATTTTGGTTGCAGCATCTGTGGGGAGTTATGGGGCCTACCTTGCTGATGGTTCAGAATATAGGTGCTTTGAAGCTAATATTTGTAGCCACCTTAATATCATTTCATTGATTTTGATCATGGATGTTTGTTTTTCTACTTTTAAGATATGGAGTATGAATTATGAAAGATCTGAAGCTGTTCCTATTAGTTTTTTAATGATATATTGCTGTTCTTTGTCCCTTTGATTCTTTAAAACCTTTTATTTCCATAGCCAATCTTCAGCCTTCTTGATTAAGTATGAACATTCATTTTGTCGAGTGCTGGTGCTTTTACCTTGAAGCTGTAACAGTATTTACAGTTATGGTTCTGATCTAGGTTACCCCAACAATTTATGTCTGTCTGTTTCGCAGTGGTGATTATGGAGATTGTATGGATCTGGAGTTCTTAAAGAATTTTCATCGAAGGAGGATCAAGGTTCTTGCAGATTCTGGTCCCGATCTTATAGCCTTTGAAACTGTACCGAACAAGCTCGAAGCTCAGGTACATTTATATTACCCACCTAGCCCCACCTAGTTTTCTCTCCACAGATAGTAAAAATATGGAAGCTGACTTTTCTTCTGTACCTTAATAGTCCTTTTCAAGATGATTCTTATGTGAATCTTAAGCTTTATGAACTTTTAATAAACATTGTCACATATCTAGAAGATGAAATGCTAGATACTTTTTATGTATATTGATTATAATTTGTGCTCAATCAGGCTTTTGCTCTTCTTCTCGAGGAAGAGAATATTGATATTCCTGCATGGCTGTCCTTCAATTCTAAGGATGGAGTTAATGTGGTCAGTGGTGACTCTTTGTCTGATTGTGCTTCCATTGCTGAGTCATCCAACAAAATTGTTGCGGTTGGGATTAACTGTACACCTCCCAGATTTATCAGGGATTTGATTTTATCCATGAAGAAGGTACACTGTGGTTTTTGCTTTATTATAATTTTCTCATATTATATTAGCTTTTTTATTTACAGAGCTGATAATATGAGTCTACGATGGGATAATTGGGTGCATCTTATTCCATTCTCTGCTATGTAGTATATTGCTTGAGCTGTTAATAAACACAAAGAATAGTTCAAGGGATTTCATTTAAATTTCCTTAATTTGTTAAATAGCTTCTAACTGCTGTTAATTTTTTTACAAATGCTGCTAATTGCTCCTATTTATACAATTTTTTTTTTTAACTTGGAAGATTTTATTTGTTCTTCCCATGCAGCATTCTGTTCTCATATTTGAATATTTCCATTTCTGATGGAACACCTGAAATTTGGACAAGCTTTTGTTGTATGATGCAGAGTGAAATATATATGCATTTATTGCTCATTACTTTATTTAACCTCAGGTAACAACTAAACCGATCCTCATTTACCCAAATAGTGGCGAGAGTTATGATGCTGATCGAAAGGAGTGGGTGGTGAGTCCTTTACTTTGTCAACAGCATTATTCTCTTAGAAATGAATTATGAGATTGACCTCAGTATTGATCCCACAATCATACCCTCTTTTTTTTTTTTTGGTGCATCTCATAGTATTAAGCAGATACTTCACCTTGAAACATTTATTTAAAAAGAACATGGTAATAATGTTGGATCTTGATAACAAAGTGTGTTTCATTCTAAAATATTCTACAGATATAATCTGATAAATTACTCCTCTGTTCTGCTTTGCCTGCTGCATGAAATTCTTTCTCTGCTGTTTATTACAGAAAAAGAAGGAATGATTAATTTAGTAAATAATTGCATAGTATAATTTCTAGTTGTGTATCTGATGATCAACAACTCCTGAAGTTACATAGGTTTTATCAACCATTGGTTTCTGCGATTCAAGTATAGTTCTTTGGAATAGCTTTACTCATTATTAAGAAAAATACCCAACCTGTTATAAATTAGAAGGAAACAAAAAAAAAAAAGGAATGTTTTTAGAAATGAAACCTATTTATTTGATGAGTAATCAATAAGCACAATGTTACTCATGCATACCTTGTTTTATGTTGCAGCAAAATACTGGGGTTTCAGACAAAGACTTTGTTTCATATGTAAACAAATGGGTTGAAGTAGGGGCCTCTCTTGTTGGAGGTTGCTGCCGAACTACCCCACACACTATTCGATCAATCTACCGAACCCTCCCCTGCAGATCTCCCAACCCAGAATGAGTGAAGCTTAGTAAAAGTGGATAAACACGGTTCAAATGGTCACTAAAACGGGAGAGGATAAGATCGAACTTGATAGTTGGAAGATTTGTTACATTTTGGCAATTAATGGGTGACAAGTTTCGTAACTTGTATAATGTTTATGACCTAGTATTAAGCAGTGTTAACTTGGTGGGAGACTTTGTGATCATACCTGTTGCTTAATAATTCTATGTTTCTTTTATTTGCAACCAATTTGGACCATTTTTGTGTTGAGACTGCTAATCAGTGTGTATGCTATTCTTATGTTGTCCATTTTATAAACACTATTATGTATAAATGGTTATGTACCGATAAGCACGTGTGATTATTATGCATAATTGGTCATGTAGAGATGGATGGAAGATTATGTATTCAATGTAATTCACTGAGGTTGTGTTTAATTGAGGGATTTGGGTTATGAATTTTTAAATCTATCCCACTTGTTTGGATAAATAATTCAAATGAATGGATTTAAAATTCTTAGCTTTGGAGGAATTTCAAATACTTAATAAAATCATGTCATTTGAAATTCATTCTATTTTGAAATCTTTTGTATTTCAAATGATTATCCAAACACAACTTCAAGGAAATCTTCCCCTTTGCTCATCAAGGGCTGACTTGGAATGACCTGATCTAAGTTGTAAATGCAATTATCAACTGGGAACTTGAAAGTAATGAGTTTCATCTTTGCAAATGTAAAATTTAAGACAACCTTGCGACCAGAGTTAATTCTGCAATTATACAACCTTGAAATGAGACCTAACAACAAAACAAAAAATTCCATAGACTATCATATCAAGCATCAAAACCAGAGTATATACCACTGTCCCTTAGCAACCTCTTCTCTTCTTCAACATAGTTCTTCCCCCTACTGGCTTGACCAAGATCCCGCTTCCTCTTCTCCTTCTGTTGAAACGAAAGATTCCTCTTCTCCTTCTGAGTGAGGGCATACGCGAGCTCCTCTCCATCAGCTATTGCAGCCCTCGTTTTCTGTCGTTGTTCAAACGATTCTTCACCCTCTTTAGGCTGTTTTTCATTCCCCTTGGACCAAGACCAGTCCTGATCCTCCACCTCCTTTGGCGCTGGCACATTCAACACAGACAAACCTCCTTTGTATCCATGTCGACTCAAAGCTTCAAAGTCCAAACCTTTCTTCTTTTTCGTTGCTGTAATTACACAAAAAAAAAATGCCCAGATTTGATTATGCAAGGCTAAAAAAAATGCTTTATGATCAACACAGCAGTTTGATTGTTAAAATGAGATAAAATATACAACAGCACGGAGTCAAAGGAAAATGGAGCTTTTGCTTTTTATAAAAGCTCGTTTCCTATGAATTTCGCACATTTAGCGTATATCAAACTCACACACGAATTCAATTAAAACCCCAAAATTAGAAAAACCTTGCCTCAACGAGTTATAAAACATCAGGGGAAATTGAGTAATTTCAAGATATATACCCTGAGAAACTATGAGCTTGGCAGATTTGGAGCCACCTTTATTGTCTTGGGAATTGTCAGAATCATCGTCGTCCCCATCGCTCCACTTTAATCCCCTCTTCATATCCGCAGATTTTTGATGAATTGATTTCCAACGGGAAGTACTCCAGGAAGAAAAGGGCGTAAATCTGCCCACCATTCGACGTCGTTTTATATGTCTAATCTACTAGAGCCGTTGCGTGTGAGTTGAATCGGCTCACACTCACGAGCTACTCAGTGAGTCGGTACTTGACTCAATAAAAGTTCAAAATCCATTTGAATTTATTTAAGTTGAGTTTGAGTTCAACAATACTAAGCTTGTTAGATTCACAATCTTATCGAGCTCTTATAATTCTATCCTATAATCTCTAAGTTCGGGATTTGCCCGAATAGGACTAGAACTTTTCGACTCGTCTCATTCGAGTTAGAGATGTAGTATCCCGTTTTCACATTTCATTCTCCATTCACAGTTATAAATACTTAACAAATCTATTATTGTTTATACAAATACAATTTACTTTATACAGTTTAAAAATATTATTTCTTTCACCCAATCATTACTCACATATCATTTTTCTCTCACTCACACTCTCTTTTCCATTTTTCTCTTACACATGATTTGCCATAAAATAAAATATCACTTGTTGATAGGCAGGCAGCCGAGCAACATGGATCAAGGTAATTAAAAGTAATCAAATGATTAAAAGGTCATTAAGAATAAAAGGGCCAAAGGAGGCGAGCAACAGGTACCTGTCTTTGGTGAATGAGATAAGGCGAGCAGCTGGGAATAATGTCAGAACACAATGGGCGAACAGCAGGCCAGATGATCATCAGGTTACCAAAAGAACAAAAACAAGCGAGCAACTTGAACAAGAAGATCCAAGAATACATTAAAAGGACGAACATGCAAACAACAGGGCACCTCGGAAGATCATCAAGGATCCCACTAATTAGGCATTACATTAGGAACAAACAAGTGTCTTAACACTTGTCATTGTACAACATGTAATAACTTAGAGGTAAAACAAGTGTTCAAACACTTGTCAATATATAAACCTAGGTGATTAAAAAGGTGACACCTCCTACTTGCTTGTACTCTATAAATACCCCTACATAAGAAAGGGAAAATAAGTTCATTTTATTTAAAACAAGACCAAACTCTTGCAAATTTATTTCTCAACCCCTACTTAGATTAATCTAGTGTTTAATCCTAGCCTCGTTACCTTGTTTGATGATCTTCTAAGCTTAAACAGCCACTAATAATTCATATTGAATCAAGATCATCAACATCACTCAACCAAAATTTTAAAACAAACACATACTTTTACTATTCATGAAGGACTTTACATCTCAACGATGTAAAATTATGACTTCACATGCACACCTAAATCCTGAAACAGACAAGCCCTAACATGCTAATTATTTATAAATATAATTTAATAATATGTAAAACTAAAAATATTTAATTAATGTTACCTATATTATTAAGTCGAATTGAGCTCAAGTATTTCAAATTTTCATACAAGTCGAGTTCGCGTTCAAAAAAGTAGAGCTCGATCAATTTCTAGTTGACATCTCTAATCAAGTCGAGTTTGATTTTCATACTAGTTAGCTTGACTCAACTCTGTTGGGATATAGGTTAGATGTTTTGAAGATGTTAAAACAAAGAACTTGTAATAGGACTAGCTGAACTTGTTACAGATTAGTCTAGGTCTAGAATAAGTCTTTGGTTAAGGGGGAAGAAATCTGTGCAGACCAGAGAGTCTGACCAGAGGAGTCGACCAGAAGACCTCTCCCAGATGAGGTTCAGAGCAAAAGTGTCACCAGACCAGATGAGTCCTGACCAGACGACCTCAGACCAGACCAAACGAGTACTGACCAGACGAGTGTGACAGATTAGTTCACCCACCCAGAGGCTTCGTAGTAATCTGGAGACGAGGAGATCTTGAAGTTCGACGATAGAGAAGAAGACAGTCTGGAGAGTCAACTGATAGGAGGATTGATTGATTGATTGGTATCAATCTTGGAATATCCAATCAATGGAGGAGATCAATCAATCAACTAATCAATCTTTGATTGATTATATCTCTCCAATTATGATTGTTTGAATTGCTAACATTCCAACGATTAGTTAATTCTCACAACTATAAATAGGAGTGTTTTGGATGAGTTCATTACACAAGAGTCGGGCAAGAGAGTACACCAAAAACACACGAACTCTTTCACTCACTCACCTTGTTCATTCAAGTTTATACACTCTTTTAGGAGTTGTAGTTGGAAACTTTACTCAACTTATTCACCACTTTGAAAGATTATTGTAAGCAGTTGTACGAAGGATCTGGTACTTCCCAATTCCAGAAGTGAGTAAGTTGGTTGGAGAGAGAGTCCCATTTGGAGAAAAGGAGAGTAGACGTAGGACAAGTTGGTCCGAACCACTATAAATCTGGTGTTCTTTATTTTCTGCACTTTAGATTTCTACATTTCAATTCTAGCACTTACTTTATAATTTGGTTTTTCCATTAAGAATATTTCAAAACACTTTCCGCTGGATATCCTTTTTTGGACCAACAAACTCATTTACATTCTACCCGGTTAAACTGTAATTTACAGTATAAATATCTTTTTTTAAAGGTTTATTGCTAATAATTAGATTTGTTTTGGTACATATAAGATTATATTATCCTTTACTTTGGAAAAAAAAAACCTAATTACTTAAAATTAGTATAGTTTTTGTAATTCATTAACTAATCTGATTTGTTGAATTTATGCATGCAAATGCTAAGTATATTATTTAGTCCCTAATTTATTTTATGTATATCTTTTTCTTTGATAAATTTTTGGGACATTTTAATGAGGATGAATGTTAGGATGGATGTAAAATAATAAATTAATTAAATTTGACTTCTGATAATCACTCATTCATTCCTAAAACAGTACTCATTAGCTTAAATTTTACTTACTTTTAATTTTTTTTATTAAAGTCAAAATAAATATTTAAGTTTATTCAAATTTGACAAAACACACTCTAAACAATAAACAACAAAAAACGAATATAGTCAATATTTTTAAATCCGAATCGATCATTGAATCGGATATTGAACTGTGTTAATTAGTAACTGGTCTGACTGGTTGACCATTGTCAAAAAACCGAATGCCTCAAACATATATTATATATATTTTTTCTTTTTCTTTTTCTTTTGATCAATAAAAAAGAAATTTTATTAAAACAACCTGCAGTACATATTGGTGTGAGATACACCACAAAACACACTGGTAATACCAAGAAATCAATCACACTCCAAGTTTATTCTAACAAGCTGAATTTACTCAAAATTCCAACAATTAAACGGATTCCCCTCCCAATTAACGTCTTGATTAAACCAATTCCTACGATGTACCTTGAACTCTTTAAACACTTTATCTATTACTCTCTCCATCCCAAACTCAACTTTTCATTTACTGTTTGCATAGTTATTAAAAAAATAATTATTTATAGTATTTAAAGTGATAAAATAGATGTTTTTAGTTATTAGTGTATGGAGAATATAATATAAAAATATTGTTATTTTTTTTTTACCAAAAGTAGATGTCGCAAACGAGTATGAGACGAACCTTTTTGACAGTGTAGCAAACGAGTTTGGAGCGGGGGGAGTACTATTTGTTCTCCTTTAGAGTTTAAAGATATCTCAATTTCTTACTTTTCGAAGTAACCAAACTCCACGTTCTCAAATATAAGTTGATATCTTTTTTCTTCTTTTCCCTCTCCATAAGCCCCGAAATTTAATTAAGTTCAAACGCGGGGACAAACTATATATATATATATATATATATATATATATATATATATATATATCATAAAATTTAATATTACCTACTCCCTCTAGTTCAAAATGAGTGATGCTATAGGGTAAAAAATTTGTTTCAAAATATTTGATGTTTTACATTTTTTTTCTTTATTTCTCTATTATACCCCTATATTAATCCACTAAATAAATCACTCATATTTCAACTTACCTTTAATAAATTTATGCAATATAGACCAGGAAGGTATATTAGTCAATAAACATTGATTTTAATTTCAACAATAAATGTTAAAACATCATTCGTTTTGAATGAGATGAGTACATAATACATCCCCACACATACATAAATACGTAATAATTAAATAAAAAAAAGTCAACAGGCCGTTATTTAAGAAATTTGTTATTAGCCCAAATATTTGGGGTTAAATATTTCCAAATTTTATTTTGGCCCAAATTATGGGGGTAATATATATACAAGCCCTGGAATGCAGTTTACATTATTTCCTCATTTGCCCCTGTCGCCATCTCATTAACCGCGCTCACAACTCCCTGCGAAGATCTCCTTCTCATTTAATTTGGTCTGATTAATATTATATATCTCATGGTATTACCTATTCACTTTAATCTCATTAGGGCTCGTTTGGTTCGCAGGATTGAATTGGACTGGATTGGACTTGATTAGTTGGGATTGGACTAGATGGGATTGGATTTGGTGGGATTCATGTTTTCTAACTTGTGTTTGGATTGCAGGATTGTAAAATTTTTATATTTATATTTTAAAATAAAATATATATTAATTACCCAAATTACCCCCAAATTACACTACCCAAATGTCGACCAAATTACCCCCAAATTACAGGATCTGGATCACTTGTTGTGTATTAAAACACAGCAAATTGTACAGTGCAATAAACGGTGTCGTACAATGTTTAGGGGTTAACTAATTTTCCTTTGTTTTACCCTTTTTTCCGTATTTAACTTTTAAAACATGATAATATCAAGAATTTAGTTTTCCTTTATTGCATTTAAATCTTGAGGAAAATATTTATATATATATATATATATATATATATATATTTATATATTACAAATTCATAATACTATTTTTATTAATATTGTTTATAAACATATACTGGAAAACAGATCAACGTTAAAATTTAATAAAAATAGTATTATGAATTTACAAGTTAGTAACAACTAAATCAACGATAATTAACTTTTCACTAAATTTACAGTTTTTTTTTACAAATTCAAATAAATAATCTCATTTATAGGGTGGAAATGAAAGAAATATATGCAAATATATATATATATATATATATATATATATATATATTCCTCAAGTTTAAATGCAATAAAGGAAAAAAAATCTTGATATTATCATGTTTTAAAAGTTAAATATGGAAAACAAAAATTAGTAAAACAAAGGAAATTTAGTTAACCCTTAAACATTGTACGACATCGTTTATTGCACTGTAAAATTTATTGCGTTTTTCTACACAGCAGGTGATCCAGATCCCAAATTACACTACCCAAATGTCGGCCGAATTCACCCCAAAATTCCCCTATATTGATTTCACCCCCAAAATCGAATTCAACCCAAATCGATTTTACTCTTCCAGCGAGTCGCCTCCTTCGACGAGGTCGCCGGCACTGCCTTCCTCCGTCAACAAAGTCGCCAGCCCTGCCGCCTTCTAATTCCAATCTCGCGCCGCTGTCCTTTTTTCGATCTCGCGCCGCTGCCGTTCTTCAACGAGGAAGCCAGCGCCGCCGTCCGCCCTCCTTCAACGAGCTCGCGCAGCCAGTGTCGTCTCCTCTCCGGTACGCCCTTCTAAATCGCGTCCCTCCTTCTTCCCCCACCATTCTTCCTCATTTGTCAGTCTCTCTCTCTCTATCTCTCTCTCTCTCTCTCCCCCTCTCTCTCTCTCTCTCTCTTTGTGCTTTGTGCGTTCGTCTATAAAAATAGATAGGGAAAATCTAGAATTAGGATTTGAAGGAATGATACAGCTTCTTATGCTTGATGTTGTTGACATTTTGGTGTGATTTGCGTAAGAATTAAGAACTCTGAAATATGTGTTGGCGAGAAGTAGAATCCGATGTATTAACCTGCAATTCATGCCACTAATCACGCGATTCGTCTGCAATTAGTTAATTTTTTGATGTTAAATTCATAGTTGACTGCTGGAGAGCAAGGAAGAATAAAACTGAAGTTGTATGATTATTTTAAATTGTTATGTTAATGAGGGCAATTTTATCATTTTAGGTTGAATTTGAGGGGTAATATAGCCAGTTTGGTAGCTGGGACTAACTAGTCCCACCCTCCCCATGGGATCAAATAGTCCCAATGCAGTGGGACTAAATGGTATTTGGGACCCGGGCTGAACTTGGGTCCTGGTCCCAAGTCATGCAAACCAAATGGAGGATTACCTGGGACTATTTGATCAATCCTGGCCAGTCCTGCAAACCAAACGGGGCCTTAATAAACTCAGTAGCGTCACTCTAGTCTAGTATTTTGGCCAATGCATTTCAATGTAATATCAATGCATTTTTTTTTTATAAATTGGTGTACGACCAAAAAACCGATTAATTTGGGGAATCAATCTCACCGTCTACTAGCAGGTGCCTCAAAGTTAAAACATAACTTTGTGTGGATTTTTAACCTGTAGTCTAAAGAGGAGCACACTCCTAATTTTCAAGCCCTCACCACTAAGAGTTAATATTAACGGAATATATATATAATAATTTCGATTTCAATACAAGTAGCTTTCGTGGCCCAACAATGTGGGCTTTGTCATCTCTTCATAGAATCTCGAGTCCTCCTGAAGGTGTCATTTATTTATTGTATTCATTTCTTGTGAAACGTTACACTAGTTTAAAGGGTATGTTTGTTTGTTTTGGAATTTAGGTATGCGGGGAAGTCGTGACTTTAAAATATTAGGATATGAAAATCTTGATGAATAGTATAAGTATGTGTTTGTTTTGAGATTTTAGTAGGGTGCAATTCTGCTTTATGTCAAATCAATATTTATTGGTGATAGATGTTGTATTATTTTATTATATTGTGTAAGAGAAAAGTAGGAGAAAGATTGAGTGGATGATAAAAAAAAGTGATGATGTAATTGTATTTAATTATGTGAAAAGTAGTAATAGGTTTATATGTATGAATTGAGTTTGGAGTAGTTCTAGGGTGCATCCAAGTGCATACAATGCACTTGGATTTTACACCCTAATTTGAAATCAATTTTGACCAAGCCTTGAAATTTTCGAGTCAGTCCAACCCGGAAATATTTCGCGGGTCAGTCCAATATCAACGGGGCGCATATCCTTTCTTCTCTCATAGACGCAAATTACATATCTTCCTTCTTCCCCATCTTCTCCATCCCCCGCCCCCTCCTCACAGAATTCGCCAAAAAACTAGTTGTTACAACTTTGGATCTTAATCTACCCCCTCCTGACCTTTCTCATCTTTCCCCTAAAAAACCCATTTAGATTCCTTCAGTAGGACAATGCTTTATTCCCTGGTTTCTTATCCTCCGACCTGCTCTCAAATATTGGGCTAATAAAGTCATTGAAAGGACTTTCCATGTCCCACCATCGTTATCTCTCTCTCTCTCTCCTCACCCCTTTCTTTCTCTTCTCCTAGCTTAGACTCAATTTCTGTTTGCTTAACTAATCAAGTTGACAGCCCAAAATCCCGTGATGAATTTGATTCCCTAAAATTTTATGGCTTCTGGTAACTTGGTTTGCCTGGTGTTCAGGGGATTACTTAAGGAACTGTTATATACTTATGCAACACAATTATTTTGGTCAGTGTCTTTTACTGAAGAACACCTCATATAACATTTGTTATAATTTGTAACATGTGTGTTGTCGATGGTATATTAATTCTAATAACAAAAATTATTTGTGGTATTCGTGTTTATAACTTGGGGTATTATTGAATAATTCTTGAGGTATTAGTGATTAAGTCTTGGGGTATTGATAATTATAACTTGGGGTATAGGTAATTATAACTTGGGGTAATGGTGATCAAGCCTTGTGGTATTGGTGATTATAACTTGGGGTACTGGTGATTAAGTCTTGGGGTATTGGTGATTATAACTTGGGGTATTAGTGATTATAACTTCGGGTATTGGTGATTAAGTCTTGGGGTATTGGTGTGTGATTATAACTTCGGGTATTGGTGATTATAACTTCGGGTATTGGTGATTAAGTCTTGGGGTATTGGTGATTATAACTTCGGGTATTGGTGATTAAGTCTTGGGATACCACTGAATAATTATTTAAGATATTATTATTGAGTAATTCTTGGGGTATTAGTGATTATAACTTGGGATATTGGTGATTATAACTTGGGGTATTGGTGATTAAGTTTTGGGGTATTGATGATTATAACTTGGGGTATTGGTGATTATAACTTTGGGTATTGGTAATATAACTTCGGGTATTGGTGATTATAACTTCGGGTATCGGTAATATAACTTCGGGTATTGGTGATATAACTTCGGGTATCGGTCCGAAGCGCGCACGACCATTTGCGACCATGTTTGTTGCCAGACCCGCGAATTTTGGTCGGGTTGGACCTGACCCGCGAGTTTTTGTTGGATCTTAATTGGTCAAAATTAATTTCAAAATTCCAAGTGCATGCTATGCACTTGGATGCAAACTTAGAATTTGCGTTGAGTTTGAGATTTGTAAACTTGATTTTAAATCTCAAACTCGTTCAAAACGTAGATAGTAAAGTCCAAAGTCTATCCGAATAAATCTCAAAACAAACATACCACGAGTGGACCATGTCACTAGCTTTAATTAAAACATTATATTAAATATAACTGAAATGTTACACTAGATATAAATGTAACGTTACACTAAGTTTAACCGGAAAGTAAGACTAGCTAAACAAAACAGTTTCTATTTTCAAAGATTCAGATTTTATACAGTGGATAATTTGCACTGTATTACGACTCTTTTTTATCAATTTGTAACATGTACAACTTTTATTTTAATCAAATTACAAACTATACTATACAAAATTATCCGATTGCAACCTTACTATATTTTAGGTCGCAATCGGTTAATTTCCATATAGTATAGACTGCAATCAAATAATAAAAGTTGTACATGTTGCAAATTGATAAAACATCACATTGATGTTACAATTTGATAAAACATCATAGTATGAAAAATATTACTTATTTGTTCAGTGAAAACCATCTGAGCCTCTTTAACAAAAATAATTAATACCCTTCAATAAAAATAACTAATACTCTCTAATAAAATCAACTAATATTCTGTAATGATTCACGGTAAATGCTCAAATTTAAAATTTAATTGCAATATAGTTTTGAGAGAGAATGTAAACCCAACGCCTTAGTAAAACCCTTGTCTCATTCCCCTATCCACTAACTTCCTATTACCCCCAGATTCACTGTACCAGCACCTATATATCCCCGTGCCGCCGCCACCGCTGCAGCTCGCCTCTAGCGCCGCAGCCTGCCTGTGTGTCGTCGGCCCGTTGCGTCCCTTCTAAGAAGTCAGAAGACTTCAATTTCGTTTTTTTCAGCGTGCAAGTCGCTCTTCCAGATTTCCAATTTGGTATGTAGTAACTCAGTTTCACTCATAATTTTGTTTTGCAACCGCTTTATTCAATTTCAGAGTATGTTCCTTAATAACATAGGGGAAACAATATTTTATGAATTGTTCATTTTTGTTGATACTATATGCAATGGGTTCTATTCAACTCATTTTGGAGAGATGCATTTATTCAGTTTATTAAACTCATTAGTCCATGATTACTTTGGAGGTATGCATTGGGTTATCTTATTGTTCATTTGGAGATAGGCAAGCACACCAATTAGAAGCAGTGAAGAATAATGGACTTTAGTTTCTTCAATTTTTGAGTTAGGCAAGCATTGCGTTCATTTCAGTTTATGGATATTGATTTCTTCAATTTGTGAGTCCTCTGGACTTGTAATTTGAATATCAAGACATGACTTTTTTTTTTTTTGTGTATTTTTATAGCTTGAGTTTTTTTTTACCTCATCTAGAAATGAGAACACCCCACCCCCAAAGAAAAAAAAGAAAAACAGAAAAATTCTTTGTTTATTTCGAGAGGACTGGAACTGGGAATCCCCGTTATAGCAGGGATGTGAATGGGGATTGTCTCCGGTTTCTTGCCTTGTTGACATCTCTAAGTTGAAGGTTGCTTGAAGATAGTTGTGCATTCTATATTGGTGATTTGACTGTTTTGGCACCTCTGGTTCATGATTTATGTGCGACAAAAAATGTAGAGGTTAACCACAGTTGTTAAAGGTGCAGCTAAGGCAGGAGGTGCATGAGGCTCCAGGGTTTGCACCTTTTCAATTCTGATGCAGGCACAATTCCCGGGGTGCACGTCTCTCCGCGCCTTTTGTGCCTGAGCGTCTGTACTATCCTGATCTCACTCCAAAATGTGTTTTATGTACACTTTTTACTATATAACCACGTTTAAGACCAAAAAAACTATAACGAAAAGAGTTAATCATAAACAAGTATACACCGGTGAAAGGGACACTTGGTTTAAGACAGAAGACACGGTGTTCTGCCTGCGATGTGCGTGTGCTCTAGGTTATTTTCTATTATTCTAACACGGTGTCTCTTCCTGCGATGTGCATGTGCTCTAGGTTCTTTTCTATTATTCTTTCTTCTTTTTTCTTTTTTCAAAGCTCTGTATCTAAAACACAGCAAATTTAGTTAACCCTTAAACATTGTACGACATCGTTTATTGCACTGTAAAATTTACTGTGTTTTTCTACACAGCAGATGATCCAGATCCGTTAGTTTTCATAATGCTTTTATTGTATGCATTTAATAATGTTTTAAAAGTGTAAGCTGCCGTTGTAGCATTTGTGGATCTTTGGAAATAAAATAATGAGCTTGTCAGCGGCCGCCTTATCCTCAACGGTGGAAGAATTGGCAGACGCCAATGCAATCTCCATTCAAGACCGCAAAGATCAGACCATTTTAGGTCAGTTATCCAAATTTCATACTTTGAAATATATAAATTGCTGGTTTTTCCATCCTTATGTTGAAACAAGATGTGCTATGGCTTAAATAATAGGCATTTTTTTAGTTATTTCCAGTATTGACATACTACTTAACTATATTGAATCCCACATTATTCGAATAAAATTAGTAAGGAAAAGTATAGTTGATGAATGTATATACAGTCAGCTTATGTAGATGATGGGTTATACTGACGGAAAAATGGATGAAACAGTAGCTAGGAACGTTAGAGAAGTCTGTAATCCTTCTTTAACGAGCTCTGAAGCACCTGAAATCACAAGGTTTTGTGTTGTAGAAACTGACTTGTTAGTTGCTTAAACTATATGGTTTGATGATTTAATTCCTCTGAAATTTTTGTTCTGAGGCTGAACCATAAATTAACTGCAAAGTGAAAAACAGAAAATTACCCATCAGAATATCATAATGGAATTTTGTGGGGTTTGATGAAATTGTAAGAATGACAACTAATTCCAGCAAAGCAACATTCATAAGAGGGTTAATTTACGTTCTTATTGAAATAAATTTCCCTTATGTTCAACCAAAGTAAAGGATGAAAAATGTGTATTTTGGTTTTTTTCCGTTCAATAGTTGTCAAGTCTGAGTTGATGGCCAAACTCGATAAAGAGGTGAAGTCCCTGGATGACGATAGCTGGATGTTTGATGGACCTCGATCACGCGTTAACCTAATTTCACGACCGCGTAAATTCTTGAACTCGTCAAATATTGTGTAATGTATGCATCTACGTGGTGTTGTAATGATTTTGAATAATTTCTTGTTGGGATGAAAATAAAAATATTTTATTGTATAAATGCTTTTGTGCACTTTTTCTATTAAAGGGGGATGAGGAGTGAGGACATGTATGGCACGTCAGGTTTTATGTGAAGAATGTTTTACGTTTGTTTTGGATTAATCTTTAGATTTGGTTTTATGGATAGAGCGTTGGATTCTAGTTGAAAAATAAGAGATAGTTGTTTGGTTCAAGGTTTGTTTGTTGTCTGTTATAGGTTTTAGTAGGTTGAGATCTGAAATTTTTATATCTAAAAATCTATTTAAAGTAATCATATTGATGTTGTGATTTTAATATTTATTTGTATTGTTTTATTGAAATATTTTGTTTCAATATTATACTATTAGAGTACTTTTCTATGAAGCTATCTCATATATAGATAATAGTATATTTGTAGGGTTTTGTGATATTTTAATTTTAAATTATTACAAATACCTGTAAAAATATTATGTCTCATACAAGTTTGTGTGGTATTATTTCATACTTTGTGCAAATGGAATAGGACACATGCTTTAGGGTAATTTTATTTAAAATTTTATGAATACAGTGATTGTTTGCAATTGTGAAGTAAATGATATTATGGGTAATTAAGTGATGATTTCAAGATAATAATAACTTGAGAGTTTCTAAAAATTGTACGAGAATAAATTTGGTTATCAGACAAAAAAAAAAAAAGAAAAGAGTGAGAATAAACTTTGTTGATAGGTGGAGCATATATTTCTTATTAATATAAAAAATAATTACTCCTGCTAAATGGTTCATAAATGAACCATTTGAAGGGTATATGTTATTTTTATTGAAGGGTATTAGTTGAAGGATACAAAGTGTATTAGTTGTTTAATTAAAAAATATTAGTTAATTATACTAAAAGATATTACAAAGTGATTATGAATGAACCAATTTCACTATATGCATACGTATTATATATATTGTATTGAATTATATACACATAAAGACTTGTACGCAGTATTGTATTAATCTTAATTTGTCTACTCTACCTGTTTTACATCTTATTAACATGACAGTGTGAGAGAATTCCACTTATTTAATGGGTGGCAAGTTTTTGGATTAACTTGTACTCCCTCCGTCCTCTATTAATATTCACACTTGTGTGTGCACAAATTTTAAGAAAATCTGCTTTATTGACTTTTTGAACCAATGAATGAAGAGTATTTTGAATTAAAGTAGGTAGTGTGAGAGTGTTTTATTTCCATATTTGGGGTGTGAATATTATTGTGGGACGTCCGAAATAAGAAAGTGTGAATATTAAGAGGGACGGTGGAGTACAATGTTTGTGACCTTATACTACTATTAAGGCCATTTCCCGTGGCTATTTATTTTAGAGAATTTGACAATAAATAGAAAATTGTATCACTCCAATAATACTTTGAAACCGTGTTTACTTTGAGACATGAGTTTATAAGGGATATGATAACCCATGATATAAGGAAAAGTTTAGGTTTTATAACCTAAAGTTACATTGAGTTTACATTGTAGTATAAGAATAGAATTGAGGCAAAAAAGGAACACCAAAATTGCAATTATATCCCCTTAAAATAATGAATTGATATTTTTCTTCTCCATCCACTTTTCTCTCAGAATCTCTGCATATATTCTCTCTCATTCTTTTAACTTTTTTAATTCACAAACAATTTGGTGATTTGATTGATCCAATTTTTCATCTCAAGACTGAGGACCATCACATTTCTTGCAAATCAATGGTAGTTAAAATATGATGGTTGATCCAATTTGTGATTCACAAGGCCGAGGACCATCACACTTCATAAATCATTGTTTTTTTTCTTCATTGATATCAGAAATATTCGTCGCGAGCATATTTTGTACACTGCAATATTTCATCTGTATCTCCTATTTCCAAATCGAATGGAAGCGCAACAGGCCTAAATAAATTGAGTTGGATAGTCAAAGGAGACACTTAGATGCAATTGAAATACCAATTAACTTATACCTTAATCGCTCTCACTGTACCTTTCGAAGTGGAGCTCTTCTCAGATCGAACATTCCTCTGTTTCCAGAACGACATTGTGTTTTTAGACGAAATGATATCTAGGGTTGATTTTAGGAAATGACAACGTGGATTTTGGAGAACACACATAAATGTCAAACAATACACAAGACTAAATAAATTGCTCATTTTGACCAAGTTTAAAAGTGGTATTTAGCATGAGTTTATTTTGAGTTGGTCATTTACCCTGCTTTGTTAACATTCCAAGTAAACAATTAATAAACCCCTCTTATTCTTCTAAATGGGGTTTATCATGGAAAGTAAATACAGCCTAAATAAAGATTGAGGAAAGATATAGAGGATAAAAATGAAGGATGTATTTATTTGTAAAAGTGTCATTTAAAAAAAACCAGTTTATTAAAATTACGTTGTTTCATTTAATTAAAGTGTTATTTTTTTATTATATTTTTATTTTTTATGCTATTTTTTTTATATTTTTTTCTTTTTTTAATAACTAGACTTTAATTCTTAAATAAATATTATATAATTTAAAAATAAAATATTACAATAATTACCAATCATAGAACATGGATACATTAATTTTATAATTATATAGATTTTTAAATTTAATTAAAAATAATACATATTTTATTAATATAAAATATCTATTAAGATGATTTGTGAAATAGAATACTCCATACTCTATTTTAGAGGACAGGTACTCCTGAATGAAGAAAATGCTTGGAGATTCCCCCAGCAGTGGTAACTACTTGGAAAATAAATGCACTGCTATATCGGACCAGATCTCCTGTTACATAATGATGTAACATCTTCTGTTACATTATTTAGATTATTGTCACGTGTCATAATAAATAGAAATTAACTTAACCAGATTAACTATGAGTTAGAGAAAATTCATATCTTCTCTATCAAATCTTACCATTTATTTTCCTTTCTAAACATAGATTATATGCTACATTTAAATTATTTTCACATAATTTTTTTTCTAAATAATCAAGATGTTTAATATTCTACCATACTATAAAGCAAGTGATGTTTTGTCCTATGTGCCAAATCCCCATGCTTTAAAAAAAAAAATCCTCCTTGATCCATGTTTTTTGTGTATTGAGTTTTTTTTTTCCAATTTTAACTCAAACATTACTTGGAAGAGTGTATTAACAAAATACGTGGTGTATATAACCTGTGACATTTGTATTATTACTTTTTGTGTATTGTTTTGTCCTATATGACGAAGCCTTGTGCTTTAAAAAAATAAAATCTTTTTTCTCCTTGATCCATGTTTTTTGTGTTTTTCTTAGCCGTCCGATCTCGTGATCTAATCTCGTCCGTTAGCCAAACCTCTTATTGCCTATAAATTTGTATTCTATCTTTCATTTCTCCATCCATTCATCGTTCCTCCCCACGATTCATCCCTATCCTAACCTTTTTTTTTTTCCTTTTTTTTCGAGTTCTTTATTTGTAGTTGAATTCATTGTTGCATCCCTCTTTTTAGGTACAGTGTGTTCTCAAATCTCCAGAAGTTTGTTGTGCACTAGAGTCCGATTGTCTTTGGTGAAGAGTATTATCGTTTGGTGTGGAACTTAAGATTTTACAGTTGATTTCCATTTTGTAATATTCATGTATAGGTGGTTCGGATTTTCTTCTTTTTTCTTTTTTCTTTTTTTGGTACATAGTTGCAATGATTGATTCGTCCATACTTGGATGATTAGTGTATATTCTTAATAATTGGTTGCTATCCATTGAAGATTATAGAATTTTCATTTATGGGTTGTTAATTGCCTTCAACTTGTGCTTTTAATTTTCTATTGTTGCACTCGGTGTTCATAATGTTAATTTACGTATGCGTACCATTTTTTTATTGTCACTGCAGTTAGAGATGTTAATCCGGGCCGGGCTAAACGGGCTGACCCGATTAATCCTAAAAAATGCAGGATTAGGGCCATGTTTTAAGAGGTCCCTTTAAATCCGGACCTTTTTGGCCCGACCCTATTAGCCCGCGGGCTAAACGGGCTAGCCCGCCAGCCCTGGCTATTTATTTATTTATATTTATATTATATAATAACTAGTGTATTAATTATTTATTACTGTAAAAGTATTTGCAATTCATCATCTAGGTCTAATAGTGTATTTCAGCGCCGCAACCCGCAATTCAGAGTCTTCTCACCTTTGGTCCTGGGAGTGGCTGCTAAACGGACCTGTGCAACGCAGCACATGGCACAGACGAGACCTGAAAAGTCCATTATTCTGAGTTCTCTGCCTTTCTCTTCAACAGGTACAAGTACAACTATAATTTTCCTTTATTTTTTCATTGTCTCTTTTTTCTCTAATACTCTGTTTGTACCTAAAATTTATTCATGTAATTTGGATGTTAGCACTTAGCTAGTCAAAGGGACCAGGCCCCCTTATCATTCTCCGTCCTTTGGAGATTTTTTTTTTACTTACTTCTTTCGGGTAATTATATACCAAAAAATAGATTTTTTTAAAAATTATATATGAAAAATGAAATAGCAATTTTCAAGAATTAATGCTTAAGCTAACATAGTGATTTTACTGATGGATGAAGATGTTTGTGAGAAATTAATTCGTATTTCAATTTTGATCGTGCTACTCATTTTGTTGAGGAGGAGGATGAGTTGGAAGATGATGTGTTGTCCTTTTCTAAGGAAGGATCGAATGCTAAAGAGTGAAGACATTTATTTATTTATGAATTATATATTGATGTTTGAACTATTATGTGGTATTGATGTTTGAATTTTTATAATTATGTTGAATTATTTTTGTGTAATTTTAATAAATTTATGAACAATGTTTAAATTCATTAACATTTTGCCACTATTTTAAATTTTATGTTGAATTTTATTTTTTTCGACATAACCCGTTAGTGGCCCCTTTTGGCCCGAGGCCCGATGGGGTTAGGGTTAGGTCTTAATTATTAGAGGTCCGTTAAGAGTGAACCGGATAAGGCTCTAACCCTTCCACGGGTAGATATGGCATGGATTGGGTTCATCACGAAATGCATGTGCATGGTAGTTGAGCCAAGAATAAAATTCATTCCTCAATGTGGATTTAGAGAGAATACTTGTTTTCTCATCATAATTGTATCTAAGTCGTCGGCCGACGCACATCAACTTAGACTTTGTGGCTAAGTGTGATATACTTGATCAATTAGTGATTTGAGATAATATGATTAAGTTATTTGAAAGGAAGATATGACAATAGCCTACAGTATTACATGTAGTTCCAGATTTTCTCGCAACGTACCTCGTATATTGAGAATGTCTGATTTATTGTCTAGGGTTCAATTAAAACTGTTAATTTGACTAATCGCTCGATATACGAGGGTCTATGGGTCACACAACAAGTAATGACAATTTACCAATTATAGTTGGTTGATTAAATATTGTATTGGATATAATATTTATTTTATGGAGAATATAATAATAATTATATTTAGAATTAATTATTATTATTATTATAATTTAATTAAATTAGATTTAATTAAATATGAAACCCCAATAATAATATTTAGAATATTATTATACAAGAATAATAGATATGGTAAAGATATTATTTGTAGGAACATATCTAAGGAAATATAATCCGTAGAGATTATATTACGGGCTAGGACCGATATCTTGTTTAAGAATTAAGCCAAGTTAATCCCTTTAAATATGTGTCCTATGAAAATTCCGAAAACACACAAGAAATATAATTTCTCCCTAAAATCTCAATCTGAATTTTTCTAGCAAATTCATCTCGAGATTCAACGCTGGCATATCGGTGCGGGTTGGTAGAAAGTCGTTACGTGGATACCGTAGTTGAAGATTCCCTGTACAAATCGATGTAAGGATTTATATATCGTTATTTATCCTTTAATTGTTATGTTATACAACAATGTTTGAGATTCGTTGTTGGTGAATCGTAATCTTCCGCTGCACCGAACATGATGTTCGTGCCTCTAAAACCCAACAATGCAACCCTCAACAATCACAGAAACCATCACAGACAATTTCTCAAGTATAAACCATAACAGAATCCTAGAAAACTGGATTAGAGTCACCTAAATACAGCATGCAGTGATGGTTTGAAAGCCACCAAAATATTCACAAACCACCTCCGTGATTCATGTTGCCAAAACCCTTTATCACTAAAGGGGGTGTCTGGATTTCCTCCAAGCAATTCGGCCAAGCCAAAAAAATTCGATTTCCCCTCAATTTGAGCCTAGATCAGGGATTTGCAAGAAATGACCACCACCATCTCAGGAGATTGGGTGTCCTGTACAACCATATGGTCATACGGCATGTGCTCACCGTAAGACCATTCAGAGCTTGATATATCGGGAGATTCCGAATCCGGTGCCTTCTTATGGACCGTATCGAACCATTTCTGCAACTCATTTCGTGGATCGGTCGGATTTAGTTCTGAATCCAACACCCCAGTCTGCTCCCATCAATAATCGTGAACCGTTTGATCCTCGATGCCCTGAAAATCAACGATACAGATCGATCCCGAAAACGAGTTTAATCATATGCAAATCAGGCACTGGTGAATCGGGTGAGGGGGAATAAGAATTTGATGACAGAGAAGACATAGATTCCGATGAGAATCGAAATGATTGAATGTTTTCAACAGAAAGGCGAGCGAAAGAGGAGATAGAATAGCAGCTAGGGTTAGAATGATGTGATGGGATAGGATGGGTGGGTAGGTTTAATAGAGTGAATCGTAGTAATGAGCTGGGCTGGGTTAATAGGTTAGGTGGGTATTTATGTTGGGTTAACTTAATTAGGTGGTCTGCTAATTTTAATTTATGTGGGCCCAACAGTGACATTGTTAGTAAATAAGAGATGTTTTTAGGGGTGTGAGTTAGAACTATGGTGATGGATTATTTCTATTTTAGGAAATGAGTAAATAACTTTGGGACAGACCTTTTGGGAAAAAAGGGTAAATAACTTAGGGTCGAAGGGAGTAAAAAAGACCTTGTATTTTAAATTAATAAATTAATTCCTTTTACAGTTCATTGTATGTTATATTTTTATTGTGTTTGAATATGAATAATGAGAAATTAGTACGTTTAAGTTATGATTTAGTTAATACAATTTGTATTACTTTGTTAATACAATTTCAACATTCTTCTTAGTTAAGTTTTTTAACTTTCATTATTCATTCCTGGAAATGCTTTTAGCATTTAGTTATTCGTATTGAACCTTTTGTTAATTCCACCAATTATTATTCATAATAATTGGACAATCACCTTCTAATTTGCTAAAAAAAATTCATATAATTAATGCATTAATTGATTTCTCATTAATTGTTTTAAATCTATATTAAATACATGTAAATTTTAGATGAATCCATTTTTATATTAAATCTCCTTATTTTATGTGTAGTTAGCTATATATTATTATTATTATATATAGAGAGAGTAAATAAAATATATGATACAATTTAATATAGTTAACAAATGTAAAATGATATCCATGGTTCAAAACAAACTAGCCGCCATTTGAGTATATTGGTAACTTTTTTTTAACTAATTCCAGTGTATTCTTTTTTTCTTATTTCATTGGGAATCATATAAAGACAATTCCTATTTGATATAGCTATTTGGGCCAATATTTTACGATTAAGAAGTAATTGCTTCTTGTATAGATCATGTATTAATTTACTGTAACTATAGAATACTCCTCCTTCTCGAACTACTGCGTTTATCCAAGTGATCCACAAATGACGAAAATTTCTCTTTTGCTTATCCCTATCCCAATGAGCAAAAACCAAAGCTCTTATTTTATGTTGAATAATAGTTCGAGTAAGTCTTGAATGAGACCTCCAAAAACTTGATGCAAATAAACGAATTTTTGTTCTACGCCCCCGGGTTATATATCCGCATTTAATTCAGGTCATTGAATAAATAAAATTTTGACAAATAACTAAGGGTATGTTTGTTTTGGGACTCACACGGATGGACTTTGGACTTTGCAATCCACGCCCCATACGAGTTCGGGATTTAAAATCGGGTTTTCAAATCCCAAACTCAATCCCTACCTATAAACCTATTACTATTTTTCATATAATTAAATACAATCACATCATCACTTTTTTATCATCCACTCAACCTCTCTCCTACTTTTCTCTTACACAATATAATAAAATAATACAACATCAATCACTAATAAACATTGATTTGACATAAAGTAAAATCTCACCCTACTAAAATCCCAAAACAAACACATACTCATATTATTCATCTAGATTTTCACATCCTAAGATTTCAAAGTCATGACTTCCCCCGCACACTTAAATCCCAAAACAAACGTACCCTAATTGATTTTGTTTCTTTCAGTTATTCTTTTACCTGTCAACTATCCCGATTAACGTGGTATACCCAATTGATGAATCACCCAGGAGGCCTGCAATTCTTCGATGGCAACACTTCAGTTAACACTTGGTTGGACTCCCAGGAAGGGGTTGCTCTCTTTCCGATTGGATTGGTTTACACGCACCAATACTGGTTGCCTTAGCTCTGACTTCTGTATTCTCACTTCTTTTTCCGGAGCTCTGGCTGCTACCTTCTTTAAGAGGAACGATACTGGAAAAGAACTGCTTGGGCTCTTTTTCCATTATACGAGGAAGGGCACTTAGGAGGGAAGACTGCCCACATGCTTGTGTGCTCGACAACGGTAGGTCTAGCTCTCCTGAGAGTGGGGCGATCTGCTTGGAAAGGGGACCGATCGGCCGGGACAACAACCACTTTCACCTGTGACTCCTAACCTGGGATTCTACTTGCTAACCTCCTTGTTCTAACTGCCTACGCACGATAAAGGTATGGGAAGAAAGGGCCTAGATAGCCTATCCTCTATGGACGACCTTTTAGAGCTCCTTTTGCGACGGGTCTTTCTTTTGACCTAGGCTTTCAACTCGCCTTTTTCTGGACTTGCATCAAAGTGGATGAGGACAGAGTAGAGGTTCAAATAGATCTAAGTCAAGAAACTAGTACAAATAGTAAAAGACCTCGAAGAAAGAATAAAAGACTTAGATGAGAAAGAAAAGAGAGAGAATGAAAAACTTATAAAAGATGAAGCAGAAGAGGGCGGAAAAGCCCCTAGCCCGCTTGATCAATTCTCTATTCTGCCATTGATTCCTATTCAAATAGGAGACTTATATTTCTCATTCACAAATCCATCTTTCTTTATGCTACCCACTCTCAGTCTATTAATAACCAAACGGATTTTTCCAATGTATAAAATACAAATTCCAATGGCTTTGGCTACTACAACCTCCCCAACCACGATTTTTTTTTCGGTATAAGCAAAAATTTAAACCAAATTATAATATTAACAGTAAATGAGTATATAGATATAATTGAACAAATTTGTGTGATTTTTTCCTAATTATTTGCACCATTAACACAAGTCATGAGATATTAACATTCGATAATATTGGGCATGTTAATATACCAAATAAAAGTCAAGGTTAAATTAATAAATTAAATAAAATAAAATTTCAACCTTCCGTAATTAGTTATTCAAACTTAGCCCCTAGATTGGGATATAACTAATTTACTCCCTAATTGACTAATTGGGCAGATTTGGTTAATGTTTAAAAAAAGAGAGGTTTTTAATCAATCTTGGACATATTCTTGGGTCTGGTCAAAATCAAGCAAGCAAGATATGAAACCAAAAATAACATCTCAACATCTTCGGCACTATTTTCTAGAGTAGCATGTTCAATTGGAATAGAACCATACCAAAAACACAAACTTCACCGGGAAATTGAATCAGGATCTACATGAACGCTCCACACATTCAACGAAATTAGATGAAATTGCACAAAAGAAAGTGTGAAACTATTCAGTTTGAGAATAGAATTTGGCTACAAGAAACAAAAGAGTGAAGAATAATGATCAAAGTTAATCACAATTAGTTATAGAAATTAATAAATTTAATTAGTTCTGTCACACTAACATATAACTTGTCTTATACTAAGCCCGTATGTTAAGGGGTAGCAAAAGAAAGACCACATGTTTTTGGAAAAAATTTGCAAATTAAGGCAAAAAAAATGGCTCGAATTAGCTCTAACTGGGCCCAAATTGTACGTGTTTGGCACATGACCTGAATTTCAAGTTATTTTGTACATGTGGAGCCCCGTCCGATACCAATTTGAGACATAACTATTTTTTTTTCTAAATATAAATATATATTAAAATAAAAAATTCCAAAAAATAAAAATAATAATTCCCCGACCACCACTCACCTTCCCAAATTAATCCTGCTCAGCCCCAATTATCTTCCCCAGTTGTTCCCCCCACCCCTCCCCAAGTTCCAACCGTCAAAACCCCCCACCATCACCATGACCTTTGCCTTGGCCATCGCCTCTCCCCATCCCAAATTTCGATTGTTGCACCTCCCCTCCTGCATCTTTGTAAATCTTGCAAAATCTGGTGTGAATTAGAGAGAGAGAGAGAGAGAGAGAGAGAGAATCAGAGAGAAGAGAAATATGGTGCAAAATTTTGCAAGCCACGTTGAAAAGATGAAGAAGGTGGGTTGCTGGAAAACTTGAAGAGAAGAGTAAAAACGGTGGCTGATAATTTTTTTTACAGATTTCAAAATTTAAAATTGATGGCGAAGAAGATAGTAAAACATGAAATTAAGTTAGGGGAATCAATTCTCGGG
Organism: Ballota nigra; assembly: GCA_947034835.1. Lineage (NCBI taxonomy): Eukaryota > Viridiplantae > Streptophyta > Magnoliopsida > Lamiales > Lamiaceae > Ballota > Ballota nigra. The sequence continues at coordinate 42,279,478 of OX344727.1, forward strand.
GCAATACAAAGTTATTAGTGTTAGTCACGAAAAGAGAGGATGGTCGGAACCGAGATTGTGATTAGTGCTATTCACGAAAAGACAGTTTACTTCGGGCCAATTTGGACTCATTTAGAACTAATTCGGGCTAATTTTGGTCTCAATTTGCAAATTTTAAATCTGCGATACTTAAATTGTCAGCCTGAAATGATACTCACAGTAATCATTATGTGAATGATACTTACGGTAATCATTACCTTGAACAAGTAATACCCCTGTAATTAATATATTTTGTGAACACAAGTAATACCCTTCGCAACTAATACCTTTAATGAAAACAACTAATATCCTACAAATAAGTTTCACTGTGAATATCGTTCACATGATTCCTTCTCGAAGTATAAATAAAAGATGTTTGCAAGTGATTAATTTTAGATGATAAAACTTATTTTTCATAGTTTTGAACAATCTAGAAAAGGACATAGAGAGTATAAACTATTCTTTATACCATAGTACAAAATACATACCAATTCTCTCTCAAGTAAATGTATAAATATCCTTCCTCCTGTTCTTGATTATTTATTTAAACCCAAAGACCATGATTTTGGGGCATGGATTTAATTTTAGGCGGTTCATTGAGAGAGGCAAATGATCAACAAATATTTTGATCCAAGTTCCATGCACAATGATGATAACCATTTTCTCACTCATTTATGCAAATACAATTACAGTCGAGCAAAGTGATAATTACAGAGAACAACCCTTTAGGAAATATTCTGTAAAGTTCATACATTAAAACCCGTGCCAAAAGCAAAGGTGCAGTAAAAAATGAGATGGAGGGAGTACTTTACAACGCTTGGAGTTATTCAAATTGTACCCTTTCTACCATTGAGGTTTCATTCCATCAGTTTTGTTAACAAAGCTTTAAAAATTAGTTGTTTGTTCAACATATCTAGCTATCTACACAACCACAGTTCCCTTCACTTGAATTTTTCCCACAAGCTCATTTACTAATTAGAGTATAATGGACATTCAAGCACTAGTATGAGAACAATGACCAATAGATGTATTTTAAATTTTTTCTATTACTGAATGAAGCCCAAAGGAATGAAGCCTATAAGTAGACTATACAAACATACTATACAAGCGACAGAGTAAATATAACAATGTTTCCCTTATAATAGGGATAGTAATACATTAAGAAATAAATAAAATCAATTTATAAGAGTAAAGCAAATACATGCAAATACGTTGTTCTAAATCACTTACAGGATATCTTGCATGTAATGGAACCTGAATGTTGACTACCAGATCATCCTCGTGAGTTGACAATATTTTGGAAGCAAGGCTCATATGTATCTCAACAACTGTTCGATTTGAGCAAAAAGAAGGTAGTTCCAGTCACCAAAGACGGCCACATATGTGAACACTGAAACAGAAAAAACACAAATCCCATAAACCTCAACTTTATCGAAGCACTTATATAGAGTGTTCTAAAGAAGATACCATTGTGTTGGACAAGATGCTGCAGCTCAAAAGGATCAGCAAAGACCCCAGAGGGCAATCTTTCGATGATTATGACTTCACAAGAATGTGAAATCAGCTCGTTTTTAGTTCATGATTGAGCTTGAATCTGATAGAAGAAGATAAATGACGATGAGAACCTTCACCCGTAAGATTTCGATGTAGAGCGGACTGTGTGGGTACAATGTGATATTTATCTTTGAACAAACCAAGTGGGATTTCCTTTGCTACAAAATTGTTGAACTCTTGATCTATTAGACTATCATATCTGCTGAAATAACTCTCAGCAATGTAGTTGTCCACATAAACATTCTGTTGCAGAAAATGTAAAATGCAGGAATTAAGAAGAGCTCAATTAACATAGACGTAACACAAGAATATGAAATTATTGATAAAAGTAAGCAAAGAATGAGAGATGAAATAACTCTTTTATTGCTAAGGATCTCAAGATTAAAACATAACATGTTAACAATATAGCCAGAAATAAGATCAATTTTCAACTCACATAACTTGAAGTATTCACAGAATATCCAATGCTTAAGAGAAATATCACTGCTATTCGCAGGGTCGAATAATACATTTGCTCTTTAAATAGCTGAAATTCCATTTCCGCGTGTGATCTGAAACAGAGAATAACACAATTAAATCATGCTGAAAAGTTAATTAGATTCAAACCCTTTCAGAAAAGAAAAAAACCCCGTTGGTAAATTTAATTCTTGATGTATTATTTACAACAAACAATTATCCCTCGAAGAAGATAGAAAGGGGAATTAGCGGGGCAATCAAGATTCAGATGAAGAATTATCCCCGAACCTTACCGAGAGAGTAGCGGCGGCTGTTGCCTGAATGGACTGGTGAAGGCGGGAAGAGGTGGGAATAAGCGGTTTTTTCTTGCACCGGATTTCCGTTAACCTTAAAACCCATACACAATTTTCTTCTTTGGTGTTATTTTCAAAGTTTTCAAAATTGGGTCGGTCCGGCCGGTTTAACCTAGAACCGATCATGATGTCGTGCGTATAAGACTGGTTTATATTAAGCCAGCCAGCCCAGAACCGGTGAATTCGAGTGATTGTTATCATGGCCAAAATACTAGACTAGAGTGACGCTACTGAGTTTATTAAGGCCCCGTTTGGATTGCAGGACTGGCCAAGATTGATCAAATAGTCCCAGGTAATCCTCCATTTGGTTTGCATGACTTGGGCCCCGGACCCAAGTTCAGCCCGGGTCCCAAATACCATTTAGTCCCACTGCATTGGGACTATTTGATCCCATGGGGAGGGTGGGACTAGTTAGTCCCAACTACCAAACTGACTATATTACCCCTCAAATTCAATCTAAAATGACAAAATTTCCCTCATTAACATAACAATTTACAATAATAATACAACTTCAGTTTTATTCTTCCTTGCTCTCCAGCAGTCAACTACGAATTTAACATAAAAAAAATTAACTAATTGCAGACGAATCGCGTGTTTAGTGGCATAAATTGCAGGTTAATACATCGGATTCTTCTTGCCAACACATATTTCAGAGTTCTTAATTCTTACGCAAATCACACCAAAATGTCAACAGCGTCAAGCATAAGAAGCTGTATCATTCCTTCAAATCCTAATTCTAGATTTTCCCTATCTATTTTTATAGACGAACGCACAAAGCACAAAGAGAGAGAGAGAGAGAGAGAGAGACTGACAAATGGGGAAGAATGGCGGGGGAAGAAGGAGGGACGCGATTTAGGAGGGCGTACCGGAGAGGAGGCGGCACTGGCTGCGCGAGCTCGTTGAAGGAGGGCGGACGGTGGCGCTGGCTTCCTCATTGAAGAATGGCAGCGGCGCGAGATCGAAAAAAGGATATCGGCGCGAGATTAGAATTGGACGGCAGCAGGGCTGGCGACTTTGTTGACGGAGGATGGCGGTGTCGGCGACCTCGTCGAAGGAGGCGATTTGCTGCAAGAGTGAAATCGATTTGGGTTGAATTCGATTTTAGGGGTGAAATCGATTTGGGGGAATTTTGGGGTGAATTCGGTCGACATTTGGGTAGTGTAATTTGGGATCTGGATCACCTGCTGTGTAGAAAAACACAGTAAATTTTACAGTGCAATAAACGATGTCGTACAATGTTTAAGGGTTAACTAAATTTCCTTTGTTTTACTTTTTTTTTAATTTTCCATATTTAACTTTTAAAACATGATAATATCAAGATTTTTTTTCCTTTATTGCATTTAAACTTGAGGAATATATATATATATATATATTTGCATATATTTCTTTCATTTCCACCCTATAAATGAGATTATTTATTTGAATTTGTAAAAAAAAACTGTAAATTTAGTGAAAAGTTAATTATTGTTGATTTAGTTGTTACTAACTTGTAAATTCATAATACTATTTTTATTAAATTTTAAAGTTGATCTACTTTCTAGTATATGTTTATAAACAATATTAATAAAAATAATATTATGAATTTGTAATATATAAATATATATATATATATATATATATAAATATTTTCCTCAAGATTTAAATGCAATAAAGGAAAACTAAATTCTTGATATTATCATGTTTTAAAAGTTAAATACGGAAAAAAAAGGGTAAAATAAAGGAAAATTAGTTAACCCCTAAACATTGTACGACACCGTTTATTGCACTGTACAATTTGCTGTGTTTTAATACACAGCAGGTGATCCAGATCCCAAAACTAACACTAACAACAACATAAAATGGAATTCACATCGGTATAATCATGAACAAAGGAATTATAATGATCATGTTTTCTGTATTCTGACAAAGGAACGCTGAATTCAAGCCTCCTATTGATGAACTAATACGTTTGAAAACTATTGGATTTGGATTCCATTTTAGTGGATTCGTGCCCTAATTTTTTTGTTTTGTTAATAACATGTTTGTTAGAGGCAATAGGCGCCGTGAAAAGGATAGAGAAAACGATCAGAAAGCATAGCAAGAGAAGGGGCGGTGCCGGAGTAACGGATTCGAAAGGTGGAGCATGGCGGTGGCGGAATACGCTGGGCAATCAAAATTTAGTGGAAAAATGAACAAAAAAAATAGAAAGAGGAGTACCTGGGAGAGTAGGACAACGCCGGAGGAATGGAGGCGGCCGTCGGTGGAGCGCGGCGGAGAAGAAGAGAGATTGAAGGTAGGTGCAGATTGGTTGCTCCGTTGTAATTTTCTATTTTGTGGGCTTTAGTTTGGTTATGGGCTTAACCCATCAGTTGGGCTATGTTATAAAGTTTTGGGCCGGTATTATAAATATCCAAAATTCGTCGCGTAGGTGTAATACCGGTTTTACATAATAAACTGATTTTTTTTAAATCGATTCTTGGTGCACATGCAAATGATACTTATGTCCACTCTAAATTATAGGACTTATATTGATATTAAATCTTTAACTGATCTCATAGTGCATGCAACTAAACAACTACTATGAATAAATTAAACCAAGTTTTTATCCTTGGTTATATAAATTTGCGATCACGTAGCTAAATAATTGCAAATATATTCATTATTCAGGCACAATGGTTGAAGGATAGATATTACTGATGAGGGTAAAACGATGCACATCAACAAAGATTCATTGAAATGGGGATGAGAACATTGAAAACTCTAGCCAGACTCTGATTTCTGTGAAATCGGCTCTCGAACGGCAACAGAGAGCTCCGGCAGCAAACCTGCATAAAATCGAGCGAGAGGGGGTTCCGGCGTCGATCCTCCGACGCTCAAGTCAGCACACTTGGTATACAAGAAATGTCATGGAAATGCAATCAAGTAAAGTATTAGGGGTTAAAGTTATACCTTTGAGGAAGACAAGTGAAGGTATTAATTTATACCTTTATCATTAAAGGGCATTAGAGTTATTATCTTAGTGTAGCCCTAATTCTCGTAAGGACCACAAATTAGTGTGGTATGGATAAGTGGCAGATTGCTACCATTTGGTGATTTCTTTGCTTCTCGGCTCTAATAGGAGAAGGCTGTGACATAGCCTCGTCTCAGAGTTGGAAAAAGTGGCTCGACCAGAGATGGCCATGATCTCATAAGTCAAGACAAATATCATGTCATAAAATTGTTGGGAAAATAGGGGTGCCCGAAATCTATTCGGGATGAAATTTAAATACAATTATTACTAGCATGAATTAATCCTAATTAATTCAAATAATAATTTCAACAACAAATTTAACATCATGCATGTTGAATTAATTCACATAAAAACTATGGCGGAATAAACTAAGAATTTATGTGACTTACGTACCTCATGTAGAATTAGCCTTTGAATAAATGGGACAATCACAATCACGCTTTATCAACACAAAAGTCTTCTCAAGTATTTCCCTTTCGCCTTACTTGATCACCGGTGGGAGATGCTTTCAAATAATTTGAATAACTAAGGAAAAAGAAAAATATATATGCTCTTGATTTTTCCAACACATGAAATTATGTACTTGGGGATGAAATAATCATCCTCCATTTATAATATGAGGGGGGCGAAATTTTGAGTAAAATATGGGCTTGGAAAAATCTTTTCTTAGACTCTAAGAAATCTTGAATATATCTCATATATTCTTTTCTCCATAATAAAATATTCCACAAAAATCTCACCCTCCATATTAACTCACTATTTTCGAAAATTTCAAGTAGAGATCCCAAGATTTGGATCTTCTTGAATATATGAGATAATCTTGTATTCCAAGAATACATATCTTCCATAATATCTTTTCAAGAAAATCAACAAAATCTTCTCTCTTCTTGACCTCTTATTTTTGAAAAAAATTAAGGAAAAATCAGCATTAATATTTCTTTTTATTTTAATCACCTTATCATTATTGGGCTACTTAATGGGCTACTTGAGGGGCCTTTAAGGAGAATTAAGATTGGACCTCCTAATGGACTTTTGAATTTCAATATTGAGCCCCAATATAATTCAGCCCATTAATATTAATTATTACCACTAATAAATTAATATTGCACTATCCATCTTAATCCATATTACAATAATATGGGCTCCCGGTTATTATTTCCAGCGCTTAAGATTATCAAGTCCATTAATTAATTAAGCTTCTGAATAGCTCTAAATTAATTAATATATTTCACCTTGGAGTAAAGACAGCTCAACATTATTATCCATACCTAAGAAACCGATTCTTCACTTGCAAGATTTGGTACGATAAAACTTCTGAGCCTACCAAGGGGACTAATCACACGAGCTGTACTCGCATGCGTTTCTCCGTATTAAATCTTAGCAACCGTCGTATGATTAATATTACTGCCCAAAGCACAAGGTTCGAAGTCACGATAATTCTCACCCAACATGAATCAAAGCAGTAACCATTAAGCACACACGGTCCTATTTAAGTGACGGAGATTAAGAAATCAACAACCACTGAGGTCTAATTCTTCACATTTCAGAACAAAAGAATTTATCCTCGCTGTAGGTCCTCTTCAACACATACTAATTGTGCTAGTGCAATCTCTTAGTCAAGACAGACCAATCTGAGACTTACACATCGACCTTTCACGGTAGATTGTTCAATTCCACCTGGGTCGTGAACTTGTACGTTTAGTTACAAGGAAACCGTTAATGTGATCTTCCGTGATCGGGTATCACCACATTAACTACAATGTAACAAGTACTATATATAATGAACTGGTTGCAATAAATATTCAACATTCAATCATATCTAAAACATATGTGATAAAAGAATTATTCTCATAAACAAGTGTTTAATACATGAGTTATACTAAATAAAAGCATACTTTCACGTATAACTCCAACAAAAATACAATCATGTTACATCGAGATCCCCCCTCCGGCTCTTCGCTTATTCAGAGCCTCCAGAGGCAGAGATGAGAGGAATATCAACTCTACCATCCATTCACAAATATCAATATACTTTCACTGTTTCGATCTCGATTCAGAGACGATTGTCCTTGCAGAATCACAGTCAACTTTAAACTCATATTAAGGCACACATCTATATGTGTGTAACAAGACGACATCATTTTCGGGTAAAGTCTCTTCCAGCTTTGCTCTAGAGCTCAATTGTGATTCACTTGATATGAACCCACAGAGTGTGAGGCCATGCACATTTAGCCCTCATCAACTAAGTTGTTGACAATGGAGTGGGTAATGACTAAATTTATAAATAATCTCAACACCATGGTCAAGGCTAGAAGGGAATTATGGAATATTGTAGGATTAAACAATATAGTTGAAGAGTCGCATATCCCAACACTGAAAGCAGTTGTTGTTGGAGTTATACGTGAAAGTATGCTTTTACTTTGTATAACTCATGTATTGAACACTTGTTTATGAGAATAATTATTTTATCACATTTGCTTTAGATATGATTGAATGTTGAATATTTATTGCAACCAGTTCATTATAAATAGTACATGTTACATTGTAGTTAATATGGTGATACCCGATCACGGAAGATCACATTACCGGGTTCCTTGTAACTAAACGTACAAATTCACGACCTAGGTGGAATTGAACAATCCGCCGTGAAAGGTCGATGTGTATATCTCAGATTGGCTTGTCTTGACCAAGAGATTGCACTAGCATATTTAGTATGTGTTGAAAAGGACCTACAACGAGGATAAATTCTTCTGTTCTGAAATGTGAAGAATTAGACCTCAGTGGTTATTAATTTTTTAATCTCCGACACTTAAATTGGACCGTATGTGCTTAATGGTTATTATTTTGATTCATGTTGGGTGAGAATCATCGTGACTTCGAACTTTGTGTTTTGGGCAGTAATATTAATCATACGACGGTTGCTAAGATTTAATACGGAGAAACGCGTGCGAGTACGGCTCATGTGATTAGTCCCCCTTGGTGGGCTCAGAAGTTTTATCGTACCAAATCTTGCAAGTGAAGAATTAGTTTCTTCGGTACGGATAATAATGTTGAGCTATATTTGCTCCAAGGTAAAAGATGTTAATTAATTTAGAGCTATTCAGAAGCTTAGTTAATTAATGGACTTGATAATCTTAAAAGCGGGAAATAATAATCGGGAGCCCATATTATTATAATATAGATTAAGATGGATAATGCAATATTAATTTATTAGTGGTAATAATTAATATTAATGAGTTGAATTATATTGGGGCTCAATATTGAAATTCAGAAGTCCATAAGGAGTTCCAATCTTAATTCTCTTCAAGGCCCCTCAAGTAGCCCATTAAGTAGCCCAATAATGATAAGGTGATTAAAATAAAAAGAAAATATATTGCTGATTTTTTCTTGTAATTTTCGAAAAAGATATAATAGGAGAAAGAAAAGATCTTGTTGATATTCTTGAAATGATATTATGGAAGATAAGTATTCTTGGAATACAAGATTATCTCATATATTCAAGAAGATCCAAATCTTGGATTCTTTCTTCAATATTTTCGAAAATTAATCCCTTAATGAGGAAGTTGAGATTTTTGTGGAATATTTTATTATGGAGAAAAGGATATATGGAATATATTCAAGATTTTTTAGAGGCTAAGAAAAGATTTTCTCCACCTCTAAAATATATGAAAATTTCGAAATTCCCTCACCTATATATAGGGGATGATTATTTCATCTCCAGTTAACAGTTTCACAGTGTTGAAAAAAAAATTAGCAACAATATTTTTCGTTTTCCTTAGTTATTTAAATTGTTTGAAAGCACTTCCCACCGGTGATCAAGTAAGGCGAAAGGGAAATACTTGAGAAGGTCTTTGGGATGACAAAGCATTCGTGATTATCCCGTATTATTCAAAGGCCAAATCTACGAGAGGTACGTAATCACATAATGTTAAATTTGTTGTTGGAATTATTATTTGAATTAATTAGGATTAATTCATGCTAGTAATAATTGTATTTAAATTTCATCCCGAATAGTTCCCGGACACCCCTATTTTCCCAACAACTGGTATCAGAGCCACGGTTTTGGGCTCTGATCTTTAAATTGGAATTTAAATTGTTAGACATTAAATTAAAATTGGATAGTAGAATTGCTAGATCTTTTTCTCAGGTATCCAATTGTCATGGTTTTAATGTTAATTTTTTCATGCGTGTGAATTAATTATTTTTAATTCGATTCGTTCGAATTCATTTTTCTCGTGAGAAAATCCATGAGTAGATTAGTTGTTTTATTTTGATTTGATCATTGTAATAGACTAGTCTAGATCTAGTATTTATTTTTTGTAAATAAATTGTAACCGAATCGAGACGAAGACGGAAATGAAGAATTAAAGACGTCGTACCCGGACGACGCATGCATTTGTGGCGCATGCATGGATGTAAAATCATGCACGGGGTGAAAAACGAGAACGAATGATGAAACTCGGTGCACAGAGTGCACGAGGAGCACGACGTCGTGCACGACTGGCGAGCAGAAGTGCACGGGCGCGTGCGTGAGGCGCCGCCTCTTGGCGCTCGGCGGTCGTGGCCGAGAGATGCACGGCCCACCTCCGTAGGCCGACGCGTGCCGTATCTCGATTTTTTCCGTTCTCGATTTTATGTGTGATTTCAAACGTCGTCCCGAACCCCAAACGAAGTTGTTTTTGATGAAGTGTTGTTGTTCGAGTGGGAGCGTATCGAGACGAACGATGGAAAGCAACGAGGATGATTTTTCGCATCAAGACGTGAAGAAATTAAACCGTGACAATTGGATTTGAGTGCTCCAATGTGTTTAATTTTGTTTTGATGGATGTTTTATTTCGTGCACTTATTATTATTTGTTAATATATGTTTGCATGATTTTAATTGCCCAAGAAAAACCTTACTTTCGAAAATTACTAAGTATGTTTCTTTAATCGTAATTTTATTCCGGATATTAAAATTGGATTAATTTGGCCTCCATAACTTATTTATTTGTGAAGTCTTTTTGGAATACATTTCCCCCTCGGATCGGCCAAAAGGACGGATTTCACATGAATAAATTCTGAAAGGATGATTGTGGATTATTACTAGTGGCGGTATTGACCCTCACCACGAGTGGCTTGCACAAAGCGAAATAATTATCCTGTATTGAATTATGGTTATTACTTAGGCATAAGAAATTGATATTAACTTTCTCCCCTCGGAGTCCTTGTCAATTTTTATGTGGTCAAAGTGGGAGCCAACTATTAATTTTGAATTAAGGATTTGTAACTTTCAAGTTTGTGATCCGCTTGAATGTGTTTAAATGTATAGACCACCCCTCGTGATGCATTTAAATTGTTTCAAGATGTTGGCTGATGCATAATTATATTGTTTTAAGGTTTCAATATAATTGATGTGATCGAATTATGTGATAATTTCGTATTTTTATAGATATTAATATGAATGTATGTTTTATTCTCATTTCATCATGTCGCAATCTTTTAATCCACTGTTTAATATACTTTATGTTAACAAACTTTCTGGAGAGAATTATATAGATTGGAAATATAATTTAAATTTTGTCCTTACTGCACAAAAACACAATTGGATTATTCACGTTAATATACCCGACAAGCCTAATGATAAGTCAAGCAATGGAAAAAGGTAGTTTATGATTGGAAGCGTGATAATGAACACATGAAGTGCATCATCTTGACATCTCTGTCTGAGGATTTGAGGCATATTCATGAGGACATTGTATCCGCTGTTGAAATAATGGAAAACCTTGAAGAGATGTCTTCACATCAAACCCATGACTAATCAGTTCACCAAACATGACTCGGTCAAGTTGGAAATAGTGGAGGGAACGCCCGTGAGGGAGCATGTTCTCGATATTATGGCATACCTTAACAAGATGGAAGTACTTGGTGCGTAGTTTGATGTCCCTTCTAAGGTCGATTACATACTCCATCCTCTTCCGAAAAGCTTTGAGCAGTTTTAACTGAACTGTCAGATGAATGAACGGACAAGTCGTTTGCCCGAGCTCTTGCAAGCTTTAGTTTCAGTGGAGGTGATAATGGAGCACCAGTCTAGTGTTATGGTGGCTAATGGTCCGTCTACCTCTTTTGGTCTCAAGGGAGGGAAAAAGAGGAAGAGAACTAAAGGCCGGACCCAAGCAAATCCAATTTTTGCGAAAGGCAAAGTCAAGGCTAGCATCAAAGGGAAAGTGTTTTAACTACGGTGAGAGAGGAGGCCTGCCTGTTCCAAGACAAAAAGGCTAGGAAAGTTAGGTAATTCACACATCTTAGTCGTCGAAACTTGTGAAGTGGTGTATGTTGTCCATTCGTGGATAGTGGATACAAGGACCGCTGATCACATTTGTTTCATTTTTCATGGGTTCAAGCTAACCCGACGATTTAAAGGAAGTGAGATCCCCATCACACCGGGCAATGCTACAAGAGTGGCAGCTGAAGCAGTGGGAGAAGTCGCCTATCTTGTGAAGATAGAGTTATGGTCTTGAGAGATGTTCCTCATGTTCCTAGTTTAGAAAGAACTCAACCTTCAGTTTCTGAACTATTTTGAATAAATACTCAGTTTCTTTTAATAAATATGTTATTATTTCTTGAAACGATGAGTTTATCTGTTCTGGAATATTGTTGGATGATCTTTATACCATTAATTGGGCATACCACTCACAATGAATCTAATAACACGTCGATCATTTCGAGTAATAAAAGAAAGCGTGCTTCGGACATGAACGAAACACGTCTATGGCATCTTAGACTAGGTCATATTAATCTAAAACGGATAGAACGATTGGTGAAAGACGGATCCTTGGAATCATTCCAAGTCGAACCGTTTCCAACTTGTGAATCCTGTTTAGAGGGTAAAATGACCAAGAGGGCATTTGGAGCAAAGTGGAATAGAGTCATGGAAGTATTGGAACTCGTTCATACCGATGTGTGTGGTCCAATGACGATCAAAGCGAGAATGGGGTATGAGTATTTTGTCACCTTCATTGACGATTACTTGAGATATGGGTACGTTTACCTTATGAGGCATAAGTCTGAAACTTTTGATAAGTTCAAGGAGTTTAAAGCCGAAGCCGAGAAACATAGAAAAATGAGTATCAAGTTTCTACGATCAGATCGTGGAGGCGAATACCTCAGCGATGAATTCTTGAACTACTTATCGAACGAAGGGATCGTATCCCAGTTGACCGCACCGGGAACTCCTCAAAAGAACGGTGTAGCGGAACGAAGGAACCTGACTCTTTTAGAAATGGTCAGATCCATGATGAGTTATTCAGATTTACCCAAATCGTTTTGGGGTAACGCCTTGGAAACGACGGCTTACATTCTAAACTTGGTGTCATCCAAATCGGTTCTTAAAACCCCAATGGAATTGTGGATAGGATGCAAGCCCAGTCTAAGACACTTGCGGATTTGGGGTTGTCCGACATACGTGGTAGACAAGAAAGCCGGTAAGTTGGATCCGCGTTTGGAATTAAGGTTGTTTATAGGATACCCTGCGGGGAACGAAAGGGTGTGTGTTCTATAGTCCCAAGGATCAAAAGACCATGATTAGTTCACACTTTAAATTCTTGGAGGAAGACTATATGAACAAAAGAAAGCTCAGAAGTGAGATTACCTTAGACGAGTTAAGAGGGCAAACTCTTATACCAAGTATACAAGATGATACACCACACGTCACACCTTCAAAACCGGAACCCCGTCGTAGTGGGAGGATTGCTAGGCAACCCGAGAGATTCATGGGAATAGGAGAATCTTCGGATTTAATTCCCAGTAATGAATCGGACCCATGGACATACGATGAGGCAATCCAAGACAAAGACGCGAAGTCATGGCAAACAACAATGGAAACTGAGATGGGTTCGATGGATCATAATCAAGTGTGGGAGTTGGTCGAATCACCCGGTGGGGTAAAACCCATTGGATGCAAGTGGGTGTACAAGAGGAAAGGAGGACCGGACGGAAGGGTTGAGACCTTCAAAGCAAGGCTAGTGGCTAAAGGGTATACTAAAAAAGAAGGGATCGATTATGAGAAAACCTTTTCGCCTGTAGCTATGCTTAAGTCCATTTGTATTCTCTTGTCGATCGCTGCGCACCTAGATTACGAGATCTGACAAATGGATGTCAAGACAGCTTTTCTTAACTGAGGTCTTGACGGGTTAGATATCTATATGCAACAGCCCAAAGTTTTCATTGAAAAAGGTCAAGGGCACCTCGTATGCAGGTTTAAGAGATCCATTTATGGACTTAAGCAAGCATCGCGTACTTGGAACCAGTGTTTTGATCAAGTGATAAGTCTTATGGGTTTGATCAAAACGAGTTCGAAAGTTGTGTGTATAAGAAGCGTGACAGAACTGCGGTGGTATTCTTAGTATTATATGTAGACGATATTTTGCTCATTGGAAATAATGTAAAAGTATTGTCAGATGTAAGGGTATGGCTGTCAAATCAGTTTGATATGAAGAACTTAGGGAAAGCTAGTAACATCCTTGGGATCAAGATCACTCGAGATCGCAAGAGGAGGATGTTGGGCTTATCGCAAGTTTTATACGAAGCCACTGTTTTGAAGCATTTCAGCATGCAAGATTCCAAGAAAGGTTTTGTACCTTTTAGGCACGGAATCCATCTATCCAAAGAAATATGCCCTAAGACGCAAGTGGAGATAGATGACATAAAAGACGTTCCGTACGTTTCGGACGTAGGAAGTCTTATGTATGCAATGTTGTGTATGAGACCGGATATCTACTTTGTCGTGGGCATGATGGCAAGATATCAAAGTAACCCCGGGAAAGCACATTAGATTGCAATTAAATGCGTTCTTTAGTTTCTGAAAAGAACTTGGTATGGAAGGCTGATTTAACAGTCAGACAGTCTAATTCTCATGGGATGCACGGACTCAAATTTCCAATCAGATATAGAATCCAGAATATCTACCTCGGGTAGTGTGTTTTGCATGGAAGAAAGAACCATGACATGGAGAAGCGATTAGCAGAAATGCATCACCGATTCGACCATGAAAACCGAATAAGTAACTGCTTATGAAGCAGCGAAAGAAGTGGTTTGGCTCAAGTACTTCTTAGTGGACTTGGACGTTGTTTCGAATTTGCCCATCACAATCATTGTGCCGGAGCAGTTGCAAATTCAAGGGAACCGAGAGCCCACAAGGCCAGCAAACACATTGAAAGAAAATACCATCTTATACGAGAAATCGTTAAGAGGGGAGATAAAGAGGTGACAAAGATAAATGTCGGAGGACAACCTAGTATATTCATTCACAAAGGGTCTGCCTCAGAGTACATTCGAGAGACATGTGGATGGAATGCGAGTCAAGACTATTGCCAATCTGCTTTAAGTATAAGTGAGAGGAATTATTAGGCTAGTGTAGGTTGACATGAGATGTCACGTAGAGCTACTACACTAGACATGCATGATGTATACTAAAAAACAGACTTTAAGTATAAGTGGGAGATTGTTGGAGTTATACGTGAAAGTATGCTTTTACTTTGTATAACTCATGTATTGAACACTTGTTTATGAGAATAATTATTTTATCACATTTGCTTTAGATATGATTGAATGCTGAATATTTATTGCAACCAGCTCATTATAAATAGTACATGTTACATTGTAGTTAATGTGGTGATACCCGATCACGGAAGATCACATTAACGGTTTCCTTGTAACTAAACGTACAAATTCACGATCTAGGTGGAATTGAACAATCCGCCGTGAAAGGTCGATGTGTATATCTCAGATTGGCTTGTCTTGACCAAGAGATTGCACTAGCACATTTAGTATGTGTTGAAGAGGACCTACAGCGAGGATAAATTCTTTTGTTCTGAAATGTGAAGAATTAGACCTTAGTGGTTATTGATTTCTTAATCTCCGTCACTTAAATAGGACCGTGTGTGCTTAATGGTTATTGCTTTGATTCATGTTGGGTGAGAATCATCGTGACTTCTAACTTTGTGTTTTGGGCAATAATATTAATCATACGACGGTTGCTAAAATTTAATACGGAGAAACGCGTGCGAGTACGGCTCGTGTGATTAGTCCCCCTTGGTGGGCTCAGAAGTTTTATCGTACCAAATCTTGCAAGTGAAGAATTATTTTCTTCGGTACGGATAATAATGTTGAGCTATCTTTACTCCAAGGTAAAAGATGTTAATTAATTTAGAGCTATTCAGAAGCTTAATTAATTAATGGACTTGATAATCTTAAACGTGGGAAATAATAATCGGGAGCCCATATTATTGTAATATGGATTAAGATGGATAGTGCAATATTAATTTATTAGTGGTAATAATTAATATTAATTGACTGAATTATATTGGGGCTCAATATTGAAATTCAGAAGTCCATTAGGAGGTCCAATCTTAATTCTCCCCAAGGCCCCTCAAGTAGCCCATTAAGTAGTCTAATAATGATAAGGTGATTAAAATAAAAAGAAAATATATTGCTAATTTTTTCTTGTAATTTTCGAAAAAGATATAATAGGAGAAAGAAAAGATCTTGTTGATTTTATTGGAATACAAGATTATCTCATATATTCAAGAAGATCCAAATCTTGGATTCTTTCTTCAATATTTTCAAAAATTAACTCCTTAACGAGGAAGTTGAGATTTTTGTGGAATATTTTATTATAGAGAAAATGATATATGGAATATATTCAAGATTTCTTAGAGGCTAAGAAAAGATTTTCTCCACCTCTAAAATATATGAAAATTTCGAAATTCCTATATAAGGGATGATTATTTCATCTCCAGTTTACAGTTTCACAGTGTGAAAAAAAAAAATCAGCAACAATATTTTTCTTTTTTCTTAGTTATTTAAATTGCTTGAAAGCACTTCCCACCGGTGATCAAGTAAGGCGAAAGAGAAATACTTGAGAAGGTCTTTGGGATGATAAAGCGTTCGTGATTGTCCCATAGTATTCAAAGGTCAAATCTACGAGAGGTACGTAATCACATAACTTCTTAGTTTTTCCACCATATATTTTATGTGAATTAATTCAACATGCATGATGTTAAATTTGTTGTTGGAATTATTATTTGAATTAATTAGGATTAATTCATGCTAGTACTAATTGTATTTAAATTCGTATTTAAATTTTATCCTGAATAGTTTCGGGCACCCCTATTTTCCCAACAGTTGTTAAAGAAGTGTTGCGCTTACGCCCCAGCCCCTATCCCCGTCCCTCGAAATCAGACTTGACTCTCGAGGATACGTCATCCCCAACCCCAAGAATACATACATAGAGATTCTTTTCTCTGGGATAAACTATTAGAATTCAAACCAGGATGATTTTGATGTTAATCAGTTTCAGTACATCCTGTTTGGTTTGGGAAGGAGATTGTGTGTTGGAAGTCAGGATAGAATCCTCGCATTCTTATTCTTATTAGAACTCGCTTTTGCATTTGTTTGGTTGGGGAGTGGGGTGGCACAAGGCAGAAACTAGATATATGTCAGAAACATTTAGGATTACATTGATGAAAACTACACCCTTATTTGTTATACCCAGTCTTAGGTTGCTCAATTCCGATCTATACCTTTGATTATTCCAATCGTGGTGTGCTAAATACATTAAATAAATGAGTGAGTTTTGAGTGTATCAAGTGCATAGTGCAATTGTAATATCAATGCATTTTTTTTATAAATCGGTATACGACCAAAAAACCGATTAATTTGGGGAACCAATCTCACCGTCTACTAGCAGGTGCCTCAAAGTTAAAACATAGCTTTGTGTGGATTTTTAACCTGTAGTCTAAAGAGGAGCACACTCCTAATTTTTAAGCCCTCACCACTAAGAGTTAATATTAACGGAATATATATATAATAATTTCGATTTCAATACAAGTAGCTTTCGTGGCCCAACAATGTGGGCTTTGTCATCTCTTCATAGAATCTCGAGCCCTCCTGAAGGTGTCATTTATTTATTGTATTCATTTCTTGTGAAACGTTACACTAGTTTAAAGGGTATGTTTGTTTGTTTTGGAATTTAGGTATGCGGGGAAGTCGCGACTTTAAAATATTAGGATATGAAAATCTTGATGAATAGTATAAGTATAAGTTTGTTTTGAGATTTTAGTAGGGTGCAATTCTGCTTTATGTCAAATCAATGTTTATTGGTGATAGATGTTGTATTATTTTATTATATTGTGTAAGAGAAAAGTAGGAGAAAGATTGAGTGGATGATAAAAAAAAGTGATGATGTAATTGTATTTAATTATGTGAAAAGTAGTAATAGGTTTATAAGTATGAATTGAGTTTAGAGTAGTTCTAGGGTGCATCCAAGTGCATACAATGCACTTGGATTTTACACCCTAATTTGAAATCAATTTTGACCAAGCCTTGAAATTTCCGGGTCAGTCCAACCCGGAAATATTTCGCAGGTCAGTCCAACCCGTTATCAACGGGGCACATATCTCCTTTCTTCTCTCATCGACGCAAATTGCATATCTTCCTTCTTCCCCATCTTCTCCATCCCCCGCCTTCTCCTCACAGAATTCACCAAAAAACTAGTTGTTACAACTTTGGATCTTAATCTACCCCCTCCTGACCTTTCTCATCTTTCCCCTAAAAAACCCATTTAGGTTCCTTCAGTAGGACAATGCTTCATTCTCTGGTTTCTTATCCTCCGACCTGCTCTCAAATATTGGGCTAACAAAGTCATTGAAAGGACTTTCCATGTCCCACCATCGTTATCTCTCTCTCTCCTCCCCCCTTTCTTTCTCTTCTCCTAGCTTAGACTCAATTTCTGTTTGCTTAACTAATCAAGTTGACAGCCCAGAATCCCGTGATGAATTCGATTCCCTAAAATTTTATGGCTTCTGGTAACTTGGTTTGCCTGGTGTTTAGGGGATTACTTAAGGAACTGTTATATACTTATGCAACACAATTACTTTGGTCAGTGTCTTTTACTGAAGAACACCTCATATAGCATTTGTTATAATTTGTAACATGCGTGTTGGCGATGGTATATTAATTCTAATAATAAAAATTATTTGTGGTATTCGTGTTTATAACTTGGGGTATTATTGAATAATTTTTGAGGTATTAGTGATTAAGTCTTGGGGTATTGGTAATTATAACTTGGGGTATAGGTAATTATAACTTGGGGTATTGGTGATCAAGTCTTGTGGTATTGGTGATTATAACTTGGGGTATTGGTGATTAAGTCTTGGGGTATTGGTGATTATAACTTGGGGTATTGGTGATTATAATTTGGGGTATTGGTGATTAATTCTTGGGGTATTGGTGATTATAACTTCGAGTATTGGTGATTATAACTTCGGGTATTGGTGATTAAGTCTTGGGGTACTATTGAATAATTATTTAGGATATTATTATTGAGTAATTCTTGGGGTATTAGTGATTATAACTTGGGGTATTGGTGATTATAACTTTGGGTATTGGTAATATAACTTCGGGTATTGGTGATTATAACTTCGGGTATCGGTGATATAACTTCGGGTATTGGTGATATAACTTCGGGTATCGGTGTGAAGCGCGCGCGACCATTTGCGACCCTGTTTGTTGCCAGACCCGCGAATTTTGGTCGGGTTGGACCTGACCCGCGAGTTTTTGTTGGATCTTAATTGGTCAAAATTAATTTCAAAATTCCAAGTGCATGCTATGCACTTGGATGCAAACTTAGAATTTGCGTTGAGTTTGAGATTTGTAAACTTGATTTTAAATCTCAAACTCGTTCAAAACGTAGATAGTAAAGTCCAAAGTCTATCCGAATAAATCTCAAAACAAACATACCATGAGTGGACCATGTCACTAGCTTTAATTAAAACATTATATTAAATATAACTGAAATGTTACACTAGATATAAATGTAACGTTACACTAAGTTTAACCGAAAAGTAAGACTAGCTAAACAAAACAGTTTCTATTTTCAAAGATTCAGATTTTATACAGTGGATAATTTGCACTGTATTACGACTCTTTTTTATCAATTTGTAACATGTACAACTTTTATTTTAATCAAATTACAAACTATACTATACAAAATTATCCGATTGCAACCTTACTATATTTTAGGTCGCAATCGGTTAATTTCCATATAGTATAGACTGCAATCAAATAATAAAAGTTGTACATGTTGCAAATTGATAAAACATCACATTGATGTTACAATTTGATAAAACATCATAGTATGAAAAATATTACTTATTTGTTCAGTGAAAACCATCTGAGCCTCTTTAACAAAAATAATTAATACCCTTCAATAAAAATAACTAATACTCTCTAATAAAATCAACTAATATTCTGTAATGATTCACGGTAAATGCTCAAATTTAAAATTTAATTGCAATATAGTTTTGAGAGAGAATGTAAACCCAACGCCTTAGTAAAACCCTTGTCTCATTCCCCTATCCACTAACTTCCTATTACCCCCAGATTCACTGTACCAGCACCTATATATCCCCGTGCCGCCGCCACCGCTGCAGCTCGCCTCTAGCGCCGCAGCCTGCCTGTGTGTCGTCGGCCCGTTGCGTCCCTTCTAAGAAGTCAGAAGACTTCAATTTCGTTTTTTTCAGCGTGCAAGTCGCTCTTCCAGATTTCCAATTTGGTATGTAGTAACTCAGTTTCACTCATAATTTTGTTTTGCAACCGCTTTATTCAATTTCAGAGTATGTTCCTTAATAACATAGGGGAAACAATATTTTATGAATTGTTCATTTTTGTTGATACTATATGCAATGGGTTCTATTCAACTCATTTTGGAGAGATGCATTTATTCAGTTTATTAAACTCATTAGTCCATGATTACTTTGGAGGTATGCATTGGGTTATCTTATTGTTCATTTGGAGATAGGCAAGCACACCAATTAGAAGCAGTGAAGAATAATGGACTTTAGTTTCTTCAATTTTTGAGTTAGGCAAGCATTGCGTTCATTTCAGTTTATGGATATTGATTTCTTCAATTTGTGAGTCCTCTGGACTTGTAATTTGAATATCAAGACATGACTTTTTTTTTTTTTTGTGTATTTTTATAGCTTGAGTTTTTTTTTACCTCATCTAGAAATGAGAACACCCCACCCCCAAAGAAAAAAAAGAAAAACAGAAAAATTCTTTGTTTATTTCGAGAGGACTGGAACTGGGAATCCCCGTTATAGCAGGGATGTGAATGGGGATTGTCTCCGGTTTCTTGCCTTGTTGACATCTCTAAGTTGAAGGTTGCTTGAAGATAGTTGTGCATTCTATATTGGTGATTTGACTGTTTTGGCACCTCTGGTTCATGATTTATGTGCGACAAAAAATGTAGAGGTTAACCACAGTTGTTAAAGGTGCAGCTAAGGCAGGAGGTGCATGAGGCTCCAGGGTTTGCACCTTTTCAATTCTGATGCAGGCACAATTCCCGGGGTGCACGTCTCTCCGCGCCTTTTGTGCCTGAGCGTCTGTACTATCCTGATCTCACTCCAAAATGTGTTTTATGTACACTTTTTACTATATAACCACGTTTAAGACCAAAAAAACTATAACGAAAAGAGTTAATCATAAACAAGTATACACCGGTGAAAGGGACACTTGGTTTAAGACAGAAGACACGGTGTTCTGCCTGCGATGTGCGTGTGCTCTAGGTTCTTTTCTATTATTCTAACACGGTGTCTCTGCCTGCGACGTGCATGTGCTCTAGGTTCTTTTCTATTATTCTTTCTTCTTTTTTCTTTTTTAAAAGCTCTGTATCTACTCATAGCAGTGGATTGTCAAATCTTAATTTAGATAAGAGTATATCTCCCTCCCATCAAGAAATTTGACAAATCTTGACTTAGATAAGGATAGCACATAGGGCTATTTCTCTAATATTAGGCCTCTGGTATTTTTCTATTTTACTTTTAAATTATATTTTTGCCCATGTTCAAGGGGCGCTGCTTGTGCCTCAGGCTCTAGAAGGCCCCCTTGTGCCTCGAACAATTATGAATTTAACTAAAATGCAGCCAATGATTGTCTGAAATGAGAATTGTGTATATGTTTATGGCAACTTGAAAATCCAAAATTGCTTAGTATATGTATTTCGTGTTTGAAAATGTTGACCTTTTCAACTTTATGGGCGCTAACCATCATATTTATCTATAGTATTATTCAGATGCTCTAATGATTAAAATGAAATGCCTTTATACTTTAGTTTGTAGAATATCATTAGGACTACTTTTTTCTCAAATTTTGTTGCCTGTGTGACTTCAAATGCTACACTCAAGACTTTCTGACAGATTTCTGCAGGATACATTAATTTGTGCGCAATTTGCTATCTTAATTTATTTTGGCAGAACTGCAGAAGTCCTTGTTAGAGTGAAGGAGATAGAATCACAGAAACGCACACACACAAACACTCAACGGGAATTCCCGTCCCACGCCAAAGGCTGCTAAATCTCAATATTATTCAACGTCCAAAACCCTAGGACAAAAGTAGTACTTATAGTTTTCCTAGGCCCATGGGCCAACTAAACGTAATTGATAAAACAAATAATTAAACTCAAAATAATTAATCCTAGAACAGCAACGTAAAGGAATTAACAAAAATGGTAAAAGTGACTTCAAGTGATATTATTCCCCCGTCTTCTTTCTTCGCTGATACACCACCGGTGCAACAATTCCCTCCCTCTCAAAAACAGCCTTGTCCTCAAGGCTGAAGTCAGGGAACTGAGCAGTGAACTGAGCAACATCGATCCAGGCCGCATCATCCAAGGAGCGATCCTCCCAAGCCACTAGGATCTGAGGGACCCGATCATCTCCACGCCATATCTCCCTGGAACGAAGAACGCGAGCAGGCACAAACTCAGCTGTATCCCCGTCCAAATCCAAAGGCAGATTTGGCTCCACTGGTGCATCCCCCACGTAAGCCTTCAACTGTGATACGTGGAAAACAGGGTGCAAACGACAGCCCATAGGTAAGAGCAGCCGGTACGCCGCCTGTCCCACCCGCTGTGCAATCTCAAATGGGCCAAAAAACCGTGGAGCCAGCTTCACGCCAAGACGACGAAATAGAGAAACCTGGCGATAGGGCCGGAATTTCAGTAAAACCATATCTCCAACTGCAAATTGAACATCCCGGCGATGCTTATTCGCCTCACGCGACATCCGTTGCTGAGCACGCTCGAGATGGTAGCGTAAATTTCCCAAAATGGAATCCCTCTCTGATAAATCATCCAGCACGGCCTTCACTCTGATTTCTCCTGGTAAGTACCGCGCCAACACAGGAGGCTTCCTCCCATAAACAGCCTCAAAAGGAGTACACCCGGTCGATGTATGGAAACTGGTATTGAAACAATATTCCGCCCAAGCCAACCAGCTGGCCCAACGTGTCGGGTGGTCGGAAACGAAGCAACGCAAATAGGTTTCAAGACACCTATTCATCACCTCCGACTGACCATCCGTTTCCGGGTGATAAGAGGAACTCATCCGGAGCTTAGTACCCGTCGCCTTGAAAAGCTCACGCCAAAAAGCACTGCAAAACACAGGGTCGCGGTCGGAGACAATCGAACGGGGAAGACCATGTAAACGAACCACCTCACGAGAAAACACTGAAGCCACATCCCGGGCAGTATACGGGTGGGTCAGAGGCATAAAATGCGCTGCTTTGGACAAACGATCCACCACAACCAAGACCACATCGAACCTCTGAGATTTGGGGAGGCCCGTAATGAAATCCATGCTCACGTCTTCCCAAATATGTTCGGGAATTGGCAGGGGTTGGAGCAGACCCGCAGGAGCTCTAGTGTCCGACTTGTTGCGCTGACACACCAAGCATTCAGCAACAAAAACGGTTACTGCCTTCATCATTCCGGGCCAGTACACGTTAGAAGCCAACCTCCTGTACGTACGAAATGCCCCAGCATGACCAGCAGTCGGTGTGGAATGGAATTCGGACAATAGCCTCCGAGTCCACTCGGGAGCCGTAGGAATGGCCAGCCGGTCCTTGAAGTACAACAGACCATTGATCAAGGTAAAGGGCCGTGCAATCTGTTCCCCTTTCTCTAGAGCGCGCACCACCTGCGCGTAAACCGTGTCGAGGCGAACTGCCTTTTTTAGAGCCGGCCACTCCACCCAAGTGGGGATAGAAATGGCACCAAATGATAGATCACAGTCCCGACGAGATAAGGCATCCGCGGCCACATTGGAAATACCAGCTTTGTATTCAACAATAAAATCAAATCCGATAAGTTTGGAAACCCAATACTGTTGTGCAGGGGACGAAATGGACTGCTGCAATAGGTGTTTCAGGCTGTGGTGATCTGTACGAACCACAAAACGCCGTCCCAACAAGTATTGACGCCAATGTAAGACCGATAGAACCAATGCCATGAGTTCTTTCTCGTAAGTCGACTTAGCTGCATTCCGGTGGGAAAGGGCCTTGCTAAAGAAGGCGATGGGGCGACGGTCTTGCATCAACACCGCTCCAAGACCATGTCCCGAGGCATCACACTCAATACAAAATGGTTGTGTAAAGTCCGGGACAGCGAGCACGGGGGCGGACGTAATTGCCTTTTGGAGGGCCTCAAATGCGGACTGTGCTTCCGCTCCCCAGCAGAATTTTCCTTCAGTTGCCTCCTTTCGGAGAAGAGAAGTGAGAGGCAATGCTAACTTCCCATAGTCCTTAATAAAACGACGGTAGTAGCCCGTCAAACCCAAGAATCCACGGACACCCTTAACTGATTTCGGCGTAGGCCATTGTAGTACGGCCAACACCTTGGTAGGGTCCATTTGTACACCCTCAGACGATACCACGTGCCCCAAGTATTCGATAGCTCGTTGAGCCCATGCACATTTTTTTGGGTTCACCACAAAAGAAGCAGTAGCGAGGATGCTCATAACCTCACGCAAGTGTGAAAGGTGAGATTGCCAATCTGAACTATATATTAATATATCATCAAAGAACACCAAAACATACCTTCGGAGAAGTGGCCGAAATAGATCATTCATGACCGCTTGGAATGTGGAAGGTGCGTTACAAAGGCCAAAAGGCATCACTAGCCACTCGTAATGGCCCGAGTGGGTTCGGAATCCTGTTTTGTGGATGTCCTCGGGTGCGACTCGAATCTGGTGGTATCCAGCCCGTAAATCCAATTTCGAAAACCAAGTGGCTCCATGCAGCTCATCCAACAACTCTTGAATCACCGGAATTGGGTACTTATCGGGGATTGTCCGTTTGTTCAACTCCCGATAATCAACGCAAAACCTCCAACTGCCATCTCTTTTATGCACCAATAGAACAGGGCTGGAATAAGGTCCTGAGCTCGGCTGAACAAGACCAGCCGCCAACATTTCATCAACCATGCGCTCGATTTCAGTCTTTTGAGCAGCACTGTACCTGTACGGTCGGATTGAAACAGGAGCAGCACCTGGCTGCAGAGGAATGCGGTGATCCAATGAACGTGTTGGGGGAAGGCCAGAAAGCGGCTGCAAAACCTGGGGAAAATCAGTCAGAATGCGCTGAATTTCGGGAGGTAATTCCCCAGGCTCAGTCAAATCTTTGCTCCGCAGCTCAAGAGGCCAAAGTAACCAGCAAGCATCGACCTCATCAAGTTTCAGCGTTGAAGCTGATGTGATTTGTCGTTTTTGCAGACCCGGAACTCCTTGCAAGCAGTGTTGTTGATCATTTAGAGAGAATTTCAAGGTTTGGGTATTCCAATTTGCGCTGATCTCCCCTAGTGCAGCAAGGAAAGTAACGCCCAGAATAATGTCGACCCCACTTACGGGAAACACGTGGCCAGAAAAAATGAAAGTCGTCGAGCCCAAGTTTAACTCGACGTTGGGGCACACCCCCACTGTATGTATGTCCTTGCCATCCCCCAGGGTAACAGGCAATACAATCGAGCGATCAATTGAAAGACCCAGGTTGGCCACCGTGTCCGGAGCAATAAAACAGTGTGTTGCCCCACTATCAACCATAATAATAACATCCTTACCCTTAATAGTACCAATAAACTTCATTGTTTGGGGCCCGTCGAACCCAAAAGCTGATGCAGAAGAGAGGCGCAGGGATTGCAGGGCGGCATCATCGGAAAAAACAGAGTCCCCAACCGTGATAGGAGCAATAAAACCTTCCGGGTCCGGGTCCGGGTCGTCAACCTCATCCATCACCACCATAACAGAAAGGGTACGGTTGGCACAAATGTGTGAAGGAGAATAAGGTTCCTTACAGCGAAAACAAAGACCGCGAGCACGGAGATCACGGAACTCTGATTGAGTCATCTGTTGTGGTGGCCGAGAGGCTGAGCGTCCAGAGGAATTAACCGACTCGGAGGAGGCCGGAAAGGGTGAAGCTCGGTTGCCTTGGCGGTCGAAATCCTGGGTACGAGAGGTACCCGAAGGAACGGGTTTTGCTGGTAAAACCCCAGTGGAACGCGTGTACCCCGTCGGGGCAGGAGGTCGAGTCCCGAAAAGACCCCTCGAGGGCGGATGACGAAACTGCAAAGGGTTAAATTCTGTGAGCTCTCTCTCAATTTCCCTCGCTAGGTGCATAGTAGTGGCAAAATCTTCGGCATCCTTGGAACGGATGCGAAGCCTAATGTCGTTACGGAGCCCGCTGAGGAAAAGGCCCAAGGCATCCCCGTCGGAAAGTGAAGGAACCGAGGCGAGACGGGATATAAAACGTTGCACATAGTCATCAACGGTGGAAGTCTGGCGGGTGAGGGCCAAGGCCTCACACGGGTTGGATCGTGGATCAGTGCCAAACTGTTTTAGGAGTTCCATCGAGAACCGGTGCCAACTGAGATTAGGATTTCTACTCCGCAGCCATTGGAGCCAATGAAGAGCGGGACCCTCCATAGCCACGAGGGCATATTCCAGCTTCATATCCTCGGAAGTGTTCTCAATACAGAAAAATTGATCAGCCCTAGAGAGCCATGCAGAAGGGTCCTCTCCGTGGAATAGGGGCAATTCAATTCGGGGTGTATGAGGCCGCAAGGCCAGCGGTTGCGTGGCACGCACAGGCGCGGACGAACCATGGTCGCGCGTTGGTGTCTCGAGCGTAGTAGCCTTCCCTTTGACCACCGAGCGCACAAGCTCCTGGATGTCCTCGACGACAGTTTTCAACGAGTCAATTGAGCCCCGTACATCGGACAACCCGACATCAACCTTCGTTTCCAACTGTTCCATCCCCTTCTCCAACGCGGTGATGCGGTCGTCGGCTTTCGTCATGGATCCGGCAGGTCGGACCAAATTGTTAGAGTGAAGGAGATAGAATCACAGAAACGCACACACACAAACACTCAACGGGAATTCCCGTCCCACGCCAAAGGCTGCTAAATCTCAATATTATTCAACGTCCAAAACCCTAGGACAAAAGTAGTACTTATAGTTTTCCTAGGCCCATGGGCCAACTAAACGTAATTGATAAAACAAATAATTAAACTCAAAATAATTAATCCTAGAACAGCAACGTAAAGGAATTAACAAAAATGGTAAAAGTGACTTCAAGTGATATTATTCCCCCGTCTTCTTTCTTCGCTGATACACCACCGGTGCAACAATTCCCGTCCCACGCCAAAGGCTGCTAAATCTCAATATTATTCAACGTCCAAAACCCTAGGACAAAAGTAGTACTTATAGTTTTCCTAGGCCCATGGGCCAACTAAACGTAATTGATAAAACAAATAATTAAACTCAAAATAATTAATCCTAGAACAGCAACGTAAAGGAATTAACAAAAATGGTAAAAGTGACTTCAAGTGATATTATTCCCCCGTCTTCTTTCTTCGCTGATACACCACCGGTGCAACAGTCCTTGTATCTTTCTAATGGTTTGTTCACACTTCTAATTTTTTGTGCCTCTCCAGCTGCCCATCAACTTTGAGTTGGATACATAGTTGCAGTTTATTTTCACTATGGACACAAAGTTAAATGATACAGAAGGCTCATTGATTTTGATCAAGCAAGGTGCTGAAGCTGTAAGTTGATTTTTGTCCCCTGTGCAGTCTGTAAAGCATTATAACTACTGTAGATTATCATTGATATCTCTATTTTTCCCTATTGGGTTAATGAGCGCAAACATATTGTTAAATTTTTATTATTAGCAGTTTTAGAATCAGGAGTTATTAATTTTCTACTATTATATCTGGTAATCTTATATATTGTTTTACCCAGAGAGTGTTTGAGTCGGCTTTTGTTGGTAGAAGGTCTATTGTAAAGGAGCGATTTTCAAAAAAATATCGCCATCCATCATTGGATTCGAAGCTTACTCTCAAACGTCTGAATGCGGTTAGTCTTTTATACAGAGACCACTATGTAACCCTGGCATATTTTTCGGCCTGGTTGACTTTCTCTAATTGCTTGAACAGGAAGCGAGATGCACAACAAAAGCTAGAAAGCTTGGAGTTTCAACTCCAGTGCTCTATGCTGTTGATCCTTTGCAGCATTCTTTAACTTTTGAGTATGTTGAAGGACCTGCTGTGAAAGACGTATTACTTGAATTTGGTTTAAATGGTATTGTTGAAGAACGATTAGATGATATAGCAACACAGATCGGAGGTGCCATTGGCAAAATGCATGATGGTGGGCTGATCCATGGTGATTTGACTACGTCAAACATGTTAATCCGGAAAGAAAACGACAAGCTGGTAGGTCATCAATAATTATTTTGTATCTTTGTGGTCAATCTATTTATTTTTAGAACATTCTCTCTAGGAATAGTAATTGATATTATGTTTCATTTTTTCAAAGGTACTCATTGATTTTGGTCTAAGCTTCACTTCAACCCTTCCGGAAGATAAAGCTGTCGATCTCTATGTTCTTGAAAGGGCATTGCTATCTATGCACTCCTCATGTGGGAATGTGGTAAGCAGTCACTGTTTGCAACTTCAGATTTGCCTATTGATTGTTATAATTTTTAAACAATTATCATAATGCTCTTGGCAGTTAGTTATTAATTAGAACTTTTATATCAACTGGTCACTTGTATTCTTCTGTGTCATTGACTCACTCTTTGTGGCTTAATAAATAACGATATCCTGTGTTACAAAGAGTTGTTAAGCTGATGTTTAGAACTGCAATTCTCATATAGTGGAGAGTATTTCCTGTTGCTAATATTGTTTTAGGAGGGGGGACGAAGCTGCTATTTAGATGGAGAACTTGCAAATATTTAAGTGTCTTGTTTTATTTGTTGGTTGAATGTTGTTATAGAATGGAAATCAGTCCCAGGAAAATGTTTATGGTGCTGATTTGTAATTGTGGATCTCTGTAGATGGACAAAATCCTTGCTGCATACAGGAAATCATCAAAGCAGTGGTGCTCAACCTTGAACAAGCTAGCCCAAGGTACCTCTTAATACTTGAGATTTTAATGTATTGCTTTATTTTCCAAAAATCAAGATTACTGCAGCTTATCATTTAGTATAACTTCTTGTATCCTATTTTTTGGTTGTGTGATGGCGAATTTTAGTGCGCCAAAGAGGAAGAAAGCGCACAATGATTGGGTAAGCTCTTCAATCATCTACCCATTGCCAAGGTAAGAAAAACTTCTTTGACAACGACTTTTGCTTTGTTCAATCTTTATCCTATGCAATTCTGATTTCCATATACGTGTATGTAAGCATCAATCACCGATGAATTTTTGCTCATCTTATCTACATTCTTAAATCATATTTCAATTTCCCCTGCCGCTTTATCTCCAGTGGAAATATTTTTGTATTTGCACAATTGCACTTGAATTTGAATTCTATGCTTGTGGACATAAGAATTGAGAAAACTCTCATCTTTGTTAACATCATTATTTGGTTTAAACTTTTAATCTAAGGCTGAAATCTGAAAATTTGTAAATTAATTTCCTCACGCACGTGGGGTTCCAGAGTCATAAAGCAACAGTTCAACTTGTTATCCTGCTTTTTTCACAATTGTATTGCTATTCGATCTTTAAATGCAAAGCAAACATTTAGGTGAAGTTATTTTTTTCTCTGTACAGAAGTGGTGGACCCATAGATAAAGAGATTAGAAAGGGATTGGAGAAGCAATGGGAGCTTGTTGATACGTCTTGTGCCTTTCCATTTGACTAGACATGTTTTAAATTAGGCTAAGTCTTATGTAAACTAGTTTCACTATGCAATTGGTTTGCATTAGTCGTTCCATTTAGAAGTATTTAGTTGTTATACTATGAAGTGATAGGTATGATTCAATTGTATGGTAAAATTGTTTAACATCAGGCCAACTCTTTAAAGGCAAATATGACCATTCCGTTGTCTTGAATTAGTTATTCTTATTGAAGTCGGATGAGATTTGCTGTATCAGTAGCTGCTACAACGTGAAAATAGTTGACTTGATTGTCTTGTCCATGTCTCAATTCCTTGCATATCGGGATCAAAAGGTGCGCCCCCTCCCGACATTTATCCCTTGAAGCTTGCTTCTTCAGCTTAATATTTCCAGTTCAATTGGTCCCCTGATAAAGTGGTCCTGGAATTAATAATTTCTCTAGGTTTTGTTTGAAGCTTGTAAATGCTCTTGATTCATCACTTTCCTCTTCTGTCTTCTTCAGCTGGTTCATCATCCACTTAACTGATTTTCAGGACCGCTTTATGCATCATCATTTTCCGGATTTGAAAGAAATATTTCATTCATTTGCTTGTGTGAAATGACATCTATCAAATTACATATGGATTCATTTTGCAACCAAACTTGGTCTTTATTTGTTCAGTGCAAATTACAATTTCTCTCGTGGTTTTTTTCAAAATTTTTAATGAAATTTGTGGTTTGAGTAAACTGTAATGACTTAGTTGCTAAATGAATCTAATGGATTTGTCTAAATAATAAATGAACCTTGTGGTTTTCAATAATTGCTCAACTTTCTTAGACCTCCTTTTGACGGGCCAATTCCAATAAACTTTGGGGGAATTTTTTTTTTTTTTTTAATATGAACATAATTTTTAAATTTTAAGAAGTTGCGAGTAGAGTTTAACATCTCCTCAACAAAGTAAATATGGATCTATTTACGAATGCGTGGTAATAATTTATTAATTCGGAGTAATCTTCAAAATAGTTCAACTCTGCTAGATATGTTGTTCTATCACTTTGTCATGACGAGTGAACCATTTCAAAATTACAAACAAAAATATTATTTTATACTTTTCGGACTATTCTAAGGAACACAACTGGAGAGGGGTTTGGAAAACTTAATAAAAGACGAATGAAAAAGGAAGGACAATGAGAAATGACACTACTTAAGAAACAAATGTATTATTGCAAATTGTAACCAATGCCAAACCCTAAATTGATAATTATAATGTTCTACCGTTAATTTCCGATATTCAACATATTTTAACTTTCATTATAGGGTTAATTGCAAATTAAATCATAATTTTTTTGCAAATTGCAATCTAATCTAAAATTTTGAATCTTGGCAAACAAAATTTCACCTTAACATTTATTTGCAATTCGAACCAACAAATAATTTTTTTATTATCCGAAAATGATGTTTAACTTACTGGACAATAAATAATTAATAGTATTAATATGTTTAGATTGGTTCGGGTGAAAACATATATTTTATCATTATTTTCACACTGATTAATATGAATGTTTTGGTTAAAATTGCAACAAAAATATTAATTTAGTGGTTCTAAATATTTAAAAAAATAAGAAAAAAAATTAAAACAAAAATGATTTTATTTGTGAAATAGAGTGCATACACTAATTTTTTATTTATTCACCAAGAAAAATGAATTTAAATTACTTCGACATTAATCGTTTACACTCCACTCCAGTCCAGTCCAGAAAGTATTTTGTAAAATTCATGAAATTTATTAACATTCAAATGAATGAGAAATTGTTATGGCGGCGGCGCTGAACACCCATGATTTTCTGACCTGACGAAACAGAATCCGATTATGAATTCTGTCTACAACACCCATGTCAAACTATTGGCTTTCGATTTCCTTGCTCTTACCCCAAAGGGCCAATCATCTTTCTCCCGCAAAGGCGTGCCCCTCTCACGCGCCGAATCAGTCGGAGTTGTTGTGACCCGGGATTTTAAACCCGGAAGATTCCTCAAATTCACCATCGACGACGGTACTGGGTGCATCCCCTGTGTCCTCTGGCTCAATCAATTCACTTCGCCCTACTTCTCCAAAAAGAGCCCATCAAGTGTTCGATTAAATGCCCAAATGGCGGAAAGATCCGCTTCTCAGATTCAATTGGGCGTTGTCGCCAGGGTACGGGGTAGGATCACTGGCTATAGAGGCACGCTGCAGATAACGGTTTCTGATGCTGTTATGGAGAAGGATCCTAATGCACAGGTTTTGCATTGGTTGGATTCTGTTCATTTGGCCAGGAAATGTTATGATAAATTTTGTACCAATACCATTGATTGATTAATTGTATGTGTTTTTTTTTACTTGATAAACATGTTTGGATTTCAGTTGTTTCATTGATTGTGGTTTAGGTGTTTGAAGATGCTTTGCTTTTTTAGGCCAATTCTTGAAGATAAAAATGAAATAGATGAAGTTCTTTAGAGTTTGGGTATTCCTAATGTTAGATTCCACAAGACATTAGGTATGATATAGTGACTGATTCTTTAGTATGAGCCTTGAAGATGTTTATTGATTCATAATGTTTTCTAAATGAGATAATTCCTGTAAACTAAAATAATGGATATTGAGGACTAGTTAGTTTGTATGCAGCTCTAAGATTGTGGTATGAATTTTAAATTCATAACCTAAATTCACTTCACTTGTTTGGGTAAGATATTCAAATGGATGAATTTCAAATACTCAGCTTTAATGTTAATTCAAATTGGAGGAATTTCAAATACTTAACAAAACCATGTCATTCGAAATCCATTCATTTTCAAATCCCTTGGATCAAATGACTCTATCCAAATGCACCCTAATAGTTTGTTTGGTTGTAGTTGTAGGAGTAGGGTCTAATAAATTTTGATGTTTCATCAAGCCTAGAAACTAGTTGGATAAAGCCAAACAGAGGAGGTTTCTTTTAATTGCTTGCTTCATATAGCAATCACTATTTTGATATAACTTCACTTGTCTTTAATGCTTAATATTGTACTGATTTGTAATTCTTGATGTTGTCTCTTTGGTAATGATTGACAGGGCATAGACATATTTCTGATCTTTTTTGCCTTTTTGTGCTAGCTACTAATATGTTTGCATTACCATTCAACTCCTAGAAAAGTAGGCGATGAATCAATAATGTGAAGCCAATATTTTCCTACCAAAAAATAAAATAATAAACAGCTCAATTGCTCCCTTTATTTCATTTGTCATTCTTGTTCTGGTTGTTTCTTGCTAGAGGTTGTATTTTTATTGTGCTATCTTTGAAATGTTAAAAGCAGCAACCTAAGGTACTAAAAAAGTTATTTTTTGTTTGATCAGTTGTCTAATACTCTCTTCGTCCCAACAAAATTTGCACATTTGTTTTATTTGGTCATCCAACACTAATTTGCACACTTTAAAAAAAATAAAATTTAATTTGTGTGCACACTCACAAAAATATATATGTATGTATCCCTATGCCATAACTTAAAAAAAAAAAATCTTATTGTCATCGATATTGTTCGTAGCTTAATTCCCAGAGCTCTTCATATTGCATGGCATTGTTGAAATAGCGGATTTTAATCCTGATAGGAATGTCTAATTGCAGGATAATGGGATTATTTTATTTTATACATGATGACTTTGATTGATTTTTATGTAAATCATTCATTCAGAATAGGTTCTATGTTAGCATAGTCCAGTTTATGTCTCTATGTAAATTTGTAGAACCCCATCCTAGTAAATTAGGACCACTGTAACATGAAATGATGGGAGCGGAACGTTTTTTTGCCACCACACTTGTTGTAGGGTAGGGATCAAATAAATGGGAAATTACATATTTTAGGCTTCTATACTTGTTCATCTTTTCGAATTGATTTTTTTCACATAAAATCCTAACCTTTTAGCAAATGGTTATATATAATCTATACTTTTGTAGCTTGGTATATAAGATTTCAAAAAAAAAAAAAAAAAAAAAAATCTGCAACTTGAATTAATAAATAAGTTCACTCTTTCCTGGGAATAACATGTCATCTACCTGTAAACTGATAATTAATTGTATCAACATATTTAGATCGATTTGGATGACTATAAATAATTAATCGTCATCCCCGCACATGAGCAAATTTGCATGTTGGTTTGTATTGTAAAGAAATATTAGATTTAGGTTTTGTTTACTCAAATTTAAAAGTTTTTATTAGATGGTAAATTGCATTTGATTAGATGGTAAATTGCAAAAAGATTATAATTTTATCCATATTTAAACTTTGAAAATGTTAGATTCATATATTTTCAATGTGTAAATAATCTGGTTCTGTATTATTTGAATTTGGGCCATGTACTCGGATTGCAGGGGGCCAAGTTTTTACAAAATATTGACACCTAACTCCATTATTCAAACAAAATCGAAACGTAAGGACCCAATCAGAAGAAGGTAAAATATGAGTCAGTTTCATTATCAAATATTTTTAAATTACATTGTGGGTATCTTTTAATAGTATTAGTTGTTTTATTAAAATGAATAAGTTTACTAAAGCAGTGGAGGAATTAAAAGCGAGAAGTTGGAGCTGGTTGTTTGTAAAAGACCAAGGTGTTGTTAGTTATTCTTTTAATGATTGGCTTTATAATCTTAGAATGATACTAAATCACTGAATTGCATCTTGTACTTGTGGTACTTCTTGTACCTTTTATCTATAAAATCCTTCTTTTTACTGATAAAAAAAAAAAATGAATAAGTTTGATAGTAATATTTACAAGAAATTTACTCTATAAGAGAAAATATATATATAAACTTTATATTTACAAATAAGGGTGTCTCGTGTAAACTAGGTTCACGAGAGCCCTTCTTTTCAAATAATATTCCACCTTTTAGCATGTACGAGTTGTATATAAAATACTCCCTCCGTCTCTTTTTAACTTTTATAGGTGGGGTGACACAAATTTTAAGAAAAACTGGTTTATTGATTTTTTTTTTTAATCATTGAATAAAGAGTATTTTGAATTAAAGTAGGTAATGTGAAAGTATTTTATTTTCATATTTGGGGTATGAAAGTTATTGTACAACGTTCCAAAAAGGAAATTATGAAAGTTATTTGGGAAGGGAGGAGTATTGTTTTTTTTTTTTTAAAGTTTCATTTTATGAGTTTTTTTTTTTTTCAAAATTACTAAAATATATTAAAAGGTGTTAATTTTTTTACTTAAAAGGTAATAGCGAGTTTATAGTAACTTTTTGTGAACTTACGAGAACTTAAAGTATATAAGAATTTAAATAAAAAAAATTATTTTTCTCAAAAAAATATAGTTACTCCTTGTTTTTGGTAGGTAAAAAAAAAAATCCAATTAAAACTATGTCAATCTTGGCTCGTAGTTGAAACCTGTTATCGTATTCAATTTTAATTTTTAATTGCACATTTGATG
The DNA here is from genome assembly GCA_947034835.1 of Ballota nigra. Taxonomy (NCBI): domain Eukaryota; kingdom Viridiplantae; phylum Streptophyta; class Magnoliopsida; order Lamiales; family Lamiaceae; genus Ballota; species Ballota nigra. The sequence continues at coordinate 42,314,260 of OX344727.1, forward strand.
AGGACCTGATCCAATCAACAAGAATTTTATTTCTGATGGCTAAAAAATGTGCATAAGTCATTTGCGCCTGATTTGCTTTCTTGTATTTTAAAATAAATACTTAAACCAGAACGAAAAATGGCAGAAGTAATGGTGTAAAGTTTCATTACATTATAGCCTCCGAGTTAATTCTTGAAATTAGTTGAGATGTAATCTAATATACTCCTAATTATAAAAAAATAATTGCGTTGTATATATAAATGTGCATTTAAAAAAAAAATTATTTTATTACAACTTTAATATTAATTATTTTATTAAAACTGATGATGCGTAATTAATTGCAACCGGCGCCATGAGATCAACTCAATATTTATATTTTATTTTTTATGTCGTCCACTTTTGAGTTCGAGTAGCTTCCGATTAACAATATGAAAAATATATTCAAATTAAAGTACAAATCGTGCGATCAATTCAAAATGGAATATTACATATATAGTTTGATTTGATCTCATCTCTATTTACATTTACAAGTGGTAAAGGTGATTGGTATGGGAGGATGGGAAAAAAAATGAAAAAATAAATGTGGTGAAGGAACGGCAATAAAGTAATGACAAGATTTTGAAGCAGTGCAGGTCAATGAAACTGATTTGAATTTAATCCATTTAACAAGTTAGAATATTTGGTGAAACATTTTCTACCTATGTTTTACACCCCCTTTGGTAAAAAGTTTCACATCACAATTCAAGATTATTTCTGTATTTCCTTTTCTACATAATAAAAGATGGAGTAAGTCTTACATGAGACCGTCTCACGGTATGAGACAATGAGAATATGTATAATTAGAGCATTGTTCATTAACACTTTGATAGAGGTGAGTGTTAATTTGTGTTGTCTCATGCCATGAGACCGTCTCATACAAGTTTTTGCCTAAAGATATTTTAGGCCCTGCTTTATAGTGAAATAAATTCTGATTGGATACGATGATATGCTTCATCAGATAATCTCCAGCTGATTGGGGGTTTACTTAATTGGCATAATTTATACTCTCTCCTATACAAAATAGATGTCATTTTAGATTAATGCACACATATTAAGGTAATAATTGAGTTCCTTCAATACCCTTAATTAATAGCTTTGAGATTCTACATAACACTTTGAAATCTATCATTATCTAAGTTATTTTTATTAATTTTAGGGGTAAATTTGGAAGAAATATAATTAATTAACCTTGAAAAGTGCAAAGTGACATCTAAATTGCAAATGATGTGAATAGCTAAAATGACATGTAATTTGAATTGGAGGGAATATTTTATACATCAGATAATCTCCATCTGGATTTCATGTGCTACGAATTACGATATCTGTATATCGTTTGTTGCATTACTTGTCATAAATTTAATTATTTATTAGCTTTTAAAATAAATGCCCCCAATTGTTCCTTTGTTTTTAACACATCTTAGATCCCTAGAATATTTTATACACTAGGGTTCATCATTAAATTTCTCATCTTTTTAAATCGGGCGTCCTTCAATAAGCTTCTCATACCGTTTTTTGAAAATCACTTACCCCCCCTTTTTTTAATTCTCATACATTACTTAATTCTCTTTATTCAATCACATCACTTGTATTACACTCTATTTTATAATAATACTTTTTAATCTTTGTGAAATTTTTTTTATGAAAAACTTATAAGTGGACGCCTGGAGTAATCTATTCTTTTATTATAATTATATCCATCTAAATCAAATTAAACACAACTCTAACTCCCAGTGGTTTTAATGAGAAAATGAAATTGTGGTGGAATAGAATGAACTTATGAATAAAATTAAGATGGGAAAAGAATTACCTAAGAATGACTGATATTAAATGAGAATAATTAAGTAATGAAAAAACATTCTTTAATTAATTTCACACAGAATGTAATACGTAAAGGTAGGAAGAGTGGGGAAATCATAATTCTTTATTTTTTGGAATGATCATTCCCTAGGAAATGATGATTTCAATTTAATAAAATACTCAAAACATAAAATATGGAATGAATCAAAGAATGTTGATTCCAACAAAGGCCTTAGGGTGTTTTGATATGTAGTAGCATATCTTTTTTTTTTTTTTTTTACAAGAAGGAATACAACCAGAAACAGCAGCAGTAATACAATCAAATGGTTATATTCCTTATCCTAACAGGTACGTCTGCTCCGCTCCAATCTTGAGGATTCGGAGAGTTTCGTGCAAGCCTCGTCAATTCATGTGTCATTTCATTGAGATTTCTTGGGACATAATTGATAGCCCTCACTAGACCATCCTTTGCCTCTTCCCGAATTTCCTCCAAGACTCTTTCCTCCGGTTTGAAACATTTTTCCAATGCACCGATCGCTTGTACCGCTTCAAGTGAGTCTGACCAAAACCGTACACCTTGATAGCCCATTTGCTTGCACTTTCTACGACCTTCTCTTATAACCAGCAACTCTGCCCCAAAAATCGATCCATGAGCCATTATTCTTCTACAGACAGCAACGATAGGTTTGTTATTTCCCTTCATCAAAATAAACCCCACAGAGGCGAAATTATCCTCCTTACAAACACTCGCATCCACCATCACCGTAATCCCATCGAAATCCTCTTCCACCGGTTCATGTTTCTTAAGGGATCTAGCACTACTTTGAAACAGCTTTAATCTATCATTTGCCTCTTGGAACGAACACCAAAATTCCATCGCCCATTCAATTTTCACTTCGACTTTATCCTCGTTCATTCTAACACACTCATGTATTAATCTGCACCTCTCTTTCCATACTCCCCATGACGCCACAGTCAATTCCTCCCAATTCTTAGCTTCATAAATACTTCCAAGCGACTGTATAAATTCTCTTGTATTCATATGCACCCTTCTTTTAATCTCCTTCCATTTTCCCATTCTTTTTTAACCAAGGGACAAAGAAATAGTGCCTGAATAGTACCCGAATTGGAGCTCCTACACCAGCCGCAGTTCCCGTAGACCGGCACATGATGAATTGCAAGGTTTCCTTCAATTGCAATCGCGTCATTAAGAAGTTTTCAAAGGAAAATCCTAATTTTTGGAGGTGTATTGATCTCCCAGATAGAGCTCCACCAATCTTCTTCAATCTCTGGCTTCGAGATTACTCGACTCTCCCACTTTCATTCCTTCTTTTTATCCACTGATAATACCCTGACTTAACAGAGTATTTCCCTTTTGAGCCATGTTTCCAGTATCTCGAGTCATCCTCGTCATCCCCGCTAATGGGTGTATTAAGGATTGCTTCCCTTTCAAAAGGGAGGAAAGCATCCGTAATAAGCTGTGAATTTCATTCTCTATTTGGGAGGATGAACCTAGATACTGTAGAGCCGCTTACCCATTTTGATTTAATCCTTCCCTCATTCAAATCCGCCACCCAAGCATCACGAAGGACCTGAACTGATTTCCCATTACCAATCTTCCATAACATGCCCGACTCCAATAGATCTCTACTCCAACATAAAGACCTCCACACGAATGAGGGATTCGATCCCACCTCCGCCTCCATGATGTTAACATGTTTAATATACCTTGCTTTAAGCTCTCTAACCACCAGGGATTGTGGGGGAAATCATTAATCTCCATACTTGTTTAGCTAGCAGAGCCTTATTGAACTCCACCAATTTTCTGAAACCCATTCCCCCTTGGGCCTTCGTGCTACTCAAAAGATCCCAACTTTTCCAGTGTATCTTCTTTCCCCCTTCCTTATATCCCCACTAAAAGTCCACCACGATTCTCTCCATTTCATAGCAAATAGAGCTTGGCACTCGAAAGCACGACATGACATAAGTGGGTACCGCATTAAGAACTGCTTTGATCAGAACTTCTCCCCCCCCCCCCCCCCCCCCCCCCGAGAAATCTCTCACCTTCCAAGCTTCTACCTTCGCTGCCATCCTTTCTCTGAGGTAAGCAAATTGAAGTCTTTTGCTCTTCAAAGAAAAGGTAGGCAACCCCAAGTATACATCGTGTCCCTGTCTCATGTTTACATTAAGAATCCGCCTGATTTCTTAGGCATTACCTCTCAGCATATTAGCATTAAAAGTGATCGCAGACTTGTCATAGTTGATCATCTGCCCTTAAGCTTTTTCATATTTCTCCTAACACCTCTTAAGGTTCAAGCACCCCGACTGAGAAGCTTTGAAGAAAATGAGACTATCATCCGCAAAAAACAGATGAGAAATTGTTGGGCTACTTCTTGCAATCCTTACCCCATCTAGTTGCTTGCTCCTGACCAATTTTGATATCACCGACGACAGCCCCTGTGCACAAAGGACGAAGAGAAAAAGAGAAAGTGGGTCTCCCTATCTCAATCCTCTTGAGGGCATAAGATCGCCCACAATGCAATGTCCTATCTTGAAGGAATAGGTAACTGACTGAACACATTTCATAACAAGTTGAATCCATTGCCCATTGAAACCCATCTTGTGCATCACTTTTTCCAAAATGCCCATTCAATTCTATCATAGGCCTTGGACATATCCAACTTTAAAGCTGCATAACCCATTCTACTTCTGTTGTTCCAAATCCAATGCATGCACTCATAGGCAAGAATAATGTTGTCCGTTATGAGCCTTCCCGGGATAAAAAACACTCGGTTCAGATCGATTATCTCTGCCATTACCCGTCGAAGCCTGTTGGTGATGGCTCTTGCAAGTATCATATAGCCCACATTACATAGGCTAATGGGTCAATAGTCCTTCAGGCTTTTTGGGTCTTTACCTTTGGGATCAGCGAAATTATAGTATGATTCCACCGTTCCAGCGACTAATACCCATTCAACATTTGAAGAATATGGTCCCCAATTTTCGACCCCTCCACATCCCATGCTTTCTGAAAAAATGTAGTTGTGATCCATCCGGCCCCGGTGCCTTTGAAGGGTTAAGATCGAAAGTGACCCGTCTAATCTCTTTCAACGTAAACAACTTTCATAAGGAACCGATTCATATCTTCGTTCACCACCATATCCATACTCCCTAAAATCAGCTCCATATCACTAGAGGAGGGATAAGGTGATGTAAACAACTCCTCATAAAAACTCAGAATAATATCTTCGATTTCTTCAGCTTTAGTACACCATACCCCTTCCTGACTGATTAAGCTCTTGACTTCATTAGTATTCTTCCTTTGTGATGCTCTCCTATGGAAGTATTGTGTGTTTTTATCTCCTGCAGTGAGCCAGGAAAAATGGGCTCTTTGATGCCAATGAGCCTCCTTTTGCAACTCCAATTTCTGCAACTCTTTTTTCAGTCTCTTAACTTCACTCATATCCGTTTCCTTATTCTCATCATTCCACAACTCATCAATAGATACCCTGAGCTTCTTGATTTTCTTCTCAATATTACCCACTTTTTCCTTCACCCATTCCTGTAAAAAAGTTGCACAGCTGTTTGTTATGTCTGGGAGATCTTGTAAATTACTGTTCTTCTCTAATGCTTTCTTAAGGACCAGTTGGAAGTCCTCTTCCAGCATCCATTTGTTCTCAAATCTGAACACTTTCTGCTTCGATTTGTTGCTTTCCTTCTTCCCTTGCACTAAATCAACTTGCACCAACCTATGATCCGAACCATAGAAGCCTCTGTTAGTAACCTCGACTTCTTGAAACAGATCAATCCAGCCAATATTAGCAACGAATCTATCCAGCCTTCCTCAGATTAAATTGCTCCCAAATCGCCTATTCACCCAAGTAAATCTGGGACCTTTAGCTTCCAAGTCCACCATTTCTATTTCATTGAGGACCTCATTAAAGACCTTCATATGTAGAAAGGGCCTCCTCCCCCCTCCTTTTTTCTCCTCCTCTCGCTTTATTTCATTAAAGTCTCCTCCAATCAACTAAGACCTTCTACCATCTCCATTGCTTCACGCAATCTTCCTCAAAAGATTCCAAGAATGAGACCTCAAATGTGTTGCAGGGTTACCATAGAATCCCGTAAAGTTCCAAACCAAATTATTCCATCTAATCAAACAATCAGTATGACCCAGCGAGTAAGACAAAACAGTAACATCCAAACATTCATTCCAAAACAACAATAAACCTCCCGAGCTATCAGAGGAGTTTACACCGAATGCATTCGAAAATCTTAAAATAGATTTCCACGAACAACCAATTTTACTAGCAACTTTCGACTCCATAACGAAAAATAAGGATGTCCTAGTTTCAGCGACTAAGCGCTTTAAAGATCGGAACGCACGGCGGTTGCCCGGCCCCGTGCGTTCCAACTTAAAATCCTCATACTGTGAGTGGCAGTTCTGGGAGATAATACCCAGATCGGTACCTTAATAAAGCCATACCAACAGAAGGGTGCATTAAACGCACAACACGCCTTACCAGTAAAGCCCTAACGAGACTAGAGAGGGATCACTGGAAGAGGAAGAGTCTCATACCGTTAGTGGTAGAGCACAGTCCGGTAAGCCCCGAGAGAGAGAGGCTTCCGGCAATTAATTGTCCTCCGCAGCCAAAACACGCGTGCATCCCCAAGAGAGAGAAAAGTTTTAGTATAGTAACATATCTTTTAAGTGTATGAGTAACACATTTTACTCTTTTTTTTATCAGAAAAAAGGAAATCTTATTCAACATAAAAATGCAACGTTACAAAGGTATGATGGATACCTCAAGTACTTCCTTCTACAACCAAGACAATTGAAACTGATATACTATTAATTCACCCAGAAAGAAAATTACACTTCAATCGCTAATCTTGGATTTTGAAGTCAATCTTGAAAATTAAAGTCCTTACACCTCTTTACCTTGCTCGAGATCCAGCTCCAGCTTCGAACTTTCAGCTCATCCACCATTTTGCTAGTAGAACATTCCACGTTCTTGAAGATCTTTGAGTTTCTTCCTTTCCAAATTACCCAAATAATGCATTTCCATAAGCTAACAACAATTGATTTCCTCATCCTCCCCTTGAGGAACCTACTAAAATGTAATAAGTTCCTAAGAGGATTCGAGGATAACACGGAGCTCGCACCCCACCACTTTAAAAACCGTCATCCAAACCGAGTAAGCATAGTTGCATTCAAAGAAAATGTGCTTAATTGTCTCCGGCCTATCACCTCACAAAACACAACTTACATCCTCATTTGGGCCGATAATTCATTTCCTTCTCAACTTCTTAAAACCCTCCAACCGTGAATACAAACTTTTCATGGGGTGAATTTGTTCCAAATGATCTTGAAGCCTTCGTCTTTAGCATTTATATTACTTTTAATTCAAATGATCTTGAATTCCTTTTACTCATTTATATTACATTTTATGTAAATCAATATAATATTTATATTCATGTTGTGTTATATTTTATTTCTATCTGTATCATTTTTTTTGTCCATATAATATTCCATTTTTATTAATGTAATAACGCATTATATTAGGTTTATCCGTATCACATTTTTGTTCATGTATATCATAATTAATTTATATCTAACTAGTATCACCTTTTTTATATAATATCACATTTTTGTTCATATTATATCATATTTTTGTTAATGTAGTACTCCCTCCTTCCCATTTTGGATTGCTCAAATGAAATAGTACGAATTTTAATGAGAAAAATTATTTATTAGTATTAAAAGGTGTAAAGTTGAGGATAAATTAATCATTTCATCTATATATAGTGGAAAATATCAATAATGTATGTTTGAAGGATGGTTTGTTATTTTTCCGTGATTTTGAGCAATCTAAAATGAGACGGAGAGATGGACACATTATTGTTTAGTGTCAACGAAAGCCCTTATAGCAAACTCAAACCACCCGATTACAACACTGAATTTGTAAGACTATCCTCTTACAAATATATACGGACTCAGGTTAGATCCTATTAATGACCAATCCTCTTAAACCGTTAACGACCCACAAAATTTGTCCATTCCCAAAATTAGTGAATATTGCATGTGCAAATGCACACAAATGTATCTCTTACTTTATTTTTGAACTAGACTAGATATTTTGCTTGCGAGTTGCACGCGATATCATAAATGTGAATATTAATGCTATATATTAATTTAGAACAATTGATTCTAGTTAATATCAAATAAAATTATTAAAAAGATAGACAAGAACATGATATGTATATATAGATCTCACTTTAAATCCCAACACCTGTATAATTAAACTTGTACTACTCGACTAATTATTGGACTTGGTAGCTAATCTCTCCAATCATAATTTTAACCATCATAGCCATCCTGTTTTGTCTCTACTTTATTCCTTCACCGGCCAACATTTAAATAAACAAGAATGTGACATTTGTAATTGTAACTAAGATTTCTTGTAAGGGGTAGGCACAACACATTCTAATTAATTGTTTTTTTAGCTTAATTAGATGGAACAATTAATTTCTTCTCCTTCCTCTCTCTAAGCATTAAGAAAATACAACACTTTAAGATGAACAAATTGTATACTTACCCAAATCTTCACTATTATCACTATGTATTATATTATTCTGAATCTGCATTGAATTTGTCTTTACTCTTTCTCCTTTCCCATAAAAATAGTTATATTTTAAAATTTACACAAATTACCAAAATATTGTTAAGTGTGCTTAAAATTATAGATTTTTCATATAAAGTCTCTAAATGTATACCTTTATTTATTGAATCCAGAATAATATTGGAAAAAAAAAATTCTCTCAATCAATACAACAATGACTTCATTTAATACGATGAACATGTTAAATTTCAACATACATTTAAAAAAAGTCATTTTAAACGATTTACCCTCTAATAAAGAAATGACCATAATTTAAAATAAATAAAAAAGAAATGAATACTATCTTTGTGGAGTGAAGGGATAATACGTATATATTCACTATTAATAAAATTATATAATGTGAGCTGCAATATCAAATTAACATAAAAAGTAAACTTTCTTTAAAAATAAAATAAAATTGGGGTGTGTGATATAACAAAGAATTTTTTTTTATTTGAGTCGAACTATATAATTAAATCCTAATTTTTCAATCATTTACGTGTCATCAACAATGTTCGTAATCTCTTAAATTTGGTATATATGAATATTGACATTGTTATCAAATTTGATGTTCGTATATATCCATGTTTTCGGCTCCCATTGTTACTGTGCCTGTGTCTGTCTTTCTCATAACATTAAAAACTTTTACTTATTTTTGTGATATTCACCTTTTAAAAATATCATTAAACTAGTGATATCTCCCGCAAATTTCGCGGATTGAAAATAAAATTATTATTTTTAATTCAAATTATAATAATTAATATTTTTATTTTAAATATTTAATAACTTTAGTATAATATTAAAATCCTAATTGTAGTTTAACTAATATTGAAATTACTAAGTATGAATAAATAAACAGATTTAAAAGATATTAAAAAATCCAGACGATCAATCTCAAAATACTATAAGATAATATTATTTCAAATTGCAAATTTCTTAAAGCTTATTTGTAGACAATATTTGTTGTATACTTATTTTCTTTAGCAGTCAATAAAGAATAACATTACAACACAAGAAAGTACAAGGGGTATTTCAACCCTTACAAACATAAATCTCCTCACATCCTTTAAATCTAATCAAAACAGCAAAACACCTCCCTTCTAATCTGTAAAATATTTGTTGTATACTTGCATTGTCTTCCATTGAAATTAAGGTAAATAATTTTCTTTTGCTTTTAACTCTCGGGGGCTACACCATGTAATTGTTCATGTGTAAAAACAGGCTTGAGAAGACACACACCCACAGCCGACAATGATTGACCTTGACTTTTATTTATAGTTATTGCATAACACAAAAGAACTGAAAACAATCTACTTTAAATTCTAAACGATAAAGTATTTGCCGCATTAGTCAGGATCATTCTGGGGTGTATATGCCTTACTTCCAATTTTTATTTAAAAAATGATCTCAGCTTTTAGAATATGATTTTCAAGTTTCGTAACTACCAATATGGTTCCATTACACAACCCTGATTTTTGGTCAATATTTCTGAGAAGCATTATACACACACCAACCTTTAGAGTCATCAAAGTTAATTGGACATGTTGGGCTGACCCGCACTTTATACATAAATTGAGGGTTGGGTGAAATATTTTTAGACCGTTTGAAGGCGGGCTTTAATGGGCTGACATGTTTGGGGCGTGAGCTTTGGTAGGTTAGGGGTGGGCTTTGTCGGGCCGGCCAACCTCCAAATTTATTTTCCATTATTTTGTACATTCTTAACCATTATAATATCATTTTATGACTATTTTGTAAAAAATAATTTTATAGATGATGAATTTAAATTGTAGAAGATTATTTTTATGAATTATTATTTAATATATTGTGAACTTCAATTTGTAGAAATTTATTTTTTTATTAATGAATTATGAACTTTATTTGTAACATATTATTTTAATATTTTTATAATGATAATTATGAAGATAAATCGTTTGATTACATTTGATTCCGATAAATTTTATGCATTAGAACTTTTAAATTACATTTTTTAAAATTTAAAATTTATTAAAAAACTTAAAATTGGGCAGCCCGCCTAAATCCACACCAAAAAATAAGTGGGATGAGTTAGGGATTTTGCACCCCGCCAAATTTTTGGTCCGCATCACACCGATGTCCTGTTAGAATTTGAAAATTATGTACGAAAAAAAATGTTAAAACGATATTTAATCAATATGTATTAATTCACAGATATAAAATTTCTAGGAATAAAAACATGGATTTTCGTACCCTGCATAAATATATTAATTATACAGAATTCATAAAAATGTAACATTTAAAAAACATTATCAATATGTAATGTAACAATTTTTTTTTTTTTATCAATATGTATTACTAAATCATCAAAAAATATTTTGAAATACAATTAAATGTATAGTTTGTAAAACTCAAACTTGTAAATCTCTCAATATATGACCATGTTTAACTTCATCAAACGAACAACTTTATTTTAAAGATAAAATCACACATTTCAGACCTAATAGTAATATTTGACCAAAGTGATGTCATTGTTAAAATGCAATATTATGTGAAAGTTTGTGTAGAAACAACTAATCAATGTGTTGATATTTATAATACCAAAAAAAAAAAAATGATAAGAAATACGTTATAAGCGAAATAAAAAAAAACGATTATACCATGCAAAGTTGACATCTTAAATTCCCCCCTATAAAATTCGAATTCATACATACAAAAATTGAATTCCCCCTCTAATTTTTTGTTTCTATATTATCTAAGAAAAAAGTCTTTTAAAACTATGAAAATTCATATCTATATTTTACAATTTAATATTCTATTTCGATAATATATCGAATTTAATAGCAAGATACAAAATTTGGTGGCAAGATTTTTTGGAATCAAACAATATTTCAGTGACAATATTATTTTCAAAATAATAATAAAAAAAGAATATTAGAAATAAAACAAAATCTCCTGCCAAACATGTTATATTTTATTTATGTATAGAAATATTCTTGCTAATTTTTTTATTTTAAAATATGAATAATTATTCTAAAAAACTTATTATTTATTAGAAAATAATTAACAATTTTTTGGAAAAAAATGAAGGGATATATTTTTCTTTTTAGAAAAATTTCAAGTTTGATCCTACAAATTTCACATCTATCATTTAAAAAAAAAATCCTAAATCATCTAATTAAAAATTGTACAAAATAATAGAAACTTATATCTAAATTTTACAATTTAATAGTCTATTTCGGTAATAGAATTTTCTCTCAAATAACTTTAGTTAATCTATTTTTAATGGTCCTGTAAAAAAAAATTTCATAATGGCAAGATATTACATTTGGTGGAAATGTTTTTAGGAATCATACACTATTTCGGTCACAATATTATTTCCAAAAATAATCATAAAAGAGAATATTATAAAATCAAACCAAATCATAGAAATATTCTTGCTAATCTTTTTATTTTAAGATATGAATAATTATTTTTAAAATTTTATTTTTTTTAGAGAATAAATAAGAATTTTTTTAAAAATGAATCGGTAATTTATTCCTTCTTTAAAGAAAATTTCGAGTTTGAACATATTTCACATCTACCACTAGTTTGAAGAAAAAAAAATTACTAATCATCTAATAAAAAATCGTTACAAAATAACAGAAATTTATATCTAAATTTTATAATTTAATAATATATTTTGGTAGCAGGAATTTCTCCCATATAACTTTGGTGATTAAGGTCATAGGATTTTGTAGAGAATCGCAAAACAAAAAAAATGATATCTATTGTTATGACAATATATTACATTTGGGGCAAAGTCTAATATGCAATATTGCACAAAGTTTGACATGTGCAATATGTCCAAACTCTACCCGGTTAGCAGTTGCTTTCTATATAAATTAAATTAAAATTAGCAGGTCAAAGGCGGATCAAACGGGTCGCCCATTTTTTATACTGCTGAAAATTGTGTTACTGTATGAACAAACGAGTGTTACTACATGAGCAAAAGTGTGTTACTAGCTCATATCGTAACAATGATTAGTTCTTGTAGTAACACTCACTTGTTCATGTAGTAACATATGAACAAATGTGTGTTACTGTTTTAAATAGAAAATTTCAACATTTGTAGGTCAAACGATCACCCATTTTTCATACTGCTGAAAATTGTGTTACTGTATGAACAAACGAGTGTTACAACATGAGTAAAAGTGTATTACTAGCTCATATCGTAGCACTGATTTGTTCTTGTAGTAACACTCATTTGTTCATGTAGTAACACATGAATTACTTAATCATATAGTCTTTTTATCGTTCAGATTCTTCCAATTTCATATGGTAACACATGAATAAGAATTATGATGTTATGATTATCTAATAATTTTAATATTTTTTTTGTGTTTATCAAGTTTTTCTTCTTCATGATTTAAACTTCTGTTTTTCGCGATTCCACACTGTTTCTGATATAGTAACACATATGTACTCTTACAGTAACACTCACTTGCCCTTAAAGTAACACAGACCTGAGAGCGAATTTTTCTATTTGCTTTTGCGCGATTTTTTTTGGGAAGACCCGTTTGACCCGTAAATTTTATTATGTTGACCCGCGAATTTTTAGAAAACTTTCTTATTTGTGCGAAATTGTATCGCGCAATATTGCACAAAAGACTTACTCTACATTTGGTGTAAAGATTGTTGGGTTTTAGAGGCACGAACACCATGTTCGGCGCAGCGGAAGAACACGATTCACCAACAACGAATCTGAAACATGGTTGTATAACATAAAACATAAAGGATAAATAATGATATATAATTCCTTACAACGATTTGTACGTGGAACCCTCAACTATGGTATCCACATAACGGCTTTCTACCAACCCGCACCGATATGCCAGCGTTGAATCTCGAGACGAATTTGCTAGGAAAATTATGACTAGAGATTTTAGGGAGCAATTATATTTCTTGTGTGTTTTCGGAAATCCCATAAGACACATATTTATAGGGCTTAACTTGGCTTAATTCCTAAACAAGATATCGGGTCTAGCCCGTAATATAATCTCTACGGATTATATTTCCCTAGATATGTTCCTACGAATAATATCTTTATCATATCTATTATTCTTGTATAATAATATTCCAAATATTATTATTGGGATTTCATATTTAATTAAATCTAATTTAATTAAATAATAATAATAATTAATTCCAAATATAATTATTATTATATTCTCCATAAATTAAATATTATATCCAATACAATATTTAATCAACCAACTATAATTGGTAAATTGTCATTACTTGTTGTGTGACCCATAGGCCCTCGTATATCGAGTGATTAGTCAAACTAACGGTCTTAATTGAACCCTAGACAATAAATCAGACATTCTCAATATACGAGGTACGTTGCGAGGAAATCTGCAACTACCTGTAAAACTGTAGGCTATTGTAATATCTTCCTTTCATTCGCGAATACTCGATTAAGTCTTGAACATGATGAAGTGTCTATTCAAATAACTTAACCATATTATCTCAAATCACTAAATGATCAAGTATATCACACTTAGCCACAAAGTCTAAGTTGATGTGCGTCGGCCGATGACTTATATCCAATTATGATGAGAAGATGAGTATTATCTCTAAATCCACATTGAGGAATGAATCCTATTCTTGGTTCAACTACTACGCACATGCATTTCATGATGAACCCAATCCATGTCATATCTACCTGTGGAAGGGTGCAAGCGTCGATCATGGTCAAAGTTCATCACTCCACACATGTCGTGCGTATTGACCTCAAGTCAGAGGAGTATCACATCGCTCCCACTAACCGAGACACCCGTAGACACATTATGTGGAATTACATCAAACGGTTTTTCGGATGGGTATACCAATACCCTCTATGGTATATGTGCATCCATCATGAGATACCCGGTATCTCATAGTAAGTGAGATCTTACTACACTCTCTAAGAGTATGATGCAGATCGCATATCAACCTCAATTGCATCATCAATATCCCATTCTTGATGATCCTTGATCGGGGTTATTTGAGAATCATACTTAAGTCATCTGAGTTCTTACTCACTCAATGACAGTAGTGATTCATGGAAACACAAATAAGAATATATGCAAACAATCAAACATCATATTCAGATAAGTGTAACGCCATACATTTAATATTAAACCAATAATAATATTAAATCAAATCTGAATATTATCTTAGTATTATGTCCTTTCGATGGATTGTCTTTAGGACACTAATACTAACAATCTCCCACTTGGACTAGAGCCAATCACTTACATGTCTAACCCCTAAACCATCAAATGTCTAGTGTGTACATGAACAGTGAAAAGGATTTGCAAGATTATCCTTTATGGGAAATGTTTTAATTTCATTTCTCCTATCGATATGATCTCTCGGATCAAATGATAACATCTTCGTACATGCTTATTTCTGTTATCATATCTCGGTTCCTTTGCTCATGCAATCGCACCAATGTTGTCACAATACAACTCTATTTGACAACTGGCACTCGGAACTACCCATAGTTCTCTCAAGAACCTTAAAATCCAGAAAGCCTCAAAGGCTTCTGACACAGCAATGTACTTAGCTTCGGTTGTTGAATCTGCGGTCATATCTTGCTTGTAACTATTCCAACTTACCGCCTCATCATTGATATTGAAAATATAATTTGACTATGATTTGTAATCTTCACAGTCTGACTGGAAACTCGCATCAGCATAGCCCGTAACGACTAGCTCTGGCTGTCTACCGTAGACAAGAACATGTTCTTTAGTACGCCTGAGGTACTTCATAATATTCTTGACAACAATCCAGTGAGACTCACCTGGATTTTGCTGGTATGTACCAGTGATGTTGACATCGTAGGCCACATCTGGCCTCCTGCAAGTCATGGCGTACATGATGGAACCCAACCGCAGATGCATATGAAACGTCCTTCATGTGCTCGATATCAGCTTCGCTAGAAGGACAATCCTTCTTCGACAGCTTTATCCCATGATTTGCCGGTAGAGATCCTCTCTTAGAGTTCCCTATCGCAAAACACTTCAACACCTTATCTACGTAGGTGGATTGTGATAGCCCTACCATCTTCTTGGATCTATCCCTATGGATCTTGATCCCTAAGATGTAGCATGCCCCACCAAGATCCTTCATCATGAAGGTCTTTGATAATCAATCTTTCATAGACTACATTGGCGGGATGTTATTTCCTATAACTATAAAGACAATACTCTTCCCACTGCGTTTACGATAAACGCAAGGATCTTCCAAATTTTAGATGAAGTAAAAGGATTTGACATCTTCATCAAATTGGATATTCCAACTCCTAGAAGCTTGCTTCAATCCATAGATGGATCATTTAAGCTTGCACACAAGATTAGATTTTGGCTTAGATATAAAACCCTCTGGTTGGGTCATAAACACTTCCTTATCAATGTTACCATTGAGGAAAGTTGTTTTGACATCCATCTACCAAAACTCATAATCGTGGTGTGCTGCTATCACAAGTAAAATTCAAATGGACTTGATCTCAGCAACTGGCGAGAAAGTCTCATCATAGTCAATACCTCGGGTCAACTATAACCTTTCGCCACCAACCTATCTTTATAGGTTTGTACTTTGCTATTTGCATCGGTCTTACGCCTGAAGACTCACTTGCAACCTATGGGTCTAACCCCTTTCTGGCAACTCAATTAAGTCCTAGACTTAATTGGTGTACATCGAGTCTATCTCGGATTTCATGGCATCATGCCACTTCTCTGAGTCAACATCTAATATTGCTTCAGTATAAGTTCTAGGTTCGTCTTTATCCGGGATCTCCACGTCATCATGTTTCTCCACGAGAAACATATAATACCTAGTGGGTGGATTACAAATCCTAGTCGACTTATGGAGTTGTGGTTGTGCAGGCTGTACATTCTGATTGTGAAAATTTTGTGGTGTAGCGACTTCATTGTTGACCGGAGAGTCCTCAAGAGCGACACTTTTAAATGCCTCTTGGGCGGGAGTTTGAACTATGTTATTCTCATTCAGCCCACTTGGAGGTTGTAGCGAAAGCAATGCAACTCTAATTACGCTCCCACTGGCTGAAAGAGGATCACCTAGTGATTAACTTCCACCATGAGAGTCGTTGAATGCTCCCACTGATTCTTTGTCATGTTGCATTGACAAATCATCAGTCTCTTCAAGTTCTATCTTCTTACAGCTTTGTTCCTTAAAGACGTACTCGTCTTCTAGGAACTTAACTTGCCTAGAAACAATTATTATTTGGTTCTCCGGTAGATAGAAGTGATATTCTCTTGTCTCCTTATGATATCCCACAAAATAACTATTTTCACCTTTGGATTCCAACTTATCAATTAGCAGATGACTTCTTGCCATGCCATAGCTCGTATGGAGTCTGCTCAACTGATTTGGACGGAGTCCTATTCAGAATATAGATTGAGGTTTGTAATGCTTATCCCCATAAGAATGTTGAAAGAGAGAAAAAATTCATCAAGAACCTTACCATGTCAAACAAGGTTCGATTTTTCCTTTCGGACACACTGTTCATCTGAGGTGTTCCGGAAGGAGTCCAATGTGACTGGATCCCATGAAGCTTCAAGTAATCCATGAATTCATGGCTAAGGTACTCACCTCCTCGATCCGATCGAAGAGTCTTTATACTCTTACCAAGTTGTTTCTCTACTTCTGCCTTGTACCCCTTGAACATCTCATACGATTCAAATTTGTGTTTCATGAGATACACGTATCTGTACCTTGAGTAATCGTCGGTAAAGGTGATGAAGTAGCCGAATTGACCCCTAGCTAGAGTGGACAATGGTCCACAAACATCGATGCGAACCAACTCTAGAACTTCTTTGGGACGTACCCCTTTCCTGGAAAAGGGTTTGTTGATCATTTTGCCCGTGAGACAAGATTCACAATCGTCATAAGACTCTAGGTCTAATGGGGTTAAGTAGTCCAAATTTCTTAACCTTGTGATTCTTTTCTCGTCTGCATGACCAAATCTACAATGCCACAAGTAAGTCGGATTTTTATGATTACTAAGCGTTAGTCATCCTACTTTGTATATTAAGACCATCATGTCCATAACTCAACAAATGCCCAGCAGTTTGAACTATTACAGAACATATTTATCTTAATAACAACCGTACTTGTTCTAGCAGCTAAAACACCTTGTGTTTTCTTTTCGCTTGCTAGAACCTTACAGTCCTTCTTCCAATGTCCCTTTCTATTGCAGTGGGGCAGACATCCTTATCAACCCACTCTTACTTTTGAACTCCACCTTTCGTTTTCAGGAAGTTGGGCTTTGATCCCTCTTAGCCTTACTCTTTCGTTTCTTCTCGCCTTTCAGATCAGAAGAAGTAGAAGCACTCACCATGAGCACCGGTTTTTCCTTAGCAGTGGAAGACTCAAAAATCTTAGGCATGTTATGAGGCTCCGACATTGTCGCTTCCGTCTTCTTCATATTAAATTTACTACGAAACTAGAATATGAATCGGGGAGCGACTTGAGGATAGCACATGAGGTGAAATCTTTCCTCCTTTCGCTAATCGACATCTGAACAGATCTCTCATCACTTCATAAATCTCAAACGAGATCTAGAATAAAAGAGATCCTTCAAACGCTTAAGCATCTCGAAGGGATCCATTTTCTCATGTTTGCCTTTGCGATTCGGGAGTCATGCCGAGCAATCATAACATAGAGTTTGGGAAGCATCATCTTAATGCTTCTTTTGAG
Organism: Ballota nigra; assembly: GCA_947034835.1. Classification (NCBI taxonomy): domain Eukaryota; kingdom Viridiplantae; phylum Streptophyta; class Magnoliopsida; order Lamiales; family Lamiaceae; genus Ballota; species Ballota nigra. The sequence goes on from OX344727.1 coordinate 42,332,457, forward strand.
CTGTAACGTCAAACGCTGCAGCCTCAACTGAACCAGCCTCAGTGTTAAAGGGATTGTCGTGTCTAACACGTACTCAATCTCATCTTGCCTTAACACCAAACACACGTTTCAGTGCCAGTCCAGAAAATTTGGCCCAACCATTTGTTCGTTTCCATAACATTTTTCAATGACAAATTATTCCTTTCAACAATTTTAGAGAAATAAATTATAACGGGAATTAAACACAAAATTCCTATGATCAATATTCAGCAATCAAAATAAACATGGCCTTTTAATTTATTTTGTCTCCATTATTTTTCACATACTCAACGACCTCATCAGAAGAGTACGAATTTATATCTAATATAAATTGTAATGGACTAGGATCCACATTCCTACTATTACAATGACTGCTTGGGCTGAACATTGCAATAGCAGAACTAGTAGGTCTCTAAACCAATTGCCTCACGTAATTCCTAGTTGATTGAACCCAGTTCAATCGGATGTCACCTAATTCTCGTTTTCCTGCTTGGGCTGGTGAAAAAGAATTAAGTTGGTTTACAACAATTAAGCGGCGACAAACATGTCCCTATAAAAATCCCGTTAGACGTAGATCCGAGCAAAAGACTTGGGTCTTAAATACTCATTGGAACGAAATCTCCGGTTTACTTTTAATTTTAATGGAAGAAATCTTTCAATCTAATGAAAAACCATATTTTTGTGAGGAACATTTTAAAGGTGGGGTATTAATTGCTTAATCGAGATCCAACATGATAACTACATCACATTTGAGCAATTATTGGGTGTCGCCTACCCAAACATGACATGTGCGAACAAACATATATTGGGCGCCGTCTACCCAAACATTTAATACGGTCCGACAAATATTGGGTGCCGCTTACCCAAACGATTTAATGCGGGCTATATAACTAATAATGTAAATATCGATTCACATAAGCAGTTATACAAGTGGGGAGCAACTAATCAAGTTCTCATCCTTTATTTCAAAAATTAAATTTGCATAAATAAAACATATATTAAATATTTAGCACATAAATCAAATAAACATGCAAAATATCTAATAATACGTAAATCAAATAAACGTGCTTAACAATTAATTATCCGTAGGTAAAATATTGCTAAACTTAGAAATACCAACAAGCTCCAAGCTCTTGGTCAATTTCTAAAGTCATTTTCAAAATTATTTTGCCCAAAACAATTAATTTGGTCTAACCAAAATTAACTTAATTTTGTTTTCCATAATTTAAAGAATTTGGTCCAACCAAACAAACCCTTATTTTAATATTAGAATTCCAAAATTTGTCAAAATTAGAATTTAATTTTAGTTTCCAGAAAAATTCAATTAAAAAATAAAAGTCTTATTTAATTTTAATAAAATTCTGAAATTCCAACCGGCCAAACAAGGATCTAAATCTTTTATTATTTAAAAACTAGGGGTCAACAAGGATCGAATCAACATCCCACAGCAGCAGCCATCGAACGTCTATTGCAGTGTCGGCGTTGCGATTTAGCTTGCCCAGTAAAATCTGGATCCGCGTCGGCACCCTGGCTCTGCCGCCATAGGCGAAAAAAAAACGGCTGTGACCGATTCTAGAATTAACACTCGCCCAACATACATTTTCCAACGGCGATGCTTCGGGCTTTAGCGCAGCCGCTATCAACACGAGTAAATCGCAGCGGTCGCCTCTAGCCGTAACGCATCAAGAAGGAAAGGGAGCGGCGCCCAGGCTCTGCCGCCACAGACTGCTTGCAGTCCGCCGGCCCGGGCCCGGGCCCGAGGCTTGGCATCCCTGGCGAATCTAGTATACATAACCTAGTTATGAATAGAAGTAAACAACCACCGATTTGGGCGTGACGGGTTCTTCAAAGTCTGATTCTAAAGCAGATTTTTTTTAATTAAAGTCAATTTAATTTCAAAAACCATCCCGTGTAATTTAATTATTTTCCCAGAAAATATTAACTTCACACGGTTTTATTGATTTTAAATTAAAAAATAGGACAAAATAAATTGAAAAACCTGAGCATAATTCTAATTCTCATAACTAAAATTATGATATATTTAATTCAGATTTATTCCAAATAAATCTGAACTTGGTTTTCGGGCAAAACACAATTGAATCTCACACGATATATTACTTACAAATTCACACAAAATTATGTATACAACCGAGCCTGAAGCTCTGATACCACTGTTGGATTTTAGAGGCACGAACACCATGTTCGGCGCAGCGGAAGAACACGATTCACCAACAACGAATCTGAAACATGACTGTATAACATAAAAATAAAGGATAAATAACGATATATAAATACTTACAGCGATTTGTACGCAGAACCCTCAACTATGGTATCCACGTAACGGCTTTCTACCAACCCGCGCCGATATGCCAGCGTTGAATCTCGAGACGAATTTGCTAGGAAAATTCTGACTAGAGATTTTATGGAGAAATTATATTTCTTGTGTGTTTTCGGAATTCCCATAAGACTCATGATTATAGGGATTAACTTGACTTAATTCCTAAAAAAAATATCGGGCCTACTCCCGTAATATAATCTCTACGGATTATATTTCCCTAGACATGTTCCTACAAATAATATCTTTATCATGTCTATTATTCTTGTATAATAATATTCCAAATATTATTATTGGGATTTCATATTTAATTAAATCTAATTTAATTAAATAATAATAATAATTAATTTCAAATATAATTATTATTATATTCTCCATAAATTAAATATTATATCCAATACAATATTTAATCAACCAACTATAATTGGTAAATTGTCATTACTTGTTGTGTGACCCATAGTCCCTCGTATATCGAGCGATTAGTCAAACTAACGGTGTTAATTGAACTCTAGACAATAAATCAGACATTCTCAATATACGAGGTACGTTGCGAGGAAATCTGCAACTACCTGTAAAACTGTAGGCTATTGTAATATCTTCTTTTCATTCGCGAATACTCGATTAAGTCTTGAACTTGATGAAATGTCTATTCAAATAACTTAACCATATTATCTCAAATCACCAAATGATCAGGTATATCACACTTAGCCACAAAGTCTAAGTTGATGTGCGTCGGCCGACGACTTATATCCAATTATGATGAGAAGATGAGTATTATCTTTAAATCCACATTGAGGAATGAATCCTATTATTGGCTCAACTACCACGCACATGCATTTCATGATGAACTCAATCCATGCCATATTTACCCGTGGAAGGGTGCAAGCGTCGGTCATGGTCAAATTGACCTCAAGTCAGAGGAGTATCACATCGCTCCCACTAACCGAGACGCCCGTAGACACATTATGTGGAATTACATCAAACGGTTTCTCGGATGGGTATATCAACACCCTCTAAGGTATCTGTTCATCCATCATGAGATACCCGGTATCTCGTAGTAAGTGAGATCTTACTACACTCTCTAAGAGTATGATGCAGATCGCACACCAATCTCAATTGCATCATCAATATCCCATTCTTGATGATCCTTGATCGGGGCTATTTGAGAATCATACTTAAATCATATGAGTTCTCACTCACTCAATGACAACAGTGATTCATGGGAACACAAATAAGAATATATGCAAACAATCAAACATCATATTCAAATAAGTGTAACGCCATACATTTAATATTAAACCAATAATAATATTAAATCAAATCTGAATATTATCTTAGTATTATGTCCTTTCGATGAATTGTCTCTAGGACACTAACACTAACAAAGATTTATAGGAATCATACACTATTTTGGTCACAATATTATTTCCAAAATATAAAAAAAAAACAATTCTACAAAATTAAACTATGTGTTAGACATTACTTGTTTTGGGAAAATATTCTTGCTAATCTTTTTATTTTGAGAAATTAATAATTTTTTTTGGAAACATATTATTTTTAAAGAATAACTATAATATTTTTTTTTAAATGAAGCGAGATTTTTTTAAAGAAAAATTTTGAATTTTGATCTTACAAATTTCACATCTACTATTATTTTGCAAAAAAAAAAAAAAAAAAAAAAAACCAAATAATCAAATAAAAATCGGTAAAATGTAGAAATTTATATTTAAACTTTACAATTTAATACTCTATTTCGATATCATAATTTGCAGCCAAATAACTTTGGTAAATATATTCTTAATGGCATGATATTACATTTAATGGAAAGATTTTTAGGAATCATACAATATTTTGGTAGCAATATTATTTCCAAAATAATAATAAAAAGAATATTACAAAATCACACTAAATGAAAAGAATATTATAAAATCACACTAAATGTTCGGCAATGCATACTTTACTTTGCAAACAATTTCGATATCATCAATTTGTAGAAATCTTCGATATCCTCAATCGATCTAAAAAAAGAAAAAATATCATACTTAGGAAAAAAAACCAGATAAGAGATATTCCAAAAAAAAAAAAAAAAACAGCAACATACGAATAAATGAACAATTAAACAATTAAATCTGAACATATAAGAACGTTCAATAACAGCAGAGATGACGTACATGTGCAATACTGATGGAGATGACGACCGTGTGCAGTAGATGCGGCGAGGCGATATTCAAGGCAAAATAAAAGAGAAAATAGAAAAAAATCATATTTAAGAAAATAATTCAGATCAACGATACTCATAAAAAAAGACAAATGCATGGACAATTATAAAATTTAGATTTGAACAATTATGAATCTACTATAACGACAAAGACGATAAGCACATATAATAACAGCGGAGGCGGCGGACGGCAGATGTATGGAGTATATGTAGCGAAGCGCGGCCGTGTGAAGTAGATGTGGTGGAGACATGGCCGTGTGAAATAGATATGGTGGAAGTGCGACGTTTGAAATAGATGTAGCGGGAGAACAGTCGTGTGAAGTAAATGAGGCAGAGACAACATTCAAGATGAAAAAAATGAGAATGAAACTTTGAGATTAAGGTTTAATATATATATATAGGATTTTATTATAAAATTACTAAATTAATTTTAATGATGTAGATTTAATTGTGTAAGATCAAGGATTAAGATCAAAAGTTTAACCAACTTTTAATGTGAGCACAATATTTTGAAATTGAGAGATTTTAGACATGCCACACCAGCCTAAGAATAAGGTGGTGCTGACACATCATCTTAGTGAGATTTGAAAATATAGTATAATAAGATTTGCAAAATATCACGTTTTAAATAATTTTTTTTTATAATAAATAGAAAATCACATAAACCGATGATTATGCAAAACTAGATGAGTACCCCGCGTTTTACACGGATTGTTTTTAAAATTAATTTAATTTTTTATATTTTATTAACACATCATCACATTATTCAATATTATAATGTTGTATATACAATATTTTTTTTTTTATAAAAATCAGTCGAAATAAAAGAAAAAAAACACACACACAACAGAGATAATCTTAAGAAGATTAAAATTCTCCCTAAAAGTCTTCACACTTCAATTTGCAATACATAGAAAATAAACATAATACCATCAAAATAAAAGGAGAGAGAAAGAAAGTAAAATTTATATGAAGAAAAAACATTTTTGAAAATAAACTAATTGTTGAATATTAGCAATTATAGATTTATGTGTGAACAAATAATCAAGAAACAATACTAAAATATTGTGAAAAAAAGCAAAGAAGGATAAGAAAAAACATAGAGTTTGAAATAATTAAATTGCAAATTATCAAGAATATTTTAGAAGAAAGATATATATATTTTTAACTCAGGTTATTTTTAACCTAAGACTCCAAAGGTATTGGGTTCGAGACATGGAGAGAGAATTATTTCCCTCTTGTGGTGGGGTGGTGTTCCCTTTTATGGTTGTTGTGGTTCCGGCTGCAGTGCGGTTGTGGTTCGGAGTTGCGGGTTCGGGTGGTCCCCATCTTGTGGTGATTGCAGTTCCGGTCTACAACGAGATGAAAAGATGTTGTCATGTACCTGGTGGTAGAAGGAGTCATTGTAATTGATTATCTTAAAAAAAAAAATCATCTATCACTTAAATTAATTAAAACACAAAAGTTATAATTATCAAGGATTGATTAATTACATTGGATTATTGTATTAAATATACATTGTGATGCGAGAGGTTTGAAATTGGATATGCTTCTTCAAATTGTGAAATACTCCTCTAAATTACGGAAGAAAAAAACAAAACAAAAAACGTTTGTTCTCCTTCAATTCATACATATTGTCATTGCTTATAACTTATAAGTTTAGCTTTCTTTATTTATTTTTCACTATTTGGTGGACCTTGTCATGTTGACCTTTTATTTTGTTTGTGATTTTTCTAATCTCAGAATTTTAAGGAAATAAAAAGGATAAAATAAGCTCCATCACTATCAGCCACCAAAAATTTTGGACGCACACGTGACCCATGCATCTCAATCCACTAACAACAACAACAATTAATTTCGTCATATCTCAATCTTTGGTTTGCTAATACTTGTACGTAGGACATTGTGTCCCAAGGGATTACGATGTTTTTCGTGCTTATTATATATTAAACTGTTTGTAGTGTTAAATTTTGCACAAATAATATAAGGCAACATATTAAATTAAAATACTTCATGATAAGTTTATTATAAAACAATTTTAAAGTAACATTTATTTAACTAGGAGTATTAATAATTTCATTAGAAGTATCATTAATTTGGGCTGGTGATAATATATTGTAATTATTGTAAAAAAAATTGAACCCAGATAAATGGTACTCCTGATGAACTTTTTATACTCCTAATCAAATATTTGATACTTTAAAATTGATAAGTTTATCATAAGCAATTTTCATATAAAATCTACCCATAATATAATTATGTCCTTCAAGTATATATATAAATAACAAACTAAGACATTATATTGGAGAACTTTCCTATCAACCTTGTTCATTTATATAAAACTAGATTCATCCGGTACGGAAATGATCACATGCTCATCGGTGAGCATAATATTATATATCCACTGCGAATATGTTAACGACACATAAACAGAGGGGCCACTATTATTTTAATTAATTTTTTATGTCTATTTGTGTGTCATTAACACATTCACGGTGGTTACATAATACTATGTCCACCGGTGGACATGTGATCAATTCCGTCATCTGGTAATATATCATTCAATAATATCACTACTCTTATATATAATTAAATTAATACAACTGAAAGAATTTCACGTCATCTAAAAATTCGAACTTATAGAGACCCAAAATCTTTGTCTGGACATAAACTTTTTAGCTCTAATACCATAATTGAATTTCATCTCATCTAAAAATTCAAATTTGTAATTAATTCATTTAATTATTTCTCTTACAACAACAATATTCTTGCACTACAAGAAAGTTTAATATTGCCTACGGAAATTGCCAATATAGCTACGGAATTACCAACAAAAAAATTCGTAGGGGGGATTGCCTACGAATTGCCTACAAAAATCTCTAATTGTATAGACATTTTCCTTCCCCACCTACACAATAATTTGCCTACGGAAATTCCGTAGGCAAACTGTGTTGTAGGTAAATTTTTGTAGGCAAATGACTTGTAGGTGATTATACCTAGGGATTTTATTCCGTAGGCAAATCAATTCCGTAGGCAAATTGTTTTAGGTTGAGAAATGTAGATGCTTTCATAATTTGAAAATTCTGTGGGCAAATTGTAGGCAATTTTTACTACAAACTTTTTTGTTGGTAAATTTTTGTAGGCAATTTAATTCCGTAGGCAAATCATTATTTTCTTGTAGTGTTGTATGCACAAACATAAGAACTGTGTGGAAAAATGTTACTCCCTCCGACCACCAAATTTATACCCATTTCCTTTTTTGGTTGTCCACCAAATTTTTACCCTTTCCCTTTTTGAAAATAAACAACACTCACAAATAAATAAATGAGTCCCACAATATCCTCTACAATACCCTTTCTTTATCTATTTTATCTAATTTTTCAATAAACTGTGTCCCGGTATTAACTTCTCGTTGTTTTTTGGCACAACATTAAAAAAAGGTAATTAAATATAGATATAGTACGGGTGATGTGATGGAGAGATACGAAAATAAAGTGTAATGTATTTAAATGAGTGAATATAAATATAATATTATTAATTGATGTCTAAAAAATGTATGAGAAATTAATAGTTGGACGGACGAAAATGACAAAATGGAAAATTAATAGCGGGACGGAAGGAGTAATTTTCATTAAATCATGTGCCCAACAGTAATGAGGTATACATTTGGTGGACGGAGGGAGTATGTTATTAATTTATAAGTGAAATAATATTACTAAATAAATAAAATAATATTTGTTTTAGAACAATATATTGTTTCACCTAAAATTAAATCTTATATTTAATGTATTTTACTGAAGTATTTATACTCGAACAAATGACTAGTTGAAACTTTAACTAATCAATACTAGTCTATCATAAACTTTAACAAATCAATACTAGTCTATCATTAAGGGTCCATAATAGGGAAATATTGAGGTAATTAAATCAAAATAGATTGTATCGCCATGTCAATTAGATTAGCTTAATCTAGGAAAATATAATTAAATAAATCAAATGCACAAGATGGATTGCAAAAGAACCTTGAAAATGTGAAAACTATGACTAGGGTTGGGACCAAAACACAGTCTCCCACATGTTGCATGTGCAATTTATGATTAGTCAATTAAAATTCGAGCTTAATCCAAGAAAATACTTTGGTGTTAACATGTTAATTTATTCACTTAACTACGAGTTTTGCCCAAAACCCAATGTAGGCTAGCTATCTGTGTGGGTCGACCAAATTAACCCTAGCTAGTGCCCTAAACAAGATCCTAATGTAGGACCGCCAAGTGTTTTTTTTTTTTTTTTTTTTTTGAAGATTCATTGGTAATTTGTGTTATGATGAGATCATTTGAAATTTCTTGTTTTGGTATATCATTAGAAGTTTTTTATTCCAAAAATAGTTTGAAAACTTCTTTTTATATATATAAAAGTATGTATTTATAATTATATTGCAAAAACGACTCCTTCCATATTTATGTTTCGGAAAATATAGTATTAATATTTTTTGATATTACATTACATATAAGTATTTTTCATTCATATTTTTTATTTAATGAACATTATGTCCAGTATACTACTAGTAATATTTACGTGACAACCAAATCTATTAATCGTACATTCGTACTTATCAATTCGTATATGTACTAACTGCTAAAAGACCATTTCAACCCTTTTGAAATGATTTGCAAAATTGTAATCATTCATAATAATTGTATGACAAAGTATAGAGTGAAAATAATTCATACATAAATTATGTATTAGTTATTTTCATTGAAGAGTATTACTCCTTCGTCCCCAGAATATAATCCTATTACTTTTTTCACGGTTATTAAAAAAAACTGTTATAATATGTAAAAAAGTAAAAATATTATATCACATCAAGTATAAAATAAATTATTTTAAAAATGTTATGTGTGTGTTGAAAAGTGTAGATAAAATTTATTATTTCCATTTTAGGCAATATGACTATTTTTTTGGGACGGCCAAATAAGGCAATCAGGACTATTTTTCAGGGACGGAGAGAGTAGTTGTTTTCACCAAAGGGTATTAGTTGTTTTAACTGAAGAATATTAGTTATATATCGAAAAAAACTAAGACTCTTCAGTGAAAACAAATAATACTCTTCAACGAAAACAACTAATGCCCTTCAACGATTCATGTATGAACCAATGTCACTCTATACATAATACGATTTGTCAACTCGTAATACTATAATTAATCAATTTTTGTAGCATATATATATATATATATATATATATTCTTTTTAATGAAATAATTGTTATTAATAAATTGATACATTTTAATATAATTACTAATATTGTTTTAAAATAGTATATACACATATTTCAAATTAATTATACAATATAACTAATTTACATCGTCTACTCCAATTCTCATCGATGGGGATAAAAAAAATAAAGAGTAGTTCTAGCGTGAAATTGGTTCATATATAAATCATTGAAGAGTATCAATTGTTTTAATTGAAGGATATTAGTTATTTTCGTTTAAGAGTATTAATTGTTTTCCCCGAAGTGTCCTAGTTTGTTTTCAGTAAATAACTGATATTTTTTAGTAAAAACAACTAATACCCTTCAGAAACAACTAAGGGGCCGTTTGGTTGGCAACTCTTCAATGGTAATGGGAATGAGTCTAAAAATTAGTGTAAGCATGAGGGTTCATTAGAACAAAATCATTATCACTTCTCCTAAATAAGGTAATCAATACTCCATTTCGATTACCCTATTTCCCTCCTACAATCATCCTCTTCAATTACTCCTTTATCCCTCCACCAACAACCACCAACACACATTTGTTATCTACTTCTATTCCAAAATTAGGCATGCCACTATCAATGCAACCATCATTGGAACAATCATTCCCCCAACATATCATTTTTATTATGGGGGCATAGATGGAAAACAAATTTTCATTCTCATTACCATTGAAGTGTTCTTAACCAAGCGTCCCCTAATACTCTTTAGTGAAAACAACTAATATAATTCAATGATTTATGTATGGACCATTTTTACTCTATACTTTGTCAAAAATAAATTTAAAATGATGATCGTTAAACATTGAATTAATTTTGTGAAATCATGAGAAGATTTATAATTTTGGATTTTTTTTTTTTATTTACTTGGTTATCGGAGTGTATCTATTGACTATTGCTTATTCCATTCCAACCTCTGTGACTGCCAGTTCACCCATACAACTAATCTTGTCTGACCTTAAAGACAATGCAAATCTTAAATTTATAATTAAAAGAGGCCTTTCAACAAAATGAGGGGGGATAAATGCAACTTACACTTTCTTGAATGAAGGATTCCCCAAACACAAAAAGTTGCATAAGCCCATGAATAAAATCATACTCCTAGTTTTTGTATAGCTTTATGGGAATGGAATAGTCCCAAACACAAATCTCAAATTATGACCCTATTTGCCTTTCAATTCCGAGACACAACTCTAGTTTGACCCAAAAAGAAGCTCAATTTTGCTTTACAAACAAACATAGTGTTGTTACATTTAGATACAAACAAATATAGAGATGTAAGAACCTCTAATATACATTCTTCAAATTTTATAACCCCAAAAATCTACATCGGAGAACTGCCCCCATGGACAAACAACAAAACCCAATAAACCCATTCCAATATTTCTCAAAACCCAATATTTTTTTGCACACAAAAATTCCTTAAAACATTCCAAATATCTGGAAAATGGTAGGCTTAGCCCCCTCTCTCTATATATGAGTTGAATTTGACTTTGTTTTCTAGAGAAGTAGTAAAAGTAAGAAAATAAAATCTCTCCAAACTGGGCCTTTGCTGACCGGGGGCAGCTTTGAACAGAGAAGCGGGCAGGTGGTGGGGGGTCCTGTTGGTAGCGAGAAAAATGAAGATGGCCATGCCAATGCCAATGCCAATGCCAATGCCAATGCAATGCCCTTAACTTGGGTCAGGGCCCCTTGTTTTTGAGCCTCGAGAAATACACTGTGAGTGTGAGTTTGTGCGTGCGTGTGTGTTATATATATTTTTTAATTTTAATTATTTTTTTCTCCCATCCCTGCACTTTATTCTCTTCAAAATTCGATACTTTGAGGTTTTTGGTAAGCCATAAAAAACTAAAGCCCATGTCTCTACTCTAAATTCTCCCTTATTTCTCTTTATGCCCTGCCTGCATTCCCCTGTTTCAACGTTCAGATTCCGATAAATCTCACTCCCCCCTTCTTTTCTTGATTTTATTTTCCCTCTTCTTAAATAACAGAAAAAAAGATTTTGTAACTGAGATTCTTGAATTTCCCTTTCCATTTCATTCAATCACCATGCCAAAACACTGGGTTTTTGTTTTTTTCCCTCTGTCGTTTTCTCTTCATTACTTAGAAAAAAGATATGGGGTTTTGTTGTTTTTGAGCACCAGTTCTTGATCTTGGAAGAATTTGTTGAAGATTTGGGGAAAGATTGTGCATTTATGAAGTGGTGAAACAATGAGAGATGGAAACTCCAAGAAAAGCAAGGTTTGTAAAATTAAATTACTGCATTGATGAGCTTTAATGGATACCATTGCTTCCTGCATTGAATATTATTTTTCTGATTTCGATGGTTTCTTGATTTAAGTTTCCATGGTCCAAGACACTAGTCAAAAAATGGTTCAACATCAAAAGCAAAACTGAGGATTTTCATGCTGATGACATCATTTCTGGTTCTGGAGGTAATTGTAATTTCACCCCCAATAATGTTGAATCTAATTTGGGATTCTGCACAAAAAATGCCCTCTTTGGTTTCTATAGCCATTTTCAGATTGAAACGAGGTTTCCCCAAATTGCTGAGATCTCTCATAGAAATCACCAAGATTTGCATTTTCTCAAATTTGGAGGAAATGATGTTATTTTTTTAGTGCAAATGTGGGTCATAATGGCGCAACAGTAGCTTTAAGTAATTGCTTTTTCAGGTGTTGATGAAGAATGGAGGAACAATTTCTCAGAGAGAGAAGCGTGCACCATCAAGAAAAGCAAAGCAGGTTCAGCATCACACAGCTGGTTATCCTTTTGGACCACATTGCATTCATTACTACCCATTATTCCCAACTAAAACATTTTTACATTACTTTCTTGAATGCTTAATCTCCTAGTTCGATTTGCAGATAAACCCAATCGACGAGCTTCTGATCGTCTAAGGCGAAGCAAGATCGATCTTGATGCCTCCCAAATCACAGATGTTAATAACTATAGGTATCTATCTTCTTCATTTTCAATAAAGTCTATTTTTTTATATGAACATAGAAAATGCAAGCCTTTATGTACACACCCTTGACATATATATAACAGAATCTTTGTAGCAACATGGAATGTGGCTGGAAAATCTCCACCTAGTTATTTAAATCTTGAAGAGTGGTTACACACCTCACCTCCTGCTGATGTTTATGTTCTAGGGTGAGTTAATTAGTCCAAAAATAGCACCTTTATGCCGACTTTTTATACCTTAATTGATGGCAGTCTTTTACACTTCTTTAGGTTTCAAGAAATTGTTCCTTTAAATGCTGGAAATGTTTTGGGCACGGAAGACAATGCTCCTGCTAGGAAATGGCTTGCACTTATTCGAAAAACTTTGAACAGTATACCGGGAAGTAGTACTAGCTGTCGAACTCCTTCCCCCGTTCCTGACCCGATTGTTGAATTGGAGGACGATTTTGAAGGATCGAATAGAGATAGGAGCTCTTTCTTCCACCGTCGTTCTTTTCAGTCATTAAGCCGTAGCATGAGAATGGCGGAAAATGACATTTCTGTCCCTCAGCCTAGACTTGATCGTCGTTTTAGCGTCTGTGATCGGGCGATGTATGGGCATAGACCTAGTGATTGTTATGATCCCAACGGGAGGTGGGACAGTTTGTCTGATGATGAAAACGAACCGAGTGATTCACATTACACGGATTACTCGACTTATACATGTTTGGAGGATAGAGATAATAGGGTTCCTACACAGTCTAGGTATTGCTTAGTTGCTAGTAAGCAGATGGTAGGGATTTTTCTGACTGTATGGATAAAGAGGGATCTGAGAGATGCTGTTCGAAATCTGAAGGTGTCTTGTGTAGGAAGAGGATTGATGGGCTATCTTGGAAATAAGGTATGGTTTATGATTTGGGACAAAGGTTTGATATTTAGATGAATCCCCAGAGTCTTACCATGTTATGTTTTTCAGGGTTCGATTTCAATTAGCATGTCGTTGCACCAAACGAGCTTTTGCTTCATTTGTAGCCATTTAACGTCTGGAGAGAAGGATGGGGATGAACTAAGAAGGAACTCCGATGTCATGGAAATCTTGAGGAAAACGAGGTTTCCGCGAGTTAATGGCATGGGAGACGAGAACTCTCCTCAAACAATTCTTGATCATGAGTAAGTTGTTCATATATACTTTTCTTGTATCTGTTAAAATCTTAAAAGAGTAAACCTTGGAACAATTGATACTGTTCAATGTAAACAGCAAATATTCTTAGAGTGAACATCTAATACCTTTTACTACTATTTTAGTAAAACAACTAATACCACTTAAAAATGGACTTGATTTGCAAAGTGCAATTGGTGCATAGAAGTATTTGCCTTTTCTTAGTAATCTTGTTTGTGTTTTCCAGCCGAATTATATGGCTTGGGGACTTGAATTACAGGATAGCCCTCTCTTACCGATGTGCAAAAGCTCTTGTTGAAATGCGAAACTGGAGAGCCTTGTTAGAAAATGATCAGGCAAGCAATCATGATTATCTTGCTTTTTTCTTGTCCAAACAAACACATCGATCTCACCGTTGGTTCATTTCCTAAAACAGCTTCGCATAGAGCAGAGACACGGGAGGGTCTTTTCTGGATGGGATGAAGGCAGAATATATTTCCCTCCCACATATAAGTACTCTAATAATTCAGACAGATATGCTGGGGAGGATATGCACCCCAAAGAGAAAAGAAGAACACCAGCATGGTAATCTCTTTTTTTTTTTTTAAATAAAATATAAAAAAATTGTTGCTAAAAAACTACACTCTTGTTCCAACTTTCATGCTTCCGATTGTCATCTAGTCGATATTTAAGACAGATAGCTTATCTTGTTGTTTTTATGATGAAGGTGTGATCGTATATTGTGGTATGGGCGTGGTATCCAACAGCTATCGTATGTACGTGGAGAATCTAGGTTTTCGGATCATAGGCCAGTTTACAGTATATTTGTAGCAGAAGTAGAATCTATAAATCGTAATCGAATCAAGAAAAGCATGAGTTATTCCAGCTCAAGAGTCGAGGTTGAAGAGCTGTTGCCGTATCAATATGCTCAGCCAAATTTCTACTAAGGAAGATCATGCAGTGGATCTTATGTTTGAAAACGATCAACCAGTTCGTTTAAATTCAGGTAGCTTCCGAATGAATGTCCTCTTATTTTTATGATATCCAGAATGATGTTAGCAAACCAATAAATTAATTTTGTTCACAAACTCACTTCTTTCTATTTGTGTTTGTCCACAGGTTCAAAATTCAAGTTCCTTCATAAGGAATTTCAGTTCAAAATCGATCAAATAACAATTGACTTCATGCAAATACTCACTCGAAGATCTGATTGTACGTATTACAACTTTTTTTGGGTCGATAGTAATCGATGATTCTTTTTCACAGAGGAAAAGTTGAGATTTAACCTGCATCTGTATATGAATAATGAAATGGATAACATTTTTGTTGTTTTTATGAATGCTGCATTTATTATTTGGCTAGCCCTAGATGTACTGCTTTGCAATTTATTATCAACAAGGGATGGATGGATGGATGGGTGAATAGACATCAAAAGTTTGATTGAATCATTTTGCCAATAGAAGTTGTAATTACTTGAGTATTGAGACTTTTTACTTTAACTTTGTGTGCGACAGTTTTGTAATGATACTATTTTTAGCAAGTCTCAAAAGAAAGGAAATCCAGAAAAGTGTTGTCCATATTATGCTTTCACCATCCTATCCTTTTCTTGTTTCCATTCACTATCAACCCACCTGCAAATCCTGTCTGCTTCCAATTGTTGTGGATTTATTTGAAATTCATTGTTGTTGTTTCCACTGTTATGTGGATTGATTAATAATAATATCCATTGATTTCTTTATTTTTATAAGATTTTTAAACAACTCAGCTTTTTTCTTCGTTGTGAAACAAATCCACTCAAAAGCTTATATATATTGTTTCAGTAATATTGGTTATATTGTCCAATAAAAATAATCAATATTATTATTCAGTCATTATTCCCAGACACTTGATAAACTTTTTTTGGTCCTCGAACACTTTGAACACCCTATAAATAGAAATTTCTACTTGATTTTATCTTTATATTATCCACATAATTACACAAAATGTCATTATTTTTTACACTCAATTCAACCACTTGCATTACTTTAATAATAAAAAGCCACCAATATCATTTAAATATACACATAATTAACAGTGCAATTGGAGTATAAAAATTTGATAAATTAACATAGCGGATGGACTTTAGATGCATCTGTGACATCTAATCCTAGTAGCCAAAAAAATTCAGGTTCAATACATATAAAAGACTAGAACGTAAGAAAAAAAGAAATAGTAAAGCAGGTGGAGATGTGGCGGCGTTAGCGGTGGTTCGTTTAGGCCCCCCATCAACCACTAGTACTATACTTCTCTCTTTTCCTTTAATGTTATAAAATATTTAATGGTAAAGTACGATCCTTTCAATGTGACCTATTGTACTAGAAAAATGGAGTATCAGTTTTCAGTTGTTGGTTACTCTCGTAATTGTATCAGTTCTTGGTTTAAGTTTAAGTGTCAACTTATTCTTGTAAATTGTTTTGTTACCCAGTATTACAATTGATTTTGATTGAAAGTTGCATATATCAATTATGAGCATTATTTGGATTGTGAATTCGACATGTAATTCTGTTGAGTCATTAAAAATTTAAAATCATTTTCGGAACCGAAACGACGAGCTACTTGTACAAAATCTGAGCCAAAAATTATTGTTTCTGGTCAGCTCATTTATTGTTATGTTTTTCTGATCTCTTATTATTACTTGAAAACATTCACTTGATAATGTTGTATTATTATTACTTGAAAACATTCACTTTTCAGATTATCATGATAGAAGATTTATTATTATTATTATGAAATAAAAAGAGGAAAGTGGTCTGGAAAAATAGTGTGGTCCGTGGAGGAAGTACATGTGTTTGTCCCACTCCTACAATTCCGAGGAGAATATCAACTACGGATTCTGCTTTATACACCAACAAAATCCAGTGCAAATATGATACATCAGCTTTTTTTAAAGTTTTATTTCCCGGTATTATTACTCTCCTCACCTTGCTATTTAGATTACCTCAAACTATTAAAAAAAATATAGTTCTTACCATCTAAAATTAATGACTTCCAAAAATTCCTTATTTATATCTTATTACATTACATTTTTCAATATACTCTCTCCGTCCACTATAAGAATGCTCATTGATCTTTGTCAAGTTTTAATAAAACATAGATAAAATATATAAAGTAAGGGTATTTTAGTATATTGTGTGGTCAATTTAAGAATTAAGTGGTTAATTGTTTGTGAATGTAAAATCAACGAAATATGAAATAATTAAGTAATGATTGAGTGGTAAAAAAATGATGATTGTTGTAAAAAATAGTGTGAACATATTTTTAGTGGATAGAAGAAGTACATTTTAACAATGAACTAAACTCACTTCAATAAAGTTGGTCGGCTAATAGACTCCCAACTTTACAATTTTTAAAAAATAATAAACAATTTTTCATTAATTAATTTTTATAAAACAATAAATTGAAAAACCACAACTATTTGATAAATCCGACGGCTAAACGTCAACACGACATGTTTGGATGTTTCCAAATTCCAAATTGTGAAGAATCCCACAAAGTCTGCTTCCCCTGCATACAAACAGAGGTGACATACTTTTTCCCCATTTTTGGGAAATGTGAAATCTTTTCTTTCTTTCACAGATTAATTTATGCCGGTTGTTTTTCTCCCTTGCTCATAAATCGTGATCCTTTTAAGTAACGTTTGTTTTGGCTCTAAATGGTTTATTAAAATTGATTTTTACTCCCTCTGTCCCTAAGTTGTTTACCTCTTAGGGTTGGGCACGGGTATTAATGTATGAGTTGTTTATTATTATTGTGTGTTGTAAAAGAGATTACTTTATTACAAGGAGGTTGCTTTATTACAAAAAGTAACAAGAGATGTGGGCCATCTGTGGCATTATGTAGTAAATAAGAGATGTTTTTAGGGGTGTGAGTTAGAATTATGGTGATGTGTTATTTCTATTTTAGGAAAGGGGTAAATAACTTTGGGACGGACCTTTTGGGAAAAGGGGGTAAACAACTTAGGGACGGAGGGAGTATTAAATTTAGGGAATTTTGAAAATTTAATAAAATAGTAAATAGTAAGGTATGGTTTTTTTTTTTTCGACTATGGTAAAAGTTAACATTATGTCAAATTAAAGTGGATGTATGTGTGAATGATCTTGTATTTTTATATTTGATAAAATCTTGTGTGATCAAATTTTACTATGAAATTAGTTTGACATGTATTAATTTTTTATACTATAAAAAATACTAGTTTTCAATGATATTATTTGTTTTACTATAAGGTATTAGTTGTAAATTAGGTTTAAGGTGAAATTGGTTCGCACAATACCAATTCATTATATTATTGTTGGATGTAATTCTACTGATCGGATGTTGTGAAATATGATTTATATATATAAAAATGTAAGACAAGAGAATTAATTGTATTTGAAAGTGTAATGATAGGTTTAAAGGTGCTACAATTGTGACATTTAAAATTGGAGTTCAAATTAAATTTCAAACTAGAACCGAATTTAGGGCATACTTGGTAAAAGTGTAGGGAATGAAATTGATATAGGAATGAAATGACTATGGTATCAAAGTCATAGTTCTCAAATGCGTGAACTATAGGGATTTCTAACACACATTATGACTTTGATTTTCCTTATTCACCTCCTAAAATCTCAAACCAAGCATCCCCTTAGATTTGCAAATCCAAAACCTTATTTTTATAAAAACCAAAATAAATTAACATCGCCTTAGGATATACTTGATTTGGGATTACTGAATTTGAGATTTTGAAATTTATTTCTCAACTATATTTGAAATAACTTGGCTTAGAATCATGAAGAGATTTAAGATGAGCTTCCCTCCCGAACTTCAAAAAAATTGTAGTTCTCAATTGATAACATAGGAAGCGATTAAAGTTATATTCCATAAGTTTTATGCAAGAGTTTTGAAAAAGAATTTTCAAGAAGATCCATTCAAGTGATCACAAACAAATTTTCTCAAAAAACCAGGTAGAGTAGTCAACATATCTTTTTGTTTCAGCTTAGTTTAGACTTTGATGAAATATGATTGATAAATGTAGGCTGGTTAGACTAGTCATCATATCTTTTAAGCTGAAATTAGGTTTAAGTGAATTTTTTTATCTTCTAACCAACTTGTTTATCTTCAAACTTTCAAGTTATGACATTTTAAAGTTGATTTCAGATTGACGGGACAAATTTCTTAGAAACAAGACGAGCTGACGAACCACTTGGTAAGAGGCCAAGGAAGAGGATGTTGGTCACCTTATTAAAGCACACATGATCTGTTCACCGCTCTGGCCGACATGTGGTCTCAAGGAGGCCAAGCATGGACTAAACTTATGATTTGGCCGACCTAGGAAACGGTCTTATGGGAATGAGATTGCCTCTTTATTATACAGTAAAATCTCTATAAATTAATATTATCAGGATCATAAAATTTTATTATTATAGCGAACTTAAATTTTATTACATAGGATATTCACGAATATTTAAGAACTTGAATTTAACTATTTCATGTAGAACTAAATTAAATTTTAGGAACTTGAATCTAATTATTTAATGTACCAGGTATAACTAAATATGCTCAATGCACTAGAACTAAATGTGCTCAATGTTTAATGAAATAACCATTATATAAACAAGACAAAAGATTTTTGAATATCATATCCAAAAAAAAAAAAAAATAAGACAACAAATTATCCCACATAAACTCAACAATGTATTCATATTTTACTAAATTTTTCTAACTATCTTTGTAATTTTAGGAGATTATTAATTTATAATGTTGATGAGACTATATATATATATATGTGTATATAAGAGTTTTCAGAAAATTTATTATCGTATTATTTTATTGAAATTATTAATTTACGTTAATAATTCAAGTTGGGACTGAAAAAAATATCACCTTAGAGAATTTATTAATTTATCTAGAATTAATTTAAGGAGGTTCTACTATACTAAATCAATTTCCAAAGTTAAGATATTTTAATAACTCAGTATTATTTATCTCATTTTAATTATTAATTTTTTTGTAAGCAAGTCATTTCTGCACCAAGTGCACAACAAAATTCAAATTTATTTTAAACTAAAAACAATTATAAATTATTTATTAAAAACAATTGATACATTTAAAATTAAATTTAAATTTAAATTGGATTATAGATATTTTTTATAAGGTTGTGTTTGAATTGAGTCATTTGAAGTATAAGGGGTTTGAAAATGAATGGATTTAACAAGAGTATGTATAGAGTGAAATTGGTCCATATATAAATCATTGAAGGATATTAGTTGTTTTCACTAAAGAGTTTAGTTATTTTCGTTGAAGGGTATTAGTTGTTTTCACTGAAGAGTCTTAGTTTGTTTTCACTGAACAACTAAGACTCTTTAGTAAAAACCACTAATATTTTTTAGTGAAAATAACTAATATCCTTCAATGGTTCATATATAAACCATTTTCACTCTATATTTTGTCATTTAACAATCCATGAATTTCAAATGACATGATTTTGCTAAGTATTTAATATTTCTTCAATTTAAACTAAGATTAAAGCTAAGTATTTAAAATTCATCAATTTAAATATTTTATCTAAGTAAAAAAAAAAATTAAAATTCATAGCTCAAATTCCTCTCCCCAAACATAACCTAATATTGTGTCTACTCTGCGTTATACTTAGGGGTGGTTCGGTATGATATATCGTAGTTTTTAGTTCATACCGTATACCGTACCGTACCGAAAATATCGGTATGCAAAAAGTCATCCGTTACCGTACAAAAAATTTCGGTATACCGTAGTTCGGTATACCAAAATTTCGGTATATTACCGTTATGATTCAGTATATCGTTCTTTGCCAAAAACTTTGTAAAATAAACTACTAATAAATGAAAAAAATAAAAGACATCTTCGAAATCTTAACAAACGAGAATCACTGAGAAAAAATATGAATTATATTATGCAAATAATTCTCCAAAGAAAAAATAAAATTTCAGATTTACTCCACAATTCACATATGGTATTACTGTTGTCATGAATTTACTCACTGGACAACAATTGAATAAGATTTTCAACGTTCTGGATTCAATATTCGACCACCGGTATCTTTTTGTTTTTTTTTTAGCGAAATGAGATTGAGAGAGACAACCTATTATTGTGTTAAAGGGTAGAGATTGAAGAAAGTAGAAAAGTCATAAGCATACCTCTTGTATAAGGATGACCTATGAGACTATGGTTATATTAATTAAGAAAAATAAGTATTTTGTGCTCTTTTTAAATAATAAGAGTGATTGAGCTTCCGCATTTTTAATAATAAGACTACCATCTAATCATTTATAATGACACCATATTAAATATTATTAAAACTATAAATTAATTTTGGTATTTCGGTATATACCTCGGTATGTCACTTTTCATACCGTTATTATACTGAAATTTTCAGTATGACAACATATCGTACCGAAATTTTTGGTATACCAAACTTTTCGATAAATGCAATATTTTTCGGTACGATAAGCTCAGTATACTAATTTTTTGGGTATTTTTCCCGGTCCTAGTTATACTGCAATTGGTTCCAATCTTTACTCTGCTTTCTGGAGTATGACGGAGGTATTTCACAATGAGCATATATAGAGTGAAATTGGTTCATACATGAATCACCGAAAGGTATTACTCGTTATCGGTAAAGAGTATTATGTGTTTTCACTGAAAGGTATTAATTGTTTTTACTGAAAAGTCTTAGTTTGTTTCCACGGAAAAACTAAGACTCTTTAGTGTAAACTAATAATACTCTTCAGTGGGAACAACTAATACTGTTTAGAGAAATCAACTAATACCCTTCAGCGTGTATGAACCATTTTCACTTTATACTTTGTCTTTCACAATTCATTGGGTGCTTACCACGTGTCAGTTTCCTAGTGGTCGTTGTCCCTCTCTTACAACTCAAATATCATCATCACCCTTCCCTGGACACACGTTGCAATCACGTGATAAGCATGTGACGTCATGGGCTACCACATTTCACTATTTCACGCCATTTTATTTCTTAGGCCACGGAACATATATCTACTTTTGGGCCTCCATCTTAAAATTAAGATGCTAAGTAAAAGGTCCAGCTTATATACATTCTTATATTTGGTTAGGTCCGACCAGGTACCCCTCCATATTTATTTGATACACTTACCTACTTAATCTACATATTTTATTTTATATAAAATACACTCTCACAGTATATCTAAGTTAGCCCAACCTGTAATAATATTTTTTAAATATTTATACACCCACATAAACCTCTTCCTTTCTACACGTTCTACACCTTCTCTCTTTTTCACAGTGCCCCAACCACCGCGACACCGCCACGACACGCAGCGGCACTGCCGGCGGCCTCAGGAACAACAACAGCAACCTCGCGACCATCACTGCACCGCAGCACCTTCCATCTTCCTCACATCGCCACCGCCACGACACACAACGCGACCGCCACAACTGCCTTGCGACCGTCCTTACCTATGAAGCATCGACCAAGGCATGGTGAGCCACCGGCGATGACAAGCTGCTGAACATGACGTTCAAAAGAAAAATAAAATTATGATTCAACAATATTTATTCAAAAAATAACTCATATTTCGGTAAATACATATCGAAAAATGACTAATATTTCGATAAAAATATATATTTGAATACCTAACCAATTTTCGACAAATTTTTGTCGAAATACTAACCATTTTTCACCAAACTAGGTTCGAAAATCGGTGTCGTATTTTTTTCAAAAAAACGCGGGAATAACAATCTTGGTACACAATATACAAAAATTATAGGCTAACAATATGTTTGGTAGGGAGTATTAGAGAGTGATAGATACACTAACACATCTAATATGATGTTTGGTTATCTTTATATATTAACATCTTGACTCAGTATTAAATTAGGATCTTATTTTCACTATACTCATTTCAAGTGTTTACGTATTCCATCTCAATAGGTGGTATTGTTAAAATATAGATAGTTATTAATTTTTTTCCACCCTCTACCTCAATATCTCAACTTTCCTGTGATTAGGCGTGAAATTGTCATGATTCGTCACTCGAAATGCCCGTGTTTTGGTTGATTTTTATGAGTATTTAGAGTCAATTTAGTATTATTTTTATAAACTAATGAATTTGTCTCTTTGATGCTCATAGATGAATAGAGGGCGAAAAGAGGAGTTCGTAGAACTTTGAATCGACTCAAACGGATGCCCGGATGAGAAGATATCGAAGAAATACGAAAAGTGCTAGTTCGAGGGAGCAAAAGTATCATTGGAGCGCACAAGCTAGAAGAGCTCGAGCACAAGTGCTCGAGTTGGTCGTGCATAGCGCACGAGAGGACACAAGTCGTGCACTAGTGCACGAGCACTCGTGCAGAGTGCACAAGCAAACGCGGGTCGTGCACTAGTGCACGAGCAAAGGGAGGTCATGCATTTTTTGAGTTCTGTATGTTTTGAAGTGCTCGAGTGGATGAACTCGTGCACTAGTGCACGAGCAGTGCACGAGCTTGCGTGATTTTTCGGCCCATATGTTCCCGACTCGACCCGTTGCCTATATATACCCCTTCCGAGCACGTTTTTACAGACAACTTGAAACGACCACACACCACTTGATAGATTTTGACTTTTAGAGTTCGTTTTTGGAGAGGAAGGAGAGGAGCAAGCTTTAATTTTACGTTTCGAGGTTTTCTTTACGAATTCACATCACGGTTTTACTTTTTAGTTTCGTTTCTTCAGATTTTTGTTATTAAACACTTTAGACTTTGTTTTATTAATCTAATTTCAGTTCTTAGAATTATTTTCTTTCAAAACACTAGTTCATGCTTTTTAGTTTTTCACTTCAATTCATCATGTTTATGTTCGTTACTTCATCAATTGCTTTTGTTATCGTTATAACCATGTCCGGCTAAAACCCTTGCATGCTTGGGGTAAGATGAACTCGTAGAAGTAGGTTGTGGGTACGTAATTAGGGTAATTCGTGACGTTAGGTTTTAATTCTCTTAATTAATGAATACTTAAAATTAATCTTAACTTTACTTTTGAATTTCGTTTGAAAAGTGTTAGAGAGAGGACGACCTTATCACTTTTTAACAACGAGTAGACTTAACGAGAGGGTTTAGAAATAGTTAATTCATCTACCAGTTTAGCGAAGGAGGACGACCGCATCACCTTAGTTAAATTAGGGTCTCATTAATTAAGCACAAGACCGCATCACCTTAGTTAAATTAGGGTCTCATTAATTAAGCACAATCTATTAACTTGTTAGTGGATTAGTGAAGTTGATTGTTAGGATAAAGTATTAGGGTTAAAATCTTGAGCTTTCATCTTGCAGTATTTTACTTAGGTTATTTCTTGCGCGTCACGGTTATTTTGATTATGTACCTGCTCCGTTAGTATACGTAGGGATTCCTATCCTGAGCATCACCATCACATACTTGCATACAAAACTTAGATACTTATTTTAATTTTCCTTTTGCATTCGTAGAGTAATTTAGTTTAGATTATTTTCTCTTTTCAAAAATAAAAAACATTTCACTCATATTAACTACGACGCGTAGATCTTCAGAGATCTATTTGCGTATACACTTTCCGTTGGGTTCGATAATACTTGGTCCTTATACTTACTCATACTACAGTGTACTCGTACGCTTGCGAGGAATCTACTAGTAGAAAGTTAGTATTTTCGCTTTAAGTCAATGGCGCCGTTGCCGGGGATGGCGTTGTATGTCTTTTGAATAGGACTTATAGATAACTTAGTAGTTAGTAGTGAGTGCTTTATTTTCTGTTTTTATTTTTATTTTTATTCATTCGGCAGTTGCGTTTTGATCCTTCTGCTAGTGTGTCAGGTATATGAAAACACGCTCACAAGACAATACGAGCGAAGAGAGAATACCGTTGGATCCTGAGACGATAGCTAGAAGGAACCGAGCTTTCTTGAGGAGAATGAACACTGCTGGAGGAG
Organism: Ballota nigra; assembly: GCA_947034835.1. Taxonomy (NCBI): domain Eukaryota; kingdom Viridiplantae; phylum Streptophyta; class Magnoliopsida; order Lamiales; family Lamiaceae; genus Ballota; species Ballota nigra. Next base: position 42,357,357 of record OX344727.1, read on the forward strand.
GGAAAGAACCAATGGACCTCAGTAATGAGTTGGATGATGCAGCTAATGAGTTTAATCAGACAGTAGACCGGGTTGACGGCATTGGAGGAAGTGGTAGTCAGAACCAAGATCCGTCAGGGGAAAGCCAAAACCCAGGGACACAGAATCAAAACAGTCCAGCTCATAACATTGTCCAAAATCCTCAGAACAACCTTGCTTACCCACATCCTAACTTACCACAAAACAACTTACCTTACCCATACCCACCTTATCCGTATCCACCTTACCCGTATCCTCCACCTCCTGTTTACAACCAACCACCAGCTTATCAACCACCACCACCCCAACAAGTACCTGTACCAGCTGCTAATCCTCAGCACATTCCTCAGAACGCAGATCAAAATATGGCTATTCGAGGAAGGTTTGCGGCGCAGCCACAACGGTACTATGATGGAGTGGCATTACCTCCTGTTGAGGAAAATAATTTCTCGATTTCCCCGGGAATTCTAAAGCTGCTTACAGAGAACCAGTTCAAGGGGGTGATCGGGAAGGAGAATCCTCATACTCATCTGAGGAGTTTTCTAATGATAGCCTCCACTTTCAATTACAATGGCATGTCTGAAGATGCCAAGAGGCTTAGGTTTTTCCCATTTTCATTGACGGGAATAGCTAAAGAGTGGTACGATAATACGCTTCCACGGGGAGGTATTACCACTTGGGCCGAGCTCGAGCGTCTGTTCCTCGAGCGATTCTACCCTTCATCCAGAACGATCAAAGCAAGGATTGAGATCTCTTCCTTTCGCCAGAAGCAAGGAGAGGCCTTACGTCAAGCATGGGAGAGATATTCTAACATGTTGATTGAGTGCCCGCAGCACGGGTACAATGAGGGAGATGTCATGGCATTTTTCTATAGTGGTGCCAACAATGCTGGGCAAGACCATCTAGACGCCTGTGCTAGTGGATCATTCCTGAATCAAGGAATAGTGAGGTGTAGAGAGATCGTGGACAACATTGTCACGAATGCCGGGGCTTGGAATGTGGACGCAGATTTCCAGAGAGTTCATCAGGTTGAGGAAGGTGAAGGAACGAGAAGGCTGTTGATGGACATGATGGAAAAGATTAACAACCTTGAGTTGGGAAAAAATATGGTTGGAGGGAATGCAGCAGAGAATAAGCAAGAGGACAAGCCCACAATTCAGCAAGAAGTAGTAAATTATATGAGAGGTCCTTATTACAATCAGAATGGGTATCCACAAGGTGGAAATTTTCAAGGAAGGCCTTCTTATGGCCAACCATTTGTACCTCCAGGTCCACAACCGCCTCAAAATCAATGGAGGAACACACAAGGGTACCAAGGAGGCCAGCAGCTTCCTCAGAACCAATGGAGGAAGAACGAGAATTTTTCATATGCTAACCCGAAGGCGGGTATTACAGTTCCTCCAGGTGTTGATCCGGGTTCTAAACCTCCTGGTGGAGAAGGCGGTGCCTCAACTGAGGAGATGTTGAGAGCTATCCTTCAGAAGGTGGAGGAAGGTAGTAAGCGATTGTCCTCTTTGGAGTATGATGTGAAAGATCTGCCTAAGAAAGTTGATCAGCGTGATCAAGACCTCCAGAAGAGAGATGTAGAGTTGAATCGAATTCAGTAAGAGAACAACAGAAGGTTCACTTCTATAGAGTTACAGATGAGCCAGATTGCAAAGTCATTGAATAGAGAGCCTGACAAATACCCTTCAATGCCTGAGGGTAATCCTAAAGAGCATTGTAAGGCTATCCAGCTTAGAAGTGGAACCAATTATGAAGGTCCTCAGATGCCTGCTGATTCTGAGACACCCCAAGGAACATAAGAAAGATGGAGATGAGAGTGGGGAGGTAGGAGTTGAGAAGAAGGTTGAGGGTGAAAGCACTCAAGCGAGCAAAGAGCTTGAAGAGGTGGGAGTTGAGAAGAAGGTTGAGGGTGAAAGCACTCAAGTGAGCAAAGAGCTTGAAGAGGAAGGCATTGAGAAGGTTGAGATAGTTCCTAAGTGGAAGAAGGCAAAGGAAGCAAGGGAGAAAGTGAAAGAGACCGAGAGAGATGAATGGGGGTACCCAAATCTGTGATACCCGTCCTATATCCACAACGCTTCATGAAAAAGAAGTTTGATGAGAAATTCGCTAAATTCCTTGATGTGTTTAAACAATTGCATATTAATATCCCTTTTTATGATGCTTTGGAACAGATGCCCAACTATGCAAAGTTTCTGAAGGACTTGATCGCAAAAATACGGCGAGTGGATGAGCCGAAGTTGGTGCAGTTGAACCATGAGGTTAGTGCGTTAGTGCACAAGGCGCTTCCTCCAAAGCTGAAGGATCCCGGGAGCTTTACCATCTTTTGTGACATTGAGAACGGGATCAAGAAGGGAGCGTTGTGCGACCTCGGAGCGAGCATTAATTTGATGTCGTTGTCGCTTTTCAAGAAGTTGGAAGGTGGTGAACTTCAGCCGACAATGATGACGCTTCAACTAGCCGACCGGTCTGTTACTCGACCTCAAGATGTGGTTGAAGACGTCCTCGTGAGAGTTGGAGATCACATTTTTCCAGCCGACTTTGTAGTGCTCGAATTGGAGGAAGATGAGCGCGTGCCCCTGATCTTGGGAAGACCGTTCTTAGCGACGGCGGGGATGGTGCTAGACGTGGCAAATGGAAAGATTACGTTGAAATTTGATGATCAAGAAGTGAAGATTTCCCTATATGAGGCCATGAAGTACCCGAAGGAGGATGAGAGTTTGTATTGCATGAATGCCATTGATCCTAGTGTTGAAGACACACCTCCTATCCCTAATCCCTCTTTTATTTATGAGTTTGATAATCCTTCACCTGTTGATTTAACCCAAGAGCATTATGATCTGACTTATTTTGATAGGGATAAAGAGAGGAAATTGAAGGATGGAGAAGTGAAAAAGGAGGACGTGGTCCAGCTCGAGAGAAAAGGAGGAGTTAAGAAGAAAAAGTCCAAATTCAAGAACCTGTTTGGTAAGACTCCTCCTGGAAAGAGTGAGAAGGAATTGAGACGCCCACCGTCTGAGGTGAAAAAGAAAGATGGGAATAGAGCAAAGAACTTAGACACCTTCTCTTATGAGAGTAAGGGAGGTATTTTTGAGTATCATGTCCCATAAGCTCCTATGTGCTTGGTCCGGCACTAGGACCTTAAAAATAGCACTGAATGGGAGGCAACCCATTTTTATTTGCTTTTGAGTGTTTTTAGTTATTTGAGTTTTATGTTATTAGGGTGTTGTTGAATCGTAAGTTTAACCTCGTACTTGAGAGTTTATTTTGTAGGCTTGTCTCGAAGGAGTGCCAAATAAGTGGAGATTGAAGGAACTCAAGCAAGGGAGTGTGCAACATTGTTGAGAGAAACTGAATTAGTTGGATGAGGTAACCCAAAACCCCAAACTTAGACCTCTTTACAAGGTCGAATTTTGGGGGGGGGGGGGGGGGTGGAGTTTTTATATGTTTTATGGTTACATTGCACATGCATGCACACCCTCTCTTTGAATTGAGTTTGATAATTTGGTATCTTGAGATGTTCCTTGGGCTGTTAGTGTTTTGATTTGCTACTACATATTTCATGCCTATCAATCATCTTATGCTTGTTGATTTCTATCTTTGAGTATGACTTGATGAGTAGGGTGAATTGTGAGGTTGAGTTAGAAATTCTTTTGTGTGAGTGTTTGAGTTAGAGTGGATTTGAGAGAGAACTAGTATGCTTGCAAGTTTTTCTTTGGAGTGCTTGTGTGATGAGAATGAGAATTCACTAGGACTAGCATGGATGTGAAAGCCGTGAGATTTGAGCCTTATGAGATTTTGATGCATGAATTAATCTCTTCGTTTGTGAGTGGATCGTCACCTTAGAGGATGCTAGAACTTGTGTGTGCTCTTGCTTTTTGATTGTGTCTAGTTTGATATGCCGAATGTGATCTTAGGCCATCTTTGTTTTGATTGAGTCACTTAGCCTAAATTTTCCTGACCATCGATATTTGTCCCTTGTTAGCCCCTTTGAGCTTTAAGCTTATTTCATTTGCTAGCACATATGAACACTATTCCAGTTCCTAATCCTTTTGTCCCAATTTGAGTGGAGAATAGGAAAAGTGTGAATGTGAAGGGATTGAGTTGAGTTGAAAAAGGAAAATGTTGTTTGTTGAATGAGTATGAGAAGAAGGTGTGATGAAGTGTTGAGTTGCGGGAAAAAGAAAAAAAAATTGAGAATGAGCAAAAAAAAAAAAGAAAAAAGAAAAAATGAGCTCATGTGTTTGTGCGAAAAAGAGAAAAAAAATGATTGAAAAAAAAAGTGAAAGGAGTTAGAAAGAATTTTTTTTTGAAGTATTGAGAGTAGTGGAATTGAAAATGTGTTGATTGAAAATATTTGAAGTATCCTGTTCCTAATCTCGAAATGCGAACATTTGATTTTCTATTCTCCATTCACTTGAGTCACTTACCCATATTGTTATCCCACCTGTCCAAAGAGCCTACATTACAACCTTGAGAAAAGTCCTTTTTGATTCTGCATTGATTTCTAGAGTATGGTCGGAGTTAAGAGTGCTTACAAGCCTATGGTTGCCGATATGCGTGATTGATTGTTTGAGTGAGTCCCTTATTATTGATATACACTTGTGAGGGAGTGAAACACATCGTTGAGTGCACATCCATGTTTGATCTTGGTGTTTCTTGTTGTTGTTGCATGAGTATGATGAGGGACTGTGAGTGAGTATACTTATGATTGATCTTTGAAGATCGAGTTCATTTGCTTGCATGATTTGATTTTTTGACTCATTCCTAACAATTTCACTTGACTTAGTATTTAGTTGCTTGAGGAAAAGCAACATGGTAAGTTTGGGGGGGTTGATTAGGCGTGAAATAGTTATGATTCGTCACTCGAAATGCTCGTGTTTTGGTTGATTTATATGAGTATTTAGAGTCAATTTAGTATCATTTTTATAAACTAATGAATTTGTCTCTTTGATGCTCATAGATGAATAGAGGGCGAAAAGAGGAGTTCGTAGGACTTTGAATCGACTCAAACGGATGCCCGGATGAGAAGATATCGAAGAAATACGAAAAGTGCTAGTTCGAGGGAGCAAAAGTATCATTGGAGCGCACAAGCTAGAGGAGCTCGAGCACAAGTGCTCGAGTTGGTCGTGCATAGCGCACGAGAGGACGCAAGTCGTGCACTAGTGCACAACCACTCGTGTAGAGTGCACGAACAAACGCGGGTCGTGCACTAGTGCACGAGCAAAGGGAGGTCGTGCGTTTTTTAGTTCTGTATGTTTTGAAGTGCTCGAGTGGATGAACTCGTGCACTAGTGCACGAGCAGTGCACGAGCTTGCGTGATTTTTCGGCCCATACGTTTCCGACTCGACCCGTTGCCTATATATACCATTTCCGAGCACGTTTTTACAGACAACTTGAAACGACCACACACCACTTGATAGATTTTGACTTTTAGAGTTTGTTTTTGGAGAGGAAGGAGAGGAGCAAGCTTTAATTTTACGTTTCGAGGTTTTCTTTACGAATTCACATCACGGTTTTACTTTTTAGTTTCGTTTCTTCAGATTTTTGTTATTAAACACTTTAGACTTCGTTTTATTAATCTAATTTCAGTTCTTAGAAATATTTTCTTTCAAAATCCTAGTTCATGATTTTTAGTTTTTCACTTCAATTCATCATGTTTATGTTCATTACTTCATCAATTGCTTTTGTTATCGTTATAAGCATGTCCGACTAAAACCCTTGCATGCTTGGGGTAGGATGAACTCGTAGAAGTAGGTTGTGGGTACGTAATTAGGGTAATTCGTGACGTTAGGTTTTAATTCTCTTAATTAATGAATACTTAAAATTAATCTTAACTTTACTTTTGAATTTCGTTCGAAAAGTGTTAGAGAGAGGACGACCTTATCACTCTTTAACAACGAGTAGACTTAACGAGAGGGTTTAGAAAGGGTTAATTCATCTACAAGTTTAGCGAAGGAGGACGACCGCATCACCTTAGTTAAATTAGGGTCTCATTAATTAAACACAATCTATTAACTTGTTAGTGGATTAGTGAAGTTGATTGTTAGGATAAAGTATTAGGGTTAAAATCTTGAGCTTTCATCTTGCAGTCTTTTACTTAGGTTATTTCTTGCGCGTCACGGTTATTTTGATTATGTACCTGCTCCGTTAGTATACGTAGGGATTCCTATCCTGAGCATCACCATCACATACATGCATACAAACCTTAGATACTTAGTTTAATTTTCCTTTTGCATTCGTAGAGTAATTTAGTTTAGATTATTTTCTCTTTTCAAAAACCAAAAACATTTCACTCATATTAACTACGACGCGTAGATCTTCAGGGATCTATTTGCATACACACTTTCCCTTGGGTTCGATAATACTTGGTCCTTATACTTACTCATACTACAGTGTACTCGTACGCTTGCGAGGAATCTACTAGTAGAAAGTTAGTATTTTCGCTTTAAGTCATCCTGCAAATAAGAAACTAAACCATATTTCTCTCACCATGACCTCCATTTTTATTATCTGGGAAGACATGTTCATGGAGTGTAATACTTGAAGACCACGCCTAAAATTCATTTTTTTTTAAAAGTCTTCTATATATTATGTTAGAATTAGAATTAATTAACGAGGAAATAAATGTCCGCCTTCTTCGTCGGAGTTATCACCAGCCAATATAAGAATCATTTGGTTTACCACACAGACTCACGACTCGCCAATAATTTCTAAAATTCGTTTTCAATTGGAATTCGACGAAGGAATACTTTCAATTTTATTGAATTCAAAACTACAGAGTAATCTTCTGTTTTTTTTAAAACAGAGTAATCTTCTGGTTTTAATTTTGATGTTGTTCATTTTTTGTTGTTCAATTTTTTAGAGGTCCAAATTGAAGTGAGTTTGATGATATATTATTGGTTTGTTTCAATTTTTCTAGTGTCTAGTTCTTTAAAGATTGTCAACTGCTGAGAATTTGCATTCTGTTATAATCACTGTTGCTGGCTGATTAGGCGTGAAATTGTCATGATTCGTAGCTTGAAACGCCCTAGTTTTGGTCGAGTTTATAGAGTATTTAGAGTCAATTGAGCATTATTTCTACACATTGATGAATTTGTCTCTTTGATGCTCATAGGTGAATAGAGGACGGAAAATGGAGTTCGTAGGACTTTGAATCGACTCAAACGGATGCCCGGATGAGAAGATATTGAAGAAATACGATTGGTATTAGTGCGGACGAGGAAAAGTATCACTTGGGAGGAGTTAGAAGTCACTCGAGTGACTAGGTCGAGCGCCCCCGCTCGAGCGCATTGCTCAAGCGTTTAAACGTACAGAACTATTCTTGCGCTCGAGCAGCTCGAGCGCCACCGCTCGAGCGAATTGCTCGAGCGCCCAAAACATACAGTGTGATATCAGCGCTCGACCAGCTCTAGCGGAACCGCTCGAGCGATTGTGTCATTCGAGCTACACAGCTCGAGCGGGACCGCTCGAGCGTTTTGCTCGAGCGCCCATGGATTTATGCCTCCGGATGCGTATTTTCGGCCCATTAACTCCCGTTTCGACCCGTGCCTATATATACCTCTTCCAAACACGTTTTGAACACAACATCATATCCCCGACTTTTAGAAATAATTTTAGACTTAGTTTTTTGGAGAGGAAGGAGACGAGCAAGCTTTATTTACGTTTTGTTGAGGTTTTTCATACGAATTCTAGTTTCTTTTAAATTCTTAGTTTCTTTTCATTAGATCGTATCTTTGAACACGTTTAAATTTTGTTTTTAGTAATTCAATTTCAGTTCTTCGTATTTATTTTCTTTAAACCCTAGTTCATGTTTCGTATTTTCTTTCTTCAATTCATCATGTTTATGTTCGTCGTTTCTTCTATTGCTTTAATGTTTGTTAACGTCATGTCTAGCTAAAACCCTTGCATGCTTAGGGTAGGATGAACTCGTAGAAGTAGGTTGTGGGTACGTAATTAGGATAATTCGTGACGTTAGTTTTAATCCTCTTAGTTAATGAATTCTTATAATTAATCTGAACTTTACCTTTGAATTTAGTACGAAAGTGTAGAGAGAGGACGACCGCATCACTCAATAACAATTAGTAGTCTTAACGAGAAGGTTTAGGAAAGGTTAATTCATTTACCGGTTTAGCGAAGGAGGACGACCGCATCACCTTAGTTAAATTAGGGTCTTATTAATTGAGCACAATCTAGTAACTTGTTAGTAGATTAGTGAAGTCGAGTGTTAGGGTAAAGTATTAGGGTTTAGAATCTTGAGCTTTCACCTTGCATTCTTATACTTAGGTTAATTCTTGTTTGTGACGATTACTTTGATTATGTACCTGCTCCGTTAGTATACGTAGGGATTCCTATCCTAAGCATCACCATCTCTCATTAGAAAACAACCTTAGTTAATTCGTTTCTTACGTTATTCAGTTTACTTAGTTTATTTTCGTCTTTTAATTAATCTTTCAAAAATCCAAAAACATACACTCATATTAACTACGACGCATAGATCTTCAGGGATCTATTCGCATATACACCATTCCTTGGGTTCGATAATACTTGGTCCCTATACTTGCCCATACTACAGTGAACCCGTACTCTTGCGGGGTAGCTACTAGTAGAAGCTAGTGTAGTCGCTTCAAGTCAATGGCGCCGTTGCCGGGGATGGCGTTGTATGCTTTTGAATAGGACTTGTAGATAGCTTAGTAGTTAGTAGTGGGTGATTTAATTTCTGTTTTTATTTTTATTTGTACTCAATTGGGCAGTTACGTTTTGATCCTTCTGCTAGCGTGTCAGGTTTATGAAAACACGCTCACAAGGCAATACGAGCGAAGAGAGATTACCTGCAGACCCTGAGACAATAGCCAGAAGGAACCGAGCCTTCTTGAGAAGGATGAACGCTGCCGACTTAGGAAAGGAACCAATGGATATCAATAATGAGTTGGACGATGCTGCCAACGATTTCAATCAGGCAGTAGACCGAGTTGAAGGCACTGGAGTTAGTGGTAGCCAGAATCAAATTCCATTAGGGGATAGCCAGAGCCTAAACCCGGATACACAAAATGTAAATAATCCAGCTCAGAATCTTGTCCATAATCCTCCTAACAACCCTGCTTACCCACAAAACCCAAATAACCCTTTCAACAACCCAGTATACCAACATTACCCATACCCACCTTATCCTTACCCACCATATCCATATCATCCACCACCAGTTTACAACCAACCACCTGTTTACCAACCACCACCCCAACAAGTACCCGTACCAGCTGTTAATCCTCAACACGTTCCTCAGAACGTGGATCACAATATGGCTATTTGAGGGAGGTTTGCAGCGCAGCCACAGCGGTACTATGATGGAGTGGCTTTACCTCCAGTTGAGGCAAACAACTTCTCGATATCACCGGGGATTTTAAAGCTGCTGACCGAGAATCAGTTCAAAGGAGTGATAGGGAAGGAGAATCCTCACACTCACTTGAGGAGCTTTCTCATGATAGCCTCAACATTCAATTACAATGGCATGTCTGAAGATGCCAAGAGGCTTAGGCTGTTCCCATTCTCATTAACGGGAATAGCCAAGGAGTGGTACGATAATACGCTCCCGCGGGGAGGTATCACCACTTGGGCCGAGCTCGAGCGTCTGTTCCTCGAGCGATTCTACCCTCCATCTAGGACGATCAAGGCTAGAATTGAGATCTCGTCCTTTCGCCAGAAGTCTGGAGAGGATTTACGCCAAGCGTGGGAGAGATACTCAAACATGCTGATTGAGTGCCCGCAGCACGGGTACAATGAGGGGGATATTATGGCATTCTTCTACAGTGGTGCCAACAAGACCGGGCAAGACCATTTAGACGCCTGTGCGGGTGGAGCATTCCTCAATCAAGGCATAGAGAGGTGTAGAGAGATCGTTGACAACATTGTCACGAATGCCGGTGCTTGGAGTGGAGATGCAGATTTTCAGAGGGTGCATCAGGTTGAAGAGGGAGAAGGAACGAGAAGGCTATTGATGGCCATGATGGAGAAGATAAACAACCTCGAGTTGGGGAAGAATTTGGGTGGAGAGCATGCAGTAGAGAATGAGAGAGTAGACCAACCAAGTGGACAACAAGAGGTAGCCAATTACATGGGAGATCCATATTACAATCAGAATGGCTACCAAGGTGGAAACCAGTATGGAAGGCCTTCCTATGGCCAACCATTTGTACCTCCAGGCCCACAGCCACTTCAAAATCAATGGAGGAACACACAAGGAGTTCAAGGAGGCCAGCAGCCTCCTCAAAACACATGGAGGAAGAATGAGAACTTTTCTTATGCTAACCCAAAAGCTGGTGTTACTGTTCCTGCAGGTGTTGATCCGGGGTCTAAACCTCCTGGTGGAGAAGGCGGTGCATCAACCGAGGATATGTTGAGAGCGATCCTTCAGAAGGTGGAGGAGGGAAGCAAGCGGTTGTCATCCTTGGAGTACGATGTGAAAGAGCTGCATAAGAAGGGTGATCAACGTGATCAAGAGCTCCAGAAGATGAACGTTGAGTGGACTAGAACTCAACAAGAGAACAATCGAAGGTTCACCTCTTTAGAGCTCCAGATGAGCCAGATTGCAAAATCAGTTAATAGAATGCCGGAGGGGAACACGAAAGAGCAGTGCAAGGCGATCCAGCTAAGAAGTGGAACCAACTACGAAGGTCCTCAGATGCCTGCTGATTCTGAGACGCCCCAAGAAGAGATTGAGCCTAAAGGAGATGAAGTTGAGAAGGGGATTGAAAGTGAAGGGATTGAGAAGCATAAAGATGTGGATGAGTCCCAGAAGGGCAAGGAAAGTGAGGAGATTGAGAGAGTTCCTAAGTGGAAGAAGGCAAAGGAAGCAAGGGAGAAAGTGAAAGAAACAGAGAAAGATGAATGGGGGGTACCCAAATCTGTGATACCCGTCCCGTATCCACAGCGCTTCATGAAAAAGAAGTTTGATGAAAAATTTGCAAAATTTCTTGATGTTTTTAAACAATTGCATATTAATATTCCTTTTTATGATGCTTTGGAACAAATGCCGCATTATGCAAAATTTCTGAAGGACTTGATTGCGAAAAGGCGGCGAGTGGATGAGCCGAAGTTGGTGCAGCTGAACCACGAGGTGAGTGCATTAGTGCACAAGGCGCTTCCACCGAAGCTGAAGGATCCCGGGAGTTTCACGATCCTATGTGATATTGGGAACGGGATCAAGAAGGAAGCGTTGTGCGACCTCGGGGCGAGCATTAATTTGATGCCACTGTCGCTTTTCAAGAAGTTGGAAGGTGGTGAACTTCAACCCACAATGATGACGCTTCAACTAGCCGACCGGTCTATTACTCGACCTCAAGGTGTGGTTGAAGACGTCCTTGTGAGAGTTGGAGATCATATTTTTCCAGCCGACTTTGTAGTGCTAGAGATGGAGGAAGATGAGCACGTACCCCTGATCTTGGGAAGACCGTTCTTAGCTACGGCGGGGATGGTGCTAGACGTGGCGAATGGGAAGATCACGTTGAAGGTTGATGATCAAGAAGTGAAGATCTCCCTATATGAAGACATGAAACACCCGAGGGAGGATGAGAGCTTGTATTGCATGGATGCAATTGATCCTCGTGTTGAAGACACGCCTTCTATCCCTAATCCTTCTGATATTCATGATTTTGTTAGTCCTTCACTTGATAATTTAACCCATGAGCGTTATGATCTTGATTTTGATAGGGATGAAGTGAAGAAGTTGAAGGATGAAGAGGTGAAGAAAGTGGACGTGGTCCAGTTAGAAGGGAAAGGAGGAGTTAAGAAGAAAGAGTCCAAACTCAAGAAATTGTTTAGTAAGACTCCTCCAGATAGAGGCAAGAAGGAGTTGAGACCCATAACACTTGGGAATGAGAAAAAAGCAAAAGGGCTCATGATGGTGGGGCATCAAGGAAAGGAGTTCAAACACCACTCTTATGAGAGTGGGGGAGGTAAATTTGAGTATGATGTCCCATAAGCTCCTTTGAGCTTGGTCCGGCATGAGGACCTTAAAAATAGCGCTGAATGGGAGGCAACCCATTTTTATTTGCTTTCATTTATTTTTAGTGTTTTTTGTTATATTTTTAGGGAGTATTTTGAGTCGTATGTTTAACCTCATATTTGAGTGAGTTGCTTGTAGGCTTGTCTCTAAAGGAGTAAAGGTATCATGGAGTTATTCAGATTGAAGGAACCACCTTGAGACAAGGAAGTGTGCAAAGCTATTGAGAGAAATTGAATTATTTGGTTGAGGTAACCTACAACCCCAAACTTAGACCTCTAGCAAGGTCGAAGTTTGGGGGGTGGAGATTGTTATGTTTCTTGTTACATTGCACATGCATGCACGCCCTTATCTTTGAGTTGAGTTTGATTGATTATTGATTGTTGAGATACTCCTTGGGGTGATTTTGAGTTGACTCGCTATTGCATATTTTATGCCTATCAATCATCTTATGCTTGTTGATTGCTATCTTTGAGTATGATTTGATGAGTAGGGTGAATTGTGAAGGGTGAGTTAGAATTCTTTTGTGTGAGTGTTTGAGTTTAAGCTGATTAGGGAGAGAACCCGTATGCTTATAAGTTTTCTTTTGAGTGCTTGTGTGATGAGAGTGAGAATTCACTAGGACTAGCATGGATGTGAAAGCTGTGAGATTTGAGCCTTATGAGATTTAAATGCATGAATTAATCTCTTCGTTTGTGAGTGAATCATCACCTTAGAGGATGCGAGAACTTGTGTGTGCTCTTGCTCCTTGATTGTGTCTAGTTAGATATGCCGAATGTGATCTTAGGCCATCTTTGATTTAATTGAGTCACTTAGCCAAAAATTTTCCTTACCATTGATATTTGTCCCTTGTTAGCCCCTTTGAGCCGAAAGCCTATTTTATTTGCTAGCACATATGAACACTATTCCAATTCCTAAGCCTTTTTGTCCCAATTTGAGTGGAGAATAGGAAAGTGTGAATATGAAGGGAGTGAATTGAGTTGAAAAAAAAAAGAAAAGGTTGTTTGTTGAGTGAATATGAGAAGAAGGTATGATGAAGTTTTGAGATGTGGGAAAAAGAAAAAAAATTTGAGAATGAGCAAAAGAAAAATTGAGCTCATGTGTTTGTGCGAAAAAGAAAAAAATGAAGTGATTGAAAAAAAAAGTGAAAAGAGAAAGGAAAAAAAAATTGAAGTGTTGAGAGAAGTGGAATTGAAAGAGTGTTGATTGAATATGCTTGAAGTAGTCTGTTCCTAATCTCGAAGTGCCAAAGTTTGACTTTCTATTCTCCATTCACTTGAGTCACTTTACCATATTGTTATCCCACCTGTCCAAAGAGCCTACATTACAACCTTGAGAAAAGTCCTTTTTGATTCGGCATTGATTTCTAGAGTATGGTCGGATTTGAGAGTGCTTACAAGCCTATGGTTGCCGATATGAGTGATTGATTGTTTGAGTGAGTCCCTTAATCATTGATATACACTTGTGAGGGAGTGAAACACATCGTTGAGTGCACATCCATGCTTGATCTTGGTGTTTCTTATTATTGTTGCATGAGTACGATAAAAGAAAGTGAGTGAGTATACGGGTGATTGACTTTTGAAGCTTGAGTTCATTAGCTTGCATGATTGATTTTTTTTGACTCATTCCTAACAATTTAACTTGACTTATTATTTCGTTGCTTGAGGACAAGCAACATGGTAAGTTTGGGGGGGTTGATTAGGCGTGAAATTGTCATGATTCGTAGCTTGAAACGCCCTAGTTTTGGTCGAGTTTATAGAGTATTTAGAGTCAATTGAGCATTATTTCTACACATTGATGAATTTGTCTCTTTGATGCTCATAGGTGAATAGAGGACGGAAAACGGAGTTCGTAGGACTTTGAATCGACTCAAACGGATGCCCGGATGAGAAGATATTGAAGAAATACGATTGGTATTAGTGCGGACGAGGAAAAGTATCACTTGGGAGGAGTTAGAAGTCACTCGAGTGACTAGGTCGAGCGCCCCCGCTCGAGCGCATTGCTCGAGCGTTTAAACGTACATAACTATTCTTGCGCTCGAGCCACCGCTCGAGCGAATTGCTCGAGCGCCCAAAACATACAGTGTGATATCAGCGCTCGACCAGCTCGAGCGGAACCGCTCGAGCGATTGTGTCATTCGAGCTACACAGCTCGAGCGGGACCGCTCGAGCGTTTTGCTCGAGCGCCCATGGATTTATGCCTCCGGATGCGTATTTTCGGCCCATTAACTCCCGTTTCGACCCGTGCCTATATATACCTCTTCCAAACACGTTTTGAACACAACATCATATCCCCGACTTTTAGAAATAATTTTAGACTTAGTTTTTTGGAGAGGAAGGAGACGAGCAAGCTTTATTTACGTTTTGTTGAGGTTTTTCATACGAATTCTAGTTTCTTTTAAATTCTTAGTTTCTTTTCATTAGCTCGTATCTTTGAACACGTTTAAATTTTGTTTTTAGTAATTCAATTTCAGTTCTTCGTATTTATTTTCTTTAAACCCTAGTTCATGTTTCGTATTTTCTTTCTTCAATTCATCATGTTTATGTTCGTCGTTTCTTCTATTGCTTTAATGTTTGTTAACGTCATGTCTAGCTAAAACCCTTGCATGCTTAGGGTAGGATGAACTCGTAGAAGTAGGTTGTGGGTACGTAATTAGGGTAATTCGTGACGTTAGTTTTAATTCTCTTAGTTAATGAATTCTTATAATTAATCTGAACTTTACCTTTGAATTTAGTACGAAAGTGTTAGAGAGGGGACGATCGCATCACTCAATAACAATTAGTAGTCTTAACGAGAAGGTTTAGGAAAGGTTAATTCATTTACCGGTTTAGCGAAGGAGGACGACCGCATCACCTTAGTTAAATTAGGGTCTCATTAATTGAGCACAATCTAGTAACTTGTTAGTAGATTAGTGAAGTCGAGTGTTAGGGTAAAGTATTAGGGTTTAGAATCTTGAGCTTTCACCTTGCATTCTTATACTTAGGTTAATTCTTGTTTGTGACGATTACTTTGATTATGTACCTGCTCCGTTAGTATACGTAGGGATTCCTATCCTAAGCATCACCATCTCTCATTAGAAAACAACCTTAGTTAATTCGTTTCTTTCGTTATTCAGTTTACTTAGTTTATTTTCGTCTTTTAATTAATCTTTCAAAAATCCAAAAACATACACTCATATTAACTACGACGCGTAGATCTTCAGGGATCTATTCGCATATACACCATTCCTTGGGTTCGATAATACTTGGTCCCTATACTTGCCCATACTACAGTGAACCCGTACTCTTGCGGGGTAGCTACTAGTAGAAGCTAGTGTAGTCGCTTCAAGTCACTGGCGACGGTCTATGTTCAATTTAAAACGAAACTGGATAAATATATATTGAAACAAAATAATGAACTTGTAATCCTCCAGTGGCTAAAGATGCTACATGGGGTTGTCTAATGAAGAAGATAGATGCATAATAAACTTTGTATTTCTTTTTTTCTATTTTGTTGTAGTTTGAATTTCACAATGAAGAAAAAGACGAGGGAAGATTTTTGGGGAATTATGTAACTCATATTTATTTCCTTTGTTATTTATCTCTACAGAGGCCATGGTTAAATAATAATTCTTAAAAATGGTAAAAATGTAAGTTATCTTAGAATTTTTAGGGTAAAAATGACCTTATCATATTTATCAACAAATGTACATAGGCTAGCAAATGAATTATAAAATATACCAATTTGTATATCAAACAAAAGATATATACATAAAACTTGTATAATGAATCAACATTTAAACTATCCTATCGTATCATATATATGCTACCAAACGGGTCCTAAAAATATAAAAATCTTGGTACACAATAATCATTCCATAAACAAAAGAACAACATTCAAAGAAGAAACAAAGTTATACTTCATCAAACAAAATATTCAAACAAATGCACTTACACATATAGCGTAAGACTCATGTGTGTACACCATTTTTGTAACAAAATAACGAATTAAGGTTGCATCACCGTCGTAAAGATGATAAAATGGTGGACGATATGAATTTTTTCTTCACTTCCCGTATCTTCACCGATTCTCTTTTTGTGTTTGTGTTTCTTGTGTCTTTTGATATTTTAGAAGGTGTATCAAATATTCAAAAAAATTTAATTATAAGGGTATTAAAGTCATTTTAAAAATAATATTATAATAAGTTAAAATAGGGTGGGATATTAAATAAATATGGAGGGGTATACAATAGAACCCTTTCATTAATACTCTCCATCCAAATAATATTCAAATTTTTTTTAAAAAAAACTTAACAATCCTTGAAAAAAAAAGAAGGGAAATGCTTATGTTTGGTTTTCACTTTTTATATTTTCAATAGATGTTCCAAAAATTATTACTTTTCAAAAAAAAATTCTAAATATTTTTTTGAATGAAGTGTATCAATAAAACATAAAATTATAGAACCTGAGCCAAGAAAATGTAGCGCCACTTACTTAGGAATTTTTTTTTTTTGTTAAAATAGTTTTAAGTTTTGTACTTAAATTGACAACGCGGAAGGCCATACAAGACCATACTATGAAAACACGAGCCCTTTTTTTTCTAAGTAACGTGTCTAAACCAGTTTGTGTTTAACTCATATATTACCCACACATCTAAGTCAAACACTTATTCAAATACTATTCTCAAGGTGTAGTACCATGCACAAAATAAAACATTATAACTAGATTTAAAGCAAATAAAAAAAAGAGTTGACTGTGTCATGCATGTGAGTTTAGGTTTAAAAAATCATCATATTGGCTTAAAGTATACGAAAAGTTAGATTCCATGTCATAGAAATTTAGACATAAACACGATATTAAAACATCTAAAACAACTAAATATGTCACACAATTACTTAGTACACTTCTTACGGAGTTTTGAAATACAACAATTAAAATTTGAGGAGTCCGCCACAGTCAATTACACGTCCACCTCGTCTCCAACAAAACCTGAAATAATTTAAGGAGCATCATGAGTCTTCCCCCGGAGAGGAAGCCTAGTGGGATAACATTCAATATACTACTGCATTGAAGAAAGTCATTTGATGTGAAAGAGTGAGTACTTGTCGAGGCCCGTCGGCCTGGCTATTCCACATAGCATAATTTCACACAGTATAACCCACACAGAGACAAATCTGAAGATCTACTTATTTGCATCTTACATACAAATGGAACTAACTAATACAAAAATAATTAAATGTTACCCATTTTTCTTGGAGTCGAACATTTCAAGATAGCTTCCCGGAAGCCCGCTAACCCGTGCTGCACTCGACACGTTTTGTAGTCCTTTATTCTGATAATCATTAAATATTATCTAATATATTTTTAAAACTCACATGTTATATTCATACCAAAGGTCTTAATTCTCAATGCACAAGATAATCAGAAAATAGTTTAATAACTTATAACTTAGGTTAACACATTAGAATAACACATTGAAATGAATTATTCACCATAAATTGTGCACACACTATAAATTTATAAACTAACAATGTAACGGTTTGATCTATCGATCAAAAACCTATAATCTAGTGTTTGCATGCCAATTGAGTTGACATACAATTATATATAAAAGACGATTTAAAATTATTTGATGATACAATTATCATTAAAACATAAAATATAATACTATTTAGTCAATTAAATTTGGACAAAAATTTGCATGAGACCGTTTAATGACATGAGATAATACAAATTAACATCTAATCCTATCAAATTGTTAATGTGTCATATTCAATTTACACTTCAACTTCATGGCATGAGACGGACTCACACAAGACCTACTTTTAAATTTAATATTTTATTTTGAATTCGAGTTCAATAAGGGAAAAAAAACATGAGATACATTGTGTAAGATCATGCATTTATGAAACACTTGGTTAATAATTATTTAATAAGAATAAAATTAAAAATTAGTGTAATTATAATATTTTATGAGAACATATGCATTAAATTTCTTCCTAAATAAGATAATTACTATTCATTTTGATTACTCTTATTCCCTTCAACAATCATCCTAGTCAATCATTCACATTTTTCCCAACCAATAATTTTTGTTATCCACTTTTATTTTAAGATTAGAGCATGACACTCATTGGCGGATGTACATAGGCATGAGGGTATGCAAGTGCATACCCTCATTTTTGCCCATTAAATACTTATATATGTACCATTAAATACTTATAAATGTAATATTTAGTTTTTACATTTTGATTTTTTTTGCTATAAAAAAAACTTCCTTCATTCCATAATTTTTTTCATGTGTAACTAAGGACAAAAAAAAAAAAAAAAAAAAAAAGTATAGACTAGAAATTTAAGGGATACTCTTATGGACATTTATATATAATGTAAAAAAAAATGACTTGGATTGTATGTAAGGGTGAGTCCAAAAGTAATATATAAGGGCAAATTATAGGGTGCATCCAAGTGTATAGTATGCACTTGGATTTTGCACCAAATTTGAAATTGATTTTAAAACCAATTTTGACTAAATTCGCGGGTCGGTTGCGGGATCCAATAAAAAACTCGTGGGTCAGACGCAACCCGACCAAAATTCGCTGGTCTAGCAACAAACCAAGTCGCAAATTGGTCACGCGTGCTTCGTACCAATACCCGAAGTTATATCACCAATACCCGAAGTTATAATCACAAATACCTCAAGTTATAATCATTGATAACCCGAGTTATAATTACCAATACCCAAAGTTATAATTACCAATACCCCAAGTTATAATCACTAATACCTCAAGTTATATCCCTAAAAAAATATTTACCAATATCCCGAGACTTAATCACCAATACCCCAAGTTATAATCACCAATACCCTAAGTTATATTCTCCAATACCCTAAGTTATAATCACCAATACCCTAAGAAACCGTTTGTTTGCCTGGAAAAGAAGGGATATTGATTGTTATCCCACGAATTCCACTGTTTGTTAAGATATATTTTATTTACCAAAGACACGGTAAAATTGACAAGCCCGCACTTTTATTACCCAATTTCAATTGATTATAAATGCCACTTGAGAGGTGGTATTTGTAATACCCCTCTGTTGGTGATCAAGTTTAATCGATACGATTAGTGACTGTTTAATTCGGTTTAAGACCACTAATCAATTATGTGTGATTGGTTACCACCGTAAATGGTAAATCGAGGATTCGGGTTATGAAATTGTAAACACGAAAGTCGAAATCGTAATAATTTTGTATGTGTGTACATTTTGGTGTATAAGTGTGTGTTTTTGGGAGTGTTTATGAACTTGAACTTGAACTTGTATTAATAAGCTGGAGAACAACTATTTATAAAGGCTAGCAAGCATGAGGTGTCTCTGACTCTTGGTCTCCCTAGCTTGTATGCCTGACAAGTGTCCTTTGACCTTAGTTTGACCTTATCTAAGCTGAGTCTTAGTTACAAAGTCTTCTTTTGGTCTTATCTCGGACTCATTGTTGTTCGCCTAAGTCGGTTTGACTAATCTTGATTGTTCTTCAACTGAAAGTTGTTCGCCTCTTGAGGTCATGCTTTCGTAGTTGTTCGTCTTATTGCTTCATAGAGCTAGGCTTTGGGACCTTTGTCCTTTGTTCGTCTGCATACACCTCCTCGACTGATTGATGTATCATCCTCTGACAATGTTGTTCGTCATGAATGACTTCATGGTTGATACATATCTGATTTCGAATCTTTTAACCTGTTCGTCGGTAAGTTGCTCGTCAGTGGAGCTGTTCGTCATTCTGTTGTTTGTCATTTAGTACACTCTCCAGATTGATTAGCGCACACCCACCTTGATCTTCCTTGCTAATTATTTAATTATGCTCGCATCATGATGGATGATGTTCGACTGTCAACAATTGCCCCCTATCCTGACTAGATGTTGCTTTAGACGAGCAACTTTGTGGCGAGCAACTGTAGTTAGGATACCATCCTGGTATGGATCTGGACAAACATCATTACTTTTGACGAGCAGCTTCGAATTCACTGTTTCGTCTTCCCACGATCTGGGGGGCGTACGAGGATTACGTGAGCGTCATGATTGTGCACCGTCCACGCGCGATCAATCCCGAGGCTACGCGCCCCTATGTTTACATATAGGTCCTCCAATTTTCACACTTGCTCGAATTTTACCCCGTCTTTTGGCGTTTTGGTCCCCATTTTTTGGGGTAATTACGGATTTTACCCCGTCTTTGCTTGGGGTATTAATACGGGAGAAACTGAAATTTTCCCACTTTTTCCATCTCTGCTACAGTGCTCCGACGATTCCTCCTTCTCCGGCGACTCCAAGCTTTTTCGGCGTCCGTTCTTCCAGTATTTGGCTTCAAATTCCATTCCCCAGGTAGTCACTTTTCTTACTTTATCTTTTTCGTTTCTATTTTCTTCAAAAACCCCCACCGCCGCCGTGTGGGACCGTGCGCCACCGTCTTCTCCGGGAAATACGCCGCCGTCTGCAACTTCTTCCGCCGCCATCTGGATTTTTCCCCTTCTTCTCCCTCTTATGTCTTCTCATTCAAGCAACAGATCTAAGGAAACCTTAGATCCCCTCTTCCCCGTTGTGGTTCACGATGATCAACCTCCACCTGAGGTCTCCTCGGCGTCAAGCCCTCGCGTTGACTCGGTTGTGCGCTCGGTGGAGGATACCGGTGCTCGCTCATCTGGGAGGGAGTTGGTGGTCGTCGCGAGCAGAGATTCGGGAGAAGGCTCTTCGTCCAGTGCCGAATCAGAGGATCCATTTTCTGACGAACTCACTCGCGAGTTCCTAGAGGGTATTGACTTTTCATCTCCCAAAATGCTGGAGAATGAAATTCCAGTTGGAGTTGCTCGGCCATTTGAATGGCGAGCATATGCTGAGGAACATGCGAGCAGCTATCGCCGCCCCGAAAGAGAAATAATGGATTCGGGGAAAAATGAGTTCCAGGCGAGCTGAATCAAGAGTGTTGTTCGCGAGGATGAATTGGACTCGCTTCGAAAGACCTACAAGATCCCCTATGATATTCATATGTGGGCTCCTCGGAGGAAAGAGAGAGCTGATCGCCGCCCTCCAGGATGTACGGCGATCAACATTCATACCTTGATCGTCGGACTGAAACTGCCTCTTCCACCCTTTGTTGGTCGCTTCCTAGAGGCGACCAACCTTGAGATCACTCAAATTACTCCGATTGGGTGGATGAACTTGTTGGGGACAATGTGTCTGTTCGCACTGGAGGGGTATGTTGATCGTATAACTGCAGAAGAGATCAACTACCTCATGACGATCACGAGATGTCCCCCTGGAGAGGAAGGTTACTTCTATCTCAAGGCCAGGACTGGATTGAAGATGGTAGAGGGGGTGCCGAACAAAATCCACGATTGGAAACAACACTTCTTCTTCATCGGGGGTGATTGGCGAGCATCTTCTGATCCACACGGTAGTGATGGACGAATAAACTCCCCAGCTTCTTATGGGAAATTTAAACGTAAGATTATTTTCTTGCTCGTCCTCGAACTGTACTGTTCTAATTTAACTTTTCTTGTTTGTTCGCAGGCCCTCGTTTACCCAAGTGGAACTCGGAGGAAGAAGAGATCGGCTCAGAGTTCCTATTCTCCTCCTGCTTGGTCGGCCTTCACAATAGAGCGGAAATGACCACTGAGTATTTACGTGAGGGAAAGTGCTTGAGAGCTGCTCGCTTGCTTACTTACCCTCATCACCTAGAGGCCCAGGCCGAGGTGCCCCCAGGTATGAAAAATTTCTAACTCTTTGCGCACACTTTGTTCGTCACTGACTTTCCCAACTTGCTCGCCTTAACTTCATTTTTTTAGCTGAGCAAGTCACCATTGCCGTTCCACCTTGCTTTGCCCTCTTAGAACATAGGGTCTTCGAGATGGCACCTCCGAAGGGACGGAAGAGGAGAGGTGACCCGCCTACCCAAATACTCGCGATGACGAACAAAACTGAGGGAGCCAAAGTTCCGCAACAAGCTGCTCCCCCTGGTCCTGCTCGGCCATCTTCTCCAATTTCCCCTCCCCGCGGGGGGAAACGTTTGAAAAAAGCTGATGGGACTCCATTGGCCCATGATGTTCCTGGCGGCGTTAAGGGGAAGGAAAAGGTGGGCCAGAGTCATGCTCGCCTTGAGGGGGATGCTCTTCGCCACTCTTCCATCGACCCTGCCGAGGTGGTGGGTAAGGCGGGCAAGAATACGATCCCAACCCGAGGTCCGAAAGACATCACTCTCCCAGGCTGGAATGAGCGAAAATTTGCCAAGTAAGTGCTCACTCTTATTGCCGAACAAGTTTCAACTTTGTAGAATTTTTCTAAGTGTTAATTACACCTTTTTTTTGTTCGCAGATACCGGGCCGATGATCACCCCGGGCGAGCACCTGCCGTTCATCAATACACATGCTCCAAAACTCCCGTCAACATTAGGGAGATCCCAGGTGACCATGTTCGCAGAGCTACGGAGTTGATCGCCCGAACTTGGACACGGCCCATGGAGAAAACTATCTCCATGCAGGGACTGGCGGACAATGTCCATCTTTCCATGATGTATCATGCCAATGGCCTTGTCACCGCGCAAAAGGCCATGGCTCAGATCGCCGAGCAAGAAGACTCTGTTCATCGGTATGCGAGTACTGCTCGGCAACTAACTGAAGAGAAGGACGGCCTAGTCAGCCAGTATGAGGCTAAAGTTGCTCGTCTCAACAATCAACTCACTGTCTACATCGACACTGAGAAAAAATATCTTGAAGAAATTCAAGGTTTGTCTAGTGAATTGAGAGGCAAAGATGTCATGCTCGGCGAGGGGGAGAAGAAGTTGTCCGCGGCTGAACAAGAGATCGCCGAGCTCAAAGCAGAAATAGCTCGTCTTCGAGAGACAGAAGCCAACCTCTTCACACGCGAGCAACTTGAAGCTGAAGTTCAGGCTCGAACTGGCCCCATTTCTAACCTTGGGTATATTTGCGCCTACGCGGATAGCATCCGCACGGCCGATGCTTATGATTACAAGGACATGGTAGAAGAAATGGGTAAAGACTTGTCCGAGTTTATTGAGAACTATCCACCGCCGAACAATATCAAGATCCAGCTGGCTGACTTGGTTGAGCTTGGGATCAAACTTGACAAACTTGATCCCAGTATCGTCATCACTCATCCCCCACCTCCGGTTGACGAGGGCGATCAAGAAGTAGGACCAGCTGCCGCGAACGAGCAAACTGCTAAAGAGGCGGAGGAGAAAGCAGCTGAAGACCTGGCCCGAGATATGATCGTTGAACCTCCCATCGATCAAACCTAAGACCCTCCTCCCGCCGAGCAACAATAGATATATGACTTAGTTTTTCTCTTTTCTTCTTCTTTGTAATAGTTGTTCGCTCCTTTTGTAGTACTTGACTCCTAGAATCATTGTACTATTTTTTTAGGCTTAATGCCTTTTGTTTAATGGAATGTCTTTTTTATGTTCGCTCATTTTCTTTATATGTTAATTGCCTTTACATTTTTGTCAATGACTTTGCAATTATAACATATAGTGTTGGGCTTTTGTTCGAATTGAACTTTGCCTTTAATGGAATCAGGGTTTAGACTTAGGTTCTGTTCATTTTAAAAAACGAACAACCTTTAAGTGGCTTTGGTCCTCAAAATGGACTTGTACCTCGAGCTTTTGGACTTTTCCTTTTGACGAACAACTACTATATTTACACAGAAAAATTTACAAGTGTTGTAAGACTGCTCGTCATTAACAAATATAATATGACGAACAACTTTGAACACTAACTAAAAACATGCTCGCTTATAATATTTTTGCCGAGCAACTCTGTCTAAAATTAAAAGATGAAACAGCACTAAACTATACAATGTGCCGAACAACTTTAAATTCTATACTTAGCAAAATTTTCAAAAAATTAGGCAAGTTTTTTGGTTTGCCTCACTTGGTTCACTAGCCCCCCAAGAAATTTGTTTGCCCAAATAAGAACTTGTTCGTCTCATTGATAGTACTTCTTCAGATGTACAGCATTCCAGGAGTATTGGGCCGGCTTGCCTTCCCTATCTTCGATATCATATACACCATTAACGAATTTTTCCGTTATATGATACGGGCCCTCCCAAGTTGGTCCCAATACACCTGGAGGTTGGGCGAGCAACTTTCTTAGAACCATATCTCCAACTCTGAATTCCCTAATTTTAACATGGGAATTATAATAGCGTTCTGCTCGCTGCTTGTAGGTAGCATTTTTTTAGCTCGGCATTCAGTCTTTTTTCTTCGAGCAAATCCATCTCAGTAGCTAGAGCAGAGTTGTTCGCCTGCTCATCAAAGTTGGTCGTTCTGAATGTGTTGGTCTTTAACTCGATTGGTATTACAGCTTCTGTTCCAAAAGCCATTGTAAAAGGTGTTTCTCCGGTGCTTGACCTGGGAGAAACTCTGTATGCCCATAGGACTTCCGGGAGTTCTTCAGACCAACTACTCTTGCTCTCCGCTAACCGTACTTTCAATGTGTGCTTGATTATCTTGTTTACGGCCTCAACTTGCCCATTTGATTGGGAATGATAGGGCGTAGAGTAATTTTTTTGATTCCCCACTTTATACAGAAATCTCTCAACTCTTTTCCATCAAACTGCAGACCATTGTCTGTTACGATGGTTTGCGGAACCCCAAAGCGACAGACAATGTTCTTCCAAATGAAGTTGATCATTTTCTGCTGCGTAATTTTTACCATGGCCTCTGCTTCTGCCCATTTTGTGTAATAGTCGACTGCCACAATGGCAAATCGAACACCTCCAACTCCTGCTGGGAAGGGACCAATAATGTCCATCCCCCATCTTGCAAATGGCCACGGGCTATAAACTGATACGAGCTGTTGGGCCGGGGTATGAATGTTTGGGGCAAAGATCTGGCATTGGTGGCAAGTCTTTGCTTTCTTGATTGCATCCTGGCGTAAAGTCGGCCAATAATAGCCTTGCCTGATAGTTTTGTATGCCAAGGCTTGCCCCCAGTATGATTTCTGCATACTCCGGCATGTATTTCTTCGAGTATTGCTCGTCCTTGCCCCCTAGGCAAACATTTGAGAAGTGGGATTGATATTCCCCTTTTGTAAAGCTGCCCGCCCACCAGAGTACATCTGGCGGCTTGCTTTGTTAGCTTGGCAGCTTCAAAAGGATTGTTTGGTTTTTCTCCTCTTTTCAAATATTTGACTATATTTGTTCTCCAGTCTTCTTCTTCACTTGCTTGTTCATCAAGTTGGTTGACATTATAACTTCTTGTTGATGGATCATTCATCTTTGTAATTATAATGTCTGCCAACTCTGCTGGTCCCTCACTTGTTGCTAGTCGGGCCAACGCATCTGCTTGCGTGTTGCTTGTCCTTGGAATTTGTTCAATGAAGACTTGTTCTAACAAGGACATCAGGTAAGCAACAATTCGTTGATACTCAATCATGTGATCGTCTTTCGCCTCGTATTCACCTCGGACTTGGTTCACAATCAATTGTGAGTTGCCAAATATTTGTAACCGTCTAACACCTACTGCAAGAGATAGGTGGAGACCAGCAATAAGAGCTTCGTACTCAGCTTCGTTGTTGGTTGCCATGAAACCAAATTTGATTGCCGAGGTGAATACTTGTTTATCTGGACTGATTAGAACCACTCCTGCCCCCGAGGCTATGTTGGTTGAAGACCCGTCAACGTAAAGATGCCAGGGGTGATCAAGTCCTCTCATCGGATCTGGTGGGAAGGTTAGTTCGACAATAAAGTCGGCTAACGCTTGCCCTTTGGTCGCTGTTCGAGGAGCATAGGTTACCCCAAATTGGCTAATCTCCAGTGACCACTTTAATAGGCGACCAACTGTGTCGGGGCGATGGAGAATTTGTCTGAGTGGGAAAGTTGTTAGCACTTAAACTTGATGATCAAAGAAGTATGGTCGTAACTTCCTCACACACATAACAAGTGCATACGCCAGTTTCTCAGTTGGAGAGTATTTGATCTCCGCATCGTGTAAGGCTTGACTGACGTAGTAAATAGGTTGATGAAATTTGCCGTCTTCTCGCACCAGAACAGAGCTGATAGCCACTTCTGACGCTGCTAGGTATAAATATAGCCTATCTCCCGGGACAGGTTTTGATAGGATTTTTACATCTCCCAGGTAATCTTTGAGTTGGTCGAACGCCTTTTGACAGTTGTTAGTCCATGTGAACTGTCCTTTCTTGATAGATTCAAAGAATGGACGGCATTTGTCCCCCGATCTGGATATGAACCGATTCAATGCTGCTAGGCATCCTGTGAGCCTTTGCACTTCTTTTACTGAACGTGGTGGCTGCATATCCACGATTGCTTTGACTTTTGATGGATTGGCTTCAATCCCTCGTTGACTAACAAGATGGCCCAGGAATTTTCCTGAATGAACTCCGAAACTGCTCTTCTTCGGATTCAGCTTCATGTTGTAATGCCGAAGACTATCGAACACCTGGGTCAAATGTAGAAGATGGTCTTCTTTTCGAGGGCTTTTGACTACGATATCGTCTACATAGACATCTACCGTATCTCCGATCTGTTCATCGAACATTTTGTTCACTAACCTCTGATATGTTGCTCCGGCGTTGATAAGGCCGAAAGGCATTCTTTTCCAACACAACAAGTTTTTATTCGTATAAAATGCTGTGTTCTCTTGATCGTCTGGATGCATTGGAATTTTATGGTACCTGGCAAAGGCATCCATGAATGTTAGCATTTCATGACCTGCAGTGCTGTCCACCAACTGGTCAATGTGAGGAAGTGGAAAGTTGTCCTTCGGGCATGCTGCATTCAGATCTGTAAAGTCTATGCATAGCCTCCAGGTCCCGTTTGGTTTCCTCACAAGGACTGGGTTTGCTACCTACTGTGGACAGAGTGCTTGTCGGATTAGGTCGTTGTCTAACAACTTCTTTACTTCTTCGTTCAAGGCCTGATACTTGTCTGGGCCATACTTTCTTCGTTTTTGATGGACATGCCTTTTTACTTGATTGATGTTGAGTCTATGGCAAACATGCTTTGGATCTATTCCCACCATGTCTGCATGAGACCAAGCAAAAACATCTAGATTTTTGCTGAGGAACTCTTTCATTCGGGATCTGTAAGGCTCAGAGAGCTCAGATCCTATGTATAACTCGAGATCCTGGTTTTCAGGACTAACTTTGAACGCCTCCAGTTCTTCAACCGGAGTTGCTCGTCGTTTTTGTCCTTTCCAACGAGGATCAAGTATTGGTCCCTCAGGGTTGAAATTATTTTTGATGTTCATGGGCTCTGCTCCCAGGCGGGGATCTAGATCATCTGTTGGTTCTGACTCATTGTTGTTAGTCAACACCTGGCCCTTCAAGTGGTTAGATGAGTGTTGTTCGTCACCATCTCTTTGTTGCTAGTCAGGATGATGTTCCTCCTGGGTGGTAATGATTTGCTCGTCTAACACTTGCTCGTCAAGATGTTGCTCGTCAGTATCCATGTGGTCCTCCTCTATGTCCATCATGTTCTCCAGTATTGATGGTTCATCAGCAGGATAGCTAGCTGCGGCCTCCACCATGGATACTAATGCATGTTTGGCCTGCAACTGTAGGAGACATTCCCTGGCTTTTCTTTGATCTCCCTTGATTGTACCTGCTCCACTTGCTGTTGGAAATTTCAAACAATAGTGGTAAGTGGAACACGCAGCTTTGAATTCATTTAAAAAGGGTCGACCAAGAAACCCGTTATAAGTTGAATCTTAGTCTACAACCAAGAAGTCAACCATTCTCGTAATATTTTTTTCGGGTTCGTTGGCCGTTACAAGTTGTACTGCTAAAGTAACTATTCCCAATGGGACTGTTACAGCATTCCCAAAGCCTACAATTCTATGAGTCGAATCCCGGATATAGCCCGAGTAATCTCCAAGATGATCGAGCGTCTTTTTAAATAGGATGTTGGTGTAGGCTCCAGTGTCTACCAATAATCTGTGGACCCGTGTTCCCATAATCTTTACGCAGATTACGAGCGAATCGTTGTGCGGAGTTAATATTCCCTCCAAATCACTTTCGGTGAAGGTCAATTCTGCTGTCTGCATGATAGATGGTTTAACTCCCATTTCTTGGACTTGATCGATCGCTCGTAACTCAGCCTTTCTTTTTCGGTTGGAGATTGGTGGTCGTCCATCAGAACATCCTCCTGCGGGACCTGCAGGCTCCATCATGTATAAATCTTCCAACGGACGAGTAGGAATGGTAGGAACTGGTCGTGCTGGTTTATTGTTTTTCTGAGGTTGATCATCCTCATCTTCAGAGTTGTTCTCCCGGACTCTCTTCCCAGGTTGTCTTTTAACAAAGTCAGAAAGTTTGCCCTCCTCGTAAAACCGCCACAGCTGCTTGAGCAAATCTCTACATTCACTCGTAAAGTGCCCCACGCTTTGATGGTAGGCACAATACTTGTTAGGGTTGAGTTTAACGGTGTCTTGACGGATTTTCCATGGAGGGGAGAGCAACTCCTTCTCTTTCACACTTTCATAAACAGTATCGACTGACACTGTTAGCACTTGATTTAATTTTTCCTTGAGCTTTGTCCCTTCAGTGAATGCCTTCATGTTTTTAGGGACTCGATAGTTTGTTACGCCAGGTTTCTTGTTGTTCTCCTTGGGATCAGCTTTGTTCTCCCCCAAGTTTGATTGCAAGGCCTCGTGCATGGAAACGAATATGCCGGCTTGATTTCGAAATTCGGTATAACTTCTTGGGCACTTCAGACGTACCTCCTTCCATAGCTTTGATCCTTTCTTCAACCCGGCCATAACGACAACGGTTTTTGTTTCCTCGCTGACGGGTTCACCTTCTAACAACACCTTGTTGAACCTTTCCATGAATGTCCGATCTGATTCATCGTCATTCTGCTTTAGGTCCGATAATTGATGTTTCTGAGACAAGTACGACCCCGTCGTTGAGAAATGAGAAAGAAACTCTCGGCTTAGTTGAGTGAATGAATGGATAGATGCTGGTGGCATCGCCGAAAACCACTTGTGCACCCGATCCCTCAAAGTTAAGGGGAAGTTTCGGCATTGAGTGGCGTCGCTGGCTCCCACCGAGACCATATAATCTAAATATTTCGTCAGATGAACTCTGGGATCAGCAACTCCGTCATATTGTATGCTTGCCGGGAACTGGACCTTCTTCTGAATCGGGGCTTTCAGAATGACAGGTGATAGTGGTGAGGATGGCAAACTGGTTGTCCCCACACCTCTTTGTTGGTCCAACTGTCCCTGCATGCTCTCCACTGCCCTTCTTAAACTTGATAGCTCATCCAAAGATGCCCCCTGACTTGGAGGCTGTTCGGCGAGCAAAGATACTAACCTTTCTGCTCGCCGCAGTCCCTCACTCGGAGTGGGCAAATCATGGAGCTGTTTTCTAGGGTTGCTCGCCGCATTTGGCCCTAGACGCCTGAAGGCAGATTGAGAGAGTCTCTCATGAACTGATGGGCGTGGTTGCTCAAATGTTGCTCGCCCACGCTCCACTGCCTGGCGAGCAACTTTCTCTTGTTGTTGGGGTTGGCCAAGTCTGTCCTGTGCACTGGAACGGGTAGTTCCATGACTTGACATTGTTGTTCGCACATGAGCAGATTCAGCCTGGGCCTCTCTCGGTTCGACCATCTTTGCTTTGCCTTTGTCCCGCCTAATCTGGGCAATGTCCACTTCGTGTTGTTCGCCCCTGGTTGACCTAGCCCTAACAACTTCTACGGCTCTATCCTTAGGCCTCACTTGTGAAGGCCTATTCTGATCTTGCTGTCTTTGTAGAGCCTGGAGAGCAGCAATGGTTTTGGCCAATTCGTTAGGGTTGTTCGCCAAGGCCTCCATTTCAGGCGGGAGATTATGTGTTATGGCAGTATGTTGCGATCTATTCACATGTCTAGGATTACGATCCTGGTGGTCGGCCGATGAAGCTCGGGTGGGAGATGCTCTCCTTGACAAGCGAGATGCTTGGGTTTCCTTTGATTGAGGCATTCCGAATTAATTTGTCTTTGTTCTTGTGATGAAGAACACCAAGAACACTTTTATTTGAATCTTCAAATATTTTTTGAAACTTTCTTCAAATCTTCAAGTTTTCAACTTGAAGTTCTTGATTAATCACACTGAATCGAAGGTTCGAACCCTCCTTCTAGCGCCAAAATTGTTGGTGATCAAGTTTAATCGATACAATTAGTGACTGTTTAATTCGGTTTAAGACCACTAATCAATTACGTGTGATTGGTTACCACCGTAAATGGTAAATCGAGGATTCGGGTTATGAAATTGTAAACACGAAAGTCGAAATCGTAATAATTTCATATGTGTGTACGTTTTGGTGTATAGGTGTGTGTTTTTGGGAGTGTTTATGAACTTGAACTTGTATTAATAAGCTGGAGAACAACTATTTATAGAGGCTAGCAAGCATGAGGTGTCTCTGACTCTTGGTCTCCCTAGCTTGTATGCCTGACAAGTGTCCTTTGACCTTAGTTTGACCTTATCTAAGCTGAGTCTTAGTTACAAAGTCTTCTTTTGGTCTTATCTCGGACTCATTGTTGTTCGCCTAAGTCGGTTTGACTAATCTTGATTGTTCTTCAACTGAAAGTTGTTCGCCTCTTGAGGTCATGCTTTCGTAGTTGTTCATCTTATTGCTTCGTAGAGCTAGGCTTTGGGACCTTTGTCCTTTGTTCGTCTGCATACACCTTCTCGACTGATTGATGTATCATCCTCTGACAATGTTGTTCGTCACGAATGACTTCATGGTTGATACATATCTGATTTCGAATCTTTTAACCTGTTCATCGGTAAGTTGCTCGTCAGTGGAGCTGTTCGTCATTCTGTTGTTTGTCATTTAGTACACTTTCCAGATTGATTAGCGCACACCCACCTTGATCTTCCTTGCTAATTGTTTAATTATGCTCGCATCATGATGGATGATGTTCGACTGTCAACACCCTCCTTATCCCACATCTGAGGTAAATTATATCACATGATTTATTATCCCATATCCCCAAACAAACGGGCTCTAAGAATTACTCAATAATAATATCTCAAATAATTATTCAGTATTACCCCAAGACTTAGTTACCAATACCCCAAGTTATAATCACCAATACCCCAAGCTTTGATCACCAATACCCGAAGTTATAATCACCAATACCCCAAGTTGTAATAACCAATACCCCAAGTTATAATCACCAATACCCCAAGTTGTAATCACCAATACCCCAAGATTTGATCACCAATACCCCAAGTTGTAATAACCAATACCCCAAGATATAATCACCAATACCCCAAGTTGTAATCACCAATACCCCAAGATTTGATCACCAATACCCGAAGTTATAATCACCAATACCCCAAGTTATAAAACCAATACCCCAGGATATAATAACCAATACCCCAAGATATAATCACCAATAACCCAAGTTTTAATAAGTCTAAAACAGAAAAAGTAGGCCCAACGCAGTCAAACGTTGGAATTTGGGCCCAGGCTTGCGTGCATTACCTTGAGTTCAACTCGAATCTTCGATCCGCTTCCAAAAAGGTATCACAATAGCAATTCTGAGCCCGACTCCAAAAGTTATGCCTGTTTCGATTTCTGCCGACGAGCACCAGTAAGCTGCCCCACATCAGTTGTACAGTGCACGGGAGAACTACTCAACTTCAACAGCTACTGCGACCACCTAATTTCCAATTGTACAAACAATAAAGATAGGAATTACCACATCTCTCACAGACATTTCATCAAACACCTTCCCGCACAACCCCATATCCTGGTTCTGAAATGCAGTAGTTGTAGAGCTTGTGAAAGATATGGCATATCGGTTAAGGCGGTAGAGGAATCAATTGCTTGATTCTGCTGCTTCAGAACGAAATCAGTTAAAATAGAATCGAGGCAATACCAAATATTGGAGGAGGAGAAATAAATCCATGATCATCACATGATTCAATTGTTGTAGTGGCTTGTGTAAAGGAACGAGACGGAGGTCAATTTGGTGCAATAAGAGATGAATCGGGATTTAGATTTGAGGAGAAAAACTCCACTGCATCGCCGTAAACAGGTAGTCGCACCGGAAAGGAAAAGTGCACCAGAGGAAAAAACACCAGTATGAATTATTGTGGCGACCACCGCGTCACCATTAATAGGGGAAGAAGCAGAAGACCGTCAAATCACTGAAAGGAAGAAGAGATGACCCGTTTCTGAGAGGAAGAAGAGATGACCCGCGAGTTTTAATCGGGTCGGCCGACTCGAGAATTTTTTGAATTGGTCAAAATTGATTTTAAATTAGGGTGCAAAATCCAAGTGCATAGTATGCACTTGGATACACCCTAGAACTACTCATATATAAGTATAAAATTGAAGATATTACTAGGGTGAAGTTTATGGAAGTTTTTCCATTTTAAGATTATGGAAGTTATTTTGGAAAAAATAAAAAAAGAAAAGTATGAAAGTAATTGCAGAATAGGGGAAGTATATATATATATTTTTTTTTACTTTAGATGAATAACTTTTTGTTTTTAAGATGTTATCAAGTTTTAAATTGTCTATATTTTGTTTATGTTTCTCATTTTCTTAGGACTTGCTTTACATTTTGAATTGTATAATTTATTTTAAAATTTCAGTATACTCATAATTATGCATACTCAATTTGTAATTTCTTGATCCGCTACTAATGTAATCATTATTGAAACAATTTTTTTACCAACATATCTTTTTAATGATGGAGGACATATATGAAAAATAAATTTTTATTATTATTGAAAAAATTGAACCAAATGCCTCGATTTGGTTTATGGTCGAGCTATATTTGAGTGATTAAATATATGAACTTTTAATTGATCAATAAAAAATTAATGATAAAAAAATTCAGTATATGAGGTGGACTTTTTAGACGTGTTTTGAAGGTACCAGAATAACTCCATTTCACTTGTAAACACCACTTTACTCTGGGATAAAAATACTCCATCACAATTAGGGGAAAAAAGTGAAAACAAGTAAAAATAAATTATTGAATTTATTTTTCAAGATTGTTATCGTCATAATCTTCTAATCAACACAAAATAGTAGATTCGACATCGTTGTTTTTTATTGCTTAAACAAATTAAAAAGGAAGTGAAGAAAAAAAAATTGGACGCACGCAACTAACACGAAAGACCAGTTGATCGGTATATACCTTACCCGACAAAATGGTCCTAAATCAGCGTAAACCGAAACAACGAGAAGATAAGGGGAAAAGTTAAACATACATTATCAAGATCAGCACAGAAAAGAGAATAATTAAGGTAGAGAATGGAATATATAAATGAAATTTATAGAAGAAGGAAGTTAAAATATAGCAGTTGATATTAACAATTTATAATGTAGGATTGAGGTTTAAATTTAAAGAGGCACTGTTTGACAAATCTTAGAGTGCATCCAAGTGCATACTATGTATTTGGAATTTGATCACAATTTAAAATTAATTTTGACTTTTCGCGGGTCTATTGACTGCCCATACAAAATTCGCGGGCCTGTTGACTGCACATACAAAATTCGCGGGTCTGACAACAAATCGGGTCGCAAATGAGTCGTGCGCTTCATACCAACACCCCAAATTATAATCACTAATACCCCAAGTTATAATCACCAAACCCCAAGAAATCACCAATATATACCCCAAGTTATAATCATCAAAACCCCAAGAATTACTCAACAATACATTGAACAATGATATCCGAAAGAATTATACAATAGTACCCCAAGTCTTAATCACCAATACATCAAGTTATAATCACCAATAGCTCAAAAATTACTCAACAATACCCCAAAAATTACTCAACAATATATTGAACATTGATATTCCCAATAATTATTTAGTAGTACCCCGAGTCTTAATCAACAATATCCCAAGCAACAATACCCAAATAAATAATACACTTTTAAATTCTGACTTTGGATAACATATTACAAAATTGTCACCAATACCTCTAATTACTTGGAATATACTTACAATGTGGAGTCATATTATCATATTCTTAAGTGGTGTTAAACAATGCATAAGTTATCTTTTAATTTACTGACAATAATAAACATTCAATTCGCGATGTGCTGTGAATTTCAGTTCGGATAGCATTCCCAATGGGATCGGTTTCGGAGGGTGAGAGAGTCATTTTGGACTGTTCATTTCAACAAACTTTGATCAGGGGCACACCTACGCTTGCACACAGTTGGGAGCCCGTCCATGTCGAAAACCAACCGAATACATCCAGAAGTGATTGAATGCTGGCGATAGATTAGAGAATTAAAGTATAATCGCCGGCGATGCCCTCGGTGTAGCACAAATAAATCGATGTCTCTTTCATTCCCACATATCCCACTTGAACGCTCATGAAGCAAGGGATCCTAAGATTATTGCTTGCATCCGAATCTGAAATTGCAATGAAGAAATGGAGGAGAATGGGAGCAGTTGCACAGAGAAATGAGAGAGAGGAAAAAAAAAAAGAATGTGATTCGGGTTCGGGCGACCCGTTTACTAACCCTGGGTTTGAATAAGTCAAAATTAATTACAAATTGGGGGAAATCCAAGTGCATAGTATGCACTGGGATGCACCCTAAAATCACTCGTATTGTTTTTAGATTAAGTTTTAGGATTAGAATTATAAAATTCTAAAAATTTCTAATTCGATTTCCTTTAAATCCTACGTGATATTATACGAATTTATCTCTTCATTGATTTCATATGTACTTATAAGATAAAAATCTGTTTATTAACAAAATTTTATAATAAGATTTAAAATGTACGCTTGAAATTAAATTTTTAAGATGCATAAGTCTTAGAAAGATAGTTGATTTGCCCCATGTAACAAAAGAGAAGATAAAATAGAGTAGGTTTTATATGGAAATGATTCATGATAAGTTTATTATGAAACTGTTTTAAAATATCATTAATTTCATTAGAAGTATTATTAATCTCATTAAGAGTATCATTAATCTGTGTTTAATTTTTTTTTACAACAATACAATATAATATCACCAACTCAAATTAATAATACTGCTGATGAGATTAATGATATTTTATTTCTTGATAAGCTTATTATGAATTATTTTCTTGTAATACTTTGTCGAGAAAATATTCTATTTTTATTATTCAGTTACAAGAATTAACCGTATGTTATGAATAATTATTAATGAATAATTAGTGAATGTTCATTATGTTTCATTATATATCATAATACACCATTATTGTATTATGCATATACCATTTATTTGACTCGTATGATTAGCTCGGGAGATTAGTCATTTGATAATGGTCCATTAGTTAGTTTACATGTTTAGAGTCGATATATGTGTATAAATAGAGCTTCATACGAGTGCATTTGTAAGATGAAAGTAAGATAGAATACACAAAAAATAGTGATATCCTCTTGACTTGATATGCCCCAAACGTAGTCATTCTTGAAGAACTGGGTAAACAAATGTGTGTTCTTCTCTTCCTTTATTTTTTCATAACACGTTATCAGCACGAATGCTCTACCCATAAGATTCTACGATTAGCACGATTCGGAATTCTTTCGCGAGCGATCATCACTGCAACAAGTCAGGAATATTATAATTCACAAACATGGTGTCACTTGGTAATGTGTACATTTTTTCTTATGATGACTTCAGTATATGTGTTCCTAATATTTAATTATTACATATATAACTTAATTTACAATTGTTTGAGACTATTCTCATGATATTTTATTATTATTATTTGATTAGTTAATAATTGTGATTCCTATGTTTTTAATATAATAATTTTTATTTATCAAAATCAGATTGAAGTTATTCAATTCAATTATTTTGATGATATCATATTGACGTGACATTTTGTGTCAATAGAATTAGAAATATATAAATTTCTTACATGCCTGCTTAATTACAATTTGTGCTTCATGATTTAGACTTATATATTCTTATGCATCTATTAAGTTTTTAACTTATCTATGATGAATCACTTTTATTACGCCCGATATTAACTACCCGATCCATCGGGTATCGGACATGAACCCACTTACTGTAGCGGGCTCGGACGAGAGTAATCCGCCGCCTGGACAAGAAGGCGGGCGGGGAACGAGAGGCTACCCGACGCGGACCTCCGGGAGCTGCCGGGCAGGGTACTTAAGACCCCCAGGCCCAGGTATCAGGCGGCCAGCGACGAGCTCCGAGGCAGACGCTCTACCCGCCTACCCGTGAAAGAACTACCAAGGTACTCGCGCCCTGAACCGTCACCCGGGTACCCGTCTGCCCGACCCCAGGCCGCTCCAACTATGAGAGGACGTCTAGTGCCATCAGTCCAGAGGATATGACAGGGTCAAGGGGGGCAGTTGGGGCTAAGTCCCATCATCTCAGGAGAGGCAGTGCCATGTGGCATCTTCTCATTGGCTCGTAGGGAAGGCTGTAGCCACTCATTGCCTTCCAGCTAGGAGTAGGGAGGCCCACAGGCCCACCAACCAAATATGGGGAAACCCACCTTGTACACTATAAATAGGATCTTTAATGCCCAAATGTAACACATCACATTTATTACAAACATAATCTTGAGAGCTCATTTACTCTCATATTTATTGCTTCCAGTCATTATACTTTATAATTCCTACCCGCTGGAACTCGACGGCGAGATCCTCACGAAATCGCTGTCAACATTTTGGCGCTAGAAGGAGGGTCGGCTAATATCGAAGTACACTCGGTTTCGATCATCTAGTCACCTCGAACAGAACCTCATTAGTTTTCATTCCAAAAATGACCACTTCGAAAGCTACACGAACCCAGCAACAAGTCGAAGATATCGGTGAAACTGCCACTCCGGCTCCGGCCACGGCGGAAACTCTCCAAGGACCTTTCGAGTTCTTATCGGCGATAAGAACTCCGGAAGACCTCTAGGCTGCAAGGGCAATGATCGAACGCCGCCAGGCCGAGATCGACGCCGCTCCTATCCACACTCATCGACCCGGAAAGGAGCCAGCCCGGACCAGGGCCACCAGCCAGCCACGGCAGGAGCAAGAGGCGGCCAGGAGGGCCGCCAGTAACCCGCGGCCTCAGAACCTAAAGAGGCGCCTCGACGAGGAGGCCGACTCTCAGCGAGTTTCTCACCGGCCTGCGGGATCGGTCTTCTCCAGACTAGGATCCCAGGCTCGGGGAGCTGCCCGTCCTTGCGAGTCCAACGCCAGCTCCAGACCCCGGGATCGAGAACGGGTACGATCTCCCAGGCGTCACAACGACGCGGTCCCGAGGCCGTCGGTCCGTGACCGCCTGGGGGACAACCCTCGTCCCCGTTCTCCCCCAGCGGCCGACAGCGCTCTGACCGCTATCTTGAAGAAGGTCACGGACCTCGAGGCCAAGCTCGAGAGGCGGGACGGGCAACACCATGTCGCCCACATGCCTAACTCCCCTCTCGCCGACATACTGGTACGGGCCCCTGCCCAACCAAAAATCAACGTGGCCGCCGTGGGCCAATATAACGGGGAGACGGACCCCGTCACCCATCTTAGCAAATACTCCACCTACATGATCTCCATGGGGGCGACGGATGCCACCCAGTGCAGGATGTTTCCATTAACCCTAGGTGACAGAGCTCACCGATGGTACTCCTCGCTTCCCGCGGGGAAGGTGGTTTCGTTCCACCAGCTAGGGGAACTGTTCTTGGAACACTTCTCCTCGATGGCGCCACGTCTTGCCGGTGCCAATTGCATGGCCAACTTGGCCCAGGGAAAAGACGAGACGGACCGGGCGTATATCGACCGGGTAGACCGCATCATCATGGAAGGCGAGCCCGTCGGTGACGAGGTCAAACTCGTCGGCATCATAGGCGGGCTCCGCCTAAAGACAAAATTGTGGAAATCGATGAACAAGGACTATCCCAAGTCCTACGCGGAGTTCCGGCAGCGAGCCGGAAAGATCATCTATAAACCGGACATCCTGGCACAGCGACTGGGCGAGAGCGTCCCTGCCGAGAAGGAGAAACCACGCGCCCAAGCAGGCACCACATCGAGCTGAAGGAACTTTTCCTACCGCGCCCCCCAGCCTTTCAAACCCTTCAATTCCGTCGAGGTGAAGCTGGCCGAAAAATTATCGGCCACCCTGGAGTACGTCTACGTGCAAATCCGGGACAAGAATATGGTGCCCAAGGCACAGCCGTGGGTCCACAAACCAGAGGTGCAGCTCAACCCCAACAAATATTGCCACTACCATCAAACCGTCGGGTACAACACAAGTGAGTGATGCGACCTCCTGAAACAGCTCTGGCAACTCTTCGAGGAGGGGAAGCTGGAGGAGTTCGTGAAGAGGCCTGCGGCTAGGCCGGAGGCTCAAGCTACTGCCCACCCCGTGGAGCCAAACCGGGAGGCAGCCCTCATATGCCCGCTGATGCCAAAGCATCAGGCCCGACGCGCGGTCAACATGCTCTCCCCGGTGGGAGGTTTCACGCCCACCTCGCTCTCCAACCGCAGGCAGAAGAGCGAGCTGCGGGCAATGGATAATGTCCACCAAATCACCATGCCGGTCAACATGACAGTAAGAGAGATGGACCTCCTCGTCTTCAGGGAGGAGGATCGCACTGGGGTCATCTACCCGAACCATGACGCCCTGGTCGTGTCCGTCAACATCATGGGCATCACCGTCCATCGCATGCTCGTCGACAATGGGGCTTACTGCAACATCCTCTTCAAAGCCGCATTCGACCAGCTGGACAGCTCCTTTGAGAAGTATGTGGAGCCGTGCAACCAGGTCATCAAGGGCTTTGGAGATGCCACGGTGAAACCCTACGGGATAGTTAGGCTAGCCGTAGAATTAGTTTCTAGTATAGACGCTGAGGTTAAGGCTTCGAAACAGCTCGACTTTATTATTGTCGACCAGCCGTCAACCTATAACGGGTTTCTCGGCAGGCCATTCGAGCACGAGTTCGAAGCCACCGCCTCAGCATTCTATTATTGTATCAAATTCCCAACCCCCTCCGGGAAGGTTGGGACTCTTAAGGTAATCAGAAAATGGCACGCGGGTGTTTAGCGTATATCGATTCTATTTCAAATTCCACAAATTTAGATTATATCTGCACAGTCGGGGAGGGAGACATGGAAATAGACGAAGAAATCCCACCCACTGCCCGCCCAATGGAAGAAGATCCACAAAATACTGAAAACTCTCAAGTCGACCTCGAGCCCAGGCTCGGGTACGAACCCATGGAGATCGACAACACCCTGACAGGGCAGATCGACGATCCTCGCTACGGCGAGCGGGGAGCCAGTCCGATCGAAAAATTGATTTCGGTCACAATGAAGAATCGGCCGGAAGTAAGTGTCCAACTCGGTTCATCGATGTCCGACGAGATGCGGGCAACGATGACCGCATTTTTAGAAAAAAAATTTAGACGTGTTCGCATGGTCCCACGAAGACATGGTCGGGATCGATCCAGCCGTATGTTCACACTAATTGCACATTGATCCATCCCGCAAGCCAATCTCACAGAAGAAGAAAATTCGGCCCAGACAAGTACGCGGTCATTGCCACTGAAGTCAAAAAGCTGCTCGACAACAAGCTTATCGGGATGGTCGACCCCGACGACAAGCCCCAATGGGTATCCAATGCTGTCCTAGTCAAGAAGAGCAACAACACCTGGCGGCTGTGCATCGACTTCACGGACCTGAACAAGGCATGCCCCAAAGATCACTTCCCGATGCCACACATCGACCATCTGGTGGACAGCACGGCCGGGCACGAGATGCTCACTTTCATGGATGCATTTGCCGGCTATCACCAGATCCCGATGGCCGCAGACGACCAGAAACACACCACTTTCCTCACCGAGAAGAACATGTACTTCTGGAAGCGGATGCCATTCAGGCTCATGAACGCAGGGGCAACCTACCAAAGGCTGGTCAACCACATGTTTCACGACCAAATCGGGACGACCATAGAAGTATATATCGACGACATCATCGTTAAGAGCGAGAAGAAAGAAGACCACCTCACTCACTTAGCCGAAACATTCGAAATCTTGAGGAAGTATCGGATGAGGCTCAACCCGAAAAAGTGCAGTTTCGGCGTTGAGTCGGGCAAGTTCTTGGGGCACATGGTTAGCCAGCGAGGAATCGAGGCAAACCCAACCAAAGTACAGGCGATCCTCGATATGAGCCCTCCCCGCACGGTGAAGGAGGTGCAGAGGGTGACGGGCAGTCTGGCCGCTCTCAGCCGTTTCATCTCCCGCATGGGGGACCGATGCAAACCATTATTCGACAGCATGCGGAAGGGAAAACTAAACTGGACACCCCAGAGCCAGCTCGCCTTCGATAACTTGAAGGCATATTTATCAAACGCTCAGGTGTTAGCCAAACCCGTCCCCGGCGAGAAGCTTTTCCTATACTTGGCGGCCTCAGACTCGGCTCTCAGAGCCGTGCTAGTGCGGGCTGAGGGGCAGGCACATCTGCCGATCTACTATGTCAGCCAGACACTCCACGACGCCGAGCTACGGTACCCACCCTTGGAAAAATTAGCTTACGCGCTAGTAATGAGTGTGCGCAAGTTACGCCCATACTTTTTCGATCACCAAGTAGAAGTACTGACCACGATGCCACTTCGTCAAGTGCTACATCGACCGGATACGGCGGGCAGGTGCCTCAAGTGGGCAGTGGAGGTCGGGCAATTCAGAGTCACATACGCTCCTCGAACATCCATCAAAGGCCAGGCCATGTCCGACTTCATAGTCGAGCTCACCTACCCGGAGGCGATGTCCAAGATCGAGCAGCCGCCGTGGAAGATGTACGTTGACGGATCCTCCACAACTTTGCGGGCAGGCGTGGGAATTATTCTTCTCAGCCGGTCCGGTCAGTCGTTTACGACAGCCATCAGATTCGGTTTTCACGCGACCAACAATGAGGCCGAGTACGAAGCATTAATCAACGGCTTGGAAATGGCCATGGCCATGGGAGTGAAGAGGCTCCAAGTCTACAGCGACTCACAGCTAGTTACATGCCAAATCTCAGGAGAATACGAGGCACGCAGCGACAGGATGTTGGCCTACCAAGGATTAGCCAAGAACCTCCTCGAAAAATTCGATCAAGTCTACATAGAGGTGGTACCCCGACTCGACAACACTCAAGCAGACGCCCTTGCCCGACTTGCAACTTCCGAGGGGGCAGCCGACATGTCGCAAATCACAGTCATTTACCTGACCGCTCCTTCGAGCTCGAACCAGCGGGTGACCAATCTGGGGCAGGAGGAGGACAGCTGAATGACTCCCATTCTGAAGTACCTCCGCGACGGCCAACTCCCGGACGATCGAGTAGCGGCAAGACAGTTACAGCTTCGGGCGGCACGGTACACGATCATCGGGGGCCAGTTGTACAAGTGAGGCTTCGCCCTACCCCTCCTAAAATGCATAACGCCGGGGCAGGAAAGGAGGATCTTGGTGGAAGTCCACGAGGGGCACTGCGGGAACCACGCCGGCGGTCAGGTGTTCGCCCAGAAAGTTATCCGGCAGGGATATTTCTGGCCCACTCTAAAGAAGGATGCGATTAACTATGCGCGGGCATGCTACAAGTGTCAAGTCTATTCGCCAGCAATCCACCAAGCACCAACCGAACTCACCTTGATTAGGCGTGAAATTGTCATGATTCGTAGCGAGAAACGCCCTAGTTTTGGTCGAGTTTATAGAGTATTTGGAGTCAAATGAGTATCATTTTTATAAAATTATTAATTTGTCTCTTTGG
Organism: Ballota nigra; assembly: GCA_947034835.1. Taxonomy (NCBI): domain Eukaryota; kingdom Viridiplantae; phylum Streptophyta; class Magnoliopsida; order Lamiales; family Lamiaceae; genus Ballota; species Ballota nigra. The sequence continues at coordinate 42,399,061 of OX344727.1, forward strand.
TTTTCATAGATGGATAGAGGGCGAAAAGAGGAGTTCGTAGGACTTTGAATCGACTCAAACGGATGCCCGGATGAGAAGATATTGAAGAAATACGATTGGTATTAGTGCGGACGAGGAAAAGTATCATTTGGAAGGATTAGAGATCGCTCGAGCGCATTGCTCGAGCGCCACCGCTCGAGCGCCTTACTCGAGCGCGCAAACGTACAGAACAATTCTTGCGCTCGAGCAGCTCGAGCGCCACCGCTCGAGCGAATTGCTCGAGCGCCCAAAAACATACAGAGAAGATTCAGCGCTCGAGCAGCTCGAGCGCGACCGCTCGAGCGAATGCATCATTCGAGCTACACAGCTCGAGCGGGACCGCTCGAGCGTTTTGCTCGAGCGCCCATATACTTTTGCCTCCGGATGCGTATTTTCGGCCCATTAATTCCCGTTTCGACCCGTGCCTATATATACCTCGTCCAAACACGTTTTGAAGGATCCCCAACTTTTAGAAATAATTTTAGACTTAGTTTTGGAGAGGAAGGAGACGAGCGAGCTTTATTTACGTATTGTTGAGGTTTTTCTTACGAATTCTTCGTTTAATTTTGTTTCTTCGTTTCTTTTCTTCAGTTCTATTACGTTAAATACTTTAGACTCCGTTTAATTAATTTAATTTCAGTTTTTAGAATTTCTTTCTTTCAAACCCTAGTTTATGTTTATTATTTTCTTCGTTCAATTCATTATGTTTATGTTCGTTGTTTCTTCTATTGCTTTTATTTTTGTTATAACCATGTCCGGCTAAAACCCTTGCGTGCTTGGGTTAGGATGAACTCGTAGAAGTAGGATGTGGGTACGTAATTAGGGTAATTCGTGACATTAGTTTTAATTCTCTTAATTAATGAATTCTTATAATTAATCTTAACTCTACCTTAGAATTTCGTACGAAAGTGTTAGAGAGAGGACGACCGCATCACTCAATAACAATTAGTAGTCTTAACGAGAAGGTTTAGGAAAGGTTAATTCATCTACCGGTTTAGCGAAGGAGGACGACCGCATCACCTTAGTTAAATTAGGGTCTCATTAATTAAGCACAGTTCATTAACTTGTTAGTGGATTAATGAAGTCGATTGCTAGGATAAAGTATTAGGGTGAGAAATCTTGAGCTTTCATTCTACGATCTTTTACTTTGGTTAATTCTTGTTTGTCACGATTACTTTGATTATGTACCTGCTCCGTTAGTATACGTAGGGATTCCTATCTTAAGCATCACCATCTCCCATTAGAAAACAACCTTAGTTAATTTGTTTCTTACGTTCTTTAGTTTAATTAGTTTACTTTAGTCTTTTAATTAATCTTTGAAAAACCCAAAAAAACATTACACTCATATTAACTACGACGCGTAGATCTTCAGGGATCTATTCGCATATACACCATCCCTTGGGTTCGATAATACTTGGTCATTATACTTACTGTTACTACAGTGAACCCGTTCTCTTGCGGGTAAGCGACTAGTAGAAGTTAGTAAAATTGCTTCAAGTCAATGGCGCCGTTGCCGGGGATGGCGTTGTATGCTTTTGAATAGGACTTGTAGATAGCTTAGTAGTTAGTAGTGGGTGATTTAATTTCTGTTTTTATTTTTATTTTTTTTATTCAATCGGCAGTTGCGTTTTGACCTTTCTGCTAGTGTGTCAGGTTTATGAAAACACGCTCACAAGGCAATACGAGCTAAGAGAGAATACCGTTGGACCCTGAGACAATAGCCAGAAGGAACCGAGCCTTCTTGAGAAGGATGAACGCTGCCGACTTAGGGAAGGAACCAATGGACATCAATAATGAGTTGGACGATGCTGCCAACGATTTCAATCAGGCAGTAGACCGAGTTGAAGGCACTGGAGTTAGTGGTAGCCAGAATCAAATTCCATTAGGGGATAGCCAGAGCCTAAACCCGGATACACGAAACGTAGGGAACCCAGCTCAGAACCTTGTCCATAATCCTCATAACCAAAACCCTGCTTACCCACAAAACCCAAATAACCCTTTTAACAACCCAGTATACCAACATTACCCATATCCACCTTATCCTTACCCACCATATCCATATCATCCACCCCCAGTCTACAACCAACCACCTGTTTACCCACCACCACCCCAACAAGTACCAGTACCTGCTGCTAATCCTCAACACGTTCCTCAGAACGTAGATCACAATATTGCTATTCGAGGGAGGTTCGCAGCGCAGCCACAGCGGTACTATGATGGAGTGGCTTTGCCTCCTGTTGAGGCGAACAACTTCTCGATATCCCCAGGGATTTTAAAGCTGCTGACCGAGAATCAGTTCAAAGGGGTGATCGGGAAGGAGAATCCTCACACACATCTGAGGAGCTTTCTCATGATAGCCTCAACATTCAATTACAATGGCATGTCTGAAGATGCCAAGAGGCTAAGGCTGTTCCCATTCTCACTGACGGGAATAGCCAAGGAGTGGTATGATAATACGCTCCCGCGGGGAGGTATTACCACTTGGGCCGAGCTCGAGCGTCTGTTCCTCGAGCGATTCTACCCTCCATCTAGGACGATCAAGGCTAGAATTGAGATCTCGTCCTTTCGCCAGAAGTCTGGAGAGGATTTACGCCAAGCGTGGGAGAGATACTCGAACATGCTGATAGAGTGCCCGCAGCACGGGTACAATGAGGGGGATATTATGGCATTCTTCTACAGTGGTGCCAACAAGACCGGGCAAGACCATTTAGACGCCTGTGCGGGTGGAGCATTCCTCAATCAAGGCATAGAGAGGTGTAGAGAGATCGTTGACAACATTGTCACGAATGCCGGTGCTTGGAGTGGAGATGCAGATTTTCAGAGAGTGCATCAGGTTGAGGAGGGAGAAGGAACGAGAAGGCTGCTGATGGCCATGATGGAAAAGATCAACAACCTCGAGTTGGGGAAGAGTTTGGTTGGAGAGCATGCAGAAGAGAATGAGAGAGTAGACCAACCCAGTGGACAGCAAGAGGTAGCCAATTACATGGGAGGTCCATATTACAATCAGAATGGCTACCAAGGTGGTAATCAGTATGGAAGGCCTTCTTATGGCCAACCATTTGTGCCTCCAGGCCCTCAGCCACTTCAAAATCAATGGAGGAACACACAAGGAGTTCAAGGAGGCCAGCAGCCTCCTCAAAACACATGGAGGAAGAATGATAATTTTTCTTATGCTAACCCAAAAGCTGGTGTTACTGTTCCTGCAGGTGTTGATCCGGGGTCTAAACCTCCTGGTGGAGAAGGCGGTGCATCAACCGAGGAGATGTTGAGAGCGATCCTTCAGAAGGTGGAGGAAGGGAGCAAGCGGTTGTCATCCTTGGAATACGATGTGAAGGAGTTGCACAAGAAGGGTGATCAACGTGATCAAGAGCTCCAGAAGATGAACGTTGAGTGGACTAGAACTCAACAAGAGAACAATCGAAGGTTCACCTCTTTAGAGCTCCAGATGAGCCAGATTGCAAAATCAGTGAATAGAATGCCGGAGGGGAACCCGAAAGAGCAGTGCAAGGCGATCCAGCTAAGAAGTGGAACCAACTACGAAGGTCCTCAGATACCTGCTGATTCTGAGACGCCCCAAGTTGAGAAGGGGATTGAGAAGCATGAAGATATGGATGAGTCCCATCAAGACAAAGACCTTGAGGAGGTTGAGAGAGTTCCTAAGTGGAAAAAGGCAAAGGAAGCAAGGGAGAAAGTGAAAGAAACAGAAAGAGATGAATGGGGGGTACCCAAATCGGTGATACCTATCCCATATCCACAGCGCTTCATGAAAAAGAAGCTTGATGAGAAATTCTCTAAGTTCCTTGATGTTTTTAAACAATTGCATATTAATATCCCTTTTTATGATGCTTTGGAACAGATGCCGCACTATGCGAAGTTTCTGAAGGACTTGATCGCGAAAAGACGGCGAGTGGATGAGCCGAAGTTGGTGCAGCTGAACCACGAGGTGAGTGCATTAGTGCACAAGGCGCTGCCACCGAAGCTGAAAGATCCCGGGAGCTTCACGATCCTATGTGATATTGGGAACGGGATCAAGAAGGGAGCGTTGTGCGACCTCGGGGCGAGCATTAATTTGATGCCACTATCGCTTTTCAAGAAGTTGGAAGGTGGTGAACTTCAACCCACAATGATGACACTTCAACTTGCCGATCGGTCTATTACTCGACCTCAAGGTGTGGTTGAAGACGTCCTAGTGAGAGTTGGAGATCACATTTTTCCAGCCGACTTTGTAGTGCTAGAGATGGAGGAAGATGAGCACGTACCCCTGATCTTGGGAAGACCGTTCTTAGCTACGGCGGGGATGGTGCTAGACATGGCGAATGGGAAGATCACGTTGAAGGTTGATGATCAAGAAGTGAAGATCTCCCTATATGAAGCCATGAAGCACCCGAAGGAGGATGAGAGCTTGTATTGCATGGATGCAATTGATCCTCGTGTTGAAGACACGCATTCTCTCCCTAATCCATCTCATATTCATGATTTTGCTAGTCCTTCAATTGATAATTTAACCCATGAGAGTTATGATCTTGATTATTTTGATAGGGATAAAGTGAAGAAGTTGAAGGATGAAGAGGTGAAGAAAGTGGACGTGGTCCAGTTAGACGGGAAAGGAGGAGTTAAGAAGAAAAAGTCCAAACTCAAGAAATTGTTTAGTAAGACTCCTCCAGATAGAGGCAAGAAGGAGTTGAGACCCATAACACTTGGGGATGAGAAGAGAGCAAAAGGGCTCATGATGGTGGGGCATCAAGGAAAGGAGTTCAAACACCACTCTTATGAGAGTAAGGGAGGTAAATTTGAGTATGATGTCCCATAAGCTCCTTTGAGCACGGTCCGGCATGAGGACCTTAAAAATAGCGCTGAATGGGAGGCAACCCATTTTTATTTGCTTTCATTTATTTTTAGTGTCTTTTTATATTATTAGGGAATATTTTGAGTCGTATGTTTAACCTCGTACTTGAGAGTTTTTTTTTGTAGGCTTGTCTCTAAAGGAGTAAAGGTATCATGGAGTTATTTAGATTGAAGGAACCAACTTGAGACAAGGGAGTGTGCAAAGCTATTGAGAGAAATTGAATTATTTGGTTGAGGTAACCCACAACCCCAAACTTAGACCTCTAGCAAGGTCGAAGTTTGGGGGGGTGGAGTTTCTTTTTATGATTACATTGCACATGCATGCACGCCCTTATCTTTGAGTTGAGTTTGATTGATTATTGGTGCCTTGAGATGCTCCTTGGGCTATTATTAATTTGTTTTGTTACTCAATATTTTATGCCTATCAATCACCTTATGCTTGTTGATTGCTATCTTTGAGTATGATTTGATGAGTAGGGTGAATTGTGAAGTTGAGTTAAGAATTCTTTTGTGTGAGTGTTTGAGTTTGAGCTGATTTGAGAAAGAACTTGTATGCTTGTAAATTTTTCTTTTGAGTACTTGTGTGATGAGTGTGAGAATTCACTAGGACTAGCATGGATGTGAAAGCTGTGAGATTTGAGCCTTACGAGATTTAAATGCATGAATTAATCTCTTCGTTTGTGAGTGAATCATCACCTTAGAGGATGCTAGAACTTGCATGTGCTCTTGCTTCTTGATTGTGTCTAGTTTGATATGCCGAATGTGATCTTAGGCCATCTTTGATTTAATTGAGTCACTTAGCCAAAATTTTCTTTACCAATGACATTGATCCCTTGTTAGCCCCTTTGAGCCTATAGCCTATTTTATTTGCTAGCACATATGAACACTATTCCAATTCCTAAGCCTTTTTGTCCCAATTTGAGTGGAGAATAGGAAAGTGTGAATGTGAAGGGAGTGAATTGAGTTGAAAAAGGAAAAGGTTGTTTGTTGAGTGAATATGAGAAGAAGGGTGTGAATGAGATTTGAGTTGTGGGAAAGAAAACAAAAAATTTGAGAATGAGCAAAAGAAAAATTGAGCTCATGTGTTTGTGCGAAAAAAAAAAGAAAAAAAAGTGATTGAAAAAAAAGTGAAAGAGTGAGAAAAAAAAAATTGAAGTGTTGAGAGTAGTGGAATTAAAGTGTATTGATTGCAAATGTTGAAGTGATTCTGCTCCTAATCTCAAAGTGCCAAAGTTGATTTTTCTGTTCTCCATTCACTTGAGTCACTTACCCCATATTGTTATCCCACCTGTCCAAAGAGCCTACATTACAACCTTGAGAAAAGTCCTTTTTGATTCGGCATTGATTTCTAGAGTATGGTCGGAGGTGAGAGTGCTTACAAGCCTATGGCTGCCAATATGTGTGATTGATTGATTGAGTGAGTCCCTTAAACACTGTTATACACTTGTGAGGGAGTGAAACACACCATTGAGTGCACATCCATGCTTGATCTTGGTGTTTCTTGTTATTGTTGCATGAGTACGATAAAAGAAAGTGAGTGAGTATACGGGTGATTGATCTTTGAAACTCGAGTTCAATTACTTGCATGATTTGATTCTTGATTCATTCCTAATAATTTCACTTGACTTATTATTTCATTGCTTGGGGACAAGCAATATGGTAAGTTTGGGGGGGTTGATTAGGCGTGAAATTGTCATGATTCGTAGCGAGAAACGCCCTAGTTTTGGTCGAGTTTATAGAGTATTTGGAGTCAAATGAGTATCATTTTTATAAAATTATTAATTTGTCTCTTTGGTTTTCATAGATGGATAGAGGGCGAAAAGAGGAGTTCGTAGGACTTTGAATCGACTCAAACGGATGCCCGGATGAGAAGATATTGAAGAAATACGATTGGTATTAGTGCGGACGAGGAAAAGTATCATTTGGAAGGATTAGAGATCGCTCGAGCGCATTGCTCGAGCGCCACCGCTCGAGCGCCTTACTCGAGCGCGCAAACGTACAGAACAATTCTTGCGCTCGAGCAGCTCGAGCGCCACCGCTCGAGCGAATTGCTCGAGCGCCCAAAAACATACAGAGAAGATTCAGCGCTCGAGCAGCTCGAGCGCGACCGCTCGAGCGAATGCATCATTCGAGCTACACAGCTCGAGCGGGACCGCTCGAGCGTTTTGCTCGAGCGCCCATATACTTTTGCCTCCGGATGCGTATTTTCGGCCCATTAATTCCCGTTTCGACCCGTGCCTATATATACCTCGTCCAAACACGTTTTGAAGGATCCCTAACTTTTAGAAATAATTTTAGACTTAGTTTTGGAGAGGAAGGAGACGAGCGAGCTTTATTTACGTATTGTTGAGGTTTTTCTTACGAATTCTTCGTTTAATTTTGTTTCTTCGTTTCTTTTCTTCAGTTCTATTACATTAAATACTTTAGACTCCGTTTAATTAATTTAATTTCAGTTTTTAGAATTTCTTTCTTTCAAACCCTAGTTTATGTTTATTATTTTCTTCGTTCAATTCATTATGTTTATGTTCGTTGTTTCTTCTATTGCTTTTATTTTTGTTATAACCATGTCCGGCTAAAACCCTTGCGTGCTTGGGTTAGGATGAACTCGTAGAAGTAGGATGTGGGTACGTAATTAGGGTAATTCGTGACGTTAGTTTTAATTCTCTTAATTAATGAATTCTTATAATTAATCTTAACTCTACCTTAGAATTTCGTACGAAAGTGTTAGAGAGAGGACGACCGCATCACTCAATAACAATTAGTAGTCTTAACGAGAAGGTTTAGGAAAGGTTAATTCATCTACCGGTTTAGCGAAGGAGGACGACCGCATCACCTTAGTTAAATTAGGGTCTCATTAATTAAGCACAGTTCATTAACTTGTTAGTGGATTAGTGAAGTCGATTGCTAAGATAAAGTATTAGGGTGAGAAATCTTGAGCTTTCATTCTACGATCTTTTACTTAGGTTAATTCTTGTTTGTCACGATTACTTTGATTATGTACCTGCTCCATTAGTATACGTAGGGATTCCTATCTTAAGCATCACCATCTTCCATTAGAAAACAACCTTAGTTAATTCGTTTCTTACGTTCTTTAGTTTAATTAGTTTACTTTAGTCTTTTAATTAATCTTTGAAAAACCCAAAAAAACATTACACTCATATTAACTACGACGCGTAGATCTTCAGGGATCTATTCGCATATACACCATCCCTTGGGTTCGATAATACTTGGTCATTATACTTACTGTTACTACAGTGAACCCATTCTCTTGCGGGTAAGCGACTAGTAGAAGTTAGTAAAATCGCTTCAAGTCACACCTCAATCCTGAGCCTGTGGCCGTTCACAAAGTGGGTGATCGACCTCATTGGTCCATTGCCTACAGCCCCGGGCAGCGTCAAATACGCAATTGTCGCCGTGGATTACTTCGCCAAATGGGCGGAGGCAGAGTCATTAAAAACGATCGACCAGGAGCATGTCATTAGGTTCATCTGGCGCAACATAATCTGTCGATTCGGCCTCCCACAGATAATCATTTCGGACAACGGGAAACAGTTCGACGGGTTGGAGATGGAGAGGTTCTGCCTGAAGCACAAAATCAAGAGGCTGTTCTCGTCACCCTACCACCCCGAATCAAACGGGCAGGTCGAGGCAGTAAACAAAATAATCAAGCACACACTGAAGGCAAGGTTGGAGGAGAGCAAGGGAACATGGGCGAGCAAGCTGCCTGAAGTATTATGGTCATACAGAACAACTTGTCGCACCGCAACCGGGGATACTCCTTTCGCTCTGGCTTTCGGGACGGAGGCAGTCATCCCGGCCGAGGTCATCATCCCAAGCCTCCGCACCTCGCAACCCGTGAGGACCGGGAACGACCAAGCTATGCTAAACGAGTTGGACCTGCTGGAGGAGAGAAGGCTGTCCGCCGAACAAAGAAACATAGCTTACAAACGCCGGGCTGAAAGATACTTCAACTCGAAAATCAAAATCAGAGAGTTCGAAGCCGGGGACCTGGTGCTTCGAAGGACGGTCGGGCAGCCCAAAGGGGCATTTGGTCCGAATTGGGAGGGACCCCTAAAGATCTCCAGACGCCTAGCCAACGGAGCCTACGAGCTAGAAAGCCTTGAGGGCAACCCGTCCCAATACCCTTGGAACGCTCCCTACTCAAAAGATACTATCAGTAACGGCGAAATAGTTTAGCCTGCATCGTCGCGACAAGCGACCTCAATGTAATCGCTCTTCGAGCACAAAAGTTATAATCAATAAAAGTGATTGTTAACTCAATCCCATCTTCGTGAAGTCGCTGCCCGTCTATCGGCTAAAGCACTTCACTCATTAATCGTTTGGTTAAGATTATTTAAGCGATTGTTAATTCAGTCCCATCTTCGTGAAGTCGCTGCCCGTCTATCGTCTAAAGCACTTCACTCATTAATCATTTGATTAAGTTATTTAAGTGATTGTTAATTCAATCCCATCTCCGTGAAGTCGCTGCCCATCTATCGGCTAAAGCACTCCACTCATTAATCCAACCGGGTTAAGATTATTTAAGCGATTGTTAATTCAGTTCCATCTTCGTGAAGTCGCTGCCCGTCTATCGGCTAAAACACTTCACTCATTAATCATTTGGTTAAGTTATTTAAGCGATTATTGTTAATTCAATCACTACTAATTCAATTATCAAACCAAGTTCAAGGAGACAAGAACGAAAGTGAAATAAACAAGAAAGATGATTTCATTAAAAAGTTCTGGAAAGAGAAAAGTACAAACGGCCAGCGGCCAACAAACTTAACAAAACAAGAGAGAAAAAGAAGAGAGTTCACGGGGCTGCCTCGTCCACCACTCACGGGTCCTCGTTCGCCTCTTCGTCAGCCAGCGGATAGATGAAGGTCGCCGGGTCACCGAGGAACGACAGATCCAGCCCGCGGTCGACCAAGTCCTTCAAAGTGATGTCATAGTCCGGGGAGGGAGGATTGGACTCGACATAACTCCTCAGGTCCGCCAAAGGCCCGGAGTAGTCGGCCTCGGGATTCCGACGGAGCAGAGAGCGGATCGAGTCGGCGTAGGCATCCGGCCAACTCATTCTTAGCGACCAGTCGGGCACGCTCAGCTTCCAGGCGCGTTTCGGCCTCCGCCGCAAGGGCCTCCTTGGCTTGGCGGACTTCTTCAGCCATCCTCGCCTCAGCTTCGGCGAGCGCCCTCTGCTTCTCCTCTTTTAGCTCCGCCCGGCTCCTACGGGCCACCTCCAGCTCCTCCCAGAGCTTCTTGTTCTCTTCGTCCAGCCGAGCGGCCTCGTCGCGCTTGGCCTGGAAGTTGGCTTTGTAAGCGGCCAGGGTCCGCGCATCCCGCTCGTAGTCGAGCATGATGCCCTCCAGAGCAATCACATCACGGGAGGCTCTGATAGCAGCAGATCGAAGGCGGTCAGGTACGGAGACAGTCCGGGAGGCCTTCTTGCAGTTAGTCGTCCAGGAGCGGGGCAGGTTCACCACTGCCCGACGAATCTCCTCCGGCCAAGATTCCGGGACGGCCTCAGCATAGGGAGGATCCTGCGAGCGCAGGAACTGGAGAACCTCAGGAGGGGACAGGGGGTCAGACCTACAGAACGTCGGGGTAACGGGTTAAGGAAAATGAAAATCACAAGAAAGACAGGAAACGACGCGGGAGAAACACTTACGTGAGGTGGTTGCCCCAGCCGAGGAAGGAGAAATCGCTTCAATCGCAAGAGGCGGAGGCCGGTCCTCCAAGGGTCGCCTCGACGGTACCGGCTATCAGCCCGCCGCTGGCCGGATCCACATTCACGGTCACCATAGCCGGGTCAACCGACGTTTGACCCTCCACCCGGGCCAGTTTCGACGACCGTTGGCCGTCCGTCGGGGAGGAGGTGGTCGGGGGCGCCGGGGTCGCGGGTGGACTACGGATCACCACCCCAGTGGCGCGAACAGCTCCCCGCTTCGCCAGCTTCGCCATGGCACTCTTCTTAGGGGAGGTTGTAGCCACTCATTGCCTTCCAGCTAGGAGTAGGGGGGGCCCACAGGCCCACCAACCAAATATGGGGAAACCCACCTTGTACACTATAAATAGGGCCTTTAATGCCCAAATGTAACACATCACATTTATTACAAACATACTCTTGAGAGCTCATTTACTCTCATATTTATTGCTTCCAGTCATTATACTTTATAATTCCTACCCGCTAGGAACTCGACGGCGAGATCCTCACGAAATCGCTGTCAACAACTTTCAAAGTTTGTTACTGCTATTATGTATTGGTTATGGTGATAATTACATTCTTATCTCATTCCACAAATATAAATATTCTTGGAATTATAAAGTCCATATTGGATTTTGAACATTATAGCCTCAATTATTGATAAGCAAATTTAAGTGTTAAATTTGATGATATATTTTATGCTATTAGAAATGCTTAGTATCTTTTTCATTAATTGGATATTTGATGTTATTCCTGTAATTTGTGTATGATTAGAGATTATTTCGATCAAGGCACATAGTAACTTGTATGATTAGATATCAATTTATTTTGCAATCTCATGTTTTAAGAATGTTAATATGAAAATTAATTATTCCTTGGGATATGAGAGAATTTCAAATAGTCCTTTACTTCTTTTGACAATTAGTACATATGTTCTTTTTCCAATATATTATCATGTGTAAATTGTATACTACGATATATTAAGTTTGATGACTGAGGTCAATATCTTGAATGCATTTATGTGGCGCCCATCAAAATGCATAGCCTCAATTTCACTATCTCCATCTACGAGACAAGAAAGCAAGCACAAGTATCGTATATATGATCAATCTCTAAGATGTTGAAATTCATATTGAGGCAATGAGTCTTGGAGATACTATTGTGAAAAATAATAACATGTCTAACCTATGTTTTAAAAGCAGAAGCGGACGTTGAACCGGACAACCTCAGCGCTTTCGGTCGGACCGGGTTCAATCGGTCGGACCGTTTTTAAAGCAATTAAACCGGTATGACGTCATAATTATATAATATATTATTAAATATATAAATTATAAAATATTATCTATATTTTTATTTTTATTAATAAATACTAATGAACAATAGTGGTCAAAATATACTCCCTTGTAAAAAGAACACAGACCAGTTTCTAAAAGTAAAGTAATGGCCGAAGCCCAGCACAAAAAAAAGAGCCCAACTTATAAAATTTCAATTGAGACCTAATTCTAATGGTATTAGACTCTGCAAACCATCGTCTTCTTTAAAGAGTAACAGCGCGCCATCGTCTTCTTCAAGGAGTAACGGCGCGGCGCATAAGATCTGCAATCAATCTTCACCTTCTCTCTGTTTCATCTCATCTCCCTCATAATCCTCTTTTTATCATCTTTTCATTTTAGATCCATTGATCCAGAATCTGCAAAATGAATTGGAAAATCTACAAAATCATCAATCTTTAAGAACCGGTGTGTGTTCGGAACATGACTAGTCTCTCATGCTAGACGAATTCGTGGAAAGTATTTCTTCGCTCGCCGAGTTGTCCGGTTGAACCAGCGACCGGTCCGACCCGAAATCGCCGGTTTTGGCCGGTTCTTAGCCGCTTTGGAAGATGGGCGGTTCAACAACATTGAACCGTACGCTGGGGTGTCCGAGTAGCGGTCGGACCGGTCCGACCGGCCGGTCCGAACCGCATTTTAAAACATAGTGTCTAACCAAGACCGTATCAAAATAATAATTTTCCTTTGTCATTACTCGGATGAAGGATTAAAAAAAACAATTAATATTTGACATTGTATGATCCACTTATTTTGTGGAGAAATCTAAAAGAAATATACGACCACCTGAAGGTCATCCTTCCAAAAGCCCAATATGATTGGCTCCTTAATGAATATAATTCGGTTATGTTCAAAATTACTTCTCAATTAAAGTTATGTGGTAAAACCATAACTAATAATGATATGCTTGAGAATATATTTTCTACATTCCATACCTTGAATATGCTCCTGCAATAGCAATATCGAGAAAAATGGTTTAAGAAATATTTTAAACTAATTGCTTGTCTCCTTTTTTTGGCCGAGGAAAATAACAAATTATTGTTGAAAAATCACGAGTCTCAACCCACTGGTTCTAGTCCATGATCTGAAGCAAATGCGACTTAAAATCAAAATACCGAAGGTGGTCGTGGTAGTGGACGTGGTGAAAGTCGTAGGTATGGTTATAATAACCATGACAAAAAATTAGTTGTTTCCCAGAAGAGTGACAATGAAGAAAATAAAAATTATGAGGATAAATGTTACCTAATGTGGCATGGAAGGTCATTAGTACCGTATTTATCAAACATCATATCATCTTTATCAAACATCCTTGAAGATGAAAGGATGAAAATATTAAGACAAATCATGTTTAATGGTGACGATGAATAAAATAATTGGAAGAGGGGGAGACGAATTTTAATACTATGAGTTGTAGTGAAAACTATATTGATGGATCCGGGAGAGTCACAATATTTCTCCTTGAAGGGACTAAACTTGTTAATCTCTTCTATTTAAATTAAGTGACATTTTTTTTACCTTTCATTTTCTTAACAAATTATATGATGTTTTGCATTTTTCAATGAAAATTTAATGCACTTCTTCCAATTTTACTCCCCTAAAATAACAAAAATTTATAGTTAAATGTGTTCTTGTATTAAAAAGACAAGGTCGCGGCTAATAACACTCGGACTTTTGCTCTTTAAACCCAATTTTTTTTTTTTACCAAAATAGCCTAATGTAATTAGACTATTATACCATTTACCACTTAAAATCTATTAAAACATAAAATTTAATTTTTGCTCAATACACCCAATCCCAATTTTTTTCTTCTTCATCGTGACTTCTTTCCTCCCCCCACACCCAAACTCTTTCTTCTTCATTATTCACTCAACCACTTAAATCAATACTCATGAGAGATGTCATGGAGGAAGAACAAACTGCGGAAAATACATGTAATGTAAGTTTTCTATGAGTTTATTGTTTTATATAGTATGTGTTATGGTATAAATCTATTTAGAGGAGAATATTTAGGGTTTAAAAGTTGTATTGGTCGAGTTATGTTCGCGGATTTAAGGTTCAAGAATTTTGAAAATCGTGCATGTTTGGCAAACCAGAGCCGAACATTTATCATTATGTTCGGCCAGAGTTGGTCAAACGCAAAGAAAAATGTTCGATCACTGTTGGCCAAACATTATGAATAAAGTTCGGCCACTGTTGGCCAAACTTTTTTTCTTCCAGTGTGCTGCGTGAGTGTTTTCCTTCTGCGTGCGTGTGTTTGGGTGTGTGTGATTTTTTTTTTTTTATTTAGGTGTGTTTATTGTAGGGTTTAAGATTTGGGTGTATGAAAATATTGAAATTTAAGCCGAGGGATAAATAGACAATATATTACGGGTGTTTTGAGTAAAATTAAAAATAGGCTCGGGTGTGAAGAACAACCGGTGTGAAGAGTAAAAGTTTGGGTGCTATTAGCCGCGACCAAAAGACAAACATTAATTAAAGGGAAAATAAAAATAAAATATTTTCTTAATATTTGTGCATTCATCAAAATTAACATATATTTTGAATAGGAGTGAGTATAAATTATGTCCCCAAATTTTGAATTTTTTTATTGAGTTTTAAAAACATCCGTATAAATGGGTATCTGATAAAGGTTGGTGTCCTTGAAGGACAAATAACAAGTGTTAATGGGTCTAATAAAGTCCACCCTGAAGCGTGGGAGACCTCTTGATAAGAATAAAAACTCCTAAAGAAAATAGATTTAAATTAAAGTGATGAGTCAAAGGACTCACACATAGTGAAAAAAAAAAATCTCTTGAGAATTATCTCAAAAGATGTTGCTTCTGAAGAGCTAGTTTCTGAGGAAAATGATTACCCATTTACAACTAGTGTGTGTGAATGAAACAATAATTTCCCAGCTACGAATATTTAATTGTGTAGTACATGTATCACCACCGCACAACGAATCTAGCAAGTCAGTTGGCTAACTGCACATTTGATGAAGATTATTTCTCGGCATTAGGAGGAGATTATAATTCATAATTAAATGAATGCCGAGAAATTTTCCAGAAGGAAAAAGATCTTCAATATTAGACTCACATATTTGAACCAAAAGTTCAAAAGGTAATTAACTTGCAATATTTAGCAAGTAGTCTGTCAATTATAAATGAGTGACTACATTGTATATATATGTAGTGTATGCACCACAATTTATAGAGGTTCCAATAAAAATTAAGTATATTTGCTTGTCATCCTACACTCATAAAACGCAAGGAACCTCTTAATATGGAAATATATAAATCCGCATTAAATCAAAATCTAGCTAAATACTAAGTCACTCTTGATATCTCCTGAAGAGATTCGTCTTGAAGGCGAAAAGCCTAGTAATAAAGCATGTGCACAAAATAATCAAAATACTAGGGTTGCGGAACAACCAGATCAAAATATTTTGGGAAATGATAAAGATCTGGTTAACATGAATTTTATAAATATAGGAGCCACTTACAATAGAAATATCATTGTTGTCGACAACATGTTCATGCCCACTATTGCTTTTTCTATCACAAATAAAAATTTAGATCCAATACCTAAGGTGGGTGCCGAAAGCACTTTGACTATGTTAAATAGTAAGAAGTAAATTGTGGCAGAGCTAGACTCGCTAAATAAAATAAAATGTTGATTTTATTGTACATAGACCCAGAAGCAGTGATGTAAATGGCGGCCGCTTAGGCTACCTAGGCGCTTGACAACCACTATCGCCAACGATTAGGGCAAATCAGTCGTATTTGGCGGAAACCTCATTTGGCGGCGCCTAGGCAACCTCGACAGCCTTGGCAGTAGGCGGCGCCTTGGGTTTTTTATTTTTATTTTTAATAACATTAAAATTTTATATAATTAAAAAAAGGAAAATAAAAATATATAAGCGAGCTGAAGGATTGTCGTAGTCTATGGATTGTGGATTGTGGTAGTTTATGGATTGTGGATTTTTAATACTATACATTTTGTTACTTATGGATTGTTGATTGTGGTAATTTATTAAGTTTGACATTTTGTTATTTGTGGATTGTGGTAGTTTATTAAATTGGACATTTTGTTATTTGTGGATTGTGGTAGTTTATTAAGTTACACATTTTGTTACTTATAGATTGTGGATTGTGGTAGTTTATTAAGTTAGACATTTTGTTATTTGTGGATTGTGGTATTTTATTAATTTGGTCATTTTGTCGGAGATGTGTTTAATATTTTATTAATATTACTTAATTACTTTAATTATTAAGTTGAATATTAAACAAATCTAGGCGGCCGAAGTTGGATAATAAATAAATTAAGTTGGAAATGTGAAACTTTATTACTTTGATAAACATTAAACAGGTAAAAAAAATTATATTAAAAAAAAACCATCGCGGCCGTCTAGGCGGTCTCGGCGCTTGGTGGCCATATACCGCCTGCCGAGAGCCAAACGCCATATGCACCCTTGCACAGAAGTGTGTATTTGTACAAAAACAAAATAAGAATAATAAGATGGTGAAATACAAAAGCGAAATTAGTAGCTCAAGGTTTTTCACAGATATCCGATATTAATCAAACATATGCTCTTGTTATGTTTAGAATAATATTCGCTATTCAATATCTCTTGTAGCAAATACGAAAATTTGGGAATGTATCACATGATACAATCACTGCATATTCATACGATTATCTTGAAAATGATTATATATGAAAATCCCTTAAAGTTTTAACATGCTTGAAGCATGTCAATCAATTCAAAAGAAGATCATTCTAATAACTTGCAAATTTTTTTGTATGAGCTCAAATAGTCTGGACATATGCGGCATAATAGTCTAGTTAAAGAAATTTATATATACCAATTACCCAATATGCCCATGTGTTTTTATAAAGAAAAATGAGTCAAATTTTGTGATAATTGCAATGTTGATGATCTCAATTAGGAGTCCTGAAGAGCTACAAGAGGCAGTTGCACATTTAAAGAGAAAATTTATGATAAAAAAACTTTGGACAAACTAAATTTTATCTTGGATTACAAATTGAGCATCTTAAAGGTGGAATTTTGGTCCATAAATCAATTTTACATCCATTAAGTACTTCAATGGTCGTCCGGTCGCTTGATCATAATAAAGACCCTTTGTAGACCACAAATGGAATATGAAGAGATTTGGCCCTGAAGTATCATATCTCGTGTGTTTAGTGTACTAATGTATCTTTTCAATTATACAAGACATTAATCAATACCGATTGCAACATTTAGAATGTTGGTGAAACATATTAAAATGCATCGGTTAAATTATCTCAAATGACATTTAAATTGGGGGGGAATTTATGCACTAATACTCTTCTCCCTTCACTAGATTTACCATGCATATTATTTGTGTGACAATGAACATTCAAGGGGGAGTGTTATGAATAATTATTAATGAATAATTAGTGAATGTTCATTATGTTTCATTATGTATCATTATACACCATTATTGTATTACTTATATACCATTTATTTGACTCATATAATTAGCTCGTGAGATTAGCCATTTGATAATGATCCATTAATTAGTTTACATGTTTAGAGTCGATATATGTGTATAAATAGAGCTTCATACGAGTGCATTTGTAAGATGAAAATAAGATAGAATACACATGAAAAGTGATATCCTTCTGGTTTGGTATGCTCCATACATAGTCATTCTTGACGAATTGAGTAAACAAATGCGTTTTTTTCTATTCCTTAATTTTTTCATAACATCGTAAATATTATTAGCTCCTTCCATTCAAATTTAGTGAGCAAAGATTTTTCTAACACAAGTTTTAAAAAATATTAATTATTTATGTATAAAATGTCGCAGGGTATTGTAAAATCAATTTATGAGTAATATGCATTCTTATATTGTACTCCCTCCGTCCACGAAAATTTTACCCGGTTACTGTAGAGCACAATTTTTAATGAAAATTGGTATTTTATTGAAAAAGTGAATAAAATAGATAAAGTAAGAGTATTGTGGTGGGTATTGTGGGACCCATTTTTTGTTTGTGAGTGTAGTTTATTTCCAAAAGAGGAATGGGTAAAAATTTGGTGGACGTACCAAAAAGGAAAGCGGGTAAAAATTTGGTGGACGGAGGGAGTAAAAGAAAATTCTGCCTATATATTGGACCGAGGGAGGATGTATTTTACTTACATCCCATATATTCGTTTAATTTGAGTTGTCAAAATGCGTTTGTTTTGTTTTGTTTAGATATGATATTAATTTCTTTAAGTGCAAGTGTATAATAATTTTTGGGAAATATGGAAAATATAAAATCACTTTCAAGTTTTCATTTATAAAAATGTCATTCAATTTTTTTTTTTTTTTGAAATTCCATCTAAAAGGGTCGCACAAGGATCGCGCAGGATATTTTTGTTAAAAAAAATGTTGGGTGATATTTTTAAAAATAAAAACTTAAAAGTGATAGTTATCCATATTTACTTAATATTTTTTGATATACATTTAACGTGTGAAAGAATATATATCTCACGAGTATGTATAGAGTGAAATTGGTTTATATATGAATCACTGAAGGGTATTAGTTGTTTTCACTGAAGAGTATTAGCTGTTTTTACTGAAGAGTATCACTGGTTTACACTGAAGAGTCTTAGTTCATTTTCACTGAACAACTAAGACTCTTTAGTGTAAATCAGTAATATTTTTCATAAATACAACTAATATTCTTCAATAAAAACAACTAATACCCTTCAGTGATTCATGTATAAACCAATTTCACTCTATACTTTGCCATATCTCACGTATAAAATATGTACATTTTTAATATTAACACTAAGAATATCTGCATAATACTTTATAAAAAAAATCTATTAGTTGTTAAAAATAATTAATATAGGAGAACATTAATATAATTTCTGAAAAACAAATTACACATATTCTTATCTTCAAATTTAAAGGTTGAAATGAAACAAAATAGAGGGGTTTTCATTAGTGGAAGCCTTTAAACAATCAACTAATTTTCTCAACAAAACAAAAGTAAGTATCTTTTGTGGAGAAAGAAAGATATTATTCAAGACGTGAATGAACTTTGGCACATATAAACAAACATACACGATAATTTGAACGGGCAAAATTTCAATTGTTCCCAATGTGTCTATCAAAATCAAATCTTTCAGAATTATGAGTGAAATGGGGTGCATGGCCCATGAAAGTAAATAGTACACATTTTTAAATACAATTTACAAATTAAAACTTCAATAACAAAGATTTTACTACATGAATTTAATCAAATGAATACATCCAAAATATACATGATCATGGTCCCTCGATAATGACACGACATATATTATCTCTTTTTCTTGTATTATGTCTTTAGACTGTAAAAAGGGAATTGTCAATCCCACGTGTGAAGTGGAGTACTAATGATAACATTTAGATATCAAAGAGGAATGGTATAGTTCAATTTACATGAATTTCGATGATATTTTATAAGGGAGTGTTGCTGTCAAATTTCAAATTATTACTTTATTCATACTTGAATTATTCTCACATGCACTTGCAACAGTGCACTTTTTTTTTTTTTAAAGAAATTTTTAATAAAAAGATAATATATGGGTAATATGTGTATATTATTATTAGTGTATATAATTTTTTTTTTTTAATTAAGTGCGTGAATATTTTAGAACGTAGGAATCAGATAATTGTGCGAATAATTGGGTGGCTGAGAGAGAGTGACTTTTAATGGTTAGTTCACTGTTATCAAGAGGTATAATTATTATTTCTCAAAATTTTATTTTAAGAAATGGATCATGCACCCATCAACACATGAAGAGATAATGATAAATCACTCGAAACTAAGATTGTCAGCTAAAAAGATACTCCCTTCGTCCCATCATTATTTGTACACTAACTTTATTTTTATATTTTAGCGAGCGAGTTGTTTATTAGTATTTGAAATGATAAAATAACTTTAAAGGTACGGTTTGATAGATCTATCTCTTCTCTATTATAAAATGACTTAAAAATTATTTTATAATTTTAAATACTAATAAAAAAACTCGTTCGCTAAAACACGAAAAAACAGTAAAAGTGCGAATAGTGGTGGAACGAGGGAGTATATATTAGACATGTGTCATCAAAACACATGAAGAGAAATTGCAGAGTTTCAATTAATTTTTTATTCTTTCTTTCATTCTATGCAATTCTTTTTCAAAATTTACAAAAAAAATATATCTACGTATATTAATTAATTTAGGGATGATGTCACATAGTGGGTTAACTTATCACAAAAAAGGGTAGTAATTAATTACTAGAGATGATGTCACCTAATGGGACAGTAATGAGTGGGATTAATTTGTTGCTAAATAATAACATTTGCTTGTTAAACAAGCCTGTCAGAAAGGCACTGCCAAACCTAGGAGTGATTCACGAGGATGGATGATGTAAATGCTGACGATGGTGATGGTTCAGTTGTACTCCGACTACAACTCAATGCAGCATAAAAATAACAAAGGATTGGTGACGGAGTTCAAGTTATGATGATGGGGTTGGCGTAGAGTAGGGTCCAAAATAGAGATTAAATAATATCATGTAAAATTTGGGTTCTATTCTTTTTTGCACAACACACAATTTCTATTTTAGGCATAAACCCAATACCCAAAGAATAAAGATGTAGTATGATGACTTCATCATTCAATGAGACTCTATTGCATGATTTTGTTGTGGTTAAGATTTCTATGCATCCTATTCCTATGCTAGGATGACACGCAGACGCGGATACTCTAGGCATCTCTTGTACAAGTTTGGATTTTGACTTGGAATGATGCCCTCATCAATTGAAAGCGTTACTTACTTGCATCTCATTCTAAATTTTAGATTTTTCGCATTTTTAGGAAGTCATGTATAATTAATTAATTAATATCTATAATATTTATTTTTACTCGTGAGTTCACGTCAACTCCACTAAAAGAAGACTACGAAGGCCGAACAAATATTCCCTCCGTCCCAATTTTGTTTTATCATCCCTAAAATCGAAACTATTTTATTCATTTAAATAATATTTTATTCACCATTCATCATTCGCAATACTACTTTATTCACCATTCATCATTCTCAATACTACTTTATTCATTTAAATACTAAAATTCAACTCTCGTATTAAACTCCGCGCACAGTCAAACGGGAAAACAAAACTGGGACGGAGGGAGTATAATATAAGAATGAAGTTGTTTTAAACAGGTTTTGAACATAAAGTTTCTACTCTAATACCATGAAAAAAAAAAATTATTTCATCTAATAGTTTAATTTTTCTGAGAATTATAAAACTAATTCATTTATTTAATTCTCTAACATTAACATTTCTGAATACACTATATTTGCATGAAGTTCATCAAATTAATTTTTTTTTTTAATAAATTGGGTTCAACCTTTTATATTCTCACCAATTTATTTACTAGCTTTAAAAATTCCCACAAAACAGAGGATTCACGAGTAACTCTTTTGTGCACCTGGTGTATGGTGCACTCACTCAACAGTTTACCATGTTTACACTTAGAAGTTTGTTCCAATTACACTGAAAAGTATGATTTGATTATATTGAAAAATTCAACCACATTTTTCAGTGTACTTGAAACAAATTTTTTAGTATAAACATCGTCAATTGTTGAGTGAGTGCATCGTGCACTTGGTGCATATGAGAGTTTGTCGAGAATTCACAGTTGGCATATATAGGTTTGTGGATAAATTTGAGAAACGTGGTATTTAGATAATAAAACTCATCTGACATGTTTTTTAAAAGTAAAACAACAATACAACCCTGCTAATGCATCACTCTATTACAAGACATGGGCTATATCCCTGATTACAACCGGAAAATCTACTCCGTCCCAATCTTGAGGAACCGGAGAGCTAAAAGCAAGTTTCGCTAGTTCGTGAGCCGTAGTATTTCTCGTCCTTGGTACATATTTGATGTCGCCCACCACCTCCTCCTGCATTGCATCACATATACTTTTAAGGCTTGCGCACTCCGAACTAAAACACCTCTCGTGCATGTTGATGGCCTCGACTGCCTCCAAGGAGTCTGACCCCACGCGTACTCGCCTCAGTCCCAGCTCTCGGCATTTGCTAATCCCCTCAGTTATAGCTCGAATCTCTGCACCTAGCACGGAGCCTGGGTTGTCAATCAGTCGGGATCCCGCAGTAATCGGCCTTTCATTGCCACCATAGAGAATGAATCCAATCGAGTAGAGCTTCCTCTTATCATCAAAGCCCGCATCAATAAACACTGTTACCCCATCATAAGTCGTACACCCTTGTTCATATGTTTTCAGCACTCTCGTTTCATTCCAGAATGCGTTCAGATGGGAATTAGCTGCCCTGTACGAGTGCAGGAACTCCCGAGCCCACTCTACCTGCAGCCTCATTTCCCCTTTGACATTCTTGCTCTTCTCATCATGGAGGAGTCGTCACCTTTCCCTCCAAATCCCCCACATTACCATGATCGCCTCCTCCCGCTCTCTTATCCCAAGACTCGAAAAGAGCATATACATTAAGTCCCATGTGTTCATAAATTCTCCCCTCTTCATTTTCTCCCAGTGACATTCCTCTTTTCAAATACCGCGAGTTCCGGGGCAAAGGAATAGGGCGTGAATGGTATCCGCTCTCCAACTGTTACACCACCCACACCGTGGGGAAACCGGATAATGGTGTTTAGCAAGGTTGCCCTCTGTCGAGATCGTATCGTGCATAACTTTTCAGAAAAACACCTTCACCTTTGGAGGGATTCCGAGCTTCCACATTTTCTTCCACCAGCCTTCCTCTTTCCCTTTTCCAGATGTATTTTCTGCCTTTGTCATGTCCTCGATACCTGCTATACGGGTAATATAGCCTGATTTAACACTGTACTTCCCTTTAGGCTCAGGCCTCCAATACCTCGCGTCATCGCCTTCCTCCTTAATGATCGGAGTCTTCAAAATAGTTTCCTTCTCAAAAGGAAGGAAAGCCCTCGCTAGCAAATTCTCATCCCACGTTTTATCGGGTAATATGAATCGGGACACGGTTGATCCACTTGCTATCCTTGACTTGATCCTCCCATCCCTAAGCTCCGCCACCCATGCATCTTTAAAAATGTGTACATTCTTTCCATTCTTTGTGCTCCATCTAAGCCCCACTTGGAGTAAATTTCTGCTCCAGCATAAAGACCACCACACGAAAGAAGGTTTAGAGCCCAAGCCCCCTTCCATAATATCAACATTCTTGAAATATTTTTCCTTGAAAACCCGGGCTACTAGGGAGTCCGGCATAGAGATGAATCGTTATACCTGTTTGGCTAGAAGAGCCTTGTTAAATTCAATCAGCTTGCGGAAGCCAAGCCCGTCCATCCACTTCGGCTTTGAAAGAGTCTCCCATGTTTTCCAGTGCATTTTTTCCCTCCCTCCTTGAAGCCCCACCAGAAATCCGCCATCATACCCTCCATTTCGTAGCAGAGAGAATAAGGGATTCTAAAATAAAACATAACATAAGTAGGGATCGCATTGAGTACCGCTTTGATGAGTACCTCTTTGCTGCCCTCAGAGAAATCCTTATTTTTCCAACTTTCCACCTTGCTCATTACCCTGTCCCTAAGGTAAGAAAATTGTAGCCGTTTGTTCCTCAACGAGAACGTGGGCAAACCCAGATACATGTCATGCCCCTGCCGCATTTTAACCCCAAGAATGTTTTTAATAGAATTCTTATTTGAGGGGCTCGTACCATTGCTGAATGTGATCGCTGATTTCTCATAGTTAACAAGCTGACTCGAGGCCCTTTCATAAGTGCTCAAACTTTCCTTTAGAGAGGCACATTTCGTTGGTGAAGCTTTGAACAAAATTAGACTATCATCCGCAAAAAAAAGGTGCGAGATAACCGGACTTCTCCGTGCAACAGACACCCCATGGATCCTCTTGTTCTCCACTAGCTTTGATATCAATGTCGACAAGCCTTGTGCACATATGGTAAAGAGGAAAGGAGAGATGGGGTCTCCCTGCCATAAACCTCTTGTAGGAATCAGAATGCCAATAAGCCTGTCTCCAAACTTGAATGAGTAGGATACCGAATCAATACATTTCATGATAAAGCTTTCCCATCCCTGATTAAATCCCATCTTCAACATAATCATTTTAAGGTACTTCCACTCAATACGATCATAGGCCTTCGATATGTCCAGCTTTAGGGCCGTATAGTCAACCTTGCTTTTATTTATTCCGGAGTCAATGCATGCATTCGAAGCCGATCAGCACGCTGTCCGTTATGAGCCTTCCGGGGACGGCGCTCTGATTCGGATCAATAATCTCTGGCATAATTCTCCTCAGCCTGTTCGTGATTGTTCTCGCCAAGATCCTGTATCCAACGTTGCAAAGGCTTATCGGCCTGTAATCCTTAAGACTTCTCGGATCTCTATTTTCGGAATGAGCGCAATAATAGTTTCATTCCATTGTGTCAAGCCCTCTTGTCCATTGAGCACTCTAAGGAAGTAGTTCACCATTCTCTCACCCCCAATCTCCCACGATTTTTTAAAAGAACCAGCCGTAAAACCATCCGGTCCCAGGACCTTAGATAGATTTAAATCAAACACTGCTTTTCGCACTTCCTTCGACGAAAAAAAGATGGAAAGATAGGAGTTCATCGCTTTAGAAACCACCTGCTTAATGCCACATATTGCTTCGTTTATTTCCGCATCCGTAGGAGATTAGAAGCAAAAAGCTCCTCATATAAATCCAAAATTATTGCCTCAATCTTAGCAGTATCAGTTCTCCACCCTCCATTTTTGTCCTGCAGCCCCTTAAGCTCATTAGCCTTCCTCCTTTGGGATGCTCTTCTTTGGAAATAGCTTGTATTCTTATCCCCAGTTGTGAGCCAAGTGTATCTGGATCTCTGGTGCCAGTACATCTCCTCTTGAAGTTCCAATTTTTGTAGCTCTCTTTCAAGTTTCCTTGCCTCGGCCCAATCAAGCTCACTTTCCTCCTGTTCCCATACTTCATCGAGTTTGATTCTAAGTTGTTTCATTCTGCTCACTGTATTGCCCTTGTGATTAGCAGCCCACCTAGTGAAAGTGTGTTGACTCAGCCTCATCATCTCGGGGAAGTTTACGACGGTTTTGTTTACTTCCCATACTTTGCTCAGAGCATCTCCAAAATCCTCCTCCAAAAGCCACTTGTTTTCGAACTTAAAGGCCCATCTATTGTCGTGTTTTCTCCCCTGTTCAGCAATCGAGAAGGTAATCTAAATGGCCCTATGATCTGATCCTTAGAAGCTCATGTTCCACACCCTTGCATTCTGAAACCACTTTGTCCAGGCTGAGTTGGCCAAGTATCTATCAAGCTTCTCTTTTTAATGAAATTCTTCCCTTCTCTCTTATTGACCCAAGTGAAGAAAGGGCCACCTGCAGCTAGATCCACTAACTCCAACTCGTTGATAACATCATTAAAAGCACCCATTTGCGCAAATGGCCTCCGGTTACTCCCCTTTTTTTTCAGCCTCCATTCTGATTTCATTAAAGTCCCCTCCTACCAACCACGACCGCGAAGGATCGACACTAATTCCGGCCACTCTACACAATAAGTTCCAAGAATTAAATCTTTGACAAGTTAGGGGATTTCCATAGAAATCAATGAAGTAAAACAACACATTCTCATATAAAATGCAGTAGTGAATGTGTCCACGCGAATACGAAAGCACCGAGACATTAACATTTTCATTCCAGAAAAGCAACAAACCACCCGATGCACCACTCGCATCGACACCAAAAACAGAATTAAATTTCAGATAAGACTTCCACTTGCAACCTACTCTAGAAGACACATTTGACTCCATAACAAATAGAACATTGGGTCCAAGATCAGTGACAAGGCGTTGTAGCGACCGGAATGCACTGCGGTTGCCCAGGTCACGTGCATTCCAAACAACTATCTTCATGGCTCTCGGCGGGGCTGAGAAATCCCAGCCTCCGCCGCTTCAGTAATTTCACAACTAGACTCATCCATGATTGCTCTTTCGTCTCTTGCCCCAACTCTACAATTTCAATTCCATAAATGTCCAAAAAATAAGAAACAAATTAGACCCCATTTGCTCGGGTGGAAAGCGCCATTGAGGGCTAGAGAACACACTATGGTGCAGGAATTCTCACAAAGGATTTTCGCCAAAATCCTAGGAGCAGTAGGCGGAAAGGCCTTTTCCTAATTTCTTACAGCATAAAACATTTATGATAGAGAAGGCCGATAGAAAAATGGCGGCGTGTGAAGGTGAGTTAACAGCAACAAAACAACCTCCAGGGAAGAAGAAAAGGACCACCGATTACCAAAAAATCAAAAGAGGGGTTTTTTGGACCTCACCTCTTATTCAAATTAAAACCATCAGACGAACGACACTATAGGATTCAGAGATCACGGGCTTTTACATTCCGGGTTGTTTGACCAGCGACGGCGGCCGGTGATGTCACTAATGGCTATGCGGCTGGGACTTAAAAAAGTTGTGCTCCCTTTTGAGTTTTGATAAAACTCATCTGCCATGTTGGGGTATTAGTTACTCCCTTCGTCCTTGAGTAAACTTCCCACTTTTCTTTTCGGGCCGTCCCCAGTAAACTTCTCATTCCATAAATGACAAAAATAACACTTTATTACATATAACTTTTAACCTTCAAATTAACACAATATTACCAAAGTGTCACTCATTCAATTTACTTTTCAACACTATTCATTACTTTATCTCAAAAGTCAACATGTGACCCACCATATATTAATTAACAAATACACTTTCTTAAACCATTCAACAAAAAGAAGTGGAAAGAAAGCTCGGGGACGGAGGGAGTATATTTTACTGTTATCAAATTTTCGCATTTTATGTCTAATTTCATGAGATAAAATTTATCACCGTCACTGCCATTTTTCTCCACGTTTGTCAATTTGATACCTCAATTTGTTCATTATGTATAACTATAGCCCTACAAAATTAAATTTGAGTGAATTATTTATATCATTTGATACCTCAATTTGTTCATTATGTATAACTATAACCCTACAAAATTAAATTTGAGTGAATTATTTATATCAATTTATATTTTTTTGACTGATCAAAAGTTAACTGTCATATATATTTTTTCGTCTCTCCCCAAACATTATTTTAATAAATGTATAGTCCTTTCAATTGTAGGAAAAACAGCGGGAAATTAATCAGGAAAGCACTGTGCTTGGCTACTCAAATTGCTCGTGAATCGATGCCATTTCAATTGTGTGGGCCATAACATGGTTTAGGTGTGGTCTACTGTCAAGCCACATATCGGGCCGCAACATTGTTATGGGCCTTGAGTTTTGAACCGAACAAGAAAGAGCCCAGCGTACACATCTATAATGGGCTTTATCACAACTCACATGTAACAAATAAGCCCAATTTATTTGTTAAAAAAAAAAAAGAAAAACCAACATCTTAGATAACAAATTAATAGGCATCTCTCGTGTAACAGATGCACCATTTTTAAACAAGTAGGGTTATTTTAATTGAATAGTTAAGGTTGATTACACTGAACAATTGCAGTTGGACTGTTATAACTGTTCATTGAAAACAACCTCAATTATTTAAAAATACACTTAAATTACACGGCGCATCTAACGTGTATAAGAACTTGGTTTAATTTAATAACTCATATCTCACCTATCATTCTCTGCCATATGAAACTGCAAAAATACAGAATAAATTTCATGAATGATTGGCTTAATATGATTATAAAATGTGATATCTATACTATATTAAAAAGTGACAAGAGATTGAGAAACATTTTTGGACAATTTTATCCTTAGCATATTTTAATTTTTACTATTACACCCCATCTACCTATATTCATTTATTTTATATTTATAACTTTTGGAATTCTTACAATAAATTAGTCATGATATATTTTAATCTTGACTCCTAACTCTCTATTTTATTTGTTTTACAACCTTTGAAATTCTTACATTAAAAATTATAATTAGTATTATTTATATACTCTTTGCACTAATCTAATAAGTCCTAAGACCATTTTTGTCGGGTACTCCTTCATTTCCCTATGAAGTCAGCTCAATATTTTTGTAATTATAATACAAATTTTGCTTATCTGTTTCATAGGTTATCGTAATAGTATGAGTGGTAGCAATTAACGATTCAGAACTCGAATTTAGTTTTTCTGACTCTGAGTTCCTTCATTCATATATTCAGAGGTTGTAGCTCTCTCTATTTTCAATTGCAACATATGTCGAATAGTTCTATTTGATTTGATTAGTTTCACAATAAATGTTAATTTGTCATGAGTGGTAGCAATTAATGCTTCAAAACTCGAATTTATTTTTTCTGAACCTAAGTTCGTTCATTCATATATTCAAAGATTCTAGTTCTCTCTATTTTCAATTGAAAAATATGTCGAATGGCTCTCTTCAATTTGATTAATTTCACAGTAAATGTTAATTTGTTATGTTCTCTTTTTTTCCAGTGAAGTGTTTAGTTTTAAGTGCGACCAACGTAAGGAGATGGACTAATAATCGATGAAGGAACTCCGAAAATTGCATAATGTGCTAAAAAAAAAAGATAAAATGAAGACTTCTTCTGATACAAGGTGTCATAATAATTAAGCAACAATCATATCTGAAAGGCTGAGGGGGTTGGTGAGAGATGAAATAGAAACGAGGAGATCGTAGTTAAATAGTTGCGGGGTATATGTTTATTAGTGGATTATTATTGGCCTCAAGTACAAATTTCAAATACTACATGTTTTCTATAAGTTAACAAAATCTTATTCTTCTTAATTTTGATGTTAATAGTCAGTCAAATACACTTGATGAGAGCAATCTTCAAAAACAACTTTTCTTATACATTCATGACAGAAGCTTGGAGACTGGAAGACGAGAGGAGAGCTAAAATTTAAAAATTATTAATTACAAAATTTTAGAGAGTTTTAACTATTAATTTATATAAGAAGAGTATTCTACAAATTGATTTATTCATATAGTGTTTTTAAAATTGACATTGTTGTTGATGCTTATAAAACCTTTTTCTTTTCAATCCAAGAAACACATTATTAATCAACTATTATATTTTTCAATTCTCCAACTTCTCATATATACTAACAAACTTGGCAAAATTAATCATAGATGTATATAGGATGTTTGATTAAAAATCAAAGAAACTTGCTTAATTTCTTTAATCAAGAAAAGGATTTAATAAATTATAATTATGATAAATATCTTTAAATTTTAAAATTATAAAATAAGATTTAAAACAAGTATAATATAAAAATTAGATTTTTTTGTATTAAAAACAAAAAAAGAAAATCTAAACAAAATATTTATAATCCACAAATCGTTTAAAAAATTATCAAAAAAAATTTAAGAACACACCTACATCAAATAAGATATCATGAAGAAGTTGACAACCTAAAAATTATACCTAAATGTAGAAGATTACGTGACAAATAATTTTTCGATCTCTCTTAAAAATTATTTTTATGTTAAATTCATTGAAAAATCCTTGTGAATCACATATATGTATTTAAGCGAAGCCTCTACACAGTTTTCTTGAAAAAATAGAATATTGAAATCTTGATTTTATTTTTTAACTAAATTACATACAACGTGCAATGCACGTGTATACAACTAATATATATATATATATATATATATATATATATATATATATATATCATATACCTCAGAAGCCATGCAAGATGACAACTACACAGAGAACCAATCTAAAGTAAATTCGGCTGAAAAGCAATACTGAATCTCAAAATACAGTTTATCCTCAAAACAGATTGTAAGATATCATTATTAAGTCAAAGTAAGCCAAATTTGAGAAGGATTTAAATACAAACTTCAATGTTAAATTATACCGTACTCCCTTATTCCCAGAGGAATTTAAACACTTTCTTTATTTGGATGTTCCATATCAATTTGCACACTACCTAAAAAAGATACATTGATTTGCAAACGTACTCACAAAAATATACACATATTTACTCATGTCACTACTTTACCCATTTTCTTATTTCACATGCAATCTCAAGGGTGCAAATACCTCTAACGGAGGGAGTAGTAAATAACGATTATCCAAGTCTCAGGCAGAGTACGACATTCGCCTAGGTTTTTGCTGGATGTAAGTTGTTGTTATTGACACAACAAAAACATGATTATGGTATTTCAACTCCAAATGCAATTGACTCCCAGCATCAAAGGCCCATGTGATGGTTCTATGTGAACCTATCTCACTGCAGAAACCATACGTGTATCAAATTAATTATTGAGCAAGATAATAAGACTGCAAATTACAAATAACTTTAGCACCTTAGGTTCTTGATAAAACTCACCTCTGATCATTGAAAGATCATCAACGAATCAGCAAAATAACACTGAATTTTCTTACATAACTGATGATATCAAGCTAGCATGTTAAAACAATTTTTCCTTTCCAAATGTCTGCACATAGTTAGTTCAAAGGATTGTTACACCGGCAATCAGCTAATAGTCTGAAAAGATCCAAAGTGCAGCTAAGTAAAAAAGGAAAAGAAAAAAGAGGAGTGCAGCAGAATATTACTCAACATATTTATTTATGCATCAGATTTGGCAAAACAACAGGGAATTTCTTCAATACATATTAGCAACTGAAGCAGAAGAGCTGGAACGATGCTTGTAAAACACACTCCTAGAAAGGAGCAACTGTACACATAGACGACACTATAAAACATGAAGTATATTCTTTCTATCCTATGCAGAAGCGCGAGCTGTTCCCCAAAATTTGACAGAACGGCACGTCTGCAGTTAGTATTTGAATAGACAGGTATGTGATAGTAGGAGCTGCGTTCCACTTCAGTTCCCTCATTGGGCATTTATTTGGGATTTTTCCGCTTTTCCTCAGCAGATTGGTCCAGATTAATCTGAACATCACGGCACTCGACAGAGCAAAAAGCACAGAGGTTGCTGCAAATAATACATGTTCTAAATGTAAGGATCAGATAATATGCAAGACTATAGAATTATTGAATTTCTCTATTAGAATTCTCATTTAAGTTTCTGAAGAAAAAGTTCACAAAAGTATTTACTTAAACTTTTCAAGTGACTGGGTATAAATTTATTAAAAAGTGGTCACTCTTCATTTAAATCCAATTAATTTGCGTTGTGTAGGTTATAGCGCGTACAATAACATATTTAGCAAACTAGGAGTAATTGGTACTTTTTGAATCAGCTCTATGAGCTGCCTAGATTCAAAATCGTTGCACAAAAGCTTAATCTCAAGTTCTTCTCAAGCAATACAAGTATAAACGAACTACTCCCTCCATCCCTAAGTAAACATCCCACTTTTTTTTGTTGAATAGTTTAAAAAAGTGTATTTGTTTATTAATATATGGTGGGTCACATGTTGACTTTTGGGACAAAGTAATGAATAGTATTGAAAAGTGAACTGAATAAGTGGCACTTTGGTAATATTATATGAATTTGAAGGTTAAAGTTTATATGTAGTAGAGTGTTGTTTTTGCCATTTATGGAATGAGAAGTTTAGTGGGGGACGGCTCGAAAAGGAAAGTGGGAAGTTGACTCAGGGACGGAGGGAGTATAATATAACAATAATAATAGCATTTGATAGAAGAAAGGGCAGCATATTTGTATTATGGTATGGAGATGAAGTTATTTTAAGAATGCAGTTAGCATCACAATGGGGAAAGTAAATGAATTAGGTATAAACAAGTGACTATTTACTGCAAGGACCATAAAAGGAGCTTTTCATCGTGGTCCTACGAAATTAGTCAACAAATCATAAACAAATACGACTCCAAGCAAGAAACAAAGTAGCACAAATCAAGGAAACGAATTGTGCATCCAAATTTAACATTTTGTAATCAGAGATGTTCCTGAAGTAATAAAAAACAATTGATTCCCCAATTCTCGAAGATTAGTCGGCAAAGCAATGTATTAAAGGTAATCAAAAGGAGAAAATGGAAAGAAGATCCATTAAGTAAAATGTAGGGGAAAAAAATTTACTAGGAAAACAATAAAAAGCAGCGCATAACCAGCAAAAAGGATCAAACTCACTAAATACAAAACCAATAAACCATAGCAGATCAACAAACAGCAAGGTCCAGCAAAAATTAATTTTAAATTATCAAAACATAAATTATGCGAGTGAGTGACAAAATCAATTTACCAAAAGCAAAAAACTGGAGGAAAAAAGCAGAGTAGAATCTAATTACCACAATAATAAAAAATCAGGAACTTACCCGTACATGAAAACTTCAGAATCATGAGCAATACGCTTTTTACAATAGTGACAGCGTTCCAGAAATCCACCTATTTTCATATGATCATCACATTTTTCAACATGCACCGGAGAAGAAATGGTCAATTTGGACCGCGACGGGTGGGCGGCGGCGTCAGTTTTAATTGCCTTCTCATGACTTGCGGAAGCGGCGGCTGCAACAATCGAAGTTCCGGCACGGCTGCGCTTCACCGGCATTGTGAATTAATGGAATGGAATTTGAGGTAGGGTTTATAAGAAATTAGTAGGCTGAACAACTGAAAGAGTGAAAATGTGCGCGCAAATAATAAAGATGAAAAAGCGCGCTAGGTGGCAAATATATAGCCCTCTATGGGCCCCACATGTCCCAACACCCAACCAACAACATCCAAAATATAACACCATTTAGATTTTCTTTTTAATTTTTAAATATTTTATTTTATATGTCAATGCACAGTGCAATTTAAGTGTATTTTTAAAAAATTATTACTGAAAAATTATCTTTGATATTACTGTAAAACGTATTTAATAAAAGGTAAACTTTAAGTAATAACAAAGCTAACTTTTCAGTAATAGTAAGAATAATTTTAAAAAATAGATTTAAATTGCACGGTACACGGGTTGAAAATATTGGTATATATGGATATATCGAGACCTTAAATTTGTGAAAATATCGATGGATATATCGATATCGGTAAATTTAAAAAATTATGAAAATTTAATACCAAACTTTTAATACATTATATTTACAATAGAATTAGACCAAATTTTACATTTGTAATATTTATCAAAATTATGGATATTTTCTCGATATTTTTCAATACTTTATCATTTTTTTTATATTTTACGGATATTTTGCTCAATTTGCACAAAAATATAGTCAAACTTGATCTTGCATACCGATATTTATAAAAAAAAATTACGGATATTATGAAAATATCGCTACCCTCAATATCGATATCGGCGACCACAAAAAATGGATATATCGGAATACTTTCATCCTTGTATACACCTGAAACACAAGAGATTTACTCATTTTCTATTTATTATTAAAGTGTAAGAAATATAACTCGATACTCAAATAAATATTATCCATCCTTCTCACAACTACTTTCATATTTTTCTTATTTGGATGTCCCAAAACTATTTTTACATTCATAAAAAAAGAAATAATTCACTCTTACAAAAGTTAATAAAGTAAAAAGGTACTATTATTTTATTCAATTTTAGAGTCATATACTTTTCTTTTAAATGTAACATTCACAACTACGAAAGTAGTTTCGAGACCGTGGGAGTAAAATTTATATTTTATACCAAAAATTATGTTAAGACATGTCTCACTAATGTGTTATGTGCTATGACGAAAAACCCATCATTATTTCAATAAAAAAATATATGACTTTTTTGATAAATAAATGAGTATATATAGAGTAAAATTGGTTCATACATGAATTAAAAGATTTTAGTTGGTTGCACTGAAATGTATTAATTGTTTACTTTTCAGTGAAAAGTATTAGTTACTCTTCACTGAAAACAATTAATAACCTTTTAGTAAAAATAACTAATATATATTATTTAGTAAAAATAATTAATAATTTAATATCCTTTAGTGGTTCATGTATGAATATATTATCACTCTATACTTTGTCTAAATGGTAATTATATCACTAGTTTTCTTCTCATAAATTTTATTTTGTAATATTTTCAAAATGAGATATTTTACATTTAAAATTGATGTATTATATATATTAACGTAGCACAAAACACATTTTATAAGACGATCTAACACAAAATTTGCCCTATAATTTATTGATATTAATATAAGTGTAAGATGTAAAATAATTGAGGTAATAATGGTATGATTTGTGCTCTATTAAGGGTTTTTTATAATCAAGAATTATAGTCTCTTGTGAAAATTTACACTACATAACTTGACCTGTACAAGGAGCGGGTCATTGCAGCAAAATATATGAAAACCACATATAGTATGTATGTTTAATCAAATAATACTAAGAAGTCAGTGGTAGAATTGATACCGAAATTAGTTGTTCTTGAGTCCAATGTCGAGTAAAAGAATACTATGTACTAAGTGAGAAGTAAATCAAACAATATTAATTTTTTTTATTTTTTTATAGATTTTACTAATGCTAATTGTGGCCTGAAGGATAGCTAAAAAAACCTGTGATCTTATAACGTTTTTAATATTAAACATTTTTAGAATTTTAGTACTAACAAACATCACCTTTTCTATTTATACCAACTCGTTCGCAATGCTATTTTGAAAAGCTTATTGATGATTCTTTGAAAATTTTGTAAATAAACTCAGGATCTGACTTCACATCAATATATTAGTATCTGCAATGTCATAACATGTCACCACACCCATCAACTATAAATTAATAAAAAAGTATTACGTAATAAAATTATAAAAATATCAAAATGTCTGAATATATTTACAGTCAACCTTTAAATAAACACTTTTGAGTATTAATATCTTCATTACGTCTTTGTACCGCCTAATGCCGCGCACTAAGCATTAGTAAGTAATTGTGAAAGTGGCAAGTCATATATAGTCGCATTACTTTAAGTTTGGTTAATTAGAGGTAATTAAGTCATATAGTACACATCTTTTTATGTTTAATGGAGTAGTTGGAGGGCTTAATTTGTACATGAGAAGTTGACAAAGTATAGAGTAAAAATAACTATGGAAGAGTATCAGTTTTTCACTTAAGCGTAATAATTACTTACACTGAAAACTATTATTCGTTTTCACTAAAAAATATTAGTTGTTTAGTGAAAACAAACTCATACTATTCGGTATAAACAACTCATACCTTTAAATAAAAATAACTAATATTAAAAAAAATAAAACTAATACACTTTAATAATTAATGTACATACCAATTTCACTATTATAAGTTAGGATGCGTGAAATATTTTACCTATTAAATTTTAACTACCTTTAACAAGTTTTAAACTTTTGCATGAAATAGTTATTCAATTTTGATTTAAATAATAATGGCAGAAAATAGTCACGAATAAAATTCAATAAAAAGGATTTTTCTTAGAGTTTGTAGTGTATGAATCAGTTTCACACATCTTATAGTAAGATAATTAATTGAGACGGTTAATATCATTCAACTAATAATAATGGCAGAAAATAGTCACGAATAAAATTCAATAAAAAGGATTTTTCTTAGAGTTTGTAGTGTATGAATCAGTTTCACACATCTTATAGTAAGATAATTAATTGAGACGGTTAATATCATTCAACTAATAATCTCCAATAAAAAAATTATTTCCTCCGCTCCTGAGTAAACTTTTCACTTTTCTTTTCGGATCGTCCCCCAATAAACTTCTCATTCCATAAATGACAAAAATAACACTTTACTACATATAAACTTTAACCTTCAAATTCACACAATATTACTCAAAGTGTCACTCATTCGATTCACTTTTCAACACTATTCATTACTTTATCTCAAAAGTCAATATGCGGTCCACCATATATTAATAAACAAATACACTTTCTTAAATCATTCAACAAAAAGAAATAAGAAGAAAACTCGGGGATGGAGGGAGTATCATTTAAACTTAAAATCTAATAATAAAAATAATTGATACTATTTAATAGAATAATTAATACTCTCAAAACAACTTACTTTACATTTTTCTTAAACGATAAGAAAACATAAAATTGTCTACGAAAATTGTTATTATAAATACAAAATTTTCAACAAAAAATTTTATAGTAGAGATTGCCTACAAAATTTTCTAATTATATAGTTATTCTCTACCAACAAATAAATTTTCCTAGGCAAATTGCTTGTAGTTGGTAATTAATGCCTAGGAATTTCATTTCGCAGGCAAATTAATTATGGAGACAAATTGGTTGAGAAATGAAGGTGCCTACATGAATAGAAAATTTTGTAGACTAGTCGTAAGCAATCTCACTAAGAAAATTTTTTATTGAAAAAATTCGTAGATAATTTTTTACTATCTTGTAGTGTTAATATATATTTACAATTGACAAAGTATAGAGTGAAAATGATATATACATAAATCATTGAAGGGTACTAGTTGTTTTTACTAAAGAGTATTAGTTGTTTTTACTAAAGAGTATTAATTTTTTTTTTTTTTGAAATACGTATTAATTGTTTTCACTAAAAAAAACATTAGTCGTTTTCACTGAATAATATTAGTTGTTCAGTGAAAACAACTAACACTCTTTAGTAAAAATCGTTAATACTTTTTAATAATTCTTTATGTAGGAACTAATCTGTCTCTGTATATACTCTAAACTATTAGAGTATGATACATCGACGATACATGTCTCAACTTGATTAATGTGTTAAGTGTTTGGTTTATAATTACAACCAAATGGAGTAATCAATTACAATGTTGGCGGAAAGGAAAAAAAAATATATGAAAAAGATTTGCAAATTTACAACTCAAATAAAATAATGTATGTAAAGGTGTCATAGATGGCAGCTTCCACAAGAGACAAGCTCTCGAAATGGATTCATGTTATATGTGCATTGATAGCACATTCCAGGGTGGTGATGATATTTAGGGTGATGATGTGATGATGATTATTAAAAAATATTAATTATTTAGTTATTTTATTTATTTTAATTATTTATTTATTTACTCTAGTTATTTTACAAAAAATATTAGTACAGTGTTTCGGGTGATGATGGGATGATGTTATTTTCCTTTATTTATTTACACTAATTATTTTACAAAAAATATTAATTATTTCATTAAAAAATATTAATTGTTTAGAGTAACTATTTTTTTAATATTACAAAATATTAGTTACTTAATTCAAAAGTATTAGTTGTGAAGAAGTGAAAATATACACAATTCTAACAAAAATACAATCATTACATATTTTTCATTACATGAAAAAAATACACTCATTACATATTTTTCATAAAAAAAATAGAAAAACTGATATTTTTTTTTGCCTGTTTTTTGGAAAAATTGAATTCACTTATAGAATTTTTTGTCCTAAATTTTGATGCAATATTTGATCAGTAAATCTCACTAAATAATAAATACATTTTTCTTTTCTATCCGTTCCACAATACTTTGCACACAACTAAAATAAAAATAATTATTTTTTACAAAAAATTATAAAATATTAAAATGTTACTCCCCCATCCCTGAGCTTTCTTCCCTCCCCCCCCGAATGTTTTAAGAAAGTGTATTTGTTTATTAATATATGGTGGACCACATGTTGACTTTTGAGTTAAAGTAATGAATAGTATTGAAAAGTGAATTGAATGAGTGACACTTTTGATAATATTGTATGAATTTGAAGGTTAAAGTTTATATGTAGTAAAGTGTTATTTTTGTCATTTATGGAATGAAAAGTTTAGGGAGGAACGACTCGAAAAGATAGTGAAAAATTTATTCAGGGACAGAGAGAGTATTATTTTACTAAATTTTACATTCACATATTCCTTTAAATTGTTTATTTTAAAGTGCTAAAGATTTTTATAATTAAAAGAGTATAACTTAAATTATTTAGGGTCTAGCACACTGATCAGAGAATGATGTCTAATGTCTGCAAAAAGCATTTGTGCTCGAAACGGTAGGAACTCAAAGATCGAAATCGAATCTTGGAAGAAAGCTACGTACAAGATTCGAAAGGACGGAATACAAGTAAGTCAAGTCAAGGTTATACCTCTTCTCGCGAAATGCAACGTCTTGACTAGTATTTTTTTATTTAACGAAATGTTTTCAATTGTAAAATTAACGATTTTTATCACTAAATAAATAACATCATAATGTTTAAAGCTCTGACAAATTAAAACACCGTGTAGAATAGGACTGTGCAAAACACTAGAATTATGCACTTTTCTATAATTTTATGAAAAAAAAAAATCAGGTAAATTACAACAGGTTCTCATTTGCACTAGGCACTTTAACTCATTTGACTACTCGATAAAATCGGTAATAACAATCAGGTAACCACTTAAAATTATTACAACTGAGTTTAAATATTTGTGAATCTGAATATCTTGTTGGGTGGAATCAATTTTATTGTACTTCTTCTTTGGGTTAAATTTGCTCAAGATTCGATTTTTGACTAATAGGTGAGATTAATGAAATTCACTATTAATGGACGAAATTCTACAAATATATATTGATTAATTCTAACGAAGGATTCTTTATATATATTTTGGGATTAAGAATTATATAAAAACGTTTTATCGTGAAACTTATTCGAAGAGTATGGGTTGTTTCATTAAACTAGCAATTTTTTCGTGCAATGCACGGTTAGAATATTAATAAATTTTTAATGTAAATTCATCTTGTGTAAGATAAAATGTTATATGAATTTTTAAATTGCATCTATTTTGTCTATTTACATAATGATCTCATTAAATTTATTTATTAATAGTTTTAATTAATATATGTGAGTGACTTTCAATTATTTAATTAAATTATACCCCATGACCTCAAATCTATTCTCATTACCAGTTTAGAAATTATTATTTTATATCATCTTTATATATAAACAATTATTTTATTTATAAATCACTTTTCTTAAAACTTGTGTCAATTCCAATGTGGATAAATTTGGTAGATGGAGGGAACATATTATTTTTAGTTATACACTAAATTCATTATAAATACAAAAGTTATAGATGGATATTAAAAATCTATAAAATTTAAACAATAATAAACTTCTAAATTCAACTCGTATAATAAAAATATACTAAAAATAATTAAATTCATATTTTGACATTTTAGATATGTAATATGAACTTGCAAAAATTGATTTTTATTTTTATATATAGTGCATTAAATTTGAAACAAAAAATTTATTAAAATTTAAAATTGTGATTAATAAATAACAAATAACAAATAAGAGAAAAAAGTCTTGATCTCAATTGCTCAAGTAAAGTCAATAAATTTTAACTTCATTTTCATTTACTTCTCTATTTATATGAATATAGATAATATTTAATGATTAAGAAACACCTTACTTTTTTTTATCAAATCTATCGAATCCTTTTTTTTATACATATAATTGAATTAGTTAAAAAAAAAAAAAATTCTTACTTCTTCAAATGGTCAAATTCTAAAAAAAGATTTATAGATTTTAAATTGAGTTTATTAAATATATTTACAATATTTTTTCTTATTCTTAATTATTAG
This sequence comes from Ballota nigra, assembly GCA_947034835.1. Classification (NCBI taxonomy): domain Eukaryota; kingdom Viridiplantae; phylum Streptophyta; class Magnoliopsida; order Lamiales; family Lamiaceae; genus Ballota; species Ballota nigra. Next base: position 42,438,381 of record OX344727.1, read on the forward strand.
ACATTTCTCATTATTCAACAATTCTTTTAATCTTTTGGTATTTTAAATTAATTGATAAATAATAAGTGCTAAAATTAGTTAAATATATATATTTAAGGATATTTATTTAATAGAATATTTTGAGATTCTTTTTAAAAAAAACACCTCATATCTTTCAAAACAAAAGGATTTAAATAAAAAAAAATTTAACTAATCTAATTATCTTTGTAAAAAAAAGGGTATAATTTAGTTAAGAAAAAAATATGAACTATGTTTGATAAAAATGAAAATATGGGTATGATTTGACTAAGAGCAAAAATATGTGTTCGATTTTTATTTTTTTTAAAGCATAAAGTAAGGACATGATTTGGTTGAGAGAAAATATATATGGGCTTAATTTGATAAATTATGAAAAATGGGTTATGATTATACAAATTTGAGAGAGAAATCTATCTCAATTACTCAAATAAAGTTTTGCTAAATTTTAACTAGTTTCTCATTTTCTTTTATTTTTATTTTTCAATATATATTGATATATGTATAATATTTAATGATTAAAGGTAAAAAGTAACAAATGCGCCACAAAAAGCTAACAATTTATTTTGCAACAAATCAAAGCCCCAGAGGGCTTAGAAATGAATCATATTAGGTTTATAAATACCCAAATATATAATGAACAAATGCACAGAGATGTGTGGTTACAATACTAAAAAATAAGAAATAGTGTTCATGTAAAAAGATGTGCAGTACGTATAAAAGTACTTGGGGTCCATTCAAAATTTAGGCGCAAACTTGTTCAAGAAGACACTATTGTGTTTATATATATATATATATATATATATACATATATATATATATATAGATGATAATTCCTTCATCCCAGGGGAATTTACACCTCTGAGATTGTACGTGGATAAAAAAAAAAGATAAAGTAGTGGTATTGATTGAGCGTAAAATTGTTATGATTTATAGCTCGTTTTACCCGTGTTTTGAGTGAATTCGATGAGTATTTGGAGTCAATTGAGTATTATTTTTATAAACTGATGAATTTGCCTCTTTGATGCTCATAGATGGATAGAGGGCGGAAAATGAAGTTCGTAGGACTTTGAATCGACTCAAACGGATGCCCAGATGAGAAGATATTGAAGAAATACGAATAGTATTAGTTCGTGCAAGAAAAAGTATCACTTAGTTGAAGAAGAGAAGCCACTCGACCAAGAGAGGTCGAGCGCCCCCGCTCGAGCTCAAGTGCTCGAACGCCCAAAACCTTCTGTAAGTCGGGGCATTCGAGCTGCTCGAGCGCCCCCATTCGAGCGTGAGATTCATTCGAGCAGTTGAGCTCGAGCGCCACCACTCGAGCGGTGCTAGCTCGAGCGCCCGAAGTCCACTGGAAGAAGCACCATTCGAGCAAAGAAGGGGTCGAGCGCCACCGCTTGACCATAACCCAAAAGTGCCCGATTTTGACCTTTTTAACCCGTTTCCGGCCCGATGTTATCCGAAGTGACCCATATCTATAAATACATCATTCCAAGCTCGTTTTTGACCACCACTTCACACATAGAGATAGTTTTTGGAGAGAGAAGAACACCGAGAGTTTGAGCAAGCATATTTTACGTGTAATCAAGGTTTTGACAACACGAATTCGTAGTTTATATTTTTATTTTTATTTTCTTTCTTTTGTTCTTCAAAACTTGTTACTTGAGATCTTTGATTTCGTTCTTAATTGATATTCGTTTTTAGACTTTGATTCTTTCTTAAATCCTAGTTTATGTTCTTGAATTTTTCAATTAAATTTGTCATGTCAATGTTCGTTGTTTGTTTAATTAATTCCGTTCGTACAATTACCATGTTAGGCTAAAACCCTTGCATGCTTGGGGTAAGATGAATTCGTAGAAGTAGGATGTTGGTACATAGTTAGGATAACTCGTGATGTTTAGTGCTAGTTCTCTTAATTAATTGAATTCTTAAAATAAACCCTAGAATTATCTTGGAATTGAGTACGAAAATTATTAGAGAGAGGACGATCTTATCACTCTATAATAACAAGTAGGCTTAATGATAGGGTTATAGAAGAGGTTTATAATTTACCGGTTTATCTAGGGAGGACGACCGTATCACCTTGGGTAAATAAGGGTCTCATTAATTAAGCATAATCCATATAACTTGTTTAGTGGGTTGTGAAGTAGGTTGATATGACAAAGTATTAGGGTTAATTTTTGAGCTTTTAGTCTTTCAATCTGGTGCTAGATTAGAGAAGTTGATTGTCAAGTTTTAATACACTTAGGATTAATACTTGTACATCACGATTATTTTAGTTATCGTACTAGCTCCGTTAGTATACGTAGGGATTCCTATCCTGAGCATCACCATCTCGTACTTGATTAAAACCCTTAGTATTCAATTGATTTTATTATTTGCATTCATAGAAGTAGACTTTAGAGTATTATAATTACATTTTTGAAACTGAACACACACTCATATTAACTATGACGCGTAGATCTTCAGGGCCCTATTTGCATACACACTTTCCCTTGGGTTCGATACTACTTGGTCCCTATACTTGTCAATACTACTGTGATCTCATACTCTTGTGGGGTAACTACTAGTATAGCTAGTATTTTGCGTACAAGTCAGGTATATTGTTAAATATGTGTATATTTGTATGAGTGTGTATGCAAATCGATGCTTTCTTTTTAGATAATGTGCAAATTTGGTGTAAGACGTCCAGATAAAGAAAGTGTTATATTTTCTGGGACGGAAGAAATACTACAATAGTTATTTTCACTAAAAACATATTAGTTGAAGATTGTGAATTGTTTAACTAAAAAAATATTACTTGTTCTTCTAATTTCCAAATCAATTTCACCGAGAACAAATTTCACAAGATACAGTCAGTGATCTACCTATAAATTTATTATTTTTGTATATCCTCTAGATTTTCTTCGAAGATTTCACAAATGACTTTTGATTCAGTATTACCTTTTAAAAGATTTATTGTAGTATATATTGAGATACAAGACTTGATTTAGGCAGATTTGGCCTAATTACGGGTCGGGGTGGGGACCCTGGGGGCGAGGGCTTCGCCTTTTGCTACAAAAATTTGGCCTAATTAATCTATGGATTTTTCGTTTCAGAAAAAAAAAAAAAAAAAACAAACAAACAAACTGCAGGATCATTAGGATGGATTAGGGTAACAGGAAAATATGATATGCTAATAACTCATATAGCTAGTACCGGTCAACCAAAAACGAGTAGTATTAATGAACTACTTTGATTAGACTTTTCCTTTTTATATTACAACTTTTTACGACATCTCACATGAAAAATTACATTATAGTTCTATGAGAAAATCGTTTTAACAGCCAATTTTATAAAGCTACGTTAAGCGACGACAACTGACGAAATATAAATCTCATTCAAAGGCTAATTAACAATAGTATTTTTTTTTTAATAATTTAGCTGTATTTAAAAAAAATTTATAAATTCATACCAATTTGATAAAGTCAAAATGTTGATTTATTTCACTAATAACAATCAGAATGAAAAACTTAATACAATCACACCACAAAATTATTTAGATTATACTCTATATCAAAAAAAATATATATGTGTGTGTATGTATGTATATGCGCGCGTGTGTATAATTGCTTTTTACTGCCTCAGAAAAAAAAAATCAATATAATTTGAATAATTTTATTTTCAGAAAAAACAAATCAATATAATTAGAATCATCTACCAAAATCAGCTTAAGATAGCCATTACTCATAAATACAAATGCACAATCATATTAACAACGATTATAGTTTGAATAATTCACAAACTAATTCATTATCTAGTAATTAATGATATAAATAAATTAAATAAATCATTTACTTTCTCTTATATTAGTCAAAATAAAAGACGTTTACAATATCAAAAGTGAATGGTTAATAAATTGGTGTAATAGTTACTGGTCTAAAGTCCAATACAACACATAAATTTAAAGCTCTTGAAAGTAAATATTATGTACGCATGTACAATATCAATATGTTACAGTGTTAGATATAATTGAAAGATAGAAAATTTGTACGTGCAAGATATACCGTACAATTTAAAAAATATATAATATTTATTGTTTACTAAAAGTATTAATTTATTAGTATTAGTTAATTTTATGGAAAAGTATTTATTATAATTATTTTGTAAAATTAATTAATGCACATGAGTATTACTCAATTCATAACTATGTACGTGACACATGATAAGGCCATGATGAATTTAAACAAATAAATCTGAAAGGTGCATTAACTGCAAACTACTTCATTCAAGTGCTTTCAAGTTTTTCGTTGAAAAACAATAATAATAACTCGTTTGTATATGTTTTCAAAATTTCAGCTTTTGACATTGGTTTTACTTTTCACAACCTAATTAGAAAGCATTAATTTGACAATTATTACACCTTTTTCGTAGTTTATATAGATGGGTTCACCTACATAGTCTTTGGTTTTAATTTTATAAAAAGAATACTATTAATAATGTCAACGTTTAGTTTTAATTTTACTTTTCAAAACCAAATTACAGACGTTCATCTGCCGGAAATTGTTAGATGCATCATCTTTTTTCAAATACGGGTAAATTTCTGTTGAGCAAAGATTAATTCTGGACAAATTTGGATTGTTAATATTCACCCCTACCAAAGTATTAATACATTAATATCCAAGTTATATCTCATCTCATTGTCTCATGTTATAAGACAGTCTCACACAAGACATACTCATCTATTAATTAGAAGTGCCCAATCGCTTAAACAAACGTGAATTCATATTCGAAAACCACTCGGAAAGCGAAGTGCCGGACCGACAACATTCGAGAGTCGAACCGCAATTTGTCAAAACTTAAGACTCGTCATCATCTCCTCACGGCGATCCATACACACTATGTGAAAAATGCGTCTCTAAAGCGTCAAATGCAATTAAGTGTGACATACGTATAAAAATTAATACATGCACATAGCTTAACATATCAAATATTAATTGTGTATTTAAATTACAAATTTTTTTAATTTATTAAATAATGTTTTTTGCAACAATGTAAATGTTGATGTTTTTTTATTGAAATACATTACTCCCTCCATTTCTTTTTAATTTTATTTTATTCAAAATATTAATTTATTTTATTTATCACTTCATCAATATCAATGCAAATTTACCCCTCTTTTCCAACAAATACCCTATATAAATAGTATTTGGTGTAACCTATATATATGGCTATAAATGTTTTTTTATGCCCTGGAAAATTGATTTGTGCAAATGTAAGATAGATAAAAAAACCGGAGGGAGTATTAATTAATACTTAAAAACAATTTGTATACCCACATAGCATTATGCTAGTGTAAATTTATTTGTCTCAAAGTCATTGCACCATATAAACTCATAAAATTGAAATCAAGCAATCCATTAATAAAAAAAAAGAAAAGAAAAATACTACTACCTCCATCTCAATTTTATTTACCCATTTAACTTTTTTTGACTTTAATGTGAGATTTGATTTATAGTATTTAAATGAATAAAATAATTTTTTTATGATTACATATTATTCAATATAAGTGTATGAGAGAAAATGAAGATGCTTTTCAAAGTAATTATTAGTGGAATGAGATGTAATTTAAAAGTGTTTAAATGAGGTAAATAATGAAATGAGTAAACAAAATTGGGACGGAGGGAGTATTATTCACTAGAATTTCCCTTATTGGCCTAGAGTTAATACTCTCAGAAAAAGTTGTACAGAAAAGAAAACTCTAATTAAAGGATAATTACTAGGCTGCACTTAGTGCACGCGTTTTAGATTTATGCCAAAGTAGGGTCTTCCTTTCCCAAAATTGTGACATAGTTAGTTGGAACCATATGGTTTCGATTAATCAATAGCTACAGAAATTGTCCTGAATTAATACAGGGTAACCCACATGAAGATTTCCTATTATATCAATCAATAGATAAAATATCAAACCAACAAACTCCTTGATCAAACAATTTAGTTTTGAGTACAATTTATAGAAACTTTTTCTGAAATAAAAAACGAACTTCGACTCGTCGTGCTGATTTTCCAAGTCCCAATTAGCAAGGATTTCACATACATGAAAAAACCTATTCTTCTTCAGTTGACAAGGATCACTCACTCACCCTTCTTCACTTTGACTACTAACCAGTTATAACCACAATCTGTATCCGTTGATACGTCTACAGTCCTTGATTTTTCACATTTACTCCAGACGCTCCGTCTGTTTGAAATAAAAATATTAATATATATTCACGATAGAAGATAGTCAAATTTCCTAAATCAGTAAAACATTGCTACACTGGACGTGGAAATTGGAATTACAAGGTTTGTCATTTTACTCTCAGGTCCATTTGTTTATAAACAAAAGACATCATATTTTGATTTGGAACTTATGCAGCGTGCAAAGTCTTAACATAATCCAAGAAATAGGCTCCTTTTGTTGAAAGAGAGATATAAAGAGAGTACCTTCCAGAGGCCATCATTAAGATAATGCATGTTATCCACACCAATTCCTTTGTTGATTGTTCGTCTGCATTTTAAACATCATTATACATAAGTAACAAATATTTTTTTTTGCTTGCTGACTGAATTATTTCCATATATGGGACATACATATATATATGTGTGTGTGTGTATCTTCCTTCTCCATCACAGAGCTCTGTTTACATTAAAAGTATAGGGCCGGGAGTTTTAACAATGTGCAGTTACATAAAAGAGATGTATGATGTAGTCATAGATGATATACATGTAACATCGTTGAAGTAAGCTTAGGTTTTAGGACATCAGTGAAAAAAAAATCAGAATAACAATAAAAAAGCAAAAAAGAACAGTCCTAGATGAATATTTACTTACATATCTTTTGCTGACATTTTTGTAAATCCAATAGCTAGAGCATGTGTCTTTCCTTCAGCCATTATAGCCTGATAATACAAGCAAACATTTACACAGAAGCAATTGAAGAATCAACGATTGACACATAATTTTTTGTTTTTTTCCAAATACAATACAAAAATACAAGTTCAAATGTCAAATTCTTACTACGGGAGTTTCAGTTCCGACTTCATCATCTAATGCACCACCGGGAGAAGTAAGCCCTGGGCACATTATATTGGCACCAGCAAGCACAAATCTAATCGCTCCCCTATCGACTTGCAGCTTTTTCATTATGTTTGGATCTGCAAAAGGAAAAGTACAGGGCTTATATACAGCTTAAGGTTATTCCTCAATCAACACATGAAACTACTGAAAATCTATTAGGTAACTAAACATATTTCCATCAGAAATCATTTAGTGTGAAGGAACAAAAATTTTTATTTGCAGTTTCTTCATGCGACTTTTTATTTATTTGAATGTAATGATGTTATTAACACAATCAAAGTAAGACATGAAGAGTTTTTGCAAATCATCTAGTACATCGTGGAGCTTGACAGAGGTCTATTCAGCAAGAAATCCATCCCCATATACAATGGAGAGATATGATACCACAAGAATATCTAATTGCCTGCTAATAACAAGAAATTGTAAGTTGATGGGAGATATCATCTCTACACTTTATAAGGGCTATTATAAATGATAAATCATGTATTCTTAAAACCCAGATTTTAAAATTGTTTTAGGCCCGGGCAGGTTTAGGTGGGTTAGCACCAAAATGGAAAGGAACCTCATGTCTCCATTATAAATCTGATAATCATATAAGTGGTAGCTAGTAAACCTGCCATTGCTAAAATAAACTAGGTAACCCTGCCTAATGGCAGCGCAGACAGCATGATCACATAATAGTTGTCAATGGGTTATCTGGGCCTAAATTCAATTGAATCTGATCTTATCATGAACAAATTTTGTATACCCATTATTATCCAAAGACAATTAAGAAATACAAATGGATCTAAACCAAATCTTGCACAATCCTGTTAAATCAGGACCAGCATCCAGTAATATTAATTGAATATATGTTACCTTATTAGATATTACGAAATCTTTAAATTATGTATGAAGCTATTTGATTCTTATGTGTAAAGTTACAGTAGAAATATATTATTTCTTTAGCGGTGTCACAAACTAGAGGATCAAGAGAAAAGCACTTGAGTGAAAAGTTAAGTGGGAAGTATGATCAACAAAATAAACTAATTGGCAACAATCAGCACATTCAATTTGAAAGTCATATTTGATCTATATTCAGTCTGCAGATAAGTTATAGCTTTCTGTCATTCCATGAATAGTGGAAATGTTGTTAATTTAGGACATGGTTCAGACTTCTGATAAAGGACATGGTTTAGACTTCCGTTAACTTAAAATAAATATTTAATTTAGCCAAGGGCAAAAAGACACATACGTATCATCTTTTTAAGGATGTCCAAGGCTTTTTAGTTCATATGACATTTATGATTCGCAGTATGATTGCACTTCTACACCCTTTTCTCTTTGAATCAGTAATCGGAACTGATGAAAGATGACTGTCTTTTATGAGTAAAGCCTTGAGTCGACTGAACACAATGACAAGATAAGATCCATATAGGCGACCAAACATAGTGGATTAAGGCTTAATCTGCTAATGTTGTATGAGTAAAAGTTTGGTATTACTAGATTATGACATGCGTACTAGAAGGAGCAATCAATGAACACATGCCCTAATTAAATACTAAGGAGTTCATGGTCCCAACCACAAAGAAAATCCCAGTCAACATCGGCTTGAATAAGGTTCAAGGCACTCAGTTTAGTATCCTCCATCAACAACTTAAGCAACGGCGAGCATCTACCTTAGGGAAGGCCTGGGCTCCATTTGGAAAGTTCACAACAATATTTAGCAAATTTGGACTCTCGGCTTTGGAGGTCCTATTAGTCCTTTAATTTTCATATATCATCATCAAATATGGTTCACCAACACCCAACACAACCACTAATTTGTTTTCTATTTATTTCTTAGCAAAGCAATTTCAATAACAGTTGTAGCATTTTTCAAATCCATTACCAGTATTTAAGTGTATAATTACACAATCATCACTAAAGACCGCTGATTATAACTCAGGGCCAACATCATCTTAGCTAGTCTGTTAAGTGATTTCAGTGGTCAAGAAGATGGTCTTTTATCAGTATCAGAATACATACAAATCAGCAGAATTAACATCCCTGAATATAATACTTACACTGATGGAGAATCCGTAGAGTCGGCATATACGGTCCATCACGTATGTTGAAGAACAGGGGTACATTATTCACCAAAACCAAATTCAGATGATTTGGACTTCAAAGAGGAAAAGGAGATACATTATCAGGCCAGAAAACAAAATCAAAGGTTATACAGTTCAATAACGACTTGGCAAGCAATGAAATAAATTTTATTGTAGTCAATAAAAAAAAAACAGAGAGAGACCATTTTGCTACACTAAGTGGCGACTTTTTAGGCATCAAATCATCCAACACAGGTTCAAGTCCTGGATACTGCAAGAAACATTGTAAAAGTACAAGATTAATCCAGGAAGATAAAATTTTACATGCAGAAATAAATATGAAGAAAATAAGGAGCAGCAAAACCTCCTCAACGATACTTTGCCGTATTTTCCGTTGCACGGATGCCTTTAGTTGATTTTGGGCAGAAACTTCTTCAGATGAGAACCTAATTACAGATAAAAAGGGTTCAGAATACGTGCAAGTTAAAAGCATTAAAGATATATAAGTTCTAAAAGAATTTTTTAACTCAATATTAACCCTTAAAGTGAATAGATCACACCATGTGTCATGGTTTCAGTCAGTCGGAGAATACAACACCACATATTCAATGGTACACAAAATGCATACGCATGTATCATCATCCAAAAAAGCCAAACTACAAACTGCTATGGTATAAGCAGAATCATACACTTTGCCTAGAGTATAGCTAAAATATGTAATTGCACAATTCACAGCACTTATCAAACAAAGGATTTGGCAAAGTACTTATTTTATCTTCTGCATTAACTCTGTCATATTCACCAAACTATCATCTACAAGAAAATTTGGAATGAGAATATAGCAGACACTCAAAGACAAGTGGACCACAAGAAGAGCACAACCCAATCAATAACTTCAGCGATACGTACTCCCTCCATCCCAGGATCACTTGCACACTTCCATTTGTCATCCGTTGTAAATAGGGTTGTATTTATACATTGTGATTATCATTTTTTTTTTATATAAAACATACTACTTGCGACATTAAAGATCAACGTTGCACGTAGTATATTTTATATAAATAAATAAACACAACATATAAATATAATCCTATTTGCGAAGGACAAAAAATGCAAGTGTGCAAGTAATCTTACGACGGAGGGAGTATATCTAAGCAAGGTAAAACAGCAGACAGAAACGTATAAGCATTTCCATAGACTATATTGAAAAATAGAAAGAAAACATACACAACAAATTACTAAAAGAATTGTGTTAAGGGTTGCTCGAGCCACCAGATGTAAAAGTCATATAGCTTTGCAGCACATGTTCAATATACATTTTTTTATCTATAATTTTCCCCGGGCAGACTCAAGAAATACTTGAAAAGAAGACAAGAATTATATAATAAGAAGTTACATAGATGTCTAATAAATGATCATCCACTAACAAGGTTGCATTGAGAGCCACAACCAATAATATGCATTCACGGACCAAAATATGCAAAGCATCAAATTGGAGGCCGTTTAAATTAAAGCGGTAATAATTAGGCATCATGAGAGGTCAAATAATTTCTTACCACTACCCATCAAATTTTAGATCTTTAATTAGGGCTGAACATAAAGAGCTTTTACAAGGTACCACGAGCTCTCAAAAAAAATAGTTCTAGTTTCTCGAAAAAATTATGATCTGTCTTATACAAATGAGCATGTAAATATATACATAATTATTCATCTCCTATTTCAGCTATGACCAGCTTTCACCATACACGTACGCTAGAAGAAAACATTTCCAGATAGGGAATATATATACTAAACAGTTAACATTAAGCACATCATCCAGAAAGCTGATCATAATTAGTAATGATAATCGACTAATCTACTACAGTAATGCTAAAAAAATGTAGTTCTGAGACCTCCGCAGCACCTGTTCTCTGTAATTTATTACACCAAAATGAAGGGAAGAGTAAAACGTTAAATAATATTAACATGCCTCATCTCAAGAAAATGGACCACCATTGCAGACATCCTATATTAAATTTCTTACATGTCCCTTTCCAGTTGGTCCATACTCCATACACATTGAATTGTTGAAATGAGAGATCCAATCAGGGCTTTCCTTTACTTTTAATTTGAAAAATAAAAAATGTAGATCCCAATAAACCCAATGCCAAATAGCCCAAACCCCATTACCTACAAAACAGGATATGTACCCCAACTAGACCTTTTTATTCTCTAGATTTGCTTCAGTACCCTCCTCTAATACTCCAACCTTTCATGAACTGGTTTTTCCAAAAAGGAGTCATGAAGGGTATAACAAATATGACATGTCTACACATTGGACAATATACATAACATGAAAAACATTCAAGTTGGTTGATCAACAACACCAACGGATATTAAAATATAGGATGGAGGTAGTAATAGATAATGTGTATAATCAACCTGTAGATTTATACTCTAAGTAATTGACCATACACTACTAAAAGACATTTTGCTATTCTGAAGACACAGAGGTTGTCCTTAAGAGGCATTATCAATGCTAGGATGTACACCTGGTTTTCAATAGTACAGACAAACCCCAATTTTACATGAGTGATAAAGAATACGATACTTGATTTCAATGTTGAAGTGCCTTAGAGAAGTAGGTGACTGCATGTACACAAGGTAGATAACCATATAACACCACATGCTTAGCTCTAATAAATTCATGACTAAGACAACATTTTCGACACGCAATGCTCTATTAAATCAAGACAACTCATAATAGTGGACTGAATTATGCACCTTGATTTGAATAACAAAAAGTAGAACATTAGATATTAAGTAGAATAATAAGCAAGTAAATCTTGATACTCGAAAGAATGAGAAGATTCATAATGTGAATCATTCATATGTTTTGACAGAATAGCAAGGCGAGGAAATAACAATCATAATTCAACCATCAAACAACGGACTTTTGATCACATAGGAACAAAGAATAGCAATATTTTCATTTCACATATCAGCAGTGTACCAAATATATACATCAATTGATAATCTTATCAGCACTAGAACCCACGAATTCCCACACCCATACCCCCAACAGAAATGCATTAATCCTGATATTTTTGCATTCCCCTGCCAATTCAAAGCATAAAAAGAACATATAACAAGAATCGAATATGTGATTCGCGTTTAATAAATTGCTCAAATCGAAAAACCTTTCAACTATCGCAAGTAGCATTTGCGAGTTATGATGAATGAACATGTAAAACTAAAACATTGATGTAGATAAACGCCAAGAGTTCAATCAAAAAATCAGGAATACTTGAACTAATGATAGCATGCGTAACTTACTTTTTGAACATTTTTACTGAGAGAGCGTAGGGCTTTAGGTTTTGCAGTGAGACGGACGAATCAATTCTTTAAAACTTGATGAAGCGATTCTATAAAGCTAAATATTAGAGTTAAATCCTATTTTAAAGCAGAACCGATCACGTTCTCACGAAAGATTTGGACTCGGATCCGGGTTTGGGTTGAATGGTGCGATGCTCATTTATAAAAAAACGGTCTATGCAAAGATGGATGAGCAGTTGGGTGAATTTGAGTACGGGGTTTTCTTATGTTAGGCACCCTATCGAGTTGCCTGATATCAGGTATGCTCTATAAACTATCGGATCTAAAATATAATAAAAAATTTAATGGTTTAAATTTGATGACCTACAACCCGTTGAGTTAATCATCTAATTTTCTATCGAGTTGTGTCATATTATTCCATATTATATTAAATTTAATAGTTTAAAAATCTATAATTATTAGTTTACAAATTTATTCGACTTTAATTTATGATTAAAATCATTTTTAATTAATATGTAATAATTAATTTTTTTTAACTCAACATGTAGCAGATCAGTGCGATGACACATGACATAATTATAGAACGTACCTGATATCAGACAACTCGGTAGGGTGTCTAATCTAAGAAAAACTCAAGTTTCTTGTATTTACTATTATACTAATTAAAATAAAATAACAATAAGTTAGTATAAAAGAATAATTGATTTTAAAATAGTACTACCTCGGTCCCAATTTTGTTTACCCATTTGATTTTTGTTGACTTTAATGTGAGACTTAAATTGTAGAGTAGTTCTAGGGTGCATCCAAGTGCATACTATGCACTTTGATTTTGCACCCTAATTTAAAATCAATTTTGACCAAGTTAGAAAATTCGCGGTCGGCCGACCCGATTAAAACTCGCGAGTCATCTCTTCTTCCTCTCAGAAACGGGTCATCTCTTCTTCCTTTCAGCGATTTGACGGTCTTCTGCTTCTTCCACCATTAATGGTGACGCGGTGGTCGCCACAATAATTCATACTGGTGTTTTTCCCTCTGGTGCACTTTCCCTTTCCGGTGCGACTACCTGTTTTCCGGCGATGCAGTGGAGTTTTTCTCCTCAGATCTAAATCACAATTCATCTCTTATTGCACCAAAATGACCTTCGTCTCGTTCCCGGTGCTCGTCGGCAGAAATCAAAACAGGCGTAACTTTTGGAGTCGGGCTCAGAATTTCTATTGTGATACCTTTTTGGAAGCGGATCGACGATTCGAGTTGAACTCACGGTGATGTACGCAAGTCTGGGCCCAAATTCCAACGTTTGACAGTGTTGGACCTACTTTTTCTGTTTTAGACTTATTACAACTTGGGGTATTGGTGAATATATCTTGGGGTATTGGTTATTACAACAATTTGGGGTATTGGTGAATACAACTTCGAGTATTGGTGATCAAATCTTGGGGTATTGGTGATTACAATTTGGGGTATTGATGATTATATCTTGGGGTATTGGTGATTATATCTTGGGGGTATTGGTTATTATATCTTGGGGTATTGGTTATAACAACTTGGGGTATTGGTGATTATAACTTCGGGTATTGGTGATTAAATCTTGGGGTATTGGTGATTACAACTTGGAGTATTGGTGATTATATCTTGGGTATTGGTTATTATAACTTGGGGTATTGGTTATTACAACTTGGGGTATTGGTGATTATAACTTCGGATATTGGTAATCAAATCTTGGGGTATTGGTGATTATAACTTGGGGTATTGGTAATAAAGTCTTGGGGTAATACTGAATAATTATTTGATATATTATTATTGAGTAATTCTTAGGGTATTGGTGATTATAACTTAGGGTATTGGAGAATATAACTTAGGGTATTGGTGATTATAACTTGGGGTATTGGTGATTAAGTCACGGGATATTGATAAATAATTTTTTAGGGATATAATTTGAGGTATTAGTGATTATAACTTGGGGTATTGGTAATTATAACTTAGGGTATTGGTAATTATAACTCGGGGTATCGGTGATTATAACTTGAGGTATTGATGATTATAACTTCGGGTATTGATGATTATAACTTCGGGTATTAGTGATTATAATTTCGGGTATTGGTGATATAACTTCGGGTATTGGTGATTATAACTTCGGGTATTGGTGATATAACTTCGGGTATTGGTGATATAATTTCGGCTATTGGTACGAAGCGCGCGCGACCCATTTTGCGACTCGGTTTGTTGCCAGACCCGCGAATTTTGGTCGGGTTGTGCCTGACCCGCGAGTTTTTTGTTGGATCCCGCAACCGACCCGCGAATTTAGTCAAAATTGATTTTAAAATCAATTTCAAATTGGGTGCAAAATCCAAGTGCATACTATGCACTTGGATGCACCCTAGAATTTGCCTAAATTGTAGTATTTAAATTGATAAAATAAATTATTTTTTTATGATTGTGTATTATTCAATTTAATTGCATGAAACAAAATGAAGATGCTTTTCTACGTAATTATTAGTGTGGAATGAGGTGTAATTTAAAAGTGTTTGAAGGGGGTAAATAATGAAATGGGTAAATAAAATTGGGACGGAGGGATTAATAGTATTTATGTATAACAATAATAGTTTATATATAATAGCAAGGCTTGAAAATTTTAAAATGAAAAAAATATATGTAAGTTTGATCTATTTTTTTAAAAAATATTTTATACGAGTATGCTCGGTATGTTTTATATTGTTGATGAAATATCCATTATAGGTTATCGCCAGTTTCCAACCCAAATGTTTTATTGAGTTGAATTCTTAAATCGAAGTACTTTCCCGTGATTTTTTTTTTTTTTAAGGTAATCAATTATAATAGTTTTCTAACATAATCAATTATAAAAGTTTCTTCGACCGGGTACATGGCAACATCTTTTCATCTCGCTGTAGACTGGAACCGCAATCACCACAAGATGGAAACCTCCCAAACCTGCAACTCAGAACCACAACCGCACTGCAGCCGGAACCGCAACCACCACTATAGGGAACACCACCCCACCACAAGAAGGGAACACCACCCTACCACAAGAGGGAAAATAAATTTCCTCTCCATGTCTCGAACACAAGACCTTTGGGGTCCCGTGATTGATTTTCTTGAGGTTACCCTTGGAAATAAATCAAAGTTACACCTAAGGAGGTTACACGCATCAAGGGTATGCCTTTTTTTTTGTTTTAAAAATTCTGATTTAAATTTTGCATTTTAAAATTCATTTTAATTTGAATTTTATAATTATATTTTTAAAATTCTAATTCTACAAACCCTATAAATAATCTATAAAACATCATTTATTTTTACATCATAAAATTAATACCTACCCTATACAAACCCAAAAAAAAAAAACCCTAAATTTAATATTTACTAGTTCTCAAAAGTTTTCAAAATTCACTTAAAAATTAAAAATAATATCACCCAAGATACACTCAGGCTATATTCTTTTTTGGTTTTAAAAACTTGGATTTTGATTTTGAAATCTAAAACTCATTCTAGTTTGGATTTTAAAATTAGATTTTTGAATTCCTAATCCTACAACCCTATAAATAACCTATACAACACTCCTTTACTTTTTCATCATAAAGTTAAAATCTACCCTACCCAAAACCCATAAAGAACACAAATTTTAAAAACCTATGGATTACAAAAACTATTTAAAACCCAAAAAGAACATAATCTCAGAGACCTGATGGAAAATTGATGGGGAAAAAGTAGGGTTATCCACTGTTATATATAAAGATAAGAGCTCTTTTTTTTTATCGACCTCTTGGTCATAAATAGTGGAGCTCTAACCATAAGAGCTTTTGTATTTCGACACCACCAATTCAAAACTTTGAGGATATGGTGGTAAAGAACTTTTTAGTTCCGAGAACAAGACAATGGGATAGAGAGTTGATTATAGATGCTTTCTTACCCTCTAACAGAGAAGTCATTTTGAGAACAAGTTTGACTCCATTAAGGATTGAAGACAGGAGTTTGGCACTTCACCAAGGACGAGAGATAGTATATGAAGTTTGCTTACCACTTTGCTTCCCATTTGATAAAACGATGAGAATCAGCGGCAGAAGCCATGGAAAATCCAAACACCTCCTAAAGTGAAATCTTTCTTGTGGCGTCTCTGTAAAGGTTGGATACTAGTGAAATCAAAGTTTTTCCGATGAGGTATGTGTGAGAAAGTTTTATGTCCAGCTTATCTCACTAACACTGAGACTATTGAGTACCTTTTTGTGAATTGTAACTTTGCAAAAGAATGTTGAGAAAATGTGGGACTTTGAAGCCACTTGGACTGGGATATTTTTCATGTTGAATGTATCATATAATTAATTTATTCCAACGACTCCTTTCAGTTCTGGAGTTAAATTGCCAAGAACAACTATATTATAGCGCCACATGAACGAGTTTGTATGGGAAAGGGGGTAGTCTATACAAAAAGTATTGAATTTCCTTGAAGAGTGAAAAAGTGTTTATGTACCTAGTGTTAGTTCTGAGAGAAATTTCAGGTGCATCATGTGTCGTGTTTTTCTTTCATTAAAAATAATGTTGATGTTGGTTTTCTCGAGGAATCAATGGAAACAGACATCGGGATGGCCATATGAGATGAAAAATGGAACTTTTAGGGTTTGTAAAACTATGGTATTTCCAAATTTAATTAGCATTGATGAAGGAGAGGCGTGAAAAGTGCTTGAGACAGTAAAATGGGCGGCCAATCTGGACTATGACAAGGTAGTAGTTGAAACTGATGCAAACAGAGATCGTGATGTAATAAGTGTTAACACTCAGAGTGATCCTGATATAAAAGAATTAATTCACTTCGTTTGAATCCTTTATTTAGTGTTAATTGGGTTAGTTATAATGCTAATCTTTAGCACATTTTCTTGCTAGGGTATCTCATAACTATGAGAGTCATCATTGTTAGGTTGAACCTCCAATGCTTGTGGGAGACCTTCTCGATATTTATCATTTTTGCTCCTAAGTTTTTTTTTCGTTTAAATAAAAACTGATAAAAGTTGACGCGAGTGACTCTGAAATAGTGAAGTCATGTTTAATTGTCATTGTTGTGGAGTTATTCGTCCACCTCGGACGACGACATACCACCAGCATACCCAAGAGGACCTCGTGAAGGTCATTATCGACCTCGTCTGACTCGTAGGACTCCGTCGAGGCATTTCAAACACCTCATCACGGTGGGGCGATGTTATCCCAGGACCTCGAAGTACAAGGTCATTGTTATCCCTAATCCTCGGCATAATCAGAGGTCAGCGTCAAGACGTTGCCACGTCCGCCACATCTCGATCATATCAACAAGGATCAACAACTGATATCTCGATCTATAAAAAATGAATAATTATGTTGTAAGCAAATTAATTTTGCACCCAATTAAATGGTGACATGTGTACAAATAAAATATTAATATCAAATTAAATTTACTATTACATTTTGAGAATTTAATTAAATTAATTCTTGAATTAAATAGTTAAACTTGATACTAAATGTACATGGTACAAGTCAGTCAAATTACATGAGTTTCAGTACTCGTATTGAGTAATAAATACAATTGATTTACCATAAGAACGAGAATTAAATGATGTCTCGTTAAAAAGGGAAACGAACTAAATTTAATCAAATCAACTTTAATTAATTTGTAAACCAAGCCAATCAAATGACACCGATCAATCCGACGGTGCCACGTGACATTGCGGGAATGAAAGGTTTTACATCATCCACCCTATAAATAGGGTCCTCATTTGTTCATTTTGGACACACCAACCATTCAGATGATCAAGCATCCAAGCAAACGAATCATCTGCAACCGTTCTTGAAGACTGGGAATGTTCTTCATCAAACTCGAAACGTTCTTCACGAAAAACAATCAGGAAAAAGCTTTCAATCCGAGTTCAAGGCCTAAAAACCCTCTGATATGGTGTTTCTCTTTGAATTAGTGCTTGAAGATTCGAAAAAGCTTCGAAAGTTTTCTTCAAAGCCTTTGAAGATTCAAATGCGTTCGTCGTGCAAATTCATCAAAAACAGTCTTTAATCCGAGACTAAGGCCCTAAAACCCTCCGATCAAACCTTTTTTTTCAAATGATTTTTGAAGATTCAAAGACGTTCTTTATCAAACTCAAAGAAGACCATCTTACATTCAAAGACATTTATCCATTACGTCTTCACAAATCGACGTTCAATAAAAAACAAGGCATCCCGCCCTTTGGATAAAATGCTACAAATCCACAAATTCAACTCCGAACAAGATCAAATACAAAGATTTTGTTCGAGTCAAAGTCAAAATGAAGAGAAGAATCATAGGAGCAAGTTTAGAGTCTAGAACTTGCAAAATTTATCGGTTCAATCCGAAAGAAATTCAATTGTAAACATTTTCGTGTTTATTATTTTAATTACACGAAATTTGTTGTTACAAATTTGGCACGCTCGTTGGGACCATCTCTACCTCTCATCTCTCCTCTTCTCAAGCAAGTTTAACTATCATAACAATGGATCCCTCAACTATCGAGGAATGACTCGCTAATCTGATCAAAGCCGTTGAAGGGTTCACACGAGAAATCAAAGATCAAGACATTCGAATTGACAACTTGATGGATAGGGTGGATATTGGCGATGCAAGCCACACTAACGGGAAGCACGTTGAGGGCCACGATGATGAGAAGACCTCAACCAAATGCTAAGCAGCAGAAACTAAGACAACTGCTAGGGAGCTACAAATATCATCTGATGGAGGGATCCAAGTCGATCAACTGAAGGAGCTCATACTGGAGATAGTAAAGGGCAAGTTTGATGACGTCTCTGAATCAACCTTTACATACACCAAGCCCTATAAAAAAGAATCAATGACTTAAGGATGTCAGCTGGCTACCAACCTCTAAAGTTTCAACAATTCGATGGCAAAGGGAACCCGAAGCAACACATTGCTTACTTTGTTGAAACATGCAATATTGTTGGAGCATACGGAGATCATCTGGTCAAACAATTTGTCAGCCCTTTGAAGAGAAACATCTTTGATTGGTACATCGACTTGGAGGCTAACTCCATAGACAGTTGGGATCAATATTCCTAAACCGATTCTACAACACAAGGGGAATGATTTGTATGATCGAGCTAACCAACACTCGGCAAAGAAAAAATGAGCACGCGATCGATTATATCAATCGATGGAGGAACTTAAGTCTAAATTGTAAAGACCAACTGCCTGAGGCTTCTGCGATTGAGATGTGCATCCAAAGCATGCAATGGGGCCTTCGATAAATTTTTCAAGGAATTCAACAAAAGACATTTGAAGACCTGATGACTACAAGAGCTCATGACATGGAGTTAAGCATGACTGCAAGTGGATCCAGCGGATCACCAGTTCAAAAGCATCGTGATAAGGGCAAATTTATGTATATAGGCCAAAAAACGATTCAAATTTATTAAAATAGGGATGTTAGATAAAACCCTAGCCCCTCCCACCGCCCCCAGCCCCTTCCCCGCCCCACCTCCCCCCCACCCCCTCCTCTTAATCGCGCCCCATATAAGCGATCAAGGGGAATCAATGTTTTGTTTTTTTTTTCTTTTTTTAATATCAATTTTTTTTTATTTTAAAAATAAAAAATTAGTACTCCCCTCATCACTCGATTATTTTCACACTATATTTTTTTTTCTTCATATTTTAGCAAACAAATTATTTATTAATATTTAAAATAATAAAATGGCTTTTAAGGTAGAGTATGATAGATCTATCTCTTTACTATTATAACGTGACTTAAAAATTACTTTATCATTTTAAATAGTAATAAAAAATTTGCTTGCTAAAATACGAGAAAACAATAACTATGAAAGTCGTTGCGGGACGGAGGGAGTATTTGTTAAGTAATAGATGCAAAATTCTAAAATGATATTTATTTTGAAATAGAAAGAGTAATAATAATATCATTTATTTATTTTTTTCAACTGAAATGTTAGATTTATGTATATCTTAAAATATATAATGTATTATTATTATGGAAGTTGGGGTTGTTTACACTAAAAAGTGTAGGGTGATTATACTGAAAAGTATATTTTTCAGTGCAATCTAACCATAATTTTCAGTTTTATCAAATCACATTTTTCAGTATAAATAATCTCAACCGTTGAGTGAGTTTACCATGCACCAAGTGCACAAGAGAGTTACTCCATTATTATTACTCTTTCCATTAAAAAATAAATGTCATTTTAGAATTTTGCATCTATTATTTAACAAATACTCCCTCCGCCCCGCAACGATTTTCATAGTTATTGTTTTCTCGTGTTTTAGCGAGCTGAATTTTTATTACTATTTAAAATAATAAAATAATTTTTAAGTCACGCTATAATAGTAAATAGATAAATCTATCATACCCTACCTTAAAAGTTATTTTATTATTTTAGTTATTAATAAACAATTCACTTGCTAAAATATAAAAAAAAGGTAGTATGAAAATAATCGTGTGATAAAGGGAGTACTAATTTTTTATTTTCAAAATTAAAAATAATTGATATTAAAAAAATGATAAATAAAAGCAAAGAAAAAAAATTGATTCCCCTTGGGATGCGATCAAGGGGAGGGGATGGGGGAAGTTGGGGCGGGAAAGGGGCTGGGGGGCGTTGGGAGTGGTTGATCGCTACTACCAGTAGCGATCAACCCTATTTTTGCAACATGTTATCTAACATCCCTATTATAATAAATTTGAATTATTTTTGGCCTATATACATAAATTTGCTCGTGATAAGCCTTCAAGTAAGGAATACATAACAGACATTCCTTGCAACAAAGGGCAAATCGGTTTAACTCTGAAAGAGCTACAATAAAAATAATATCATTTCTTAGATTTTGACGTCTCAGGGATATTCGATGACTTGCTCGATGCAAAGCTTATTGAGTTGCCTAGGATGAAATGTGTTGGGAAAATAGGGGTGCCCGGAATCTATTCGGGATGAAATTTAAATACGAATTTAAATTCACTTATTACTAGCATGAATTAATCCTAATTAATTCAAATAATAATAACAACAACAAATTTAACATCATGCATGGTGAATTAATTTACATAAAATCTATGGCGGAATAAATAAGAATTTATGTGACTTACGTACCTCTTGTAGAATTGGTCTTTGAATAAATGGGACAACCACGATCACGCTTTATCAATCCAAAAACCTTCTCAAGTATTTCCCTTTCGCCTTACTTGATCACCGGTGGGAGATGCTTTCAAGTAATTTAAATAACTAAGGAAAAAGAAAAATATATATACTCCTGATTTTTCCAACACATGGAATTATGTACTTGGGGATGAAATAATCACCCCTTATTTATAGATGAAGTGGCCGAATCTTTGTAGATTTTATGGGTCTGGAGAAAATCTTTTCTTAGTCTATAAGAAATCTTGAATATATCTCATATATTCTTTTCTCCATAATAAAATATTCCACAAAAATCTCACTCACCTTAATTGCTTGCAATTTTAAAAAATTTCATGAAGAAAAACCAAGATTTGGATCTTCTTGAATATATGAGATAATCTTGCATTCCAAGAATACTTATCTTCCATAATATCTTTCCAAGAGAATCAACAAAATCTTTTTCTCTTCCTCATCACTAATTTCTGAAAATTAAGAGAAAAAATCAGCAATATATTTTCTTTTTATTTTAATCACCTTATCATTATTGGGCTACTTAATGGGCTACTTGAGGGGCATTTAAGGAGAATTAAGATTGGACCTCCTAATGGACTTCTGAATTTCAATATTGAGCCCCAATATAATTCAATCCATTAATATTAATTATTACCACTAATAAATTAATATTGCACTATCCATCTTAATCCATATTACGATAATATGGGCTCCTGGTTATTATTTCCCGCATTTAAGATTATCAAGTCCATTAATTAATTTAGCTTCTGAATAGATCTAAATTAATTAATATATTTCACCTTGGAGTAAAGACAGCTCAACATTATTATCCGTACCGAAGAAACTAATTCTTCACTTGCAAAATTTGGTACGATAAAACTTCTGAGCCCACCAAGGGGACTAATCACACGAGCCGTACTCGCACGCGTTTCTCCGTATTAAATCTTAGCAACTGTCGTATGATTAATATTACTGCCCAAAGCACAAGGTTCGAAGTCACAATGATTCTCACCCAACATGAATCAAAGCAGTAACCATTAAGCACACACGGTCCTATTTAAGTGACGGAGATTAAGAAATCAACAACCACTGAGGTCTAATTCTTCACATTTCAGAACAGAAGAATTTATCCTCGCTGTAGGTCCTCTTCAACACATACTAAATGTGCTAGTGCAATCTCTTAGTCAAGACAGACCAGTCTGAGACTTACACATCGACCTTTCACGGCGGATTGTTCAATTCCACCTAGGCCGTGAAAATGTATGTTTAGTTACAAGGAAACTATTAATGTTATCTTCCGTGATCGGGTATCACCACATTAACTACAATGTAACTAGTACTATTATGAACTGTTTGCAATAAATATTCAACATTCAATCATATCTAAAGCATATGCGATAAAAGAATTATTCTCATAAACAAGTGATTGATACACGAGTTATACAAAGTAAAAGCATACTTTCACGTATAACTCCAACAATCTCCCACTTATACTTAAAGTCTGCTTTTTAGTATACATCATGCATGTCTTAGTGTAGTAGCTCTACGTGACATCTCATGTCAATCTACACTAACCTAATATTTCCTCCCACTTATACTTAAAGCAGATTGGCAATAGTCTTGACTCCCATTCCATCCACATGTCTCTCGAATGTACTCTGAGGCAGACCCTTTGTGAATGGATCAGCTAGGTTGTCTCCCGACGCTATCTTTGCCACCTCTATATCTCCTCTCTTAACGATTTCTCGTATAAGATGATATTTTCTTTCTATGTGTTTGCTGGCCTTGTGGGCTCTCGGTTCATTTGAATTTGCAACTGCTCCGGCATTGTCACAAAAGACAGTTCAAGTCCACTAAGAATTTCTTGAGCCAAACTGCTTCTTTCGCTGCTTCACAAGCAGCTACTGTTGGTCCCACTAGATAGATTAATTGCGGAAGCTTTAAAGATTATGTCTTTGTCAAAGTCTTTTACAAGAGCACTATAAATAAAGCAAGACAGAATTGAAGAAAGCAGTAAATGGACCAGATTTATAGTGGTTCGGATTATAATATCCTACGTCCACTCTCCCTTTTATCAAAAGGGTCTCAATAACCAACCAACAACCACTTGCGTACTGGAATTATGAAGTACCAGTTCCTTCTTACAAACCCTTTAGATCTAACTTAGATCTAAAGTCTACAGCCTTCAATCTTTTCTTAGAGATGAACAGGTTGAGATCCAACTACTCCTTTTAGAGTATATATAAAATATGAACAATAAGAGTGCTAAGAGTGATAAAATAAAGGCTTGGAATGTGACTTCTTGCGCGTGAGAATCTAGGGCCTTTCTTTGAGTCTGCACTCTTGTATTTATAGAGGTGATTAGGATTTAGCCGTTGAAGAGCTAATCTAATCAGATCTCTATTTAAGGAAGCTTTCAATCAATCAATTCCCTAATTGATTGATTGGGTTGGTGGGATCCTTGGATTGATTGACTTCAAAACTTTCCAATCCGATCTTGTTGACTTGATTTGAATCACCAACTGTCAAATGCTTCCAATGCCTAACTCCGATTCTCTCCAGAGAAGGCAGGACCAAACACCAGACAACCTCAATGTCTTCTGGTCCAGAGTTGGTTAAGAAACAGATTACTCAGAAGAATCAGGAGATGATTCTGAGCATCTTATGTTTCACCAGACTCGTCTGGTCTGGGGAAGGTTCTCTGCCTCTGGTCAGTCTCATCTGGGGAAGTCTTCTGGTGGAGTCCTCTGGTGAATTCCTCTGGAAGGTCTTCTGGTAGGTCTTTTGGTGACTCTTTTGGTGAAGTCTTCTGGTCTGGCAGTTTCCCCTAGACTAAGTCCTAATCTAGTTCCTCATCTGGCTAACAGGTCCAGATGGTCCTATTACATTTTCTGGTTTGGTTTAACTCATCAAAATTAACAACTTTTATCCTAACAATTTCCCCTTTTTTATGGAGTTAAAACACAACCAGAACTGATCAAAATAGTTAAGCATAAAAACAATAAAAGGAAAAGACCTTAGAATAGATCTTATCAGGCAAATAAGAAGACAACAAGGAGTTGTCTTTAAGACAGAGAAGATATGATGTTTCATTAATAATAAGGATAAAAAGGATTACAGATTACAATGCATATCTGGTCCTATTGTAAGCATATCTTCTATTTTCCTTAGGTACAAGAACCAGTCGAAAAATCTGTCTTGAATGGCCTTCAACTCAGCAGAAGATGTTGGAGTGAAATTTGCCAACACCTTGGTCTTGTATAACTTCTTGAGCTCTGCCCAATCCACCTGGTCCCCAACCATAGGAGTGTTAAGATAATGGAATTCAGGGGCAGTAACTTCCAGGTTGAATTGGATGGTGGAGTCCATCAGCTGCTTGTAGAGATCTGCATCATAAGCCTTCATCCAAGAGTGGAAAGTCCTGTTGATGATAGCATCATCCTCTGGTGGAGGCCTTTGAATGTAATGCTGGATAAACCACAATGTCTTGGCTTCTCCCCACTTCTCAATGAGAGGAACATGCACAGTAGAGTCAAAGGACCCTTCTGTCCTGAGTGGTAAGATCTCCATTACTTCAACAGGTCCTTTCTTCCTTTGGATAGATCCACTGGCACCAGAAGATATTCCAGCTTCTCTGGCCTTCTTGTTCTGCCTCCTAATATATCGGAGCCTCTGCTCTTCATCTATGTTCTTCCTTATTCTAGCAAGATTCTCTTCTTCAGATTCCTCTTTAAATCTCTTCTCTGCCTCTTCAACCACCTGCTCCAAGAAGCTCTTCTTGACCCTTATGATATTTCTTTTAGCTGGGCCAGGAATGGAGACAGGATCTTGCTCAGAGTCAAATGACTCTTCTTCAGCTGCAAGCTGCTTGGGCATTGTTAGAGATTTGAGCTCTTCCTTCTTCTTCTTCTGCAGCTCAGCTTGAGCCAGAGTGTTCTCTAACAGGTCCAGACGAGCCCCGTTGCTAAAGAGGGTCTCCAGAGTGGTCTTCGCCAGATCAGTTCTGGCCTGCTCTTTCCCATTTTTAACTTCATCAAATAAGGGCTGCACTACCTGCCTTATGAGATCAGGCAAGGCAGTGGAGGAGGAAGAGTGAAGATCACAGAGTTGCCTGGCCTCCTCCAGGTAGGCTTTTGATTCAGCAACCAGCTTCTCTTGCTTCTTAAGCATCTCCTGGAGGGAGTCCTTGAGCTTAGCAGTCTGCAGCATCTGAGAGGCCATCTCCACCTTAAGCACTGAAACAGGTCTCACCTGGTCCAGAACATACTGCTGGATCTGCCTCTGGCTTTCATGCACATCCATCTTCAAGTAGAGGAAGTCAGACTTGAAAGCAGCTTTGGCAGAGGCAAAGACATTCTTAATCTGCTTCAAGAATTTTCTTCTTTCATCTTTGATCTGGTGCTCAGCCAGAGCAGGCGCCAAGTGCTGCATTGCCTTCGAGAATCTGCCAATCTGCTGGATTTGTTCATTGAAGAACAACTTCATCTTTTGGAGGACTGCAGGAGTGACATCAAAATCCTCTTCATCAGAGTAGAGCTCTGGAGGAAATGAGAAGTGAGGGCCAAACTTGTATGAGGGGCCTTCTGGGGAGATCATCACTCCCTGCTGGATCAACAAGGTGCGGATCAACACCTTGGCTGCCTCTGGAGTCTCAAGCTCCGCAGGATTCTAGATATTGAGCTTCTTCTTGAGTTCAATCTCCCAGGCAGTAAAAGTAGAAGGACCCATTTCTTCAAGCAACAACACCAGGTCCTCTACATCTTCAAGTCTGGCCTTGCTCCAGACCTTGGCGTCAGTCAGATCCGCCAAAAGTTGTAAGTGCTCCAAGAGGATAGGGAAGTGCTCTCTTAGCCAGAGCTGAGCACTTACACTCATGCTCTGCCTAATGGGACCCATGTCTTCAGAAGAAAAAGTAAAGGGTTTGGGCCTAGAGGCAGAGGAGGATGGGGCTAAGTTAGCAGGCTCAAGTGAAGCATCCCCATCTTCACTATCATCGCTAGATAGGCATGTGGGAGAGGGAGGGGGAGCAGAGAATCCCAAAGCCATAGAAACGGGGGGATGGGGAGGGAGGGGGGGATCTGGTCAGTGTGAGATTGGGGAGGGGTAGGAATTTGGGAGGTAGGGATTGAGGGAATAGGTTGTTCTGCACCAGAAGAAGTAGATGGAACTTCTGGTACAGAGGCTGGGATGGGAATTTGAGAAGGGGAGGAGGGTGGAAGGGGTTGTTCTGCACCAGAAGTTGATGGCGCCTCTGGTACAGGGGCTGGGGGAGAAGGATTTGTGGGGAGAGGGATATGTGAAGTGGGGGGAGAGGGTGTTTGAGTAGGGATGGTGGAGGGAGTGTATAGAGGTGTATCAGGTAGGGGCTGCTCTGGTGAAGGAATGGGGGCACCAGGAGCAGGGGAGGGATTTTGTGTATGGGTTTCTGGGGAAGATGTAGTGGGGGTTACAATGTTATTGGGGATAGAGGGGGGATTAGAGGGGTTTACCTGTTCTGAAGCTGTGGCTTCCTCCATCAGGTGAGAAGCCTCCTCTATGGCTGCTCCAAGGCATCTCCCAGGTTAGAGCCAGAGTCTGACTCTTGAAGGATGGCCCTCTTGGCCTTGGACTTCTTCTTAAGAGGCTCAACCTATTCAACTTCTTCTTCCTCTTCTTCTGATGGCTCATCCACCAGAAGAGTCTTCTTCA
Organism: Ballota nigra; assembly: GCA_947034835.1. Taxonomy (NCBI): domain Eukaryota; kingdom Viridiplantae; phylum Streptophyta; class Magnoliopsida; order Lamiales; family Lamiaceae; genus Ballota; species Ballota nigra. The sequence continues at coordinate 42,465,719 of OX344727.1, forward strand.
CCCTCCTTAAAGTTCTGGGCTTCTTTGCAGAGGCCTTTCGTGTAGCATCTTCTGGCCTCTGCTTCCTCTTGGCTGCTCCTGCCTTCTTTGCAGCCTCAGCATCATCACCCTTCTTCTTCAAGACAGCTTGAAGGGAAATCTGGTCATACTCTGATGAACCAGAGAACGCTACGGTTGAAGAACCAGTAGCCTCAGCCTTCTTCTTCTGGCTCTTCTTTGTCTTCTGCCCCTTAGCAGGTGATGACACTGCTTGGAGATGAGGGGCAGGGATGGCTTGTTCTCCATCAGAGTCAGGATGGCCATGGAGAGGACCATCCTTGGAGAAAATTATCTTCGATTTATGGAAGCCCTTGCACCAGGAGTCCTTCCATTTCCTCTCTGGAAAGGTGGAATCCAGAATCAAAGAAAACTTGGTCCCCAGGGAGACATTTGCATTAAAGAAAAATTGCAACTCCCCAGGCTTGCTGGGACATTCTTCCTTCTGCACCTTCAACTTGTTCTTCCTCAAAATTCCCCAGAAAAATTCCGCCCAATTGCATTGTACCCCATCATACAATGCCCTCATAACACAGAGCCTGCCAGTGAAGATGACATATGTGCTATGGCTCTCACACATCAACACCTTAACCACTATGTCAAAAAGAACCTTGTATTTTTGCCTCAAATGCTTATCCAAAAAGCCTTTTGTCAGATTCTGGCAAGAAGATCTGGCAAAGATCTTGAATGACTCTACCACTTCACCCTCCTTATACTTCAAAGGATCAACTCCTTTCGATGAAATGTTTCCAAACAGTCTGCAGAAATCGTGCTTAGAAAAGACAACATCCTCCTTTTCAATCTTGGATGATATGTGATCATCGTGAATCTTCATTCTGATGAGAAACTGGGCAGCATACCCATCCAAAGTGTGCAGATCCTTGGGAACTTTGGATATCAAGTCTTAAACCCCAGATTTCCTCAGCAATTCCAGAATTTCTAGCGCCGCCGGATTCTTGGTGGAATAGAAGTCAACCACCATTTCTGACTTAAGTTTCTTGCACACATGCACTGGGTCAAAGTTGCATTTGGGTTCCATGTATGAAAGAGAGAGAGAGAGAGAGAGAGAGAGAGAGAGAGAGAGATAGAAATTGCAGAGAGAAGTTAGGGTTTGAGAATAAGAAAACGTGAAAGGACAAATTGAAAAGGATTTGATTTAAATAGGGCAAGACGCGTGGCTTGAACAATTAATGAAGTGTGAACGCGTGTAAAACCCAAATTTAAATTAGGGAACAAAATCAATTTTTGAATTGATTGACATGTTGCACTGTTATTAAATCTGACGGCCACGATTAAAATGCAAGTTACAGATTTAATATAGTGCGTGGGCATGGTCATTGGGACTGGGATCGAGGGGGTTTTGTGGCAGTCAAGAGAAAAAATAAAATGATTGCCTAGGCCTTCTAACCTAGTCTTAAATACACTCTGAAGATGAAATATTTTGAGTGTATTTACTAATTTAAAAAGTGTATCCCAATGATCAGAGGCCAGAGAAGTACATACCTGTCACCTGATATTGTAACCAGATGATACTACAGTTAGTCTGGTGTTACATCTTATCTGATGGAACCTTATCTGGTTCTGGTCAGATTTGACTCCGGATTTCTCTGGAATCAGTTTCTGTACCTCACCTGATATCAGTCCTCGTCTGGTACATACCTCCGCTGGAGATGTAACTTCCCTGGTATATCTAACCTGTAGGCATGTTAGTTTGAATACATAAAAATTATGTAATAAAATGAAACAAAGGATACTTCTCTGATGTTCCCCCTAAACCAAATCTGTCTCTGGATCTAATAATTCTAACTCAAAAGCTAACTCTCTGAATCTGGTTTCAGCCAAAGGCTTAGTCAGAATATCTGCTCTCTGCTTCTCTGTTGCAATATTTTCCATCCTTATATCTCCCTTCTCAACATGGTCTCTGATAAAGTGATGCCTTATATCAACATGTTTGCATCTGGTATGAAGAACTGGATTCTGGGTGATTGCTATTGCACTATTACTATCACAAAAGATTGGAATATCCTTAGCTCTAATCTGGTAGTCCCTTAACTGTTGACTAATCCAGAGTAGTTGTGAGCAACAGCTGCCTGCAGCCATATACTCTGCTTCTGTTGTTGATGTAGCAACTGAAGTCTGCTTCTTAGAAAACCAAGATACCAATTTATTCCCTAAAAATTGGCATGTCCCACTTGTAGACTTCCTATCTATTCTACACCCACCATAATCTGAATTCGAATAACCACTCAACTCTAAATTGTCATCTGCAGGATACCATAACCCTAAATTCACTGTCCTTTTAAGATACTTCAATATCTTCCTAGCTGCTTCCAAATGACTTTTCTTAAGATTAGCTTGAAATCTGGCACACACACCAACAACAAAGGTTATATCTGGTCAGCTTGCAGTCAGGTACAGAAGAGAACCAATAAGTGCTCTGTACTGAGTCTGGTCCACACTCTCTCCAGACTCATCTGGATCCATGTTGAAATTTGTCATCATAGGGATCTTGGCTGCTTTGCTAGATCCTATTCCAAATGTCTCTAACATATTTCTGGTGTACTTAGCCTGATTGATGAAAATTCCCTTCTCTGATTGCTTTACCTGCAAACCTAAGAAATAATTCATCTCACCCATAATAGACATTTCAAACTGGCTCTGCATGAGTTCACCAAACTTCTCACACAACTTCTTGTTAGGGGATCCAAATATAATATCATCAACATATATTTGGACCAGAAGGATGTCCTTTCCTTCTTCTTTCCTAAACAAGGTCCTATCAATCTTACCCTTAGTAAAACCATTGTCCATAAGAAATTGAGAAAGAGTGTCATACCATGCTCTGGGTGCCTGCTTCATCCCATAAAGAGCTTTCTTAAGCTTAAACACCTTGTCACCTTGTTCAAAACCAGGAGGTTGTTCCACGTACACTTCCTCAATGAGAATCGCATTAAGAAAGGCAGATTTCACATCCATATGGTATACTTTGAACTTCATATGAGCAGCATATGCTAAGAACAATCTAATGACTTCTAGTCTGGGAACATGAGCAAATGTCTCATCATAGTCTATTCCTTTAGACCGAGAATAGCCCTGAGGCACTAGCCTTGCCTTGTTCCTAGTAATGACATCATTCTTATCTTTCTTATTCTTGAAAACCCACTTAGTGCCTATCACCTTTTGATGTCTTGGTCTGTCTACCAGCTCCCAAACATCCTGTCTGGTGAATTGATTCAACTCCTCTTGCATAGCAACAATCCAATTTGAATCTTTCAGTACCTCCTTGATGTTCTTGGGCTCAATCAAGGACACATACCAACTAAATAAGGCAGCTAAGTTAAGAGTTCTCCTAGTCTGGACACCCTTAGTTGGATCTCCAATTATCAGGTCATTGGGGTGATCAACCAGGGTCCTCCTTCCGTGGCCTTGCCTGGTTGACCATCTGCTACAGTACCTTGGTGATTATCACCAACTGCAGGAGAGCTTCCCCCTACAGAAGTTCCAACCTCTTCTGGTTCTGCTCCTTGTGAAGACTTCTTCTTCTTCAGAGAACCAGAAGATGGGCCATCATCTGAATTTGAATCAAGAATAGGTGGATTGACCTTAATTACTCTGAGATTAGTTTAATTCTGTGTCTCTTCAGAAGACTTTAAGTCCACCTTGTACTCAAAAGTAGATTCATAAAAAACAACATGAGGTGTTTCCTCCACACAAAGTGAATTCTTATTAAAAACTCTAAATTCTTTACTAGTGTTGGAATATCCTAAAAATATTCCATCTGCAACTTTAGCATCAAAAGTTTTTAATTTTGATTTTCCTTTGTCATGGATGAAACACTTGCAACAAAAAATGTAAAAATATGAAACAAATGGGGTTTTACCTTTCCATACCTCATATGGAGTCTTACTATGTCTCTGGGCAATTAGGCATCTGTTCCGAGTATAACAGGCTGTGTTGATAGCTTCTGCCCAAAACCTTTGTGGTGTGTTGTACTCTGCTAGAATAGTCATTGCAGCTTCATTTAGGGTTCTATTCCTCCTTTCTGCTACTCCATTTTGTTGGGGTGTTCTGGCAGCAGATGTTTCATGAAAAATTCCATGTTCCTTGCAATACTCTGCAATGTGTGAATTTAAAAACTCTGTCCCTTGTCACTTCTAATCCTGACTATGCTCTGGTTCTGCTCATTCTGAATCTGCTTGAAGAATTCTGGCAGCTTAGTGATAGTTTCATTTTTCTTAAACAAGAACACTACCCAAGTGTATCTTGAAAAGTCATCTACTATCACCAAGGTGTACTTCCTTCCACTGAAACTAAGAGGAGAAACAGGTCCAAACAGGTCCATGTGAAGTAGTTTGACTTGAAGCGACTACACTAGCTTCTACTAGTAGCTACCCCGCAAGAGAACGGGTTCACTGTAGCATGGGCAAGTATAGGGACCAAGTATTATCGAACCCAAGGGATGGTATGTATGCGAATAGATCCCTGAAGATCTACGCGTCGTAGTTAATATGAGTGTAATGTTTTTGGGGTTTTTGAAAGATTAAGATAAACTAAACTAAATTACTCTACGAATGCAAAAGGAAAATTAAACTAAGTATCTAAGGTGTTTTTCAGATATGAGATGGTGATGCTCAGGATAGGAATCCCTACGTATACTAACGGAGCAGGTACATAATCAAAGTAATCGTGACAAACAAGAATTAACCTAAGTAAAAGATCGTAGAATGAAAGCTCAAGATTTCTCACCCTAATACTTTATCCTAGCAATCGACTTCACTAATCCACTAACAAGTTAATGAACTGTGCTTAATTAATGAGACCCTAATTTAACTAAGGTGATGCGGTCGTCCTCCTTCGCTAAACCGGTAGATGAATTAACCTCTCCTAAACCCTCTCGTTAAGACTACTAATTGTTATTGAGTGATGCGGTCGTCCTCTCTCTAACACTTTCGTACTAAATTCAAAGGTAGAGTTAAGATTAATTATATGAATTCATTAATTAAGAGAATTAAAACTAACGTCACCAATTACTCTAATTATGTACCCACATCCTACTTCTACGAGTTCATCCTAACCCAAGCATGCAAGGGTTTTAGCCGGACATGGTTATAACAAAAATAAAAGCAATAAAATAAACAACGAACATAAACATGATGAATTGAATAAAGAAAATAAGAAACATAAACTAGGGTTTAAAAAGAAAATAAATACGAAGAACTGAAATTGAATTAACTAAAACGAAATTAAAAGCGTTTAAAGTACGAACTAATGAAAAGAAACTAAGAATTCGAATGCAAAACCTCAACAAAACGTAAAATAAAGCTTGCTCTTCTTCTTCCTCTCCAAAAACTAAGTCTAAAATTATTTCTAAAGTCGGGGATCGATGTTGTGTTCAAAACGTATTTGGAAGAGGTATATATAGGCACCGGGTCGAAACGGGAGTTAATGGGCCGAAAATACGCATCCGGAGGCAAAAGTATATGGGCGCTCGAGCAAAACGCTCGAGCGGTCCCGCTCGAGCTGTGTAGCTCGAATGACGCATTCGCTCGAGCGGTCGCGCTCGAGCTGCTCGAGCGCTGAAATGACTCTGTATGTTTTTGGGCGCTCGAGCGATTCGCTCGAGCGGTGGCGCTCGAGCTGTTCGAGCGCAAGAATGGTTCTGTATGTTTTAAGCGCTCGAGTAAGGCGCTCGAGCGGTGGCGCTCGAGCCATGCGCCCGAGTGCTCTCTAATCCTTCCAAATGATACTTTTCCTCGTCCGCACTAATACCAATAGTATTTCTTCAATATCTTCTCATCCGGGCATCCGTTTGAGTCGATTCAAAGTCCTACGAACTCCGTTTTTCGTCCTCTATTCACCTATGATCATCAAAGAGACAAATTTATAAATGTATAGAAATAATGCTCATTTGACTCCAAGCTCTAATCGAAAACACTCAAAACATGAGTGATTTGGGCACCAAAACATAACAATTTCACGCCTAATCATAGTTGAAGTACTCTGGTTGTGGTTGTGCTCTGGACATCCTTAAAGGAGGTCTTGGGTTGTTTACCCTTCTGGCATGAAGATCTTGGGGAGACCATCTCTGAATCTTTTTCAGGCAGTGGTGTCCACATACCACATGAAGTTGAAGTTCCCTGTGGGAGATGAAGTAGGAGAGCTTGTGAGAGATCAGATCTGCTCTCGCAAGTGCTATGTGGAAAACTATGAATAAAGTCGCTCATTCTTTCCCAAGGAATGACGGACGAGGAGATGATCCAGAGGGGAAGAGGATGAAAGGTGCATAGTTGATGGAAGAATAGCCAGATCTGCAGATCCATCCAGAGGAAGAGCTTATGCCAGTAGAGCTTTGTCCTAACAAATCTGGGCTTACTACCCGCATTGGAACTCAAATGAAAGATGGTGTGGCTAAGGCCATTATCAATTTATTAAGGAGAAATGCGGATCTCTTCACATTTCAGCCTGAAGATTTATTGGGAATTGATCCCAAGGTGGCCTTACATTGCTTGAACATCGATCCAGAGGTCAGACCTATGAAGCAGAGATTAAGGCAATTTGAACCTGTAAAAGATAACATAATCAAAGAAGAAGTTGATAGGCTTTTGAAAGCCAAGCATATTAAAGAAGTAAAATACCCAAAATGGTTATCCAATGCAGTTATAGTAGCTAAGGGTAACGGGTCCTGGAGGATGTGTATTGATTTTCGTGACTTGAACAGAGCCTGCCCGAAGTGTTAGTGTTAGTGTTAGTGTCCTAGAGACAATCCTATTGTGAGGACATAATACTAAGATAATATTCAGTTTTGGTTTTAATATTATTATTTCTTTAATATTAAATATATGACATTACACTTATTTGAATATTATATTTGATTGTTTGCATTTATTCTTATTTGTGTTCCCATGAATCATTTTTGTCACTGAGAGTGTGAGAACTCAGATGACTTAAGCATGATTCTCAAATAGCCCCGATCAAGGATCACCAAGAATGAGATATTGATGATGCAATTGAGATTGGTGCGTGATCTGCATTATACTCTTAGAGAGTGTAATATGATCTCATTTACTACGATATACTATGTTGGGATATGTTTTAGTTTTGATGATTTTCCAAAACAACATGTAATAGGTTTGAAAGCAGCCAGGATTGTATCTTTTGTTTCAGGTCAAGATAGGTTAGTTCTCAGTAGAATATGCTGTCAGCTGAGAAGAACTCAGTTGAGGAAACACTCAGTTGAGGGGGAACTCAGCAACATAGCCTGAGGATATGAAGATAACACCAAGAAAAACTGACTGAAGCCATGTCAGAGACCTGAACCTGAAGAGAAGCCTGAAGGATGTCCCACTGAGTATAAACTTGGCTGATCTAAGCTAAGTTAGTGGACTACTCAGTGAAGAGCATGATCAGGAGTATCAATGCTGTACCAAGTAGGCCCTGAATGAGTCATGCTACTGTGGTCAGGGAAGTTTGTCATTCAGTCTTATGACAAACTTCTTGGAGAGATCTTCAAAGAGTCCCTGGAGGGTAACATCACTGAAGATATTCATGTCTACTGAAGATCGTCAGAGTCAGTGAAGGATATGCCATCTGAAGTCAGTGAGCCCTGATCAAGCCCACTGAATCAAAGATCCGTTGGATTCAGTCCACATGGACCAATCACGTCAAGACAGCGTATCTGACACTGACAAGGCCGAGTTCCAAGAAAAGTGGTTGAAACCATTTAATGTTGGATTCAAATGTAATTCCCTCCAACGGTTACATTTGAATCCACATTATAAATACAAGCTCATAAATGCGTATTCAAGTGTGTGTGAATGAGAAAAATCAACGCCTACGAGCTGTGAAGGTGTGAGAGTTTAGTGCAGCTTCAAAGGGAGATATAAGGAGGCACATCTTACACCTAGAACACTGACCATTAGGGTCTTCACATATATCATTTGAGTGTTCAGCTTGTAACTCTTAGCTTAGAGAGGTTTTCCCAACCTTAGCATGAGGCTAACACATTGTAAGGGAAAACCTCACCTAGTTGGAGAAACCCAAACCAAACACAACCCTTTCCAGAGAAGTGTTAGGTGTTGAGTGAGGTGAGGAGGAGAAGGAGGAAGAAAACAAGATCTATGGTTGTATAGATCTGGGTGCACCTTGGCACGTTAATGTTGGTCCCAAAAATATTATTTGCGGAAAGCGTTTTATTCTTAATTTTAAGAAAAATCCTTTTTAAAGTGCTAAAATTAATTATGCAGAAATTATAAATAAAAATAGTAAATAAAAGAGACACGAGAATTTTTATAGTGGTTTGGATATAACGATCCTACGCCCACTCTCTCTTTCACCAAAGGGGTCTAACTCACCAACCAACTTACTTACTTACTGGAATTGGGAAGTACCAGCTCCTTCGTACAACTTACAACAACATTTCAATGTAGTGAATAGGTTGAGTAATATTCCAACTAGAACTCCTAAAAGAGTAGATATAATACTTGTATGAACAAGGTGATTGTATGTCGTGTTCGTGTATTACTCTAACTTTTATGCTCTCTTGCCCGTCTTTTTTTGTATTGAACTCATCACCATGCACTCCTATTTATAGGTGTCAAATAACTAGCCGTTGGAAGCTAGAAATTAAAACATCTATAAATTAAGGAGTATAATCAATCATCTTGATTGATTATATGGTTGATTGGTTGACTCCTTCTTTGGTTGATTCTTCTTTGATCTACAACCAATCTTCCTTGATATCAGTTGACTTCCCTTTCTTGATTCTTCTTATCTTTGGATCACAAGATCTTCTTGGTAGAGTAGTCTAGTAGAGCTCATCTGGTAGAGTAGTCTGGTAGAGCTTATCTGGTAGAGCTCATCTGGTAGAGTAGTCTGGTAGAGAAGTAGTCTGGTACACCACTTCTTGTCTATCTCATCATTTGGTCCTCTGGTCCTCTACCTCATCTGGTCCTCTGGTCCTCTACCTCATCTGGTCCTCTGGTCCTCTACTCATCTTTTCATCTACCTCATCTGGTTCTCTACCTCATCTGGTCCTCTACCTCATCTTGTCCTGACCTCATCTTGTCCAGAGCACATCTTGTCCCGACCTCATCTAGTCCAAAACTCCTCTTGTCCAAGACTCCTCTTGTCAAAGACTCATCTTGTCCAAGACTCCTCTTGTCAAAGACTCACCTTGTCCAAGACTCCTCTTGTCCAAGACTCATCTTGTCCAAGACTCATCTTGTCCAAGACTCCTCTTGTCCAAGGCTCCTCTTATCCAAGACTCCTCTTGTCCAAGTCTCATCTTGTCCAAGTCTCCTCTTGTCCAAGACTCCTCTTGTCCAAGTCTCCTCTTGTCCAAGACTCCTCTTGTCCAAGACTCCTCTTGTCCAAGACTTCTCTTATCTGGAACTCCTCTTGTCTGGAACTCCTCTTGTCCGGGACTCCTCTTGTCTGGGGCTTCTCTTGTCTGGAACTTCTCTTCTCTGGAACTCCTCTTGTCCGGGACTCCTCTTGTCTTGTCTAATTCCCTTCCCCTTAGCCTATGACCTATTCTAGTCCTAGACTCATTACAAGTTCTTATTTTAACATCTTCAAAACATCTAATCTATATCCCAACAATTTCCCCCTTTTTGATGGTATTAAAACTAAAAGAACTGAATTTAAACTAGACACGTGAAAATTGAAATCTTAAGATAAGAAGTCTAATTAAGCAGGGTCAACTGATCTTCCCCCTCAAAATATGCTCAACTGATATTTGGGGCATAATATCAGCTGGTCTTCTTGTGTATCTGCAGGGAATCAAGTTTTTGGTACCCTTCTGGGTCCAGGGGGGTTAGAATAATATTTTGGAAGCCACAAGAATAGATCATCCCTTCTTGAATCAGGTGATCTTATCTTTCTTCCATACATATCCACAAAAACACACTGAACACAAGAAGCTTCGACATGGTTATTTCTTCTAGAGGCTCTTCTTCTCTTATGAGCTTGTCCAGTAGAAGGAATAACTTGTCTTAATACAACAGTCTTGAAATTTTGTTGATAAGGATAAGTCTTACTAGAACCATCAAAAGTTTCAGCTGGTCTGGCAGATGACTTAAAAGTCTTCTGCAGCTGAGTAGGAGTCAGCTGGGACTGCTTCTTTTGAGAAGGTCCAGGCTGTTTTCTACTCTGCTGACTTTGCTGAGGTCTTTTAAAATTCCTCCTCTTCCTTTTGGGTTTTTGAGATTTAGAACTCATCAGCCCGTTAGGTTGAGTTGCCTGGTCAGCTGACCTCTTACCCTTATCAATAAAATTACTAGACTTTTCTTCTTTCTGAACATGTGAGGATTCAGGTTTGGAATAACCAAGGCCTGTCTTATCATGCTCTCTTTGAGATGAGACAGCTATGTGTGACACAGCATTGTTTGCGGTAATCAGCTGCTCCAGTCTCAGCTTGAGCTTGTCCTCACTATCATTTACAATTTTGTTTTAATGGTAGAGTTCATCAAACTTAGCTTTCAGCAGAGTATATTCATTATCTTTCTCAATGTTTTCAACGAGCAGCTTTTTTATCAGCTTAGTTTGTTCATCACATCTGGTTTTCAAGTCAGTGGACTCTTCTACCAGTGTTTGAACCTGTTCAGCTGGTAGATCAGTTGGGTTGCCTAAATATTGTGAAAGCTTCTGATTTTCTACTTTCAGCTTTGTGTTCTCATCTTCCAACTTTTGACAAAGTTGTATAGATTTTTGGAGATCTAATAGCAAATTTTGCGTATAAGACTCCTCTGATTGTTCAGAATAAGAAGAAGAAGAAGAGGGAGTTTGATTACATACCTCATCTGTCACAAGACATATCTCTTCGTTTGGCCAAAATTTGATGATGAACCAGAAGTGGATACCTCTTCTTCCTCGGCTAAGAAGCTTCTTTTGGAGTGACTCCTAGTGTATCTTTTACTACTTTTCTTCGAACCCATTTCTGCAAGAAATTGTTAGCACAAAAAAAAAATATTTAGGTTTTTAAAAAAATTGGACCTGTCCTGGTGACCACCAAAAGCTTTTCCAAGTAGTGGTCTAGGACACACTGCTCTAATACCACTTGTTGGTCCCAAAAATATTATTTGCGGAAAGCGTTTTATTCTTAATTTTAAGAAAAAACCTTTTTAAAGTGCTAAAATTAATTATGCAGAAATTATAAATAAAAATAGTAAATAAAAGAGACACGAGAATTTTTATAGTGGTTCGGATATAATGATCCTACGTCCACTCTCCCTTTCACCAAAGGGGTCTCACTCACCAACCAACTTACTTACTCACTGGAATTGGAAAGTACCAGCTCCTTCGTACAGCTTACAACAACCTTTCAATGTAGTGAATAGGTTGAGTAATATTCCAACTAGAACTCCTAAAAGAGTAGATATAATACTTGTATGAACAAGGTGAGTGTATGGCGTGTTAGTGTATTACTCTAAATTTTATGCTCTCTTGCCCGTCTTTTTTTGTATTGAACTCATCACCATGCACTCCTATTTATAGGTGTCAAATAACTAGTCGTTGGAAGCTAGAAATTCAAACATCTATATATTAAGGAATATAATCAATCATCTTGATTGATTATATGGTTGATTGGTTGAATCCTTCTTTGGTTGATTCTTCTTTGATATACAACCAATCTTCCTCGATATCAGTAAACTTCCCTTTCTTGATTCTTCTTATCTTTGGATCACAAGATCTTCTTGGTAGAGTAGTCTAGTAGAGCTCATCTGGTAGAGTAGTCTGATAGAGCTTATCTGGTAGAGCTCATCTGGTAGAGTAGTCTGGTAGAGAAGTAGTCTGGTACACCACATCTTGTCTATCTCATCATTTGGTCCTCTGGTCCTCTACCTCATCTGGTCCTCTAGTCCTCTACCTCATCTGGTCCTCTGGTCCTCTACCTCATCTGGTCCTCTACTCATCTTGTCCTCTACCTCATCTGGTTTTCTGCCTCATCTGGTCCTCTACCTCATCTTGTCCCGACCTCATCTTGTCCAGAGCACATCTTGTCCCGACCTCATCTTGTCCAAGACTCCTCTTGTCAAAGACTCATCTTGTCCAAGACTCCTCTTGTCAAAGACTCATCTTGTCCAAGATTCCTCTTGTCAAAGACTCATCTTGTCCAAGACTCCTCTTGTCCAAGACTCATCTTGTCCAAGACTCATCTTGTCCAAGACTCATCTTGTCAAAGACTCCTCTTGTCCAAGACTCCTCTTGTCCAAGTCTCATCTTATCCAAGACTCCTCTTGTCCAAGACTCATCTTGTCTGGGACTTCTCTTGTCTGGAACTCCTCTTGTCCGGGACTCCTCTTGTCTGGGACTTCTCTTGTCTGGAACTCCTCTTGTCCGGGACTCCTCTTGTTTGGAACTTCTCTTGTCTGGAACTCCTCTTGTCCGGGACTCCTCTTGTCTTGTCTAATTCTCTTCCCCCTTAGCCTATGACCTATTCTAGTCCTAGACTCATTATAAGTTCTTATTTTAACATCTTCAAAATATCTAATCTATATCCCAACAGTTAAAAATAAGAATCCCAAGTTAGTGGATTTCCTATTAAATCAGGCCCGTGGATGTGAGAGCTTAGGTCTCTGAACCACGTTAAACTGAGTGTCTTTATTGTTTAACTACTTACTAAACTGTTGTGAAAAATCTGCTCACTGAGAGCATTGTTAAAGAAACTTTGGTTGAGTAATTTAGTCCGGGAGAACCAATCTCACTGACAAGCTTAAGCAAGCACTTGAGAGTTCAGTCTCTCGAATCACTGCCTTGTTCAGAGCCTGAGTTCTCAAGTCTCATCACTGACTTGATAACTCTGACTCTGAGCAATGCAGTGACTTGAGTGTTCCCTCATTGAACTCATTAAGTTTAAAAAAATTCCTCCTAAATTCCCATTTTTGATATTCGAAAACTGGACCATCATACTAGATATCTCATGATGGATGCACATATACCTTAGAAGGTATTGGTATACTAACTTGAATGCAAAATACTAGTATTACCAGCAGTTACCCCATAAGCGTATGGGATCACAATAGTATTAGCAAGTATAAGGACCAAGTATGTCATACCCAAGGGAAGGTATGTATGCGAATAGAGCCATGGAGATCTATGCGTCGTAGTTAATATGAGTGGATATTTGGTTTCAGGGATGGAATTAAACTACTCTAGATTCTATCACTAATATTGCAAGTACTGAAATCAAACGAATAACTACGGTTTTAATAAAGTATGAGATGGTGATGCTCAGGATAGGAATCCCTACGTGTTGGTCCCACTCGATAGATTAATTCGGAAGCTTTAAAGTTATGTCTAAGCAAGATCTTCTTATAAGAGCAACTAAAAGGATAATGTAAAGAAAGCAGTAAATGGAGCAGATTTATAGTGGTTCGGATTTAAATGATCCTACGTCCACTCTCCCTTAATCAAAGGGGCCTCACTAACCAACCAACAACTTACGATCTACTGGAATTGTGAAGTACCAGTTCCTTCTTACAATCTCTTTAGATCTAACTTCGATCTAAAGCCTTTCAATCTACAACCTTGTCTTAAAGATGAACAGGTTGAGATTCAATACTCCTTAAATGAGTGAATAGAATCTATGAGCAATAATAAGAGTGCTTGAGTGATGAAAACTTAGGCTTGAATATATCTTCGTGTGCGTGAGAGATCTCTAGAGCCTTTCTTCGAAACTGCACTCTTGTATTTATGGAGGTGATTAGAGTTTAGCCGTTGGAGGACTAATCTAATCAGATTTCTAATTAAGGAAGCTTTCAATCAATCAATTCTATAATTGATTGATTGGGTTGGTGAGATCCTTGGATTGATTGACTTCAAATATTTTCCAATCCGATCTTGTTTGACCTGATTTGAATCACCAACGGTCAAATGTTTCCAATGCCTAACTCTGATTCTCTCCAGAGAAGGCAGGACCAGACACCAGGCAACCTCGATGTCTTCTGGTCAAGAGTTGGTTAAGAACCAGAATACTCAGTAGAATCAGGAGATGATTCTGAGCATCTTTTGTTTCACCAGACACATCTGGTCTGGGGAAAGTCCTCTGCCTCTGGTCAGTCTCCTCTGATGAAGTCTTCTGGTGGAGTCCTTTGGTGAAGTTCTCTGGTGGGGTCTTCTGGTGACTCTTCTGGCGAAGTCTTCTAGTCTGGCAGTTCCCCCTAGACTAAGTCCTAATCTATATCCTCATCTGGCTAACAGGTCCAGATGGTCCTATTACATCTTCTGGTTTGTTTTAACTCATCAAAACTATACAACTTTTATCCTAACAATTTCCCCATTTTTGATGGAGTTAAAACACTACCAGAACTAATAAAAAAACACTTAAGCAAGAAAACAATAAAGGGATAAGACCTTAGAATAGATCTTATCAGGCAATCAAGGAGACAACAAGAAGTTGTCTTTAAAACAGAGAAGATATGTCTTTCATTAATAATAAGGACAAAGATGATTACAAGTTACAATGAATATCAGAGTCCTATTCTATGCATATCTTCTATTCTCCTTTGGCACCAGAAACCAGTCGAAGAATCTGTCTTGGATAGCCTTGAGCTCAGTAGAAGATGTTGGGGTGAAATTCACAAACACCTTGGTCTTGTAGAGTTTCTTCAGCTCTGCCCAATCAACCTGGTCCCTGATCATTGGAGTGTTAAGATAATGAAACTCAGGGGCTGTGACCTCCAGGTTGAACTCTATGGTGGAATCCATCAACTGCTTGTATAGCTCTGCATCATAAGCCTTCATCCAAGAGTGGAAGGTTCTGTTGATAAGCGCATCATCCTCTGGCGGGGGCCTCTGGATGTAGTGTTGAATGAACCACAGAGTCTTGGCTTCTCTCCACTTCTCTATGAGAGGAACAGGCACAGTAGAGTCAAAAGACCCTTCTGTCCTGAGTGGCAAAATCTCCATTACCTCAACAGGAGCCTTCCTTCTCTAGCTGGATCCACTGGCACCAGGAGTGATACCAGCTTCTCTGGCTTTCTTGCTCTGCCTTCTAACATATCTGAGCCTCTGCTCTTCATCTATGTTCTTTCTTATTCTTGCTTGCCTCTCTTCTGGCGTTTCCTCTTTGAACCTTTTCTCTGCTTCCTCAACTACTTCTTCGAGGAAGCTCTTCTTCACCTTTCTTATCTTCCTCTTAGCAGGGCCAGGAATAGAAACTGGATCCTATTTTGCATCAAGAGTCTCCTCTTCTGCTGCCAACTGCTTTGCCATGGTAAGAGATTTAAGCTCCTCTTTCTTCTTCTTCTGCAGCTCAGCCTGGGCCAAAGTGTTCTCCAGCAGGTCCAGACGAGCACCATGGCTGAAGAGGGTCTCATTTGTGGTCTTCGCCAGATCAGTTCTGACCTTCTCTTCCCCCTTTTTAACTTCATCAATAAGGGGCTGCACTACCTGCCTAATGAGATCAGGCAAGGCATTGGTGGAGGAAGATTGAAGATCACGCAACTGCTTGGCCTCCTCCAGATAAGCTTTAGATTCGGCCAAAAGCCTCTCCTGCTTCGCCAACATCTCCTGGAGGGAATCTTTAAGCTTTGCAGTCTCCAGTATCTGAGAAGCCATCTCCACCTTGAGCACAGAGACAGGTCGCACCTAATCCAGAACATAATGTTGAATCTGCTTCTGGCTCTCATGAACTTCCATCTTTAAGTAGAGATAGTCAGCTTTGAAGGATGCTTTAACAGAGGCCAAGATAGCCTTGATCTGCTTGAGAAACTTCCTTATCTCATTCTTGATCTGGTGCTCAACCAGGGCAGGCGCCAGATGCTGCATTGCCTTCAAGAAGTGTCCAATCTGCATTATCTGTTCATTGAAGAAAGTCTTCATCTTTTGCAGCACGGCAGGAGTGACATCAAAGTCTTCTTCATCAGAGTAGAGCTCTGGAGGAAAGGTGAAGTGAGGACTAAATTTGTACGAGGGGCCCTCTGGGGAGATCATCACTCTCCTATGGATCAGCAAGGTGCAGATCAACACCTTGGCTGCTTCTGTGGTCTCAAGTTCAGCAGGATTCTGGATGTTCAACTTCCTCTTGAGATCAATTTCCCAGGTAGTGAATGTAGAGGGAGTCATCTCTTCAAGAAACAACATCAAGTCCTCTACATCCTCTAGTCTGGCCTTGCTCCAGACTTTGGCGTCAGTCAGATCCACCAACAGTGGTAAGTGCTCCAACAGGATGGGAAAATGCTCTCTTAGCCAGAGCTGAGCACTTACACTCATACTCTGCCTGATGGGACCCATTTCTGCAGATGAGAAAGTGAAGGGTTTAGGCCCAGAGGCAGAGGAGGATGGTGCTAAGACCTCCGGCTCTAGTGAAGCATCCTCATCTTCACTATCATCGCTAGACAGACAAGTGGGAGAAGGGGGAGGATTAGGAAATCCCATTGCCATAGAGAAAATGGGAATCTGTTCTGTATGAGATTGGAGAGGGGTAGGAATATTTGAGGTGGATGGAAGAGGTTGTTCTGCACCAGAGGAGGTGGAAGACACCTCTGGCACAGTGGCTGGGGGAGAGGGATTTGTGGGGAGAGGTATTTGTGATGAAAGGGGAGAAGGTGTTTGAGTGGGTAAGGTGGAGGGAGTGTATATGGGGGTATCAGGTATGGTTTGCTCTGGTGAAGCAATGGGGGCACTAGGAGCAGGAGAGGGGTTTTGTGTATGTGTATTTGGGGAGATGTAGTGTGGGTAACAAGGTTAACGGGGGTAGAAGATGGGATAGGTGGGTTTACCTCAACAGAAGAGACTGGAGCATTTGAGTCTTGCATAATTCTGGCAGCTTCATCAATCGTCTGCTCCAGTGCATCTCCAAGATCAGAACCAGAGTCTGACTCTTGAAGAATGACCCTCTTAGCCTTGGACTTCTTCTTAAGAGGAGTTTCCTTCTCTACCTACTCTTCTTCTTCGGAAGGCTCATCCACTAGAAGAGTTTTCTTGTCTCTCGTTGAAATCCTTGGCTTCTTAGCAGAGGCTTTTCTTACAATATCATCTTGCCTCTGCTTCCTCTTGGTTGCTCTTGCCTTTTGTGCAGCCTATGCTCCAGCACCCTTCTTCTTCAAGGCAGCTTGAAGGGGAATCTGGTCATCATCTGATGAGCCAGAGAATACCACATTTGAAGAACCAGTAGCTTCAGTCTTCTTCTTCTGGCTCTTCTTGGTCTTCTGCCCCTTAGCAGGCGAAGGCAATGCTTGGAGAGGAAGGGCAGGAATGGTTTGTTCTCCATCAGAATCGGCATGGCCATGGAGAGGGCCATCCTTGGAGAACAGAATCTTGGACTTGTGGAATCCCTTACACCAAGAGTCCTTCCACTTCTTCTCTGGAAGCAAGGAGTCCAGAATAAGAGTCAGTTTCGTTCCCAACGAAACATTTGCAGTCAAGCAGAACTGCAACTCCTTAGGTTTTGATGTGAATTCTTCCTTCTTCACTTTCACTCTGTTCTTCCTCAACACACCCCAGAAAAACTCCGCCCAATTACATTGAACACCATCATATATGGCCCTCATCACACACATGCGGCCATTGAAGATGGCATCCGTACTGTGATTCTCACACATCAAGACCTTCACCACTATATCAAAAAATACCTTGTACTTTTGCCTCAAATGTTTATCCAAAAACTCCTTTGTCAACTCCTGGCAAGAAGATTTGGAAAATATCTTGAAGGATTCAACAATCTCATCCTCCTTGTAGGTTAATGGGTCTACCCCTTCTGCCGAGATGTTCTCAAACAATCTGCAGAAGTCGTGTTTGGAAAATACCAAATCATCCTGATCTATCTTGGATGAAATGTGATCGTCGTGAATCTTCATTCGAACTAGGAACTGGGCAGCATAACCATCCAAAGTGCGGAAATTCTTCGGAACCATCGAAATTAACTTCTCCACCCCTGTATTCTGGAGCAACTCCTGAATAACCAACGTCGCCAAATTCGTGGTGGTATAGAAGTCAACCACCATCTTCGTCTTCAACTTCTTCATCACATAGGCATGATCGAAATTGCACTTAGGAGTCATTTCTGAAAATTTTAAGAGAGAGAAACTTGTAGAGAGAGGTTAGGGTTTGAGAGTAAGAAAATGTGAAAAGACAGATTGCAATATTCTTGGTTTAAATAAGAGAAGACGCGTGGATTTGAAAATTAAAGAAGTGTGAACGCGTGTAAGTGTAAAATTTAATTTAGGGAACAAAATCAATTTTAGAATTGATTGACATATTGCACAGTAATTAAATCCGACGGCCAAGATTAAAAGGCAAGCTACAAATTTAATTTGGTGCGTGGGCATGGTCATTGGGACTGGGTTCGAGGGGGTTTTGTGCCAGTCAAGAGAAAAAGCGAAATGATTGCCTAGGCCCTCTACCCTAGTCTTAAATACACTCTGAAGATGAAACGTTTTGGGTATATTTACTAATTTGAAAAGTGTATCCCAATGAACAGAGGCCAGAGAAGTAAATACATCCCTGTCACCTGGTATTGTAACCAGATGATACCTCGGATAGTTTGGTGTTACATCTCATTTGATGGAAACCCATCTAGTTCTGGTCAGAATAGACTCCGGATTTCTCTGGAATCTGTCACTGCACCTCATCTGGAATATACCTCATCTGGTATATGCCTCATCTGGAGATGTAACTTCCCTGGTATATCTAACCTGTAGGCATGTTAGTATGAAAATAATAAAGTAAATAATTGAAATAAAGGATACTTCTCTGATGTTCCCCCGAAACCAATTCTGTCTCTGGATCCAATAAACCTACCTCAGATGCTAAGTCTCTGAATCTGGTCTCAGCCAAATGCTTATTCAGAATATCTGCTCTCTACTTCTCTGTTGCAATCTTTTCTATCCGTATATCTCCCTTCTCAACATGGTCTCTGATAAAGTGATGCCTTATATCAACATGCTTGCATCTGGTGTGAAGAACTGGATTCTGGGTGATTGCTATTGCACTGTTGCTATCACAAAATATTGGAATATCCTTAACCCTAATCTGGTAGTCCCTAAGCTGTTGACTAATCCAGAGTAGTTGTGAACAACAGCTCCCTGCAGCCATATACTCTGCTTCTGTTGTTGATGTAGCAACTAAAGTCTGCTTCTTAGAAAATAAAGATACCAATTTATTTACTAAAAATTGGCATGTTCCACTTGTAGACTTCCTATCTATTCTGCACCCACCATAATCTGAATCCGAATAACCACTTAGCTCTAAGTTGTCATCTGCAGGATACCATAACCCCAAATTCACTGTTCCCTTGAGATATTTCAATATCTTCCTAGCTGCTTCCAAGTGATTTTTCTTAGGATTAGCTTGAAATCTGGCACACACACCTACGACAAAAATATCTGGTCTGCTCGCAGTCAGGTACATAAGAGAACCAATAAGTGCTCTGTACTGAGTCTGGTCCACACTCTCTCCAGACTCATCTGGATCCATGTTGAAATTTGTCATCATAGGAATCTTGCCTGCTTTGCTAGATCCTACTCCAAATTTTTCTAACATGTTTCTGATGTACTTTGCCTGATTTATGAAAATTCCCTTCTCTGATTGCTTTACCTGCAAACCTAAGAAATAATTAATCTCACCCATCATAGACATTTCAAACTGACTATGCATGAGTTCACCAAACTTTTCACACAACTTCTTGTTAGGGGATCCAAATATAATATCATCAACATATATTTGGACCAGAAGGATGTCCTTTCCTTCTTCTTTCCTAAACAAGGTCCTATCAATCTTACCTTTAGTAAAACCATTGTCCAGAAGAAACTGAGATAGAGTGTCATACCATGCTCTGGGTGCCTGCTTCAGCCCATAAAGAGCCTTCTTAAGCTTAAACACCTTGTTCAAAACTAGGAGGTTGTTCCACATATACTTCCTTAATGAGAATCCCATTAAGAAAGGCAGATTTCACATCCATCTGGTATACTTTGAACTTCATGTGAGAAGCATATGCTAAAAACAATCTGATGGTTTCTAGTCTGGCAACAGGAGCAAATGTCTCATCATAGTCTATTCCTTCAGACTGAGAATATCCCTGAGCCACTAGCCTTGCCTTGTTCCTAGTAATGACATCATTCTCATCTTTCTTATTCTTGAAACCCACTTAGTGCCTATCACCTTTTGATGTCTTGGTCTGTCTACTAGCTCCCAAACATCCTGTCTGGTAAATTGATTCAATTCCTCCTGCATGGCTACAATCCAATTTGAATCCTTCAGGGCTTCCTTGATGTTCTTGGGCTCAATCAAGGACATATAACAACTGAATAAGACAGCTAAGTTAAGAGTTCTCCTAGTCTGGACACCCTTAGCTGGATCTCCAATTATCAGGTCATTGGGGTGATCAACCAGGGTCCTCCTTCCCGTGGTCTTACCTGATTGACCATCTACTGTAGTACCTTGGTGATTATCACCAACTACAGGAGAGCTTTCCCCTACAGGAGTTCCAACCTCTTCTGGTTCTGCTCCTTGTGAAGACTTCTGCTTCAGAGAACCAGGAGATGGGTCACCATCTGAATCAAGAATAGGTGGATTGACTTTGATAACTCTGGGAGTAGTCTGATTCTGTGTCTCATCATAAGACTTTAAGTCCACCTTGCACTCAAAGTGTTTCCAACGCCTCTGGTGACTCCATAATTGTTGTCACCAAACATCACTCTTGGCCCATTCAATGGCTTGAAATCCTGGAGATAATCTTTCTGGAATGTCATGTACTTGGAACATCCACTATCTATGTACCAGACATGGTTGCTTGAAAGTCCTTTCTCCAATGGGCTCTTGTCCTCCTGCAGAGAAATCAATTAGGTCCCCTACTAGAGCTGGGTCCTGATTGTTTAGCTGCAGGTTTTGTAGGAATCCAAAGATAAAGATCATCCCTTGCTGGATGAGGAGATCTTATCTTCCTTCCAAATCTATCTACCAGCACATGTCCTCTGATAATGACATATTGAGCTACTGGTCTGATAAGAACACATTTCCTATAAACTGGTCTGGTGTATCTTTTCTCAAATCTGGCCCTTGGAATGGCCTGCTTCAAAGACATGGTCTTAAAGGTCTGGTTGTAAGAATACATCCTAGAAGAACCATCTCTAGTGTCATAACTATCCAGATCAGTTGGCTTTCTATAGATAGATCTCTGGTTCTGATGAAAACTTGACCTTCTCTGGTGGTTATAGTTCCTCTGAGTGTCTCTATTCTGAAAATGACTCCTCTGAGAAAACCGTCTCTGGGGTCCCTGGTTCTGATGATAGTTCTGTTGACCATTATTCCATCTCTGATAGTTTCTATTCTGATTGGAATTCCCCCTTCCTGAGTGTCTCCTCTGAGGTTCCCTAATCTGGTTAGGTTCCACTCTTTGAGGATTCCTCTGGGGTCCTCCATTCTGAATAGATCCTATTCTTTGAGGTTTAATGTTAACAGAGCCATCTATTTTCATTGGTTCCCCATTTTGAATTTTGGTTTCAAGGATTTTCTCTTCCAGGACAGTCAACTCTTCTAGACTATATTCTATATGATTAGCAGAGTAGTTCCTTTTCCAGCCAGGATTGTGAACTACTTTGTAACCATTTCCAGTGGAGTCCTTTTCATCCCAGATTTCTACCAGTTCACCAGATCTTACAGACTTGTCTTTGTTGCAAAGACATTTATGAGATTTAGTAATAATTCCAGGATATCCTAAACCACTCTTATCATTAATGCGCTGAGAAGATTCTGATATAATAGATACAACAAGTGGTATCTTTGGAGCTTCTCTGGGCATAGGTATCTCCTCAATAGTTTGTTCAATTTGTTTTCCCTTGATAAGAGTCTGGTATTTGGCTCTAAGTTCGTTGAACTCATCTTCTTGAGAGTTCTTTTCTTTCATGAGTTGATCTACCAGAGTATCTCTTTCTGTGATCTTATCCTGAAGTTCAGAGACTTCCTTGGAATGATCTTTCATTAGTTCTCTGGTGGATTTTTGCTCATGAGATAAACTTCAGCTCTGAGCCTACCATTCTCTTTCTCAAGTTTTTGACATAATTGAACACAATTTTGGAGATCTGATAGCATTTGCTGCATATCAGACTCTCTGGAGTTACCAGATGATTGAGATGATTCAGTATATTTGGAATTAGATAAGCATAGGGTAGTTTCATTTACCTCAGTGATGTCTGCCATAAGACATACATCATCATCAGATCCAAAGTCAGAAGAAGAACTGGAACTAGTATCCTCCTCCTCTGCTTCTGCCAGTAGAGCTCTCTTGTCTGCATATCTCCTATCTCACTTGAGTCTTTTCTCTTCTCTTTCCCTAGGAGTTAGTTGAGGACAATCATAGCTGTAGTGGCCTGGCTTGTTACAAGTGTAGCATGTGTTGTCACCTCTGGGACTGGGACTTGGATCTCTCCTCCTCTAGTTGTACTCTGATATGACTGGTCAGCTATCTCTCCTCTTGTAGTCAGGTCTGCCAGAACTGCTATCTCTCCTCTAGTAATCTGATCTGCCAGAGCTGCTACCTCTCCTCCTCTCTGGAGTTCTGAATCTGGTTTCCCTTGAGTCTCCAGATGTCTTTTCTTTATCTGCAGGCTTGAAGGAACTCTTCCTGTCTCTGGTAGATTCCTTCCAGTGCCTTTTGTACCTGCCATACTTAGAACTCATTTTATCAAGTTTACGAGTTAGAAGTGCTACCTGCTCCTTGAGACTTAAGTCATCTGCAGCAGACTCCTTGGGCTTGTCATCTGTCTTGATAGTTGAGGAGAATGCAACTCCTTTCTGACCAAAAGAGAAAACCTATTATGTTTGATCCTCCTCTTGAAGATCATACTCGTAAGCTTTGAGATCAGAAAACAGAAGATGATGATCCAGAGTGTTGAGATCCTTGCTATCTTTAATCACAGTCACTTTGATTCTCCACCTGCTGGTTAGTGAACACAATATTTTACTATTAATCTCTTTCTCGGAATAAGTCTTACCTAAGGCACTAGCCTTGTTGAGGAGATCTGTGAGACGCATATCCAGCTGGTCAATGGTCTCGTCTGGTTTCATTTTGAAGGTTTCAAACGAGTGTTGAACAGCTTGGAGTTTGTTGTCCTTAATCTTCTCTGTTCCCTCACAGAGCAATGCCAATTTGTCCCACATCTCCTTGGCCGTGGCACATGTTCTGACCTTTTCAATCACCTCCTTTGTGAGAGTGTTAATAATTTCAGTCCAAGCCACCTGGTCCAGGTTGTATAACTTTCTTTCATCGTTGTTGAGCTCATCTTTTTTCTTTAATATCTTTTGTCTTGCAACTCGTTCACCAGTCTTCTCCTCTGCAGCTCCGCTGCTTTCTTCCTTGGACTCAGACCTGCCATCATCAATGGGAGTCTAGTAAAATTGTATGGGGCCACTTTCTACCACATCTAACATGCGGTGGTGTATAGCTCCAAGATGATTACTCATCATGAAGCTCCAATGGCTATAATCCTCGAAAGAGAATTCTGGTAACTTACGGCTCTTGTAAGAAGATTTTGGAGACATTTTTCTAAAGGAATTAACAAGAATCTGACCAAAACTAATAAAGAGCAATGGATCTGCCCGGTGACCACCAAAAAGCTTTACAAAGCAGTGGTCTTGGACACACTGCTCTGATACCACTTGTTGGTCCCACTCGATAGATTAATTTCGGAAGCTTTAAAGTTATATCTAAGCAAGATCTTCTTATAAGAGCAACTAAAAGGATAATGTAAAGAAAGCAGTAAATGGACCAGATTTATAGTGGTTCGGATTTGAATGATCCTACGTCCACTCTCCCTTGATCAAAGGGGCCTCACTAACCAACCAACAACTTACGATATACTGGAATTGTGAAGTACCAGTTCCTTCTTACAATCTCTTTAGATCTAACTTCGATCTAAAGCCTTTCAATCTACAACCTTGTCTTAAAGATGAACAGGTTGAGATTCAATACTCCTTAAATGAGTGAATAGAATGTATGAGCAATAATAAGAGTACTTGAGTGATGAAAACTTAGGCTTGAATATATCTTCGTGCGCGTGAGAGATCTCTAGAGCCTTTCTTCGAAACTGCACTCTTGTATTTATAGAGGTGATTAGAGTTTAGCCGTTGGAGGACTAATCTAATCAGATCTCTAATTAAGGAAGCTTTCAATCAATCAATTCCCTAATTGATTGATTGGGTTGGTGAGATCCTTGGATTGATTGACTTCAAATATTTTCCAATCCGATCTTGTTTGACTTGATTTGAATCACCAACGGTCAAATGCTTCCAATGCCTAACTCAGATTCTCTCCAGAGAAGGCAGGACCAGACACCAGGCAACCTCGATGTCTTCTGGTCCAGAGTTGGTTAAGAACCAGAATACTCAGTAGAATCAGGAGATGATTCTGAGCATCTTTTGTTTCACCAGACTCGTCTGGTCCGGACTCGTCTGGTCTGGGGAAGGTCCTCTGTCTTTGGTCAGTCTCCTCTGATGAAGTCTTCTGGTGGAGTCCTCTAGTGAAGTCCTCTGGTGGGGTCTTCTGGTGACTCTTCTGGCGAAGTCTTCTGGTCTGGCAGTTCCCCCTAGACTAAGTCATAATCTATATCCTCATCTGCCTAACAGGTCCAGATGGCCCTATTACATCTTCTGGTTTATTTTAACTCATCAAAACTATACATCTTTTATCCTAACACTACGTATACTAACGGAGTTGGTACGATAACTAAAATAACCGTGATGTGCAAGTATTAATCATAAGTGTACTAAAATTAGGCAATCAACTTCCCTAATCTAGCACCAGATTGAAAGACTAAAAGCTCAAGAATTAACCCTAATACTTCGTCATATCAACCTACTTCACAACCCACTAAACAAGTTATATGGATTATGCTTAATTAATGAGACCCTTATTTAACTAAGGTGATGCGGTCGTCCTCCCAAGATAAACCGGTAGATGATAAACTCCTTCTATAACCCCCTCGTTAAGCCTATTCGTTATTAAAAAGTGATAAGATCATCCTCTTTCTAATAATTTTCGTACTTAAGTCCAAGATAATTCTAGGGTTTATTTTAGAAATTCAATTAATTAAGAGAACTAGCACTAAATATCAAGAATTATCCTAATTATGTACCATCATCCTACTTCTACGAGTTCATCCTACCCCAAGCATGCAAGGATTCTAGCCTAACATGGTAATTGAAGTAACGAAAACAATCACAAGAACGATGAACATTTGCATAATTGAATAATCAAAAGACTTGAAAAGCATAAACAAAAGAATATCTCTAAATCTCAATAAATCTGGTAAAGTTAGGGTTTATAAGTCTCAAAGGTTCAAGAACGAAAGAATTAAACGAAAAGATTCAAAAGAAGTAGCTAAACTATGAATTCGTAAATTAAAACCTCGAGTACAAGAATGAAATTCTCCAAAATCTCTCTACCAAGCTCTAAGTATGCCAAAAATATGAAAAATGATCAAAGGGTGTCTAAAAACGAGCTTGAGACCGGGTATTTATAAGCAACGGACCGAAAACGGGTGGAAAAGACCAAAATCACACAAAATTGGGGTTCGGTCGAGCTCTGGCACTCGACCCCCTTGTGATCGAGTGGGTCTTCTTTCCAGTGCCTTCAGGGCACTCGACCTCTCACTGGTCGAGCGGGGGTGCTCGACCACTACTGTTTGAATGAATCAAGGGGTCGAATGGGGCTACTCGACCATGGATTGGTCGAGCGAATGCATGTGGTCGAATGGGGGCACTCGACCTCAGCCTGGTCGAGTGCCTTGTCTTCCAGAGCCAAATAGGCGCTCGACCCCCCTCTTGCTCGAGCGGTGGTGCTCGAGCATCTCGTTCTTTAAGCCCAGTGATACTTTTCTTTGCACGAACTAATACTTTTTGTATTTCTTCAATATCTTCTCATCCGGGCATCCATTTGAGTCGATTCAAAGTCCTACGAACTCCATTTTTTTCCCTCTATCCATCTATGAGCATAAAAGAGGCAAATTCACCAGTTTATGAAAATAGTACTCAATTGACTCTAAATACTCATCGAATTCACTCAAAACACGGGCAAAACGAGCTATAAATCATAACAATTTCATGCCTAATCAACCCCCCCCCCCCCCCCCAAACTTACCATATTGCTTGTCCTCAAGTAATGAAATAATAAGTCAAGTGAAAGTGTTAAGAATGAATCACAGAACCAAATCATGCAAGTAATAGAACTTCAACCTTCAAAGACCAGTCACTCACACACTAACTCACCCCCTTCATCATACTCATGTAATAACAATAAGAACCACCAAAATCAAACATGGATGTGCACTCAACGATGTGTTTTACTCCCTCACAAGTGTATATCAATAATAAGAGACTCACTCACTCAATCAATCAATCAATAAATCAATCACATATATCAGCAGCTATAGGCTTGTAAGCACTCTCAACTTCGACCATACTCTAGAATCCATGCCGAATTAAAAATGACTTTCTCAAGGTTGTAATGTTGGCTCTTTGGATAGGTGGGGTAACAATATGGGATAAGTGACTCAAGTGAATGGAGAATAGAAAATCAAACTCTGGTATTTCGAGACAAGGAACAGAATACTTCAATCATCTTCATGCAATACACCTTTCAATTCCGCTACTCTCAACACTTCAATTTTTTTTAATAACTCGTTTCACTTTTTTAATCACTTCATTTTTTTTTCTCTTTCACACATACATGAGCTCATATCTCTTTTGATCATTCTCAATTTTTTGTTCTTTCCCACAACTCACAATCTCATTACACCTTCTTCTCAGATACACTCAAGCATTAATAATTCTCCTTCCTCAACTCAACTCGATCCCTTTCTTATTCACAACATTTCCTATTCTCCACTCAAATTGGGACAAAAAGAGTTTAAGAATTTGGTTAAGTATAAATGTGCTAGCAAATAAAATAGGCTAACGCTCAAACGGGCTAACAAGGGATAAATGTCATTGGTAGGGAAAATTTGGATTAGTGACTCAACAAATCAAAGATGGCCTAATATCACTTTCGGCACTTCAACCTAAACACAATCAAGAAGTGAGAGCACACACATATTCTAGCATCCTCTAAGGTGACGATCCACTCACAACGAAGAGATCAACATAATGAATTTTAATCTCTAAAAGGCTCAAATCTCTCAGTTTTCACATCCATGCTAGTCCTAGTGAATTCTTACTTTCGACACACAAGTATTCAAAAGGGTAGTTTGCAAGCATACGAGTTCCCTCTTAAATCAACTCTACCACCTACACTCACACAATTCAGACTCAGACTCAACTTCACAACACACCAACTCATAAAATCACACTCAAAGTCAGCAATCAATAAGCTGGGTTAGTCAAATACATGAAATATATGAAATAGCACACCATAATAGTTCATCACAATCACAACTCAAAAGTTAGAGTTTACTACAGACCCGAAATCACGATAAGAGATAAAAGAGAAAAGAAAAAATAGTCTCAACATCAATAAAGAGGAAATAAAGAAAAGAAACAAGGAAGTCCCCAAGATCAAGCATCGGGAGGTGGCAGAGGGTGATAGTTTAAATTAATCGGCTCCAATGTGGGAAACAAAGAGTGTCTCCATCTAGTGGTGCATATCTGAAAACTGATTTTCCATCCTTGCTGATCTTGCATCCATCTGGTCTTGAGCTTCCCAGAGATACGTCACATCCGTACGGAGCGTCTGAATCTCATGCTCCATTCCCATCCACTGCTGGTGAGATGGGTACCACAGCTCAGGAGATGACGCTTCTGGCGACTCAAACTCCATTGCTTGCAGTTCTTGCTCCGCTTTCTCCCATCCTCCTTGTTCTTCATCAGCTCCTCCCTCGTATGCTTCTTCCTCTTCAGCCGTATCAACGGCCATACTTGAACTAGCACCACTAGTGCCCTCTCCTCTCGTCCTCTTCTTCGTTGGCCTCGAATCTCGCAGACCCTTATCATCCAATTCCTTGGTGAACTTCTTACTCAGCTTCAAGTGCTTGTCCCCGTTCATCCCAATGTTCTCTTTCTTCTTTCCCCTCAAAGTCACTAGACGCTCATTGGGAAGAGGGAACAAGTCGTCCTCCTTGAACCTTATACAATATGAGTTCATCCACCTCTCAAACATCACCGTGTTGCACATCTGCTCGAAGTCAATATCTTTCCCAATTATCGGTGCTGAGACTGGCTCACATCTGATACTCCTCACAAAAATAGAAATGAGGCCCCCTCCTCTTACTTTCGACTTCTTCTCTCCGAGGCGGAAAGGGACCTCCAAATGGTGCTCTAAGAAATCTCTCCCAAAATTGTGATCCTTCGCGTGAAGCAGACACCATATCCCGTAAAGCTGTTTTACAGTCACTGTGCCTGTCTCAGAATGGGCGTAGATCGTGTTTCCTAGGATCCTCTCTAAATACCGTAGCTCCAGGTTTCTTATCATGGAGGCTCGTGCATTTTGCCCCCTATATTCTCCCGCCATTCCTCCGGTTATCTCCTTCCAGAAATCATTAGCCACAAAGGATTTTAACTGTCTGTTCGGCCTCTTCATGACTGGGAGCATGAGGGCGGTGTTGATTGACCCTACAGAGCAAGTGTACCACTCGTTCATGATGTTGAAACTGAACGAGTCATTATTTCTCTTTTCCACCGACACCAAGAATTGCTCTACTAAATCCGCGTGCGCCTCCATCGTGAGGAGCAACTTATAGAAGTCCTCCATCTTGTTCTTCACAAAAATTCTCTTAACCTCCTCCTCAATCCCGATGTCCTTCATGAACTCAACGCTCAGGCGTCGGGTTTTCTCCACTCTTTCGACCACTAGGTTCCACCGGTATGCAAACCGGCACCAATCTTCTTTGTAATCGAGGTTGTCCCATCTCGAGGGCATTAATCCCTTTCGTGTGAGCTCAGCTGTCAACTCCTCAAGCTTATCACCCTTTACCATACGATCATCAAACTTCTTTAGGGAAGCCATTAAATCTGTCTCACACCAACATGTAAACAATTATAGATAATTTACTACTCAAGAATATCATAAACAATACAAATCAACTAAAGTAGTCCATCAATCTCACGTTCATTCCCTTTGTGCACAAGAGCTCACATAGAAGTATTATTCCCATCTCAAAGCATAATCATCTAACTCCTAACATCCAAATGGGCAACAACATTCTCAAAGAAGTAATATGCCTATCACAAAACAAATTCAACCAACTCAACTATTCCAACAATCATCAATAATGCTCATAACTAAATCTATCATGAAGTAACATTACAAAAATTTGTAATATACATGCTCAAGACTTAATTCATAAGTGTTAGGATAAAAATTATTAGTTTTGATGAGTTAAACAAACCAGAAGATGTAATAGGACCATCTGGACCTGTTAGCCAGATGAGGAACTAGATTAGGACTTAGTCTAGGGAGAACTGCCAGCCCAGAACTTCTAAGAGGGCTACAAGAGGGAAGAAAACCCTCCTGGTGGATGAGCCATCAGAAGAGGAAGAGTCAGAGGAGGAGATCCCTTTGAAGAGGAAGCCAAGAGCCAAGAGGGCTATATTGCAAGAGGATCCAGATTCTGGTTCAGATTTGGGAGATGCCCTGGAGCAGGCTATAGAGGAGGCATCTCAGCTGATGGAGGATGCAACAGCCCCAGAGCTTGTTATTCCAGCTGATGTTGACTCAGCTGAGGTAAACCCTTCCTCTCCCCATCATGTTAATCTCATTTCTCCTTCCATATCTCCCCTAGAAACCCAAACCCAAACTCGCCCCCTGTCTCTGGTTCACAATCTACCCTACCAGAGCAGCCCATACCAGACACTCCCCCATTTACAGCTTCTACCCTACCCACTCAAACACCCTCTCCCTCTCCATCTCAAACACCTCTACCCACAGACCCTTCACCTCCACATATAGCCTCTGTACCAGAGGTCCCAATATCTGGTACAGAATAACTTTCCACCTCCCAACCTCAAATACCTACCCCTCCACTATCACAACCTGACCAGAATCCCTCCCCATCAATGACCTTGGGATTCCCTGGTCCTCCCTCCTCTCCCACCTGTTTAACCAGCGATGATAGTGAAGATGAGGATGCTTCACTGGAGCCGAAAAACTTAGCCTCATCCTCCTCTGCCTCTGGGCCCAAAACCTTCACTTTCAACGATGCTGATATGGGTCCCATCAGGCAGATCATGAGTGTAAGTGCTCATCTCTGGCTAAGAGAGCAATTCCCTGTTCTGTTGGAGCACTTACTACTTCTGGCTGATCTTACTTATGCCAAAGTCTGGAGCAAGGCCAGACTAGAAGATGTGGAGGACTTGGTCATGCTGCTGGAGGAGATGACCACAGCTGGCTTCACTGCCTGGGAGATAAGAGATTAAGAAGAAGCTCAACCTTCAGAACCCTGTAGAGCTCAAATCTCCAGAAGCAGCAAAGGTGGTAGTGAGGACTCTTCTGATCCAGAGAGGAGTCATGATCTCTCCAGAGGCCCTTCCTACTCTTTTGTCCCTCACTTCTCCTTCCCTCTAGAGTTGTACTCTGATGAAGAGGACTTTGATATCTCTCCTGCTGTCCTCCAGAAGATGAAGATGTTCTTCAATGAGCAGATCCAGCAGATAGGCTTTTCCAAGGCAATACAGCATCTGGCGCCTGCTATGATTGAGCACCAGATAAAAGAAGAGAGGAAGAAATTCTTGAAGCAGATCAGGGCTACCTTTGCCTCTGCTAAAGCCTCATTCAAGGTAAATGTCCTCTTTTTAAAGCTGGATATGATTGAGAGCCAGAAGCAGCTGCAGGAGCATGTTTTAGACCAGCTGCGTCCAGTTTCTGTGCTGAAGGTTGAGATGGCCTCTCAAATGCTTAAGACTGCCAAGCTGAAGGACTCCCTACAGGAGATGTTGGCAAAGCAGGAGCGCCTGGTGGCTGAGGCTCAAGCTTACCTGGATGAAGCCAAGAAGCTGAAGGATATTCACTCTTCCTCCTCCACTGAATTGCCTGATCTGATAAGGTAAGTGGTGCAGCCCCTGATTGATGAAGTTAAAAATGGGGAAGAGAAGGCCAGAGCTGAACTGGCAAAGAGCACGAATGATACTCTCTTCAACCACTCTGGTCGCCTGGACCTGTTGGAGAACACTTTGGCTCAGGCTGAGTTGCACAAGAAGAAGAAAGAAGAGTTTAAATCTCTGGCTATGGCCAAGCAACTGTCTGCAGAAGAAGAAGCTGCTGATGCTGAGCAGGATCATGTGTCCATCTCTGGTCCTGCCAAGAGAAAAATCAGGAGAGTAAAGAAGAGTTTCCTGGAGCAAGTTGTTGAGGAGGCTGAGAAGAAATTCAAAGAAGAAACTCCAGAGGAGAGACTTGCCAGAGTTAGGAAGAACATAGATGAAGAGCAGAGACTCAGATATGTTAGGAAGCAGAACAAGAAGGCAAGAGAAGCAAGTCTCCCTCTTCCAAGTGCTAGTGGTAGCTCAAGTCAGAGTAAGAAGTCTCCTGTTGAAGTTATGAATATCCTGCCTCTGAGGACAGAAGGGTCCTTTGACTCTACAGGGCATGTTCCACTCATTGAAAGGTGGAAAGAAGCCAAAACTCACTGGTTTATCCAGCATTACATTCACAGGCCACCTCCAGAGGATGAAGCTTTGATCAACAGGACATTCCACTCTTGGATGAAGGCTTATGATGCAGACTTGTACAAGCAGCTGATGGATTCTACCATCCAGTTCAATCTGGAAGTCACTGCCCCAGAGTTTCATTATCTCAACACTCCTATGAATGGGGACCAGATTGATTGGGCAGAGTTGAAGAAGTTGTACAAGACCTTGGTGCTTCTGAACTTCACTCCAGCGAACTCAGCAGAGCTCAAGGCTGTTTAAGACATTCCTAGATTGGTTCCTGGTACCAAAGGAAAATAGGAGATATGCCTAGATATGACCTGCATTGTAATTGTAAACTCTTCTATCCTGATTTATTAATGAAATATCATATCTTTTCCGTCTCAAAACAACTTCTTGTTGTCTCAATGTTTGCCTGATAAGATCTATTCTAAGGTCTTATCTTATTTTTTTTTCTTGCTTATTCCGTTGTTGATCAGTTATGGTTAGTGTTTTAACTTCATCAAAAAGGGAGAAATTGTTAGGATAAAAATTGTTAGTTTTGATGAGTTAAACAAACCAGAAGATGTAATAGGACCATCTAGACCTGTTAGCCAGATGAGGAACTAGATTAGGACTTAGTCTAGGGGGAACTGCCAGACCAGAAGACTTCACCAGAAGAGTCACCAGAAGACTTCATCAGAGGACTCCACCAGAAGACTTCACCAGAGGACTCCACCAGAAGACTTCACCAGAGAAGATCAAGATCAGAGGCAGAAGACCTTCCCCAGACCAGACGAGTCCAGGCCAGATGAGTCTGGTAAACCAAAAGATGCTCAGAATCATCTCTAGATTCTACTGAGCATTCTGGTTATTGACCGGCTCTGGACCAGAGGACATCGAGGTCATCTGGTGTTTGGTTCAGCCTACTCTGGAAGAATCAGAGTTGTGCAATGGAAGTATTTGACCGTTGGTAATTCAAATGAAGTCAACCATGATCGGATTGGAAAGTATTTGAAGATAATCAATCCAAGGATCTCACCAACCCAATAATCAATTAGGGAATTGATTGATTGACGCTTCTATAATTAGAGATCTGATTAGATTAGCTCTCCAACGGCTAAACCCTAATCACCTCTATAAATACAAGAGTGCTTCATTGAAGAAAGGCTCTAGACACGCGCACGAAGATCATATCCAAGCCTCTATAATCACTAAGCATTAAGCACTCTTACTTGTTCTTATTCATATCTACTCTTAAGGAGTTAGTTGGAATACTCAACCTGTTCATCTTGTTAGACAAGGTTGGAGTAAGTTAGGCTTTAGATCGAAGTTAGATCTAAAGGCTGTAAGAAGGATCTGGTACTTCTCAATTCCAGAAAGGTAGTAAGTTGGTTGGTTGGTTAGTAAGGCCCCTTGATAAAAAGGGAGAGTGGACGTAGGATTTTAACATCAGAACCACTATATATCATGTGTTCTTTATTGCTTTTATTTACTCTTAACTTTCACTTGTGTTCTTAGTAAAAAGGTCTTGAAAAGAGTTTTAATTAACCTTCCGCATTCTTTCTAAAACTGACTAGTGGGACCAACAATAAGCTATCTACTTACTCAATTCATTCCAAATCACACAATCATTCACTCAACAAGCAATACCCATATCAATTCCTAACATTCATACTTTCTCACTCTAGAAATTCACCAATTCTACTCATGCAATCTCAAAATTGAAAGCAAAACTAGTAAACCCATAGCATATAGGCATTATTTATCAACAAAGCAACAAGAATCAATGAGCAATACGAAAATCCCCAATTTTCTCTCATGAACAAGTAAGAACCCTAATTCCTATATCTCAATTCATGCCTAATCGAAATTAAAACTAAGAAAAGGTAGAAGAGAGTAAAGAAATACATACCTAGGGTGAAGAATTCATGCTCTTGGAGTGATTTCGTGTGAAAAAAATGGAAGAAATGAGTGCAAGGGTGAAAGGATCGACTATTCTCAGCAATTTGCACCTACTATTGTGTATTTTGTGTGTGTAAAGTGTGGGAAGGAGTAATTATAGAAGGGGGAAACGACTTAGGGCTTTTCAGGGATGGACCCGCTCGAGCGCCCTTCTCGGTCGAGCGCTAGCGATCGACCTCCTTATGGTCGAGTGGGACTTTAGTTCTGGAAGAAGGGGCGCTCGACCAGGCATTGGTCGAGCACTAGCGCTCGACCATGGGCTGGTCGAGTGCTCCTACTTACAAAACACACTAGGCACTCGACCTAGGGGGTGCTCGACCATTTCTCAAACACGCCCAAAACTCAAAATTTCAAGTAAACTCACCCTAAACCTCACTCGATCAATTCCAAAACATGTACTAACCTGAAAACTCCTCGATTTAAGCTAGATCGCTCATTCGACCGAGTCTCTTCCCAACGTGCAATTCACCAAGCCAAATCAACACACAATAATATTCTCACACTCAATTCACTTCAAACCCACTTCATGCATCAATATTTTCAAAAAAAATTGACCATTTTTCATACGAATTTCGTGCACAACACGTGAAGTACGAATACACACCCCCAAACTTTTTTCTTGCTATGCTATAAAAAGTTTGAAAAGATGAGTACGAACGAGTACGTGCACTTAACTCACAATGAACTCCAATCACTACAATGTACAAGATGTAAAGCATATAAAAACTCCACCCCCCAAACTTTGACTTTATGAAGCGGTCTACATTTGGGGTTCGAGGTTACCTCATACTCCAAATTCCGGTTGCTCTTTCACTAGGCATACTTCCTCTTCACGAGTTGCTTCACGTTAAGCTCTACTATGGAAACTTTAGCACCACAAGATAATCATACACAAAAATACTCAATAACGAGGTTAACACTTACTATTCACACAAAAACTAACACGAAAAACAAAACACTCAAAAGCAAGTAAAAGTGGGTTGCCTCCCACACAATGCTATTTTTAAGGTCCTAATGCCGGATCGAGCTCGAAGGAGCTCACAGGTTATCAGACTCCAAGTTACCTCCCTTATTCTCACAAGAGAAGTTGTAGAATTTCTTCACTTGATGCCCGTTCACCATGAACACGTTCCCATCCTCTTTCTCTACTTCAAAAAATCTACTCTTGTAGACCTTTCTCACCACGTAAGGACCGTTCCACTTGGATTTGAGCTTTCCACCAAATAACTTCATCCTAGAGTTGAACACTAGGACTTGATCACCAACTTGGAACTCCTTCTTTCTCAAACGTGCATCGTGCCATCTTTTAGTCTTCTCCTTGAAAATTCGGGCACTCTCATATGCACTATCTCAAAACTCCTCTAACTCATGCAATTGAAGTAGTCTCTTCTCACCCACCAAAGCACTATCAAAATTCAGCTTCTTGGTTGCCCAATATGCCTTGTGCTCAAGCTCAACCGATAAGTGACATGCCTTTCCAAAAATGATTTGGTACGGAGATATATCAAGAGGAGTCTTAAAAGTTGTCCTATATGCCCATAATGCATCATCAAGCTTCAAAGCCCAATCCTTCCTACTAACATTCACCATCTTCTCAAGAATCCCCTTAATTTGTCGATTAGACACCTCAGCGAGACCATTCGATTGAGGGTGATAGACTGTAGAGACCTGATAATTAACCTCATATTTTGACTGCAACTTCTCCATCAACTTGTTCACAAAGTGACTCCCCCCATCACTAATCAAAGCTCTCGGGACTCCATATCTAGAGAATATATTCTTCCTCAAGAAGTCAATCACAACACGGGAGTCGTTCACTCGAGTAGGGACAACTTCAATCCACTTCGAGACGTAATCAACACACACGAGGATGTACAAGAATCCATTACTCGGAGGAAACAGACCTATGAAATTAATCCCCCATATGCCAAACACCTCTACTTCCATAAACACATGCAACGGCATCTTGTCCCTCTTAGTAATAGAGCTGAAACGTTGGCACTTATCACATCTCTTCACCCATTCCATGCAATCCTTCAAGATAGTAGGCCAATAGAAACCGTCTTGAAGCACCTTCCTACCGGTTTTCTCTCCACCCAAATATCCTCCACATGGTAAGGCGTGACAATGCCTTATGATATCACTCCACTCCTCCTCGGGCACACACCTTCTAAGCACAAGATCTATCCCTCTTTTGAATAAGTATGGGTCATCCCAAATAAATTCCCGGGCCTTCTTCAAGAATGCCTTTCGGTGCAATGCATCCATATCCGCCGGCAGCTCTCCACTTGCTAAATAGTTAGCATAATCAGCCCATCTACTCGATACACCAGGACATCTCCCAAACCAAACAGCTTCTCATCCGGAAACTCATCATTCACCTCTCGCTCCTCTACCGTATTCTCCTTGGTAAGCTCCATCCTCGAGAGGTGATCGACTATCATATTCTTACTCTCCTTCTTATCTCGAATCTCAACATCAAATTCCTAGAGTAATAGGATCCAACGAATGAGACGAGACATTGCATCCTTTTTGCTCATGAGATACCGAATCGCTGCGTGATCCGTATATACAATTATTTTTGTCCTTACGAGGTATGGTCGAAATTTATCAAAAGCATACACGACCGCCAACAGCTCCTTTTTGGTAGTAGTGTAGTTCACTTGAGCAGAATTCAACATCTTCGAGGCATAATAAATAGTGTAAAACTGCTTGTCTCGTATTTTCCCCAAAGCAACCCCATAGCATAGTCGCTAGCATCACACATGAGCACAAAAGGACCCGACCAATCCAGAGTGACGAGAATCGGGGCATTCACCAATGCTTCTTTCATACTGTTAAAAACCACTAAACACTCATTAGTAAACTCAAAGGCGACTTCTTTTTCAAGAAGCCGCGAAAGAGGTTTAGCAATTTGTGAAAAGTCTTTTATAAAGCGTCTATAAAACCCCGCGTGGCCTAGAAATGACCGAATCCCCTTCTCGGTCGAAGGTGGAGGAAGCTTCTCAATAGCTATCACTTTCGCCTTGTCAACCTGGATACCTTTCGAGGACACATGATGTCCAAGAACAATACCCTCTTTCACCATAAAGTGACATTTCTCCCAATTGAGCACTAAGTCTATCTATTCACACCTGGTACTTCTCATTCTCATCTAAGTAAGCTTACTTGAGGTGATCCGGGAGTGGTTTCAGCTCCTTCTTCGCCTCCAATGGTGGCGCCTTATCGAACATCTTCTCAAAAGTGGACTCCTCCACATCAAACTCTTCCTCATCCTCAACTTTCATCACATCCATGAACTTTACATCCTCGTTCTCTTTTAAGCTGTCAAAATAATCAAGGTCATAAAGATCATATATTAGTTCATTGAGAATAGGATAATCATAATTATGAACATAGAAAGAGCAAGGGTCAAGAAGTGTGTCATCAACACAAGTGTCCAAGATATCAATGAAGTGACAACTCTCATCTCTCATTGAATATTTCATTGTCTCGTAGATCGCTATCTTCACTTCTTGATCATCGACTTTTACCATGATCTTTCCATTGGCTACATCTAGCACCATCCCGGCTGTAGCCAAGAATGGTCTTCCCAAAATCAGGGGTACATGCTCATCTTCCTCCATATCGAGGACAACGAACTCGGCGGGAAAAATATGATTCGCCACCGTCACTAGAACATCCTCCACCACTCCTTGAGGTCTAGTGATAGACCTACCAGCAAGCTGGAGAGTCATCATCGTGGGTTGGAGTTCACCTCTATCCAACTTCTTGAACAACGATAGAGGCATCAAATTAATGCTAGCCCCTAGATCACATAATGCTCCCTTCTTGATCCCATTCCCGATATCGCATAAGATCGTAAAGCTACCGGGATCCTTCAACTTGGGAGGAAGCGTCTTGTGCACCATAGCACTCACCTCATGGTTTAAGTGCACAAGCTCAGGTCCATCTACTCTCCGCCTATTAGCTATCAAGTCCTTCAGGAACTTGGCATAATTAGGCATCTGTTCCAAAGCATCATAAAAAGGAATGTTAATATGCAATTTCTTAAAGACATCGAGAAACTTAGCGAACTTTTCATCTAATTTCTTCTTCATGAACCGCTGTGGATATGGGACCGGTATCACAGTTTTGGGTACCCCCCATTCGTCTCGCTCGGTCTCTTTCACGTTCTTCCTTGCTTCTCTTGCCTTTTTCCAATTTGGAACTCTCTCAATCTCCTCAATCTCTCCCTCTTTGTCTTTACCTTTCTGAGCATCCTCTACCTCAACCTCCTTCTCAACTTCTACCTCAATTATCTCATCCCCATATTTCTTATGTTCTTGATCCTCCATCTCAATCTCCTTATGTATCTCCTCAAGATCAGCAGGCATTTGAGGTCCATCATATTTAGTTCCACTTCTCAACTCGATCGCCTTCAATTGATCTTTTGGGTTTGTCTCGGGCATAGATGGATATTTACCCGGCTCTCTCGTTTGCGACTTTGCAATCTGGCTAATTTGGTACTCTATAGAAGTGAACCGCCCATTGTTCTCTTTTTGAGCTCTATTTAGATCCATGTCTCTCCTTTGGAGTTCTTGATCTCTTTGATCACTCTTCTTGTTCAACTCTTTAACATCATACTCCAAGGAGGACAACTTCTTACTACCTTCTTCTACCTTCTGGAAAATAGCACGTAACATCTCTTCGGTGGAGGCACCGCCTTCTCCACCTGGGGGTTTTGAAACTGGATCTACTCCAGGAGGTACAGTGATTCCGGCCTTAGGATTGGCATAAGAGAAATTCTCGTTCTTCCTCCATTGGTTCTGAGGGGGCTGCTGGTCTCCTTGATAACCTTGGTTGTTTCTCTACTGATTTTGAGGAGGTTGTGGACCTGGTGGTACAAACGGTTGACCGTAGAGAGGTCTTCCCTGCTGGTCGCCACCTTGCTGGTATCCGCCTTGATTGTAATTAGGCCTTCCCATATAGTTGGCCTCCTCATGCTGGCTTGCTGGGTGGTCCACTTTCTCACTCATTCCAGTATTCCCTCCACTCAAATTTTGTCCAACCTCTAGATTACTAATCTTCTCCATCATCGCCATTATTAGGATAAATGTTGTATAGTTTTGATGAGTTGAAACAAACCAGAAGATGTAATAGGACCATCTGAACCTGTTAGCCAGATGAGGAAAATAGTTTAGGACTTAGTCTAGGGGGAACTGCCAGACCAGAAGACTTCACCAGAGGACTCCACCAGAAGACTTCATCAGAGGAGACTGACCAGAGGCAGAGGACCTTCCCCAGACCAGACGAGTCTGGTGAAACAAAAGATGCTCAGAATCATCTCCTGATTCTACTGAGTATTATGTTTCTTAACCGACTCTAGACCAGAAGACATCGAGGTTGCCTGGTGTTTGGTCCTGCCTTCTCTGGAGAGAATTAGAGTTAGGCATTGGAAGCATTTGACCATTGGTGATTCAAATCAAGTCAACAAGATCGGATTGGAAAGTATTTGAAGTCAATCAATCCAAGGATCTTACCAACCCAATCAATCAATTAGGGAATTGATTGATTAGAAGCTTCCTTAATTAGAGATCTGATTAGATTAGCTCTCCAACGGCTAAACCCTAATCATCTCTATAAATACAAGAGTGCAGCTTTGAAGAAAGGCTCTAGTAATTTTACACGTGCACGAAGTCATATCCAAGCCTTGGTTCTTATTGCTTAAAGCACTCTTACTTTGATCACATTCATATTCACCCATTAAGGAGTTGTTGGATACTCAACATGTTCATCTGTTAAGACAAGGTTGTAGTTGGTTAAGCTTTAGATCGAAGTTAGATCTAAAGGCATTGTAAGAAGAAACTGGTACTTCACAATTCCAGTACGCAAGTTGTTGGTTGGTTGGT
This sequence comes from Ballota nigra, assembly GCA_947034835.1. NCBI lineage: Eukaryota > Viridiplantae > Streptophyta > Magnoliopsida > Lamiales > Lamiaceae > Ballota > Ballota nigra. Next base: position 42,505,162 of record OX344727.1, read on the forward strand.
AGTAAGGCCCCTTTGATAAAAGGGAGAGCGGACGTAGGATTTTAACATCCGAACCACTATACATCGTGTGTTCTTTATTGCTTTCTTTATTATTGCTTTAACTTGTGCTCTAGTAAAAATAGTTTGAAAAGAACTTTATTTTAAGTTTAAGCTTCCGCAAATTAATCTATCTAGTGGGACCAACAGCCATCAACAGCTTTCTAGTACCCTCACTTTCTTCCATATGATAAGCTCGCTGAAAATCTTGTGCCTCATTCCATTGTCCCACATTCTTAACAATGTTCTCAACTATCTCTCTGCACTGAGTTGCACTACAATTCAGGAACGCTCCACTAGCACATGCATCGAGGTGGTCTTGAGCTGCCTTGCTGGCTCCACAGTAGAAATAAGCCATTATATCACCATTGTTGTACCCATGTTGTGGGCAATCAATTAGCATATTAGAGAATCTCTCCCAAGGCTGACGTAATTCCTCTCCTGACTTCTGCTTGAAAGATGAGATCTCTTGCCTTGCTTTGATCGTTCTAGACGGAGGATAGAATCGCTCGAGGAACAGACGCTCGAGCTCTGCCCATGTGGTTACACCTCCCCTTGGGAGCATGTTATCACTCCTTTGCGATTCCAGTTAGAGAGAACTGGAACAACCTGAGCCTCTTGGCATCTTCAGACATGCCATATTGGTTGAAAGTTGAGGTAATCATCAGAAAATTCCTCAAGTGAGTATGAGGATTATCCTTTCTGACCTCCCCCTTGAATTGATTCTTGACTAGCATCTTCAGGATCCCTGGGGAGATAGAAAAGTTGTTTGCTTCCACTGGTGGCATTGCTACACCATCATAGTACCATTGAGGCTGCACCTCAAACCTTCCTCTGATTGCCATACTATGATCAGTGTTCTGAGGAACGTGCTGAGGATAAACTGGTGGTAGAGATACTTGTGGAATAAGAGGTTGGTTATAAGTAGGTAGTGGAGGGTAGTATGGTGGATACAAATATGGTGGGTACGGGTAAGGGTAAGGTGGGTTGTTTGGTGGGTAGACAGGGTTGTTTAGAGGATTTGAGACTTGGTTTTGAGCTGGGTTGTCTCGATGCTGTGGGACCGGGTTTTGCTCTAGCTTTCCCCTGAAGGGACTTGCTTCTAACTGCCATTTTCTTCAGCTCCCTCAACCCATTCCACTGCCTGATTGTAGTTAGCTACAGCTACATCCAACTCATTACTTATGTCCATGTTGTCGTTCTCACCACCGACAGTGTTCATCCTTCGATAGAAGGCTCTGTTTCTTCTAGCGATGGTCTCAGGGTCTAACTTTGTTCGGTCTGTTGGAGTTATACGTGAAAGTATGCTTTTACTTTGTATAACTCGTGTATCAAACACTTGTTTTATGAGAATAATTCTTTTATCACATATGCTTTAGATATGATTGAATGTTCAATATTTATTGCAAACAGTTCATAATAGTACTAGTTACATTGTAGTTAATGTGGTGATACCCGATCACGGAAGACAACATTAACAGTTTCCTTGTAACTAAACGTACATTTTCACGACCTAGGTGGAATTGAACAATCCGCCGTGAAAGGTCGATGTGTAAGTCTCAGATTGGTCTGTCTTGACTAAGAGATTGCACTAGCACATTTAGTATGTGTTGAAGAGGACCTACAGCGAGGATAAATTCTTCTGTTCTGAAATGTGAAGAATTATACCTCAGTGGTTGTTTATTTCTTAATCTCCGTCACTTAAATAGGACCATGTGTGCTTAATGGTTACTGCTTTGATTCATGTTGGGTGAGAATCACTGTGACTTCGAACCTTGTACTTTGGGTAGTAATATTAATCATACGACGGTTGCTAAGATTTAATACGGAGAAACGCGTGCGAGTACGGCTTGTGTGATTAGTCCCCTTGGTGGGCTCAGAAGTTTTATCGTACCAAATCTTGCAAGTGAAGAATTAGTTTCTTCTGTACGGATAATAATGTTGAACTGTCTTTACTCCAAGGTGAAATATATTAATTAATTTAGAGATACTCAGAAGCTTAATTAATTAATGGACTTAATAATCTTAAACGTGGGAAATAATAACCGGGAGCCCATATTATTGTAATATGGATTAAGATGGATAGTGCAATATTAATTTATTAGTGGTAATAATTAATATTAATGGATTGAATTATATTGGAGCTCAATATTGAAATTCAGAAGTCCATTAGGAGGTCCAATCTTAATTCTCCTTAAAGGCCCCTCAATTACCCATTAAGTAGCCCAATAATGATAAGGTGATTAAAATAAAAAGAAAATAATAATGCTGATTTTTCTTATATTTTTCGAAAAATGCAATATTAGGAGAGAAAAGATTTTGTTGATTTTCTTGGAAAGATATTATGGAAGATAAGTATTCTTGGAATACAAGATTATCTCATATATTCAAGAAGATCTAAATCTTGTGCTTTGATCCTATAATTTTCGAAAATTGCAAGTAATATGGAGGGTGAGATTTTTGTGGAATATTTTATTATGGAGAAAAGAATATATGAGATATATTCAAGATTTCTTAGAGTCTAAGAAAAGATTTTTTCCAAGCCCATATACCACATTATTTTCGGTCACTTCATGTTATAAATAAGGGGTGATTATTTCATCCCCAAGTACATAATTCCATGTGTTGGAAAAATCAAGAGCATATATATTTTTCTTTTTTCTTAGTTATTTAAATTACTTGAAAGCATCTCCCACTGGTGATCAAGTAAGGCGAAAGGGAAATACTTGAGAAGGTTTTTGGGTTGATAAAGCGAGATCGTGATTGTCCCGTTTATTCAAAGGCCAAGTCTACAAGAGGTACGTAAGTCACATAAATTCTTGTTTATTCCGCCTAGATTTTATGTGAATTAATTCAACATGCATGATGTTAAATTTGTTGTTGGAATTATTATTTGAATTAATTAGGATTAATTCATGCTAGTAATAATTGAATTTAAATTCGTATTTAAATTTCATCCCGAATAGATTCCGGGCACCCTTATTTTCCCAACAACTGGTATCAGAGCCACAGTTTTGGGCTCTGATCTTTAAATTGGAATTTAAATTGTTAAATATTAAATTGAAATTGGATAGTAGAATTGCTAGATCTTTTTTGCAGGTATCCAATTGTCATGGTTTTAATGTTGTTAATTTTTCATGCGTGTGAATTAATTGTTTTTTAATTCGATTCGTTCGAATACATTTTTCTCGTGAGAAAATCCATGAGTAGATTAGTTGTTTTTATTTTGATTCGATCATTGTAATAGACTAGTCTAGATCTAGTTTTTTTTTTTTTGAAAAATAAATTATAACCGGATCGAGACGAAGAACGAAGAATTAAAGACGGCGTACCCGGACGACGCATGCATGCGCGGCGCATGCATGAACGTAAAATCATGCATGGGGTGAGAAACGAGAACGAACGGTAAAACCCGGTGTGCGGGGTGCGAGAGGCGCACGACGGGGCGCGGCATGGAGCGGGCACGCGCACACGTAGGCGGCGCCCGACGGCCAGCTGCTCGGCGCTGTGCCGGGTGGCGTGCGGGCCCACTCCATGGGCCGACGCGCACCGTATCTCGGGCCGTGGAATTTTTTTAAATTAATTTCAGTTCTGCATTTTTTTGTGTGATTTTAAACGTCGTCCCAAACCCCAAACGATGCTATTTTTGATGAAGTGTTGTTGTTCGAGTGGGAGCGTGTCGAGACGAACGATGGAAAGCAACAAGGACGATTTTTCGCATCAAGACGTGAAGAAATTAAACCGTGTCAATTGGATTTGAGTGCTCCAATGTATTTAATTTTGTTTTGATGGATGTTTTACTTCGTGCACTTATTATTATTTGTTAATATGTGTTTGCATGAATTTAATTGTCCAAGAAAAACCTTACTTTAAAAAATTACTAAGTATGTTTCTTTAATCGCAATTTTATTCCGGATATTAAAATTGGATTAATTTGGCCTCCATAATTTATTTATTTGTGAAGTTCTTTTGGAATACATTTCCCCCTCGGATCGGCCAAAAGGACGGATTTCACATGAATAAATTCTGAAAGGATGATTGTAGATTATTACTAGTGGCGGTATTGACCCTCACCACGAGTGGCTTGCTCAAAGCGAAATAATAATCCTGTATTTAATTATGGTTATTACTTAGGCATAAGAAATTGATATTAACTTACTCCCCTCAGAGTCCCTGTTAATTTTTATATGGTCAAAGTGGGAGCCAACTATTAATTTTGAATTAAGGATTTGTAACTTTTAAGTTTGTGATCCGCTTGAATGTGTTTAAATGTATAGACCACCCCTCGTGGCGCATTTAAATTGTTTCGAGATGTTGGCTGATACATGATTATATTGTTTTAAGGTTTCAATGTAATTGATTTGATCGAATTATGTGATAATTTCGTATTTTTCTAGATATTGATATGAATGTATGTTTTATTCTCATTTAATCATGTCGCAACCTTTTAATCCACTGTTTAATATACTTAAAGTTAATAAATTTTTGGAGAGAATTATATCGATTGAAAATGTAATTTTAAATTTGTCCTTACTGCACGAGAACACAATTGGGTTATTCACGTCAATAAACCCGGCAAGCCTAATGTAAGTCAAGCAATGGGAAAAGACAGTCTATGATTGACAGCGTGACAATGAACACATGAAGTGCATCATCTTGACATCTTTGTCTGAGGATTTGAGGCGCGTTCATGAAGACATTGTATCCGCTGTTGAAATCATGGAAAGACTTGAAGAGATGTTTTCACATCAGAATCCCATGACTAATCAGTTCACCAAACATGACTTGGTCAAGTTGGATATGGTGGAAGGAACGCCCGTGAGGGAGCAGATTCTCAAGATAATGGCTTACCTTAACAAGTTGGAAGTACTTGGTGCGGATTTTGATGTCCCTTCTCAGGTTGATTTTATATACCATTCTCTACCGAGAAGCTTTGAGCAGTTTCATCTGAACTGTCAGATGAATGAACGGACAAGTCGTTTGCCCGAGCTCTTGCAAGCTTTAGTTTCGGTGGAGGTGATAATGGAGCACCAGTCTAGTGCTATGGTGGCTAATGGTCCGTCTACCTCTTTTGGTCCCAAGGGAGGGAAAAAGAGGAAGAGAACCAAAGGCCGGATCCAAGCAAATTCAATTGTTGCGAAAGACAAATGTAAAGGCTAGCATCGAAGGGGAAGTGTTTTAGTTGCAGTGAGAGAGGACAATGGAGGTCTGCCTGTTCCAAGCCTAAGAGGCTAGGAAAGTTAGGTAATTCACACACCCTAGTCATCGAAACTTGTGAAGTGGCTTATGCTGTCTATTCGTGGATAGTGGATACGAGAGCTACTGATCACATTTGTTTCATGGGTTCAAGCTAACCCGACGACTTAACGGAAGTGAGATCCTCATCACATCGGGCAATGCTACGAGAGTGGCAGCTGAAACAATGGGAGAAGTGCGCCTATCTTTTGAAGATAGAGTTATGGTCTTGAGAGACGTTCTTCATGGCTCCTGAGTCACCGTATCAAGGGGGAATCGATGTCCCTGGCATTGAGTTGGTAAATCCCTTTGGTGTAGACTCAGGATCACCCTCTTCTGTTCAATATCCTGAATTCTATGAACTTGTAGACACTAACATTGTAGGTACTTCAGGAACAACTCCAGGTAAGAGAACATGGCTAGAGAGTCATCCCATTGACCAGGTCATTGGCGATCCAACTGAGGAAGTCAGGACCAAACGGTTCCATGGTGAGAGCGCATTGTTCTGTTGCTTTCTCTCTGAGCAAGAACCTCAAAACATTAAAGAAGCTCTCACTGACTCGAACTAGATCATAGCCATGTAAGAGGAGTTGAATCAGTTCACAAGGAATCGGGTTTGGGAACTGGTAGATAGACTTAGGCATCAAGGTGTTATTGGTACCAAGTGGGTCTTCAAGAACAAGAAGGATGAGAATGGTATTGTAGTAAGGAACAAGGCAAAATTGGTTGCAAAGGGGTATTGTCAGTTTGAAGGGATAGACTATGATGAGACATTTGCTCCAGTGGCTAGGTTGGAAGCTATCAGGTTGTTCCTTGCATATGCAACATACAAGAAGTTTAAGGTGTATCAAATGGATGTCAAGAGTGCCTTTCTGAATGGTGTACTCAATAAAGAGGTATATGTTGAACAACCTCCCGGGTTTGAGGTTGGAGATAGAGTATACGATTTGAAGAAAGCACTCTATGGACTTAAGCAAGCTCCTAGAGCTTGGTATGATACCCTCTCTCAATTCCTGACTGACCACGGGTCCAGGAAGGGAACCGTGGATAGGACCCTGTTCAGGATCACTGAAGATGATGACATTCTCTTGGTCCAGATTTATGTGGATGACATAATATTTGGATCACCAAATCATCAGCTCTGTGAGAAATTCTCTAAGTTGATGACTGGTAAATTTGAGATGTCAATGATGGGAGAGATGGACTTCTTTTTAGGATTGCAGGTCAAGCAGGCTGATCAAGGGATTTTCATAAATCAGGCCAAGTATACAAGAGACTTGATTCAGAAATTTGGGGTTCAGAATAGCAATCCAGCCAGGATCCCAATGAACACAAATTAGAAGATGGATCCTGACACTAAAGGAGCTTCAGTGAATCAGACTGAGTACCGAGGGCTGATAGGATCATTGTTGTACCTGACTGCAAGTAGGCCTGACATTACTTTTGCAGTTGGTGTGTGCGCCAGGTATTAGTCTAACCCCAAGAGAAGTCATTTGGAGGTTGCTAAGAGGATACTCAAGTATTTGAAAAGGACAGTTAATATGGGATTATGGTATCCTTCAGATGATAACTTAGAACTGACTGGTTATTCAGATGCAGATTATGGAGGTTGCAGGATTGATAGGAAATCCACCTCATGGACATGTTAGTTTTTGGGGAGTAAGTTGATCTCGTGGTTTAGTAAGAAACAGAATTCAGTGGCGACATCCACAACTGAGGCTGAGTACATGGCTGTAGATAGTTGTTGTGCTCAGATTTTATGGTTGAGGCAACAATTGAGAGACTACCAAGTATTTGCTAATGAGGTTCCAATCTATTGTGACAACAGTAGTGCTATAACAATCACTCAGAATCCAGTGCTTCACACAATGTGAAAGCATGTGAATATTAAGCATCACTTTATTTGAGATCACGTGGAGAAGGACATTAAGATGGAGAAAATTCACACTGACAGACAGAGAGCTGACATCTTGACTAAGCCTTTGGCTGAAGCAAGATTTATGGAAATGTCAGTGGAGTTAAGTCTCTTAGATTCGGGAGAGCAGTCAGTGTAGGATCTAGGGGGAACTCAGGTCAGACTCAACTCAACGAGGTATCAGGGTGCTACAATGTCTCCCTCATAGGTATGAGTTCAATCCTGACTCTTATGAATTTGAAGCATCTTACTGAGTCCTTCGTCTTGAAAATCTTCATTAAATGTTGACCGTTTTCATTAAAATGCACCTTTTCATATTTAAACTCATGCATGTTGGAGCATTTAATGCATACAATTACTTTTTCATATACATGTCAATTTTATACGGAATATGACTGACTGGGGAAATGATTGATGCTGAGATCAATCCTGGCCCTTCATTTAAAAAATTTCAAATTCAGGATTAATCTCAACCCCACGTCTGAGTAACTGTTCATTTCATATCAATCAAAAATGTCATTTGAGAAATTTATGCAAACACAAACGCACTAAGCACACTGAACTTTCTCTCGTTCAAACCTTTAACTTGTAAATTTCTCAAAACCCTAATTCTGGAAATGGCATTCATTGACACTACTTGGTCTACGGACAATCTTGAGGAGGTTGTCAAGAGCAAGCTAGTAAACATGGAGCACATCTTGTCCATGGATGGACCCAGCCAAACAGTTGCCAAGATTCAACCTGTCTTCAAGTGGATTTTAGACGCCAAAATAGAGAGATTTGTCACGAAGAAACCCACGTACGTTCTTCCGAAGGCGGTGGTGGAAGCGTACTTGAATCTGTTCCTTCGCAAAGGTGAGTTATTCACGAAGGTGTCTGTGTTGGTGCCTACTGGGAAGAAGAACCAGGATGGCGAGGAGTTGTTCAATGTTGAGACCAGGACAATTGACCTGAGGAAGACCGTGAAGGAGGTGTACGGACTTCCATGCTCTAGAATCAACCCCAGAACCTATAAGTAGAATAAGGAGGGTGAGCTCCTTAAGGAGTGGTCGAAAACTGGGTCGCTGGAGTTCAGGGCGAGGCAATATAAGGAGACCCTCAATCCAGAATACCGTGCCATGGTGGATATCATCTCCAAGATGATCATGGGCACGACTGGATCTCACGAGCAGCTGAGTCTGCCAAAGCTGAGGATTATGGGGGCTTTGGTGGATGGCGTTGAGGCCAATTGGGAACAGTTCTTCATCGACCAAATCAGTCAGGCTGCTAAGGACAAGCTGAAGAAGGATGAGGAGAAGAAACATATCTCTGTTGGAGCCATCCTTTCCTTCGGCACCAGATTGTTAATCCTGATTGCTCACGCGTGTCAGGGCTGCACCTTCGATTGGGAGGATGATCTGTCATCCAAGAAGGTAATGTTCTCCACAGCTGCTGACACATATGCCATTCTTGGCATCCCTGACCCCAATGGTCCTCCCAATGGTCAGAAGAAGAAGCTAGCATCTAAGGGCAAGAAGGTGGTTGTTGGGATATGTTTTAGTTTTGATGATTTTCCAAAACAACATGTAATAGGTTTGAAAGCAGTCAGGATAGTATCTTTTATTTCAGGTCAGGCTAGATTAGCTTTCAGTAGAATAGGCTGTTCAGTTGAGGGGGAACTCAGCAACACAGCCTGAAGATATCAAGATGACACCCAGAAGAACTGACTTAAGGCATGCTTGCAACCTGAACAAGAAGAGAAGCCTGAAGGATGTCCCATTGAGTGTAAATCGGGCTGATCTAAGCTAAGTCAGGTGGACCACTCAGTGAAGAGCATGATCAGGAGGATCAGTGCTGCACCAAGTAGGCCCTGAAGGAGTCAGGCTACTGTGGTCAGGGAAGTTTGTCATTCAGCCTTATGACAAACTTCTTGGAGTGATCTTCAAACAGTCTCTGAAGGACAACCAAACTGAAGACGTTCAGTCCACTGAAGATCATCAGTCGGTGAAGAAGGAAGCTACCTAAAGTCAGTGGGTCTTGGTCAACCCACTGAGTCAAAGATCCGTGAATCCAGGCCACGTGGACCAATCAGCACGAGGCAGCAACTCTGACACTGACAAAGGCCGAATTCCAAGAAAAGTGGTTGAAACCATTAAATGTTGGATTCAAATGTATCTTCCCTCCAACGGATATATTTGAATCCACATTATAAATTCAAGCTCATAGCTTCATTGTAAGGGTGTGTGAAGTTAGAAAAATCAACACCTACGAGCTGTGAAGGTGTGAGTGTTTAGTGCATTTTATTGGGAGTTATAAGGAGGCACGTTTCACACCTTGTACACTGAACTTTAGAGTTCATAGATATACACAAATGAGTGTTCAGCTTGTAACTCATAGCTTAGAGAGGTTTTCCCAATCTTAGCTTAAGGCTAACACATTGTAAGGGAAAACCTCACCTAGTTGGAGAAAACCAAACCGAAACCAAAACCCTCTAGTTAGGTTTGTTGGGAGTAAGTTAGTGAGGAGAGGCAGCCCAGGGAGTGGCGTGAGTCCAGTTGTAAGTGCACCTTGGCACGTTAAAAACAAGAATCCCAGTTAGTGGATTTCCTGTTAAATCAGGCCGTGGATGTAAGAGCTTGAGTCTCTGAACCACGTTAAACTGAGCGTACTTATTCTTTAAAGTATCTACCAAAGTATTGTGAAAATCAGCTCACTGAGCTTTGTTATAAGAAAACTTTGGTTAAGCAACCAGGCCAGGGAGATTCATCTCACTGATCAGATCAGGCAACGCGCTCGAGAGTTCAGTCTCTCGAGTCACTGTGTTGCTAAGAGCATGAGCCTTCAAGTCTCACTGACTTGGTAGCTCAGCCTCTTAGCAACGCAGTGACTTGAGTGTTTCCTCACTGATCTCTTTCAGGGCGCAACGCAGGTTTAAAAAAAATTGTGCTCCTGAATTCCCATTTTGCCCTTCAAAAACGGGACCAACAGTGGTGTCTGCCCTGCTGGAAAATATGGAGAGTCTCCTGGAGAAGGGGAAGGATACTGAGGAGGAGATTGTGGCTGAGAAGGTGGCTGAGAAGGAGAGGAAGAAAAGGCTTTGGAGGAGAAGAAGGCCAAGCTGAAGGTGGTGCAGAAAAGCAACGCCACGACCAAGGGAGTTGGGAAAGGGACTGAGAAGGTCTCCAAGAAGGCCGCTTCTGAGGCTGAGGAGACTGACGATGACGTTAGGTCAGGTGGAAAAGAGCTGGTTGACAGGCCTTTGAAGAGGCTGAGGAAAGGGCCCAAGAGATCTCCGTGTAAGAAGTTGAGGGAGATCAGTATGATCCGGGAGGAGTCAAGCTCTCCAAGAGCCTCTGACTTGGAACAGATTAGAGAAACGATTAACTCTGCAGAGCTGCTACAACCTGAGTCCAATCCCACTGAACCCCAACCCTCAACCACACCCATATCTGAGCTTACCCAAATTCACCCTTACCAAACCACATCCATCCCTGAGCCTACCCCAATACACACTGAACCTGCCCCAATCCTCACTGAAACCACCCTACCTTCATCAAACCCTAACCCTCCACAAACTGAGTCAGTGCCCATCACTGAGCCTGACCAAAACCCAAAGCCAAACACTTCCACGCCTAACCCTGAAGACTTCCCATCTTACCCCAACCCCAAATACTTCCCCAAAACCACTACCGAAGGAGACTCAGCTGATAAGTTTCTGGACATGGAGGAGGAGGAGGAACTGGATGGCGGGCTGATGGGTGGAATATTTGAGAATACTATCAGGGGGAACGCCTATGAGTGGGCTTCAAAATGTTGGCCCAGTCTGCATAGATACAGGGAGTTGTGCTCCAATGTAATTGAATTGAAAGTCTGGCTCGACTTCAAGCAGTCAAATATGCAGGAGCAACATATGCTTGTCGATGCCAGAGGCTGGGAACACTGGGAGAAGGAGGAAGCCAAGTTGTGCTCATTTTTTCAGATCACCAGTTGGCTGCAGTTGCTCAACTTCGATAATCTAAAGCAACTGGTTGATAGGCTGAAGGCTGGGATGCAGGAGGATTTTGAGGATGAGCCCAAGGAGGATGATGATGAGGATGATCACACTCAGGGCGGAGTGGATGAGAATGAGGTGGAAGAAACTGCAAAGGAGATTGATGCAGTGGTCTCTGAGCCTAATGCTCAGGGAGAAGGTGATTCAGGAGCTGCGTCCAAAGGTGGAGCAGTTAATGAGACCAACAAGGTTGGTTCATCTGCCAATGACACATCAGCCTGTGAAGGGATTCCCTGCCCTGAGGCAAAGGAGGATGATGTGGAGGCACCTAAGAAGACTCCTAGTTTTGAGGATATTTTATCCAAAGTTCGAGATGGCTCAGCTGTGCCTGAGCAGGCATTGTGACCACTCAACAACTATCTTCAGTGTGCCCTGAAGAGGGGACTGGTGTAGGGGCTGACAAGGGAAAACAACCAATGATGGAGGAGGAAGAGACTGACGAAGATGTGGTCAACACTGACGTCCGGAGAGGCAACTTTACCAATATCATCGAGGTAAAGTAAGAAAAGACTACAGAGAACTTGACTGAGCTCAGGGAAGAGACCCAGAGGATCAGAGATGAAAAAGAAGAAGCAGCCAAGGCTCTCTGCAGGCACATCCGGTGGACCAAATCAGCCTACAACACTCTCGCCAACAAAGAACTTCTTGCGCTGAAAAAGACCATGGTTGACACTGCCAAGTCAGTGAGGCAGGAGAGAAGAAAGATGAAGAAGCAATTCAAGCAGACGCTGACCCTGCTCGTAGAGAAGCATGAGCAAAGAATGACGAAGGCAGTGGAGCTTCTGGCAAGTCAGGTTGGGGAGCTTTTCACTCAGGCCCTAAATGACTCAGTGGCCAAGTTGGCACTGGAGTCAGGGAAGATTGCTCAGATCTCTGAGAATGTCACTCAGGGGTTGGCCAAGGCAGCTCAGAAGTTTGCTAGAATTGTCTCTGAAGCCAACAGGATCAGCGATGAGACTGGGAAAGTGGAAGCCAGAATCACACGGGCTGAGGAGAAACTCCACAACAATATGGAGATTTTTGGAAAGAAGGTGGAGGCGACCATAGCCAGTGTCTCATTCGCTGGATCCGGGATTACAAGTGGAGTTGACATGTTGAAGGAAGGTGTGCTGGAGGTTCAGTCCTTAGTATCTTTCATTGTCAACAACGGGCAGGAGGTCCTCACGGAGGCTCTGCCTGGGGCCAAGGATGATGCCAAAAAGGGGGAAGAGAAGAAGAAAAGATCCCGCCCTGGGGCATCTAAGGCTCAGTCCTCTCCAAGGAAGTCAGCGAGGTTGGCTACAGTGGCAAAGGCTGATGACCCTTCTGCGAAACAAATTCAAGCTCAACTTCCATCAATCCCTGAAGGAAGCTCAGAGCGCTCACCTCTTAGCACAAGGAAGAATCTGATTTCCTTAGACACCAATGAAGTGGCGTCCTTGTGCGAAGAAGCTTGGGGTCTGCCCCATGAGAAGAGTGAGGCTCAGTGCAGAACTGAAATAGCTGAAAAGGAGAAAATGTGCATCCTTGAGAAGAAGGTTGAAAAGCTTTTAGAGCTTACTGAACTTCAACAAAGGGAGCTGGATGATGGAATTCTGAGCATGCTGAGGAGAAAGAAGGCGAAGCCTGAGCCAAGGAAGTACAGAAAGAGGCCAACAACTAGGAAATCAACAATTCATCAATTCAGAAAGCCGAAGGTGACACTAAGGGAAGCTCTTGTCGATGAGTTCATCTCAAAGACGTTAAAAGATTTTTTTGTTGATGCAAGGGATGAGTTCGTCAGACTCTGGTATGAAGTGAAGAAATGGGGTGACACTGAAGACATCAATGCTCACTTCACTGACTACATGATGGACAATCATCCTGAACTCATTCAGAAGATCTTGGAGGAAGCTGAAGCAGCCAATGTCCAAGTGAAGGCTCTTGAGTTCATTGCTCGACTACCACCTCTAGTCCCGGGAACAAGCAAGCATGATACTAAGGCGATTATGACTGAAGTGTTGAAGATAGCCAAAGCTGAAGGATATGTGAACCAACGTAAGAGAGTAGATGAGTTGAAGGTCAGGGTCTATGCTGGTTATGGAATCGAGCCTGAAATGATATTAGTATAAGTGTTCACAACCTCTTGTAATAGATTAAGTCATTGTACTCAATTCTCATATTATCAATAAAATCTATTACTTTGCCCACAGACAAAAACTCATTGTCCTTTTGGCTGTTATTTAAATTCTGTACTATATCAAGAATTGCTCTAACACTGACTTATCTTATAGATAGGACTTTGTTTTTCCTCTAAGAATTTTGATGATCTTTTCAGTGTTTTGGCATCTTCAAAAAGGGGGAAATTGTTGGGACAATGTCAGTTTTGATTAAATCCCAAAGCCCCTGAAAAGATGTTTGCCTTGGTAGTAAGGCTAGTCTTGGTTAAATTTGTACTTAGTCATTTTACAATTCACAGGAACTCAATGAGAGGAGTGCTCATTGATGACAACCAAGACTGAAGCCTGAAGACGTAGAGCACCATCCTGAACTTACATCAGTCTTTCTAAGCTGGCTGAGTAAATGTCAGTGATGAAGAGTATGACTCTGAGGTCATTACTAACTCAGTCCTGAAGGGAGCAAGATGATACTGAGTAATGGGAAAAGACTTGGAGTAGGGCCAAGCATTGCAAAAGGAATGTCAGCGTCATGACAAGACCGTTGTGCTCGAGACAAAAAGAACTGAATAAGACAAGCCTGAAGCCCAGGAATGAGTTATGACATTCTCACCAACCTGATGACGTGGACCAATCCAGGGAAGACACGCACGTACGGACCTGACATGAAGACTGAGTTCAGAATGCACTTTTCAACGGGCAAGCATTAAATGGAGCATTAAATGCATTACCAAAACCATGCAAGGACGGCTGCTGCATGGGAGTTATATCCGTTGAACAACTCTACGTAGATGACTAGAAGGCTATCTCTTCCAACGGATAATTTTCAAATCACCTATAAATACAGAAGGCCTTGAACCCATTCAAGGTTACGGGAAATTTCCAAGCCAAAAATTACTCAAACTCTCAAGCATTAAAAGCATTCTGCGTTAGAAAGAAGCACTCGAAAAACCTTAAATTTCCCAAGTGTTTCTTAGCAAAGAGAGTTATTCTATATTCCACTAAGCGAACCTAGTTATATCATAAGCTTAGAGTGATTATCCATCCTTAGCATAGCCTTGTCTTGTAAGGATAATCACAATCTTAGTTGGAAACAAAACTGAAACCAAAACCCTCTTGTTAGGTTTGTTGGCTGAAGTCAGTTAGTGAGTTAGGAAGGAGTTTGTAAGGGTCAGTGAGTTAGCTGATCTGGGTGCACCTTGGCACGTTAAAAACAAGCTAATCCTTAGTGGATTATCCTGTTCAATCAGGGAACTTGAGTGTCTAAACCACGTTAAACTCCTTGTGTTCTTTACTGCTTTGATATTGTTCTTATTGCATATTCATTAAGTCATTAATTGCATCTGTTTTATCAGGTTTGAATCAATCAGCCTGATCATTAACTTGAACACTGCCCTACTAATCACTACTTCAGAATTGAGTAATCAAGTTTTCAGAAAGCAAACATTAACAAGACTGTAAACTTTCAGGGCTCACGCATTTCCGCTTTGAACTCAAGTTGATAGTTTGCCAACTGACCAGCACTCAGTGCAACCAGTAGGTGTGTTATCAACCCTGAGTTCTTTACCACTCTGAGCAAAGGGGACTCATTCAGTAAGAGAGTCAGAAAAATTGGTATACGTGTATTCCCCCTCCCCCATACACGTATCCCTCAGTCTTGTACCGGGACCAATAGAGATATTCATTTGACTTGAGGTCAATATGCACGATATGTGTGGAGTGGTGAACTTTGACCATGGACGGTGCTTGCACCCTTCTATGGGTAGCTATGGCTTGGATTGGGTTCATCACGAAATGCATGTGCATGATAGTCGAGCCAAGAATATGATTCATTCCTCAATGTGGATTTAGAGAGAATACTTGTTGGTCCCTAAACGAGTAAACAGGTGTATGGGGAGGGGAATACACCTGTGGTTACAAATTTAAACTTCTTAAAAACTTATCAGGTTACTTCAGATAGTAACTCGTCAGTGGACTTTAGGTCTGCTGGGAATTACTTGTGAAAGCTTACTGGGATAATACCTCCACTGAAAGCACAAGACTTTCAGTTGAACTACTATCTAATTAGCTTTCAAATGTGGATTAGTGAGCCCTTTAGAAAACTCGTTTTACTTGATAAACTTTGAGTGGATAACACACACTAAGGAAATAGCAGAATGTAAGTACACAAGATATAAAGTTGTTCAGAGATGAATCTCCTACGTCCACTGTCCTGATTAAACAGGAGAATTCCTTTCACTTGGAATTCCTTGTGTTATAGTGCCAAGGTGCATTGATCAATTAATCCTCTCTTAGGATGATTGATCACTAGGATAATTCCAGGTCCTAGTTCCCAAAACAAACCAGCTTTCAGCTGATACCAATAATTAGTTTGCTAACACCACTTAACACTAACTCTCAACCTAACAACTAAGTAGGGTTTTGAGTAGGGTTTTGGTTCCAACTGTTGTGAGATAATCCTTACAGTTTAGCTCTAAGCTTAGGATGGATTATCTCTTTCTAAGGTTTGGATATAGCTTTTAAGCTTGGTTACAGAAGGCTTGTTATGCTCTCTACAAATGTGAAACACTTGGGAAAACAAAGGTAATTTCGAGTGCTTCTGGATAGTTATGAATGTAGAGATAGCTTTGATCTTGGGAGTTTCCCGTGCATAGAATTGAGCACGTCCTTCTGTATTTATAGGCTTCCTTGAAAATCTTCCCGTTGGATTTGAATCTTCTCAAGTAAGTTTTCTTGTATCTGATTGGTTCAAACGGCTCTATTTGAAGCTTTAAGTCTTGTCAAGAAACGGCTGAAAGACCATGCCTATTCACCAACCTTCTGGGGAAAGCTAGGGAAAGACTTTTGGTACTTGTCAGTCTGGGACAGGTCGGCTGTCAGTAGAGTACACCTATGTGTCATCTTCTCATTGGGCCTTCAGTCTGCTTGCTCAGAATCATGTCCTGCTTTAAGGTGGAACTCCTCTAAGAGAACCTTCTTAATTCTTCATTTATTGTAAGCTTCACTGAAATTCGTTTTGCCTTGTTCCAACCAGATTAACTAACATCTTTTAATGTGTTTAGCATTGAATGTGCTTTGTTAGTTTACATCAGTAGACCTCGGTCCTCTCCTGATGGTTTTAGTCTTAGTGAGAATGTACTTAGAAAACATTCAAGTCTTAGACTAATTTTCAGATCACTTGTCTTCAGCGGACTTCATCTTCAGTGGACTTCCTTCTTCAATACACTCTAGAAATTTATAACTGTACTCCAGTTCCTTAACATTTGAACTGACTTAACTAAGTACTAACTCTACTGAATATTTTACTTACAAATAACTTAGGAGGAATATTTTGGCATCTTAATCAAAACTTAAGTCTATACAATTTCCTAATAATTTTCCCCTTTTTGATTATGCCGGAACCTATCTTATTACATATCTTCTTCCAGATGAGGTTCTTCAAATGACATAAAAGTTCAAGGATTTTGTAAGTAAAAACATTCTAGTACATAAGCCTAAATGATAATGAGATATTATCTTGGGCAAAAACATCAGTAGAGTTTCATTCCATGAGAAATATGAGTAGTACAGTTTACATGAAGTCTACTAACAAAAAGTTCAAACTTAAAATATCTGGGACTTATAAACAAATGCCCAGCAAAAACACTTAACTCCTTCACATAGTTTCAAACAAAGGTTCAAGTCCATATTGTTTGAAGACTCTGATCTTCAACTCATTTTTCCTCTCCATCACTTCTTTTGAATGTCCCTTGAGACCTAGATGCTCACATAAGGACACCCACTCTTCTGTAATCCGCTCTCTATCCACTGCTCCAGTTGCATCTTGAAGAGGCCAGTAGATGATTGGCTCAGGAGCCTTCAGGGCATGATCTGGGAATTTATCATTCCAGGCTTCACTTATGTCAGGGTAGAGTTTTGGGTAGGACTCAAAAAACCAGTCATTAAATAAGTCTTGTGCGTTTTCTTTACCCAATTCTCCACTGACATAATATGAGTATACGAATTCCCTCTTGGCAGTTTCCCAAGCATCATTCAGCTTATTGGGAACCCAAGTATCAAGATGAGGGAACTGAGCCTTTGCAAGTGCCACATTTTCCTTCTTCAGCTTTGCAGCCCACCTTTGATAGCTATTTCTGAATTTCTTGGAAGTGGTCTTGTCAAAGGTAGCTAACCTCTCCTGCCTCTTCCTTTCAGCCAACTCAGCAATGGTTTCCATCTTCCCAACAACCTTGTCTCTCCTCTCTTGCTGTTGAGCAGTTAGCTTTTTGGCTCTTTCATTCATACCCCCAGCCGCCTTGATTAGCTCAGTGAGCTCTGTAACTCTGGTGAGGGCAGATTTTGGAGTTTCAGAAGAGATAGGATTAGGGTTTAGAATAGGAAGTACCTCAACTGACTCAGTTGAGCCAGTGGACTTTGCAGCCAACCAGGTTCTGGTCTTCTTGGCCACCTCTGCTGAGAGAACGTCAATTGTCTTTCTCTTGGTAGATTCCCCCTTCTGAGCATCTCTCTCTTCTTTCTCCTTCAGGTGAGCTTCCTTGAACTTTGATAGGTCCTCTGATGAAGTCTCATTTCCTTTCTTTGCTCCAGCAATCTTCTGGGCCTCTGCATTTACCTTCTTTAAGGTGTTTTTTACTTGTTGGCCTCTTTCAAATTCAGGGGTCTCAAGAATGATATTCATCTTGTTCTTAGGGTCCAGCTTCATGTCCTTAGCACTTACCCTCTTTTCCCCCTTTCCGGCATTAATCATGTACTCAGCCACAGTTATGTTTAACTTCATCTGATCATGAGCAAGAGCCTTAAATTCAGTGGAGCAATGGTCAACTTCATCCTCCAGCCTCTCCAAGGTTGCTCCAGCTGTTTGCCCAAAGTTCACAAACTGAGCCAGCTTTTCATCAATTAACACATTGGTCTTCTCCTGGGTAGGGAAGTCCTCTGCAGCCTTCTTCAGGACTTCACCTAGCTTGGCTCCCAGCTTCTCATGCTTTGCTTCAAACTCCAGCATCTTCTGGTTCCATAACCCTTCAACCTTCCCAATAAGGTCAACTGAGAAAGCCTCAACAGAGGACTTTAGGTTAATGGACACATTTTCAACAGACTCCTTCAGAAATTGAGCTCTGGCCTCTTCTTCCTTTTGCTCTAGTTTCTTCAGGCCCTCAATCACCAGCACACTTTGACCTTCAACCACATCCAGCACCATCTGCTGTGAGTCTTCAATTTTCAGAGTAAGGTTTTGGAGTGATTTGGTGGTTAATTCCATCATCTCATCGACATGGTCTGAGAGGATGACCATCTCATCCACTTCTTCTTGTACTATTTCTTGAACGTCCCTCAGTTGAGCTTGAAGAGAGGGAAGTCTTTCATTTTGAAGTGAGTGAACAACATCTCTCAGTGGAGTTAGGTTGACCTGGACCGGGGGAACTTCATCAGTTTGTACACCTGCATGACAAACAATATTAGTCCTTTCCCCCTCTTTCTCACAGCCTAAGTCTCCTGACACATCTACCTCCATTACAACTCCCTCCTCCTCTCTCTTCTCACCCTTCTCACTCTCTTTTTCTTTTTCAACTAAATTCTTTTCAGCCAACTCATCCTTTACAAGAATGATTGCTCTTATTTCTCCACTCACAACTCCAGTTATTTCCACCTCATTTTCTTTTTCATTATTCTTTTCAACTCCTTCTTTACCAGACACCTCAGCTGACTCCATAGTCACCACTGAGGGCTGTTGTGGGAGAACTTCAGTAGACACCTCTACTGAGCTCTCCTGTGGCAAGTTTTGAGCCTCAGTATCTCTTACCGAAGATACATCCTTGGCTACTTCACCACCACCTTGATGTGGTGAAGTACCTTCTCCTTTCTCAGTCTCCTTCTCCTCATCTTTCTCCTTTTCTCCTTCTCCTCCTTCTACAGTTTCTACCTCTGCATGTACCTTCTCAACTTCTTTCTCCTTCTCTGCCTCTCCTTCAGTTGATTTTTCCTCTTCTGGCCCTTTTTCTTGTTCTGCTTCTCCTCCTCCTCCACTCTTCTTCTCCTCAGCCAGTTTGTCCAAAACCAGACTTTGAAAGATCTTCTCATCATAGAGAAGTCTGGTTTTGGTCATCCCAGCAGACTTCATCACCTCCATCTCCTCCTTCTTCCACTCATCAGCATTGCTACCTCTGACAGCCATCATGATCTCACCCAACATCCTGTCTTTGAGCTGGACAAGGAGTCTTAGTCTCATAAACATTGCTTTTAGGGTGGGGTACCCATCAAGCTCAGGATACTTTGACTCCAAAGAGTAGGCCACCTCATCCTTAAGAGTATCCAAGAATGAGTACTCTTCTTCATCGTCTGAGGGTAGGGAAGGGGTAGGGGATCTGATATCGGTAGGCTCTTCTGGGATGGATTCCAGGTGAGTTGAATGGGTTTCAGGAGGGTTATGTTCAGAGGAGGTTTGGGGTTCAGATGGGGTTGAGGATGCCTCAGCAGATGCCTCAGAGGGGGTGGTAGTTTGGGATCCACTTTCAGGCTGTTGAGAGCCTTTAGTGGTTTTGGCAATTTTGGAGATTTTCTTTGTTTTTACAGGTGTTCTGGGCTTGGTTTTGGGTTTGATGGGGGTAGGGGCATGTACGTCTGAGTCAGACTCAGTTGAAATAACATTTGGAGAAGAGTCAGGGTTACCTGATGAAGATTCATCAGTAGAGTTTGTGACTCTGACCTTCTTAGAGGCACTCTCCTTCTCAGCCTCAGAAGATCTCTTCTTCTCTTTCTTTGAGGTCTTTTCTGCCACCTCCTCCTTATGTAATGTCATTTTATCACTCATCTTCACCAGCCTCCTTTTCAATTTGGTTCTCTTCCCTTCAGTAGAACCAGCTTCCACCTTCTCATCTGTCGCTTCAGGGCTCTCCACTGCTGGCTTTATCATCCTTATTTCCAGTGCCTTTCCAGATTTGAATAAGGCCTTTAGGTTACTCCACTTCCTCTCCTTTATCTAGTCTACTCCCACATCTATATTTTCTATCAAGTATGAGATCTTGGTGGCAAAATTTAGCTTACTTGCCAACTAGGGAGTTTTGTCAGGCTGAAATCTTGAATGTTCTTTGTTCAAGGCCCTTAGAAAGAATTGTTGCCAGTTGAACGTCTTTTCCTTGCTTTCAATTATTGCCCTCATCAATCTTAGCTTTGGCTTGCTTACTTGCTCCGTGCTCCCCTGGTTTCCCAATATACATTTTCCAACAATATCGCAAAGAACATTGTATACTGGTAAAAGTACACTTATGTTCATTGTTGGACTGTATTTCATCTTTTTATGCATAATGGTATATACCCAGTCTTTCTCTTTGTCAGCAATACATGTATCTAGATTTGGACCTTCAGAGGGGAGATCAAATAGCTCTTTCAAATCATTAGTGTTGATCTGAATCTCCTTTCTGATCTTTTGGTGCTCAACAACCTCCATATCATCTCTCATCACCCTTTTCTTCCTCTGCAGGAATAGACACGACTTGATTCTTGAGTCAGAGTTGGATATATTGAAGAAGAACTCAAGAACCTGTCTATCGAAACAGTTCTCAGGATGAACTGATAAGAACTTTTCCAACCCAGCAGCTTTGACCATCTCCAAGGCTTCTTTAATGTGTGTGAACTCCGATCTTGATTCAATCTCTGGGTTATCAAAAACCACTGTGGGTTCATACCAGAAATTATCTTTGTTTGTTAAAAACCCTAGATTTACTTTGGCCATTATTAGAAGAGAGTTGAGAGAAATTTACAGAGAGTGTTTAGGAAAGATAGTAAGTGATTGCTTGAAAGTGTGTTCGAAAAGGTTCTTTGGCTGATTTTGGGGGTTTTTATATGAGAAATGGACGATGAGATCTAGCCCCGCAATTAACGTCTGAGATTAATTGGTTGTAAGGTCGTGGATAGTTGAAGGGGTTAGTGGGGAGTTTTTTAGAGATCTTGATGGTTAGAAAAAAACCGCCTAAAACAAAAGGTATGGATTAAAGGAGTTGGTACCC
The DNA here is from genome assembly GCA_947034835.1 of Ballota nigra. Classification (NCBI taxonomy): domain Eukaryota; kingdom Viridiplantae; phylum Streptophyta; class Magnoliopsida; order Lamiales; family Lamiaceae; genus Ballota; species Ballota nigra. Next base: position 42,526,513 of record OX344727.1, read on the forward strand.
GGAAGGTCACATCATCTGGCTTTTAAGGTGCGTGAGATAGGTAACTGTAAAAGCGAAACTGACTTGTACAACGCGCATTAAATGCTTGCCATGTTGAAATCTTTTTGAAACAGAGTAAAAAGATTTAATTTCCAAGAAAATACTCATTAGCTATTTTTTATAATAGTTTTATATTATAAAACTAAGAGACTTCAGATTTGAAAAATAGCAGAGTTAAAACATTTGACCTCTACTGAGGTGGAACCTCTTCTGAGAAACCTAAGCTCTTCTGTGATCAGTGACTCCACTGAGGTTGATCCTCTTCTGAGGTTGAACCTCCACTGACTTGAAATCAACTCATCTGAGATTGGTTCCTTCCTCTACTCTCCTGGATCTAGAAGTCCAAGCTCTACTGACAGTTCTTGAAACCTTGCTTCAGCCAAAGGTTTAGTAAATATGTCAGCCTTTTGTTTGTCAGTATGAATCTTGAGCATTTTGATATCCTTCTTCTCCACATGATCTCTGATGAAGTGATGACTTATATCCACATGTTTGCATCTTGTGTGGAGAACTGGATTTTCTGAAATAGCAATTGCACTATTGTTGTCACAGAAAATAGGAACTTCATTAGCAAAGATGTTGTAATCTCTCAGTTGTTATCTTAGCCAAAGAATTTGAGCACAACAACTTCCAGCTGCCATATATTCAGCTTCAGTAGTGCTTGTAGCTACTGAATTTTATTTCTTGGAAAACCAAGAGATCCGTTTACTTCCCAAGAATTGACAAGTGCCTGAGGTTCATTTCCTGTCAATTCTGCATCCTCCATAGTCAGCATCTGAGTATCCTGTGAGTTCCAGATTGTCATATGAGGGATACCATAATCCCATATTCACAGTACCCTTGAGATATTTAAGAATCCTCTTAGCAGCTTCCAGATGACTTTTCTTGGGATTTGCTTGATATCTTGCACATATCCCTACTGCAAATGTTATATCAGGTCTGCTTGCTGTGAGATACAGTAGAGATCCAATGATAGCTCTGTAGTGAGTCTGGTCTACTGATTCACCATCTTCATCAGGTTCCATCTTTGTGTTGGTGTTGAGTGGAACCCTTGCAACTTTGTTGGTCTGGCATCCAAACTTGTTGATCAGCTCCCTTGTATATTTGGCTTGGTTGATGAAGATTCCTTCAGAAGACTGCTTGACTTGAAGTCCTAGGAAAGAGTTCATTTCTCCCATCATTGACATCTCAAACTTTCCTTTCATCAGTTGAGAAAATTTCTCACAGAGGACTTGGTTAGGACAACAAAAAATGATATCATCCACATAGATTTGTACTAGCAAAATGTTCTCTCCTTTTGTAATCCTGAAGAGAGTTCTATCTACTCTTCCTTTGATAAAACCATGATCCAAAAGGAATTGTGACAAAGTATCATACCAAGCTCTTGGAGCCTGTTTCAGTCCATATAGAGCTTTTCTCAGTTTATATACTTTGTGACTTTCTTCAAAACCTGGGGGTTGCTCCACATAGACTTCCTCATTGAGTATTCCATTCAAGAATGCACTCTTAATATCCATTTGATATACCTTGAATTTCTTGTGAGCAACATAGGCAAGAAATAACCTTATTGCCTCTAATCTGGCCACTGGGGCAAAGGTTTCATCATAGTCAAAACCTTCAACTTGAGAATAACCCTATGCAACTAGTCTGGCCTTATTTCTGACTATGACATCATTTTCATCTTTCTTGTTCTTGAATACCCACTTGGTTCCTATCACATTGCAATGATATGGTCTGTCAACCAGCTCCTATACTTGATTTCTTGTAAATTGGTTGAGCTCTTCTTGCATAGCAATGATCTAGTTTGAATCTTGAAGTGCTTCACCAATGGAACCTGGTTCCTGGTTAGATAAGAAACAACAAAACAAAGCACTTTCTCCATGAAAACTTCTAGTTTTGACTCCTGAGGTAGGATCACCTAGGATTTGCTCAACAGGGTGATCTGAGAGCCATGTCCTCCTAGGCTGATGCCCTTCAGCAGAGTTTAACTCTTCTGAAGTTGAGTCACTAGATATAGGAATGAAATCAAATTTAGGAAATAAAACAGAGGGTTGAAGTCCTGAGTAGAGCTGTCAAGACGGGCCGGCGAGGCGAGGCGAGCCAAAACCCGCAAAAGCCCGCCTTTTGGCGGTGTGGTGCTGGGCGGGCTGAAAATGTGACGGGCTGGAAAAACCCCAACCCAACCCACTTTGTGGCGGGCTGCGGGCTTTAGCGGGCTAGCTCGCATTTTTTTTTCAAAATTATAAATGTGTCAAATTCTTAGAATGGATATTATTTTATCATATTACATGCTATATATTGTCATTAATAAATAAAAGCTAACAAATTAAAATTGTAATTTCACAAGTCACAAATCTAAAAAACTAGCGTTCATCAATCATCAAACGATAAAATCCATAAACACAAAATATTTGGCTACAAAAATTAGAGTTTTCCATGCATAAACATTAAGTTCACAAATTAAATAAATAAACCTAAGGCACAAACTTAACACAACGTCTCTTAAAGTTCATCAATCATTACATCATCAAAATCGTCTTCATTTCCTCCCTTCGACCGTTCACGTCCTCATCCTCCAAAGTATTAGAACCCTCACAGGATAAAGTTGAATTTGTACTTCCTCTCCCATAATCATCATCTACATACAATAGTTAAAAACAATAATGTTAAAAGATAAATCAAAATATAAAGCAAAAAATGTAATTTAAAATATCTATAAGATGGTTACTTACCACTAAATTCATAACCATGTAGCCAATTACGAGTGCAAATCAATTGATAAAAATTATCAGAAAGAATGGAACTTCTGTACTTGGTGAGCACTCGACCACCTACTGAAAAGGCTGATTCGGATGCAACATTAGTTATTGGGATAGCTAAAACATCACATGCCATTGATGCAACCTCGGGATATCGATTCTTTTGACTCTTCCAATGTTCCAAGACATCTAAATCTTCATAGAGTGCAAAATCATACTTCGGTTCCTCCAAATAGAGATCCAATTGAGACTTTCCCACAGTCTTTATAGTTTGACTATCAAGAGCTTTTAAATCCTACATTAAAATTAATATGTCATAAAAATAATAAATGATAAAAATTAAAAGAATATAAATAAAAGTGAATAAAATAATACTCACATCATAAAGTCTCTTGCCCTTTGCTTTACTCTGTCCACTTTGGTTTGATGCAAGTTCATGAGAAGCGGGAGTTGAAGAATTTGACTTGCTAACATATTCCTCAAAAAGTTTATACAACTTTTCTTTCACAAGTGACAACTTCTCCTGACATCTTAGAGGATCAGGCTCAACCCTTGAATAGAGTTGTTCCAACAATTGAAGTTTCACCCTTGGGTCAAGGACAGCTCCAAATGAAAGTACTGTACTATATTCACTCCAGTACTTATCAAACTTCACAACCATTCTTTTACACATATCACTTATTATCTTATCTTCATTCAATATGTTGCCTTTCAACAAAGTTTCAATTTTCCAAACTTGCATAAAATACACATTTGAAGTAGGATAAATAGAACCCGAAATCAAGTTGGTGGTCTCATAAAATGGTTGAAGAAACTCACACAATTTTTCTGCTTTCTTCCATTCATCGGCTGTAGGACACCACTTATAAATCGTATCATGGACTTGTAAAGAAAAAAAACTTTTTTTTACCTAATGACACTATCCAACATCAAATATGTTGAATTCCAACGAGTAGGCACATCAATTTCAAACCAACACTAGAGTCAATACCACCAACCATTCTCACACATTCTTCAAATTTTCCCATCCTACTTTCTGAACCTCTCACGTATTTCACAGATTCTCTTATTTTATATAAAGCCCCAGCACCTATTTTCAAACCTTCTTGGACAATAAGATTTAGTATATGAGCAGCACAACGAATATGAAAAAATTCACCACCACACAATAAACAATCATGCACCATGAGTTGTTCCTTCAAAATATTCTGCCTAGAATCGTTACTCGATGCATTATCCAAAGTCAAGGTAAAAACTTTTTTTTCAATCCTCCAATCCTTAAAAAAATTGAGTAATTTTGCAGCCAAGTCAATTCCACAGTGAGGGGGAGGAAAGTGATCAAAGTTAAGAATCTTGTTGTTCAATTTCCAATTTTCATCAACGAAATGAGCGGTCAAACAAATATAGCCCTCGCCATTACATGCTATCCACACATCTGACGTTAAGCAAACTCTATTTGAAGTATTAGCCAAAACTTGCTTAAGTTTTGCTTTTTCTTTCAAATAAAGTTTGTTAATATTAGAAACAACAGTATTCCTAGAAAGAGATTATTACAAATTGGTTCTTCCCTAAGTGTTATATTACACTTTGGTTCTCCCCTTTTAGTAAATACCAAATAAGTTCTAAAATGGGTCCCATTAAAAAAAAATCCCCACCCACTCCACCGCCCAACCTCTCCCCCCCCCCAACCCAATAATCAAATTCAGATTTTATAATTCCACCCCTTCCCCAACCCCCCACACTTTATACTGCTCTCTCTCTCCTCTTCCTCTCTCCACTCTCTCTCTATCAAATCTCTCACCTACCGACCTCTCTCCGGCATCGGAGATCGAACACAGAGGCGTTGCAGGAATGATGCAGCAGCGCCGCCCTCCACCCACACAGCGTCGCCCTCTCTCTCTCACGTACGCAGCGGCGCTCCCGCGCTCCTTCTCACACTCACGCAGCTTTGCCGCCCTCACTCATCCAACGGCGCCGCCCTCCATCTCTCTCTCGGCGTTGGCGGTGATGCCCCCTCTCTCACAAAGGGGGCAACAATCAGATCTGATCCAGAGCGTCGCGGATCTGCTAGGTGCAATACCAATCTGAAAGAGGACGTCACTTTTCCGAGCGATTTAAAAAAATTCGAACCAGTAAGTTCGGGTGAGTTGTGGGAGCTTTAGTTTTGTGATATTTTTTAGGAGGTCTTTATAATTAATTTTTCAATTGATGCTCTGTTTTTTGAGAGATTTGTATCATACGTGTGGCTGAGATTGTGGGGTGATTTTTGTTTTGTGTATTGTGATTTATTGATGAGTTTACTGTTATCTCATTTTAATTGTAATTTTTTGTTGGATGTTGTAGAGATCTTTGAGGAGGAGAACGAAAAAAGATGAAGATCATTTATTGAAAATGAATGGATTATATATTAATGAAAATTGTTCATCTTTAGGATTTATGGTTTAAAAATCTTGTTCAGATTTTTTGTTCTTTAGATTTTTAGAATGGATTATATATTAATGAAAATTGTTCATCTTTAGGATTTATGGTTTAAAAATCTTGTTCAGATTTTTTCCCCCATATTTTTAGAATGGATTATTAATGAAAATTGTTCATCTATAGGATTTATGGTTTAAAAATCTTGTTCAATTTTTTTTCTCTCAAATATGCTAATGCACACTATTTTTAGTCATGTTCAAAAGTTTTGTTCAGATTTTTCTTTCAAATTGTTAATGCACACTTTTTTTTGCATGATACTAAGAATGAAGATGGAGATACTATAAATTTGTTAGATGATGTGAAGATGTTGCAGATTGAAGATGAAGATACTTTTGGCCTAAATAGAAGGATGATGATACTGCAATTTTATTTTATTTTAATTTTGCACATTTTCTTTGCACAATTTTTTTGCACAATTTTTTTGGTTGTAGACATAAATATGTAAAATAAAAAATAATATATATATTAAATATATGTGTGTAAAATAGTTGTTCAAAATTTTTATGCCAAAAAATTGAATAAAGAATCTGCAAAATAGTTATTCAAGTTATTATTCTTGTATTTTTTAATAAATTTGAAAGTGTCCATTCGAATTATTATAAAAATTGAATATTTGATTAAAATATTAATAAATATTACAATGCAAATTGTTTAAAAAAAATCTAGACAATATAATTGTGCCTATTCAAATTATTAAAAGAATTAAACATTTGAGTTAAATTAAAATTATTAATAAATATTTCAAAATGCAATTGTTAAAAACTTATTTAATCATTTGGTCAAATGGGGGAGGGTGGGGGGATTGGGTGCATTGGGGCAATGGGGTGGTCGGTCAAGCGGCAGTAAAAGGTGGGGGAGGGGGAGATGGAATGGAAAAGGGGTTGGGCCCCACAAAAAAGAACTTAGTTGCATTTTATAAAAGTTGATGAACCAAAGGTTAATAAAGTGTTGGTAAAAGAACCTATATGTAATTGCCCCTTCCTAGAAATCCCAAGAAAAGTGGGACACAAATATTTGTTAAAATCTCTGACGCCTTCATACTCAACATACGAATATGGCAAATCATGCTTAATAACAGCAATAGTAAGCTTTTCACGTGCAATCGTAGGATTCACCTTGTTATTTTTTAGCTTCCCATCTTGATCAATAAACATATGTCCTACATTATGAAATTTCAACTTTTTGCATACCTCCATATGACGCCTCAAAGTAGAAGTTCCATACCTTTTACCCCCACTCTTATACACTGTCTTACATCCGTTACACTCAAAGACTGGTACATTATTAACTATTTTCTTTGTAAAGAATTTCCAGACATCAGAATATGCCCTGGACTTCTTCGGTTCCTTACCATCTTCATCTAGTTGTGCATCTTGAGTAGAACTCATGACTTGAATCTGTAACAACTAAAATGAAAAAAAAAACTATTAACATCAAAATATGCAAGAATTTAATTGATTACGTGACAAAAGAAAACATAAAAAAAATAGATGACCTAAGAAACGAAGGAGTTTGTGAACGATCAGAGTTTGACGAGAATGATGGTGATGAGTAGACAGAGTAGCGATATGTGGTAATGAAACATCGGGTAATGCCTGCTAGGTTTTAGATTTTGGAGAATTGGAAGGAAGTTGTGGAGTCGTGTGCGTGTAGTGCAAGACTAAGAAAAGTAGAAAAATAAGAATAAAAAATAAAGTGCGTAAGACTAAAAAATTTCAAATAATATTATAATTTTCACTACATTTTTATTGTATTATAAAATATAAAATTAATAATAATATTAATAAATTGGCGGGCCAGCTCGCCCCAACCCGCCCCCAGCCCGCCTTAGCTCGCGGCCCAAATGGGGCGGCCCATTTAGGACCGCTTCCAAACGGGCTACTAAAATCCTGGCCCAACCCTCATTTTATACATGGTGGGGCGGGCTGGCCCAACGGGCCTAGCCCACTTTGACAGCTCTAGTCCTGAGTCATCATTCAAGGTATTCTCATTCTCAATGGTAATATCATTGGTTCCCCCTTGAATGATGGGTTCAGTAGATGTCTCAGCTGTGACCACATCTTCATTGACATCACTTACCTCTTGAACTGGGATTGTGTTCATCAGTTCAGTTATTTGTTCAGGGGAGCTCTCAGTTGAGCTTTGAGAAGTGGTTTGATTTTGAATGTCCTCTTTGAATTGTTGATCATTGAAGTTATCCTAGGTTGGGATGTATGTATCAACACAATTCTCAGGATAGCCTTTAGACTTGATACTTAGTCTAGTTAGTGTTTTGCTTATCACTTCTTCATTCTCCTTACTCCTGGACTCAAAAGTAGATTCATCAAAAACTACATGAGGTGTTTCTTCCACAATAAGAATTCTACAATTATAAACTCCGAAGGCTCTACTGATTTGGGAATATCCTAAGAAGATTCCTTCATCAGCTTTGCTATCAAAAGCTTTCAGTTGAGTTTTTTCATTGTTGTGAATGAAACACTTGCAACCAAAGATATGAAAGTAAGATACCTGTGGCTTTCTGCCATTCCATAATTCATATAGAGTTTTTCCTTGATGTTTGGTTACCATAGATCTATTTTGAGTGTGGCAGGCAGTATTAATAGCTTCAGCCCTAAATCTTTTAGGAACTTGAGCTTCTGCAAGCATTGTTCTTGCTGCCTCCTTGAGAGTCCTATTTCTTCTTTCAGCTACTCCATTTTGTTGTGGAGTTCTTGCAGCTGAGGTCTCATGTGCAATACCTAATTCTTTGCAGAAATCAGATATAATAGAGTTAATGAATTTAGTGCCCTTATCTGATCTTACCTTTACAATGTTCAGGCTATTTTCATTGCTAACTTTCTTCAGAAGTTCAGGTAGTCTGAGTTGAGTCTCATTTTTGCTTGCTAAAAATACCACCCAAGTGTACCTGGAGAAATCATCAACAACAATAAGTATATATTTTCTCCCATTGATACTTACAGGGGTTACAGGACCAAAGAGATCCATATGTAACAGTTGAAGTACTCTGTCAGTAGAGGTTGCTACTTTGCTTTTGAAAGATGCTTTTACTTGTTTTCCCTCCTAACAGGCTTTGCAGATGTGTTCTTTGTCGTATACTTCATTTGGCATTCCTTCCACCAGTCCATGTCTTGCTATCCTGTTCATCATCTTGAAGTTCAGATGACTTAGTCTCTTGTGTCACAGCCAATTAGTATCAGTTGAGCTCTTTGCAATAAGACATGCATTTGGTGTGCAAGACTTCCAATCTGCAAGATAGACATTTCCTTTCCTTGACCCAGTTAGTAGTACCTGTTGTGAAGATATATTTTTGACAAAACACAGGTTACATGAAAATTCAACACTGTATCATTTATCACAAAACTGACTTATGGACAAAAGATTGTGCTTAAGTCCACTGACATAGGATACATTGCTTACTCTTACTTAGCCAATAATTAGGGTACCATAACCTTTAGTGGCTCCTTGTGAATTGTCACCAAAGGTGACTTGTGGACCTTTTTTCTCAACAAACTCTGTCAGAAGATCTTTGTTGTCAGTCATGTGCCTGGAACATCTACTGTCCAAGTACCAGACTGAAGATTTCAGAGCTTCTCCTTTGTTGAGGTCCACTGAGCCCTGTAGTCAAAATCAAGCTTTAGGTACCCATTTTGTGTTGGGTCCTACCAGGTTAACTGTACCTTTCGGAATCCAAATTTGCCTCACAGTTCTAATTACTTCAGAGTGGCTAATTTGTCTTCCATAAACATCTACATAGATTGTTACCTCCCTAGGTGCGTTGGGAGTAAACTTTCTATAGGTGTCAGCCTTTGAAGGAACAGGAACCTTCTTTACATTCTTTCTTTTAGGCTTGGGTGCACCTGGCCTACGTTTTTGTTGATAAGGGTATGAAGGGTCTTTTCCTTTAGGCACAAAAGGAATAGGTCTTCTGTATGAGTCATTCCTTGAGGAGTGCTCATGCCTCGGTGCTTTCAGCTGAGGTTGCTTCATTTGTGAAGACCTCGGCTGATAGTACCTCTGCTAAGATCTATTCTAATTAGTCAACTGAGCCTTTCCATTTGGTTTTGGCTGAGTTTGACTTCTCTTTTGTTGGACCTCAGCTGGTCTTTTTCCTTTATCTAAAACCTGTGGTTGAAAGGTCACAGATTTAACAAAAACTCTCTTTGTGCCACTTGAAGAAGCAACACTCAGATGACCTTCTGAAGGTTTTGGAATAAAGCCTATCCCACACTTGTTATTAGGATTGATTTGAAAGTTTTGAATTTCCTCTATGGCAAGAGAGGGTTTGTTAAGAGCATCAATCCTTTTTAACAAGGTCTCTTCAGATTTATGTAAGACATCAATTTTCAGGAGAGATTCCTTTACTTGGCTTACCAGTTTTAAGTTTTCTTCAGTTAACTTTATCTTAGATTCAGTAAGATCTTTTATCAGTTGATCTTTGTCATTTCCTTGACTCTTGAGGGTTTCCACCTCTTTTGTCAATTCAATGGTAGACTGAGCTGAGTTAAGATCTGCCTGATTCCCAGACTCAATTAACTTAGAGTTTTCTCTCAGGAGATTTTTGTTTTCATCTTGGAGACAAAAACTCGCTTCTTGCAACCTTGAGAAATCAATCATCAATTGTTCCAAAGCGGACTGAAGATTGAGTTCCTCAGTTGACTCTGAGCTCAGCTCAGGTGAGTGTAATAGAGAAATGGATGGTTTAGATTGTACCTCTGGTTCTTCTCTTGCCATGAGGCACATGTCATCATCACTGCTATCTGAGAACAGTCCATCAGATGACTCCAAATCTTCATCAACATCCTCAGCCACCATGGCTTTCCTTTCTCCATATCTCATGTCTCTTTTGGCTTGCCTTTCCTTTCTTTCCTTGGTGCTCAGTTGAGGACAATCATATTGAAAGTGTCCAACCTTCTTGCATTGGAAACATCTATTAGCATCATCATTCTTTTCCTCAGTAGACTCCTTGGTCTTTGATGATGATCATTCACCTCTGGTATAGTTCTTGTAATCCTTTCTCTTTTCCAGCTCAGTTGAGCTTTTCTCTCCTTCTCTGGTATCTTTTTGTGGATAACTTCTTCCTTCTTTGTTATCCCTGTAAAATCTTTTATACTTGCCAAATCGGCTGTTAAGTTTCTCAACCCTTCTAGCCATTAGGCTGAGTTCCTCTTGCATCTCAGCCTTGCTTTGAGATTTGCTTGCCTTTGTACTCTTCTGAGACTTTGGGGATTTTGGCTCAGTCTCCTTAGCTTTGAAGGCAACTCCCTTCTCAGCTGAGGTCTCATCAGGAGCCCTTTTCCTGTTAAGATCAAACTCATAAGCCTTAAGTTCTGAGAATACCTGTTGCATAGACATGCTGGATAAATCCTTGGTATTCTGCATCATCACAGAGTACACATCCCATCTTGAGGTTAACCCTCTCAGGATCTTTAAGGCAACTTCTCTCTTGTTGTAGACTTTTCCCAGAGAATTTATCTCATTCATGATGTCAGTGAACCTCCCATCAAGCTGGTCAATGGTCTCAGTGGGCTTCATGGTGAACTGCTCATACTTTTGAACAGCTACAGAAAGCTTGTTCTCCTTTATCTTGTCAGTTCCTTCACACATGAGAGCAAGAGTGTCCCAAAGTTCCTTTGCACTCTTGCAATGGATCACTCTTCCCATTACAGAATCTGGAATGGTGGTGTAGAGAATATTCATGGCTATGAAGTTGAGGTTGTTTCTCCTCCTTTCATTTGCAGTGAAGTTATCTTCATCCTTGGGACATTCTTCTCTTGGATCTGCAATAGTCTCAGATGTGGTTCTAGGGTTAGAGGTCATAAAAATAAATGGACCTTTAGTAATTAACCTTAACATTTCATCATGCACACAGGCAAGATGAGCTCTCATTCTGATCTTCCAAAAGTCATAATTTTCCACTGAGAATTGTGGAAGTTTGTGATGGGATATATGGTTCAAAGGATTAACTCCCATATTGTTCTCTTTTGGTGGTGCTACCCTAGCTGCATTGTCAGCCATAATATCTAAACAAGTTTATCAATAAGATTAATTCAGATGACCAAAAGAAGATAACTTTTTAGCACAAGGTATACCTAGAACAATGGTCTTTTGAACCACTGCTCTGATACCAATTGTTGGTCCCGAAACGAGTAAACAGGTGTATGGGGGGGGGGAATACACATGTGGTTACAAATTTAAATTTCTTAAAAACTTATCAGGTTACTTCAGAAAGTAACTCGTCAGTGGACTTTAGGTCTGCTGAGAATTACTTGTGAAAGCTTACTGAGATAATACCTCCACTGAAAGCACAAGACTTTCAGTTGAACTACTATCTAATTAGCTTTCAAATGTGGATTAGTGAGCCCTTTAGAAAACTCGTTTTACTTGATAAACTTTGAGTGGATAACACACACTAAGGAAATAGCAGAATGTAAGTACACAAGATATAAAGTGGTCCAGAGATGAATCTCATACGTCCACTGTCCTGATTAAACAGGAGAATTCCTTTCACTTGGAATTTCTTGTGTTATAGTGTCAAGGTGCACTGATCAATTAATCCTTTCTTAGGATGATTGATCACTAGGATAATTCCATGTCCTAGTTCCTAAAATAAACCAGCTTTCAGCTGATACAAATAATCAGCTTACTAACACCACTTAACACTAACTCTCAACCTAACAACTAAGTAGGGTTTTGAGTAGGGTTTTGGTTCCAACTGTTGTGAGATAATCCTTATAGTTTAGCTCTAAGCTTAGGATGGATTATCTCTTTCTAAGGTTTGGATATAGCTTTTAAGCTTGGTTACAGAAGGCTTGTTATGCTCTCTACAAATGTGAAACACTTGGGAAAACAAAGGTAATTTCGAGTGCTTCTGGATAGTTATGAATGTAGAGATAGCTTTGATCTTGTGAGTTTCCCGTGCATAGAACTAAGCACGTCCTTCTGTATTTATAGGCTTCCTTAAAAATCTTCTCGTTGGATTTGAATCTTCTCAAGTACATTTTCTTGTATCTGATTGGTTCAAACGGCTCTATTTGAAGCTTTAAGTCTTGTCAAGAAATGACTGAAAGACCATGCCTATTCACCAACCTTCTGGGGAAAGCTAGGGAAAGACTTTTGGTACTTGTCACTCTGGGACAGGTCGGCTGTCAGTAGAGTACACCTACGTGTCATCTTCTCATTGGGCCTTTAGTCTTCTTGCTCAGAATCCTATCCTGCTTTAAGGTGGAACTCCTCTAAGAGAACCTTCTTAATTCTTCATTTATTGTAAGCTTCACTGAAATTCGTTTTGCCTTGTTCCAACCAGATTAACTAACAGCTTTTAATGTGTTTAGCATTGAATGTGCTTTATTAGTTTACATCAGTGGACCTCGGTCCTCTCCTGGTGGTTTTAGTCTTAGTGAGAATGTACTTAGAAAACATTCATGTCTTAGACTAATTTTCAGATCACTTGTCTTCAGCGGACTTCGTCTTCAGTGGACTTCCTTCTCCAATACACTCTAGAAATTTATAACTGTACTCCAGTTCCTTAACATTTGAACTGACTTAACTAAGTACTAACTCCACTGAACATTTTACTTACAAATAACTTAGGAGGAATATTTTGGCATCTTAATCAAAACTTAAGTCTATACAATTTCCCAACAATACTCGTCTTCTCATCATATATTGGATCTAAGTCATCGGCTGATGCACGTCAACTTAGACTTTGTGACCAACTGTGACATGAGTAATAATATGATTAAGTTATTTGAATAGACACTTCATCATGTTCAAGACTTAATCGAGCATTCGCGAATGAAAGGAAATTATCATAATAGACCACGTTTAGTTACGGGTAGTTGCACATTTCCTCGCAACGTATCTCATATATTGAGCATGGATGTAAAAAAGGGCCTATGTGGCTGCCTAGGCGCAAGGCGCCGCCCCTCCGCCGCGAATTTGTCCAAATCGGTCAACCAAGGCGTTTTCTGTTCCAGGCGCCGCCTAGGCGGCCAAGTAGGCTAAGTCGGATTTGTTTTTTTTTTTTAACTTTTAATTAAAACTTAAAATTGAAAACTAGAATTAAACCCTAACCCATTCTCACTGCCGCCCGCCGCTGGCCGCCGCCCATCCGCTGCTGCCGTCCTCTTCCGCCTGCCACCGCTCGCTGCTGAAGCCAGGTGACATTTTCAGTTTTGAGTTTCACTTTTGGATTTCTATTTTTTGAACGGCCCATTAAGTGCTAGTGTGCTACTGTTAATTGTTAAATTGACATTTTTGTTTGCATATGTTTAATTAACAGATTACGTGCTATTGTGGCCTAATTATATGTATAAAAAAATTTGTTTAAATTACTGTGGCCTAATTAAGTGCTAGTGTGGCCTAATTTTTGTTTAAATTACTTGTTTAAACATTTTTTAACGACATATTTTTGTTATTTTTGTGGCCTAATTAATGTAGATGATAATTGATAAGTGATAGCTAGATATATGTATATGGTTAGTGACTTAGTGGTTACTGCTATAATTCTATATGTAATTATGTATATACTATATAAGAAATAAAATTGTTGATAGCAAATAATTAGTTTAATTGTTGATTTTTTTTATTGGTTAGGCATATGGCTTCTTCAACTTCTATGAATGAGACTCTCAAAAGAAAATCAAGTGATGTCGGGTGGGAGTATGCTGTGTTGGTAGATCCAACAAATTTGGATAGGGTGAAATGCACTTTATGTGAAAAGAAAATTAATGGAGGAATTTATAGAATTAAGAAACACATTGCGGGCATAAGAGGAAATGTGGCTGCATGCAAAAATATACCAAAGAGGATCAGCTCAAGTGTAGAAATGCAATCGGTGAGGGAAAGAGAAAGAGGGTCGGGAAGAAACAACATGATGAATATATAAGATCGAATGTGAATTTAGGTGATGACTGTTGGGACATTGTCAGTTTTGATTAAGATCCTAAAGCCCCTGAAAAGATGATTTGCCCTTTTGTTTGTCTTTATCAGGCTAGTCTTGGTTAGGTTTTATACTTAGTCTTTTTACACTTCAAAGGTACTCAGTAAGAGGAGCACTTACTAATGACGATCAAGACATAGAGCCTGAAGACGATTTACCATCCTGAACTTATGGCAGTCTTCTAAGCTGGCTGAGTAAGACTCAGTGATGAAGAGTATGACCCTGAGGTCATTACTACTCAGTCCTGAAGGGAACAGGATGATACTGAGTTTATGGGAAGACTTGGAGTAGAGCCAAGCAATGCAAAAAGAATGTCAGCGTTAAGATAAGACCGGTGAGCTCAAGACAAAAAGAACTTAATAAGACCAGTCTGAAGCCAGGAATAAGTTCTGACATTCTCACCAACCTTATGACGTGGATCAATCCTGGAAGGACACTCACGTACGGAACCTGACAAGAAGACTGACTTCAGACTGCATTTTCAACGGGCAAGCATTTAATGTGCATTTAATGCAACTACCTAATTCCATGCAAAGGACGGCTGCTACATGAAGATATGTCCATTTGAAGCCACTCTACATAGATGACAAGAAAGGCTATATCTCCAATGGATAGTTTTTCAAATCGCCTATAAATACAGAAGGCCTTGAACCCATTCAAGGTTACGGGAAATTTCCAAGCCAGAAATTACTCAAACTCTCAAGCACTCAAAGCATTCAGTCTTTAGAAGAAGCACTCGAAACCCTCTAAATTTCCCAAGTGTTTCTTAGCAACTGAGAGTTAATCTGTATTCCAAAGAGCATACAAGCAATATCTTAAGCTTAGAGAGATTATCCAATCCTTAGCATAGCTTTATCTTGTAAGGATAATCTCAAACTAGTTGGAATCCAAACTGAAACCAAAACCCTTTGTTAGGCTTGTTGGGAGTAAGTCAGTTAGTGAGTTAGTAAGGAAGTTTGTATAGATCAGTGAGGTTAGCTGGTCTTGGTGCACCTTGGCACATTAAAAATAAGAATCCCTTGAGTGGATTTCCTGTTAAATCAGGCCGTGGACGTAGGAGCTTGAGTCTCTGAACCACGTTAAACTTGTTGTGTTCTTACTTGCTTTGATATATTATTTACCTGCCACTTCATCAGTTCATTCATTGCATAAGTTTTATCAGGTCTGAATCAATCAGCTTGATCCATTAAAAAGAGCACGTCCCTTACTAAACACTTTTCAGTGGAGTAATCAGTTTTCAGAAGCAAACTAATCAAGACTTTAAACTATCAGGGCTCACACAATTCCGCACTGAACTTGAACTGATAGTTAGCCAACTAACCCTCACCCCTGTGTAGTCAGTAGGTGTATTATCAGCTCTTAGTTCTTTATCACTCTGAGTGAAGGGGACTCAGTAATGTTTTAAGTTTGAAAATTGGTATACCTGTATTCCTCCCCCCCCCCATACACGTATTCCTCAGTCTTGTACCGGGACCAACAAGTGGTATCAGAGCAGTGGTTCAAAAGACCACTGACTTTGAATACTAATAGTTTCAGAGGAGAAATTATTGGTGGTCACTGAACAGATCTGAGTTTGCTTTTCATAATACTTGCATCATCATGACTTCGAGGAGACCTGAAGCTTCGTTACCTGAATTCTCTGTATCTAACTTTGTCTATTGGAAGTTTAGATTAGAAGCACATCTTGATGCCATCCATGACCAGATGCCGCGTGTTCTCAGTGAGGGACCGATCAAGATCACTATTCCCAATGTCAGAGGACTGGGATATGAGCATCTTGAGATTGGCGTGTAGGTTCCGAAAGAAAGGAAAGACATGACCAACTATGAAATCAAGATGGTGGGACTGGACAACGTTGCCAGAAACATCATTTTGCATACGGTGCCTGACTTGAAGCGACTACACTAGCTTCTACTAGTAGCTACCCCGCAAGAGTACGGGTTCACTGTAGTATGGGCAAGTATAGGGACCAAGTAGTATCGAACCCAAGGGATAGTGTATATGCGAATAGATCCCTGAAGATCTACGCGTCGTAGTTAATATGAGTGTAATGTTTCTTGGGTTTTTGAAAGATTAATTAAGCTAACTAAATTATCCTACGAATGCAAAAGGAAAATTAAACTAAGTATCTAAGGTGTATATGCAAGTATGAGATGGTGATGCTCAGGATAGGAATCCCTACGTATACTAACGGAGCAGGTACATAATCAAAGTAATCGTGACAACCAAGAATTAACCTAAGTAAAAGATCGTAGAATGAAAGTTCAAGATTTTATACCCTAATACTTTATCCTATCAATCAACTTCACTAATCTACTAACAAGTTATTAGATTGTGCTTAATTAATGAGACCCTAATTTAACTAAGGTGATGCGGTCGTCCTCCTTCGCTAAACCGGTAGATGAATTAACCTTTCCTAAACCCTCTCGTTAAGACTACTAATTGTTATTGAGTGATGCGGTCGTCCTCTCTCTATCTATGAAAATCAAAGAGACAAATTAATAATTTTATAAAAATGATACTCATTTGACTCCAAGCACTCATCGAAAACACTCAAAACATGAGTAAATCGGGCACCAAAACATAACAATTTCACGCCTAATCAACCCCCCCAAACTTACCATGTTGCTTGTCCTCAAGCAACGAAATAATAAGTCAAGTGAAATTGTTAGGAATGAGTCAAGAATCAAATCATGCAAGTAATTGAACTCGAGCTTTAAAGATCAATCACCCGTATACTCACTCACTTTCTTTCATCATACTCATGCAACAACAACAAGAAACACCAAGATCAAGCATGGACGTGCACTCAACGATGTGTTTCACTCCCTCACAAGTGTATAACAGTGTTTAAGGGACTCACTCAATCAATCAATCACACATATTGGCAGCCATAGGCTTGTAAATGCTCTCAACCTCGACCATACTCTAGAAATCAATGCCGAATCAAAAAGGACTTTTCTCAAGGTTGTAATGTAGGCTCTTTGGACAGGTGGGATAACAATATGGGGTAAGTGACTCAAGTGAATGGAGAATAGAAAAATCAACTTTGGCACTTTGAGATTAGGAGCAGAATCACTTCAACATTTGCAATCAATACACTTTAATTCCACTACTCTCAACACTTCAATTTTTTTCTTTCTCACTCTTTCACTTTTTTTTCAATCACTTTTTTTTCTTTTTTTTTCGCACAAACACATGAGCTCAATTTTTCTTTTGCTCATTCTCAATTTTTTGTTTTCTTTCCCACAACTCAAATCTCATTCACACCCTTCTTCTCATATTCACTCAACAAACAACCTTTTCCTTTTTCAACTCAATTCACTCCCTTCATATTCACACTTTCCTATTCTCCACTCAAGTTGGAACAAAAAGGCTTAGGAATTGGAATAGTGTTCATATGTGCTAGCAAATAAAATAGGCTCTAGGCTCAAAGGGGCTAACAAGGGATCAATGTCATTGGTAAGGAAAATTTTGGCTAAGTGACTCAATTAAATCAAAGATGGCCTAAGATCACATTCGACATATCAAACTAGACACAATCAAGAAGCAAGAGCACATGCAAGTTCTAGCATCCTCTAAGGTGACGATCCACTCACAAACGAAGAGATTAAATCGTGCATTTAAATCTCGTAAGGCACAACTCTCACGGCTTTCACATCCATGCTAGTCCTAGTGAATTCTCACTCTCATCATACAAGTACTCAAAAGAAAAATTTACAAGCATACAAGTTCTTTCTCAACTCAGCTCAAACTCAAACACTCACACAAAAGAATTTCTAACTCAGCCTCACAATTCACCCTACTCATCAACTCATACTCAAAGATAGCAATCAACAAGCATAAGGTGATTGATAGGCATAAAATATTGAGTAACAAAACAAATTAATAATAGCCCAAGGAGCATCTCAAGGCACCAATAATCAATCAAACTCAACTCAAAGATAAGGGCGTGCATGCATGTGCAATGTAATCATAAAAAGAAACTCCACCCCCCCAAACTTCGACCTTGCTAGAGGTCTAAGTTTGGGGTTGTGGGTTACCTCAACCAAATAATTCAATTTCTCTCAGTAGCTTTGCACATTCCCTTGTCTCAAGTTGGTTCCTTCAATCTCCACTTCTTTGGTTCCTTTACTCCTTTAGAGACAAGCCTACAAAATAAAGCTCTCGAGTACGAGGTTAGACATACGACTCTAAACACCTAGTAACATAAAAGGAAAATAACTAAAAAACACTCAAAAGCAAATAAAAATGGGTTGCCTCCCATTCAGCGCTATTTTTAAGGTCCTCATGCCGGACCGCTCAAAGGAGCTTATGGGACATCATACTCAAATTTACCTCCCTCACTCTCATAAGAGTGGTGTTTGAACTCCTTTCCTTGATGCCCCACCATCATGAGCCCTTTTGCTTCCTTCCCCACCTCAAGTGTTATGGGTCTCAACTCCTTCTTCCCTCTATCTGGAGGAGTCTTACTAAACAATTTCTTGAGTTTTGACTTCTTCTTCTTAACTCCTCCTTTTCCTTCTAGCTGGACCACGTCCACACTTTTCACCTCTTTATCTTTTAACTTCTTCACTTTATTCCTATCAAAATAATCAAGATCATAACGCTCATGGGTTAAATTATTGAGTGAAGGATTAACAAAATCAGGAATATCAGAAGGATTAGGGAGAGAATGCGTGTCTTCAACACGAGGATCAATGGCATCCATGCAATACAAGCTCTCATCCTCCTTCGGGTGCTTCATGGCTTCATATAGGGAGATCTTCACTTCTTGATCATCAACCTTCAACGTGATCTTCCCATTCGCCATGTCTAGCACCATCCCCGCCGTAGCTAAGAACGGTCTTCCCAAGATCAGGGGTACGTGCTCATCTTCCTCCATCTCTAGCACTACAAAGTCGGCTGGAAAAATGTGATCTCCAACTCTCACTAGGACGTCTTCAACCACACCTTGAGGTCTAGTAATAGACCGATCGGCAAGTTGAAGCGTCATCATTGTGGGTTGAAGTTCACCACCTTCCAACTTCTTGAAAAGCGATAGTGGCATCAAATTAATGCTCGTCCCGAGGTCGCACAACGCTCCCTTCTTGATCCCGTTCCCAATATCACATAGGATCGTGAAGCTCCCGGGATCTTTCAGCTTCGGTGGCAGCGCCTTGTGCACTAATGCACTCACCTCGTGGTTCAGCTGCACCAACTTCGGCTCATCCACTCGCCGTCTTTTCGCGATCAAGTCCTTCAGAAACTTCGCATAGTGCGGCATCTGTTCCAAAGCATCATAAAAAGGGATATTAATATGCAATTGTTTAAAAACATCAAGGAACTTAGCGAATTTCTCATCAAGCTTCTTTTTCATGAAGCGCTGTGGATATGGGACAGGTATCACCGATTTGGGTACCCCCCATTCATCTCTTTCTGTTTCTTTCACTTTCTCCCTTGCTTCCTTTGCCTTTTTCCACTTAGGAACTCTCTTAACCTCCTCAAGGTCTTTGTCTTGATGGGACTCATCCTTATCTTCATGCTTCTCAATCCCTTTACTTTCAATCCCCTTCTCAACTTCATCTCCTTTAGGCTCAATCTCTTCTTGGGGCGTCTCAGAATCAGCAGGCATCTGAGGACCTTCATAATTGGTTCCACTTCTAAGCTGGATCGCCTTGCAATGCTCTTTCGGGTTCCCTTCCGGCATTCTATTCACTGATTTTGCAATCTGGCTCATCTGGAGCTCTAAAGAGGTGAACCTTCGATTGTTCTCTTGTTGAGTTCTAGTCCACTCAACATTCATCTTCTGGAGCTCTTGATCACGTTGATCACCCTTCTTGTGCAGCTCCTTCACATCGTACTCCAAGGATGACAACCGCTTGCTACCTTCCTCCACCTTCTGAAGAATAGCTCTCAACATCTCCTCGGTTGATGCACCGCCTTCTCCACCAGGAGGTTTAGACCCCGGATCAACACCTGCAGGAACAGTAACACCAGCTTTTGGGTTAGCATAAGAAAAATTATCATTCTTCCTCCATGTGTTTTGAGGAGGCTGCTGGCTTCCTTGAACTCCTTGTGTGTTCCTCCATTGATTTTGAAGTGGCTGAGGGCCTGGAGGCACAAATGGTTGGCCATAAGAAGGCCTTCCATACTGATTACCACCTTGGTAGCCATTCTGATTGTAATATGGACCTCCCATGTAATTGGCTACCTCTTGCTGTCCACTGGGCTGGTCTACTCTCTCATTCTCTACTGCATGCTCTCCACCCAAACTCTTCCCCAACTCGAGGTTGTTGATTTTCTCCATCATGGCCATCAATAGCCTTCTCGTTCCTTCTCTCTCCTCAACCTGATGCACCCTTTGCAAATCTGCATCTCCACTCCAAGCACCGGCATTCGTGACAATGTTGTCAACGATCTCTCTACACCTCTCTATGCCTTGATTGAGGAATGCTCCGCCCGCACAAGCGTCTAAATGGTCTTGCCCCGTCTTGTTGGCACCACTGTAGAAGAACGCCATAATATCCCCCTCATTGTACCCGTGCTGCGGGCACTCTATAAGCATGTTTGAGTATCTCTCCCACGCTTGGCGTAGATCCTCTCCAGACTTCTGGCGAAAGGACGAGATCTCAATTCTAGCCTTGATCGTCCTAGATGGAGGGTAGAATCGCTCGAGGAACAGACGCTCGAGCTCGGCCCAAGTGGTAATACCTCCGCGCGGGAGCGTATTATCGTACCACTCCTTGGCTATTCCCGTCAATGAGAATGGGAACAGCCTAAGCCTCTTGGCATCTTCAGACATGCCATTATAATTAAATGTGGAGGCTATCATGAGAAAGCTCCTCAGATGTGTGTGAGGATTCTCCTTCCCGATCACCCCCTTGAACTGATTCTCGGTCAGCAGCTTTAAAATCCCCGGTGATATTGAGAAGTTGTTCGCCTCAACAGGAGGCAAAGCCACTCCATCATAGTACCGCTGTGGCTGCGCTGCAAACCTCCCTCGAATCGCCATATTATGATTTACGTTCTGAGGAACGTGTTGAGGATTAGCAGCAGGTACTGGTACTTGTTGGGGTGGTGGTTGGTAAACATGTGGTTGGTTGTAGACTGGGGGTGGATGATATGGATATGGTGGGTAAGGATAAGGTGGATATGGGTAATGTTGGTATACTGGGTTGTTAAAAGGGTTATTTGGGTTTTGTGGGTAAGCAGGGTTTTGGTTATGAGGATTATGGACAAGGTTCTGAGCTGGGTTCCCTACGTTCTGTGTATCCGGGTTTAGGCTCTGGCTATCCCCTAATGGAATTTGATTCTGGCTACCACTAACTCCAGTGCCTTCAACTCGGTCTACTGCCTGATTGAAATCGTTGACAGCATCGTCCAACTCATTATTGATGTCCATTGGTTCCTTCCCTAAGTCGGCAGCGTTCATCATTCTCAAGAAGGCTCGGTTCCTTCTGGCTATTGTCTCAGGATCTGCAGGTAATCTCTCTTCGCTCGTATTGCCTTGTGAGCGTGTTTTCATAAACCTGAACACTAGCAGAAGGATCAAAACGCAACTGCCGACTAAAATAAAAATAAAAATAAAACAGAAAAGAAAGCACTCACTACTAACTACTAAGCTATCTACAAGTCCTATTCAAAAAGCATAAAACGCCATCCCCGGCAACGGCGCCATTGACTTGAAGCGACTACACTAGCTTCTACTAGTAGCTACCCCGCAAGAGTACGGGTTCACTGTAGTATGGGCAAGTATAGGGACCAAGTAGTATCGAACCCAAGGGATAGTGTATATGCGAATAGATCCCTGAAGATCTACGCGTCGTAGTTAATATGAGTGTAATGTTTCTTGGGTTTTTGAAAGATTAATTAAGCTAACTAAATTATCCTACGAATACAAAAGGAAAATTAAACTAAGTATCTAAGGTGTATATGCAAGTATGAGATGGTGATGCTCAGGATAGGAATCCCTACGTATACTAACGGAGCAGGTACATAATCAAAGTAATCGTGACAACCAAGAATTAACCTAAGTAAAAGATCGTAGAATGAAAGTTCAAGATTTTATACCCTAATACTTTATCCTATCAATCAACTTCACTAATCTACTAATAAGTTATTAGATTGTGCTTAATTAATGAGACCCTAATTTAACTAAGGTGATGCGGTCGTCCTCCTTCGCTAAACCGGTAGATGAATTAACCTTTCCTAAACCCTCTCGTTAAGACTACTAATTGTTATTGAGTGATGCGGTCGTCCTCTCTCTATCTATGAAAACCAAAGAGAAATTAATAATTTTATAAAAATGATACTCATTTGACTCCAAGCATTCATCGAAAACACTCAAAACATGAGTAAATCGGGCACCAAAACATAACAATTTCACGCCTAATCAATGCCCTTCGAGGAGTCAGCCAGGCTGATGAACTTAAAGACGGCAAAGGAGGTTTGGGATGAGCTGACCAGGATGTGCGAGGGGTCTGAGAAGATCAAGGAGAACAAGAGAAACATTGCCATTCAGAAGTTCGAAGCGTTCGAGATGCTGCCTGATGAGACAATCGATCAGATGGAGTCAAGGTTCATCAAGTTGATGAATGAGTTGGTGATGCTGGACAAGGATGTTCCAAAGAGAGATGTTGCTTCAAAGATCCTGAATGCCCTTCCTGAGAGATGGGACAATAGTGTAATTATGCTTAAGAACACTCAGGATATGAGCAATATAACTTCTGCTTTACTTTTTTCAGAGTTGAAGGCACTGGAATTTGATCTTAACAAAAGAAAGAAGAAAGTTCAGCCAGAAGAGGAAGAAAATGAGAAAACTCCTGAGAAAAGTGTGGCGTTCAAAGCCAGGTCTGAACCTGTTGAGTCTTCATCAAAGTCACTGATGGAGATGAGCAAGGAAGAACTAGCTGAGGAGTACAACCTGATGTCCAGACGCTTCGATAAGCTTAATTCCAGGTTTTGTCGTTATAAGAAATTTTATCAGGACTCACGTGACAGGAAACCTGAAGGAACCCACCAAAGCTCAAGGAGATATGAGGAAAGGAGAAACACTGACCAGAGGAGAGATCGTGGCGATGAAAGAAGATATTCAGATCCAAAGCCCGATCGAAGAGATGAACAGAGAGGTACTCATGATGACCAGCACTCAGGGAAGACTGAAAGCTCATCAAGACAGAAGGAACCTGACTCAAGGAGGAACCCTGAACCAAGGAGAGAAAGAGGAGATGAGCAACCAACATGTTACAACTGTAACAAAAATGGGCAATATCAGTATGACTGTCCGAAGCTGAGTGCAATGGAAAGAGAGGACAGGAGGGCCAAGAGAGACCAGAGATTTGCTGACCGGAGAGCCATGCTCGCTGAGGATACAACTGACTCTGATGGTCCCGAGGAAAGGTCACCTGAACTCTTCTCTGATGACGAGTACGATGATGTTTGCCTAATGGCAAGGGAGGAACCTGAGGTAATATCTAACTCTGTATGTGGTTCCTACACTGGTCAAAATCCTGAGCTAAGCTCAGAGTCAGTCAGAGAAATGAACCTTCAGATCTGCCTGGATCAATTGATGGTTGATTTCTCCAGACTGCAGTAAACTAATGTCTTCTTGGTAGAGGAGAACAAGAAATTGAGTACTGAGGTTCAAAACCTGAATGATCAACTCACTCAGTCTGATCTTAAAGAATCAGCTCAGATTGTGAGACTAACTCAGGAGATTGATTTAATCAATGCTAAGCGTCTTCCAAGAGAGAAAATTCTGAAGGAACTGGCTGATGAAGAGTTGGTCTGGAAGGAAGAACTGAAGGTACTTAAGAGTAAGTTTGATGACCTCTTTCCAAGACATGAAATCCTAAAAAAGAGTGAGGACTCTCTCAAGAAAAAGGTTGCAGCAATGAATAAATCCTCAGTAGCTAGAGAGGAAATAAATAGCAGCCAGATGCTTGGGAATGAGAAAAATGGACTTGGATATGTTCCTAAGAAATCCTCACAAGGTCAATCTCATGTTGCTTCAGGAAGCAACACTGAGAGGGTATTTGTTCAGGCAGGCCAGAGTGCACCCAAGGTTGTACTCCAGGCCCGTCAAACAGATAAGGGCAAGGAAACTGTTGACACAGTCAGGGTTGCCCCTAAGGTAGCTAAGCCAAAACCCAATGGAAAGGCAAAGCAACCTAAGGAGGTCTCTGAGAGCTCAGGCCAGGGAAAGCCTCAGCAAAAGCAGAGGAAGACTCAGGCCAAGAGTCCTCAGACTGGTCAGCGAGGGTACCATCATGCTTGGCAATACCAACAGGGAAGGCCAAATATGATTACACCCCCATGGTTTTGGCATCCTGAGGCCTTTAACTGTTTTCCATTCCCTCACTTGCCTAGAGGGAATAGAACACAGGGCGCTTATCAAGAACAAGGCCCAAGACCTACTGCACCCAGACCTAGGAAGAACAGGAAGCCAGCCCAAAAGGCACCCACTCAGGCTCCTGTGAAGCCTAAGTCTAGCACTCATACACCATCTTCCTCTCAGGCAAAGAAGAAGAAAGTTGTGTATGTCGATGTTTCATGGAGACATATTTACCACTCTGAGGCAATCAGGGTTGTTAAGCAAGTCTGGATCCCAAAGGGTACAACTGACACTATAGGACCCAATACACAATGGGTACCTAAAGCCTGATTTGATTGCAGGCGGCTGTGGATCACAACAAGAAGAGAGAAGACTCAATCAAGGTTGTTTGGTACCTAGACAGTGGTTGCTCAAGGCACATGACTGGAATGAAGAGTCTTCTCCAAGAATATCAAGCTAAAGACGGTCCACAGGTAACCTTTGGTGATAACTCAAAAGGTGTTACTAAAGGTTTTGGTGTCTTAATAATAGGTACAGTCAGAGTGGAAAATGTGTCCTTTGTGGAAGGACTTAAGCATAACCTGTTGTCAGTAAGTCAATTCTGTGACAAAGGGTTCAGTGTTGAGTTCTCATCGAATATATGTTCAGTCAAGGACAAATCAACACAAGTGCTTCTATCAGGTATCAGGAAAGGTAACGTTTATCTCACTGACTGGAGCAGCACTATTCCTAATACTTGTTTGGTTGCTAAAAGCTCTCTAGAGCTCAGTTGGTTATGGCATAAGAGATTAAGCCACCTGAACTTCAAGATTCTTAACAAAATTTCTAGACAATCACTTGTTGAAGGTCTACCTAATGAAGTTTTTAGCAAAGATCATGTGTGCAAAGCTTGTCAGGAAGGGAAGCAGGTCAGAGCATCATTCAAAGAGAAAGCTTCTCATTCCACTGACAGGATTCTTTAGCTCTTGCACATGGATTTATTTGGTCCCATAACACCTGTGAGTATGAATGGCAGAAAGTATACCCTTGTGGTTATTGATGATTATTCTAGATATACTTGGGTAATTTTCTTGTTGAATAAGAAGGAAACACAGGTGAAGCTTCCAGAGCTGCTCAGGAGACTCAGCAATGAGAAGAATCAGTCCATTACTAAGATCAGATCTGACAAGGGCACTGAATTTATAAATTCATATATTTCTGACTTTTGTAATGAACTTGGTATATCTCATGAGACTTCTGCAGCTAGAACCCCACAGCAGAATGGTGTCGCTGAAAGGAGGAACAGGACACTGAAGGAAGCAGCTAGGACCATGCTGGCAGAGTCGGGATTGCCCAAGAAGTTCTGGGCTGAGGCAATCAACACTGCATGCTACACTCAGAACAGATCCATGTTGAATAAACAACATGCACAGACCCCATATGAGACATGAAATAAAAGGAAACCTCGTATTTCTTATTTTCATGTATTTGGTTGTAAGTGTTTCATCCTCAACAATGGGAAGACCCAATTGAAAGCTTTTGATAGCAAATCTGATGAAGGAATATTCTTAGGGTATTCTGAAGTTAGTAAAGCCTTCAGAGTTTACAATTATAGGACACTTGTTGTGGAAGAATCACCACATGTTGTTTTTTATGAATCTGCTAATGAGTCTAGGATAAAAGTGTTGAATCCTGACACTGAGGAGGTCACAAGGAGAGTGATAAGGCTGAGCTTGAAAAATCAACCTGATCCAAAGGTCAAAACTGTGCCAATTCCAAGATGGGGTGATGACGACGATCAGGATGATGAATCAAGTGCCACTCCTAAGCCCAACACATCAGGGATTGTTGAGCCTCAGACTGAAGAACAGGCTCAACCTGAGGTAAGTACCGTCTATGAAGATGTTGTCGTAGCTGAGACGGTTCCTGAGTCACCTCATCAAGGGGGAATCAATGTCCTTGACATTGAGCTTGTTAATCCCTTTGGTATAGACTCAGGATCATCCCCTTCTGTTCAATTTCCTGAGTTTTATGAGCCTGTAGACACTAACATTGCAGGTACTTCAGGAACAACTCCTGACAAGAGAACATGGCTAGAGGATTATCCCATTGATCAAATCATTGGTGATCCAACTGAGGGAGTCAGGACCAGACGGTTACATGGTGAGAGTGCATTGTTTTGTTGCTTTCTCTCTGAGCAAGAGCCTCAGAACATTGAAGAATCTCTCACTGACTCGAACTGGATCATTGCCATGCAAGAGGAGTTGAATCAGTTCACAAGGAATCAGGTTTGGGAACTGGTAGATAGACCTAGGCATCAAGGAGTAATTGGTACCAAGTGGGTCTTCAAGAACAAGAAGGATGAGAATGGTGTTGTGGTAAGGAACAAGGCTAGACTGGTTGCAAAAGGGTATTGTCAATCTGAGGGAATAGACTACGATGAGACTTTTGCTCCAGTGGCTAGGTTGGAAGCTATCAGATTGTTCCTTGCATATGCAATATATAAGAAGTTCAAGGTGTATCAAATGGATGTCAAGAGTGTCTTCCTGAATGGTGTACTCAATGAAGAGGTTTATGTTGAACAACCTCCCGGGTTTGAGGTTGGAGATAGAGTATACCATTTGAAGAAAACACTCTATGGACTTAAGCAAGCACCAAGAGCTTTGTATGATACCCTCTCTCAATTCCTGACAGACCATGGGTTCAAGAAGGGAACTGTGGATAGGACATTGTTCAGGATCACTGAAGGTGATGACATTCTCTTGGTCCAGATTTATGTGGATGACATAATATTTGGATCACCAAATCATCAGCTCTGTGAGAAATTCTCTAAGTTGATGACTGGTAAATTTGAGATGTCAATGATAGGAGAGATTAACTTCTTCTTAGGATTGCAGGTCAAGCAGACTGATCAAGGTATCTTCATTAATCAGGCCAAGTATACAAGAGACTTGATTCATAAGTTTGGTGTTCAGAACAGCAATCCAGCCAGGATCCCTATGAACACAAATTGGAAGATGGATCCTGACACTGAAGGGACTTCAGTAAATCAGACTGAGTACCGAGGGCTGATAGGTTCGTTATTGTACCTGACTGCAAGTAGGCCTGACATTACATTTGCAGTTGGTGTGTGTGCTAGGTATCAGTCTGATCCCAAGAGAAGTCATTTGGAGGCTGCTAAGAGGATACTTAAGTATTTGAAAAGGACAGTCAATTTGGGACTATGGTATCCTTCAGATGACAACTTAGAACTGACAGGTTATTCAGATGCAGATTATAGAGGTTGTAGGATTGATAGGGAATCAACCTCAGGGACATGTCAGTTTTTGGGTAGTAAGTTGATCTCGTGGTTTAGTAAGAAGCAGAATTCAGTGGCTACATCCACAACTGAGGCTGAGTATATGACTGTAGGTAGTTGTTGTGCTCAGATTTTGTGGTTGAGACAATAGTTGAGGGACTACCAGGTATTTACTAATGAGGTTCCAATCTATTGTGACAACAACAGTGCAATAGCAATTACTCAGAACCCAGTGCTTCACACAAGGTGTAAGCATATGGATATTAGGCATCACTTCATTCGAGATCATGTGGAGAAGAAAGATATTAGGATGGAGAAGATTCACACTGACAGGCAAAGAGCTGACATCTTGACTAAGCCTCTGGCTGAAGCAAGGTTTTTGGAACTGTCAGTGGAGTTAGGACTTTTAGATCCGGGAGAGCAGTCAGTGTAGGGTTCTAGGGGGAACTCAGGCCAGACTCGACTCAGCGAGGTATCAGGGTGCTACAATGTCTCCCTGACAGGTATGAGTTCTATCCTGACTCTTGTGAATACCAAGCGTCTCCCTGAGTCCTTCGTCCTGAAAATCTTTATTAAATGCATTCCGTTTTTATTAAAAGTGCGCCTTTTCATATTTAAACCCACGCGCAATGGAGCATTTAATGCCTCAGTTACTTTTTCATATACGTGTCCATTTTATACGGAATATGACTGACTTGGGTACTTGATTGAAATTGAGATTAATCCTGGCCCTTCATTTCAAAACCTTTCGAATACAGGAATTAATCCCAACCCCACGTCTGAGTAATTGACTTAGTCTTATCAATCAAGAATTTCATTCGAGGTTTTTACGCAAACACAAAGCACTTCTGCACACTGAGTATTCTCTTACTACGAATTTCCTCAAATTTTCCTAAAAATCTCCTCTTCTTCAAAATCAATGGCACATCTTGATTCCAACTGGACAACCGACAAGCTCAAGGATGTTGTCAATAACAAGCTCGTACACATGGAGCAAGTCATCTCCATGGAAGGTACTTGTCTTACAGTGGAGGAAATCAAGCCTGTTTTTAAGTGGATTTCCAAAGCTGGGTTGGAAACATACTTCACCACTCGCCCTATCTCCGTGCTTCCAAGAACGGTCGTGGAAGCCTATTTCAACCTATTCCTGCGTAGGGGGGAACTCTTCACGAAGGTGACGGCACTCAAGCCGACGGGGGAGAAGGACGGCGACGGCGAACCTCTCTACAACTCAGAGGTAGTCACCATTGACATCAGGAGGGCGGTTAAGGAAGTTTTTGGGTTGCCATCCTCAGGCATCAACCCAAAGTTCTACAAGGAGAACTCGGAGGGAGAACTCCTGGGTAAGTGGACCAAGGCAGGATCGTCTGAGTTCAAGGCTCGTCAGAACAAGAATACTCTGAAACCTGAATACAGAGCTCTTGTGGACCTTGTGTCCAAGGTGGTGATGGGATCCACGGGATCTCATGAGCAATTGAGCCTGCCCAAGCTGAGGTTGATGGGGGCTATAGTCGATGGCATGGAAGCGAACTAGGAGCAGTTCTTTCTGGATTAACTTCATCAGACTGGTCTGGACAAGCTGAAGTGGGATGAGGAGAAGAAGCACGTCTCCGTTAGTGCCATTCTGCCTTTTGGAACCAGACTTTTAATCCTGATTGCTCATGCTTGTCATGGGTACACCTTTGACTTTGAGGATATCATTTCCTCAAAGAAGGTGATGTTTACCTCACTGAGTGATACCTACTCAATGCTAGGGCTAACTGATCCCAATGCTAAGGCAAAGGGTCAGGCTAAAAAGCCAGCTGGTAAGGCCAAGAGGGTGGCTACCAGTCTCATTGAAAGGGTAGATGACCTCCTTGAGAGGAGCAAGGAGATAGAGGAGGATGTGGCGTCTGAGAAGGTGGTGGATCAGCCTGCAGTGGAGGAGGCTGAGAAGAAGAAGAAGAAGAAGAAGAAGAAGAAGAAGAAGAAGAAGAAGAAGAAGAAGAAGAAGAAGAAGAAGAAGAAGAAGAAGAAGAAGAAGAAGAAGAAGAAGGTGAGAGTTGTGTTGTTAGGGAAGAGCACTGTGTCTAGGACTGGGTCTGATCCCAAGAGAGCCGTATCTGAGGCTGAGGGACTGAGTTGTTGCAGCCTGAGATAGTACCCACACAATCACCCACTAACCCTGAAACCCACACTCAATCCAACCCTGATCCCTCACATCAACCCACCCATTCCCCCCAAACCTCAGAACCAAATGATCAAACTGAGCCAGTGCCACCAACCTCACCCACGAACGAGCCTGACCAATCATCCGAGCCAAACCTTCCAAATCCCACAGACTTCCCATCTTACCCCAACCCCAAAGATTGCCCCAAATCCTTCCAGACTGAAGAGGATGATTTCCTTATAATGCAGGAGGAGGAGGAGCTAGATGAACATATGATGGGTGGTGTGCTGGAGAACACCCTTAGGGGAAATGCCACA
The DNA here is from genome assembly GCA_947034835.1 of Ballota nigra. Taxonomy (NCBI): domain Eukaryota; kingdom Viridiplantae; phylum Streptophyta; class Magnoliopsida; order Lamiales; family Lamiaceae; genus Ballota; species Ballota nigra. The sequence continues at coordinate 42,556,788 of OX344727.1, forward strand.
GAATGGGCAGCTAAGTGCTGGCCCAGGCTGAACAAGTACAAGGAGTTGCTGGCTAATGTTGTCGAACTTAAAGTTTGGTTGGAGTTCAAACAATCCAACATGCAGGAACAACATTTGCTGGTGGATGCTCGTGGCTGGGAGCACTGGGAAACCGAGGAGGCCAGGTTATGCTCGTACTTCGGACTGACTAGCTGGCTCCAACTGCTCAATTTTGAAAATCTGAAGGAGCTAGTCAATAACCTGATGTCCAAAAGCAAGGCTAACATCCTGCCTGAGGATCAGGAGGATGAGGATGATGATGATGATGCTCAGGGTGGAGCAATGGAGGAAGCCGTGGAGGAGACGGTAAGGGAAGTTGATTGTATGATCTCTGAGCCTCAAGCTCAGGGGGAAGGTGCGACGGACACTGGTGCCAAGGGTGGCCCAGTGGCTGAGGATGTGTTGAACATCTCAGCCGCTGATGAGACATCTGTCGATGAAGGGATTCCCTGCCCTGAGACAAGGGAGAAAGATGTTGAGGCGTCTAAGGAGACTCCCAGTTCCGAGGGACAAGTTCCTAAGGTTCGAGATGGCATGGCTGAGCCTGAGCAGGCGGCCATGACCACTCAACAACTGCCATCAGTGCACCCTGAAGAGGGGACTGAAGATGCAGGGGCTGATAAGGGAAAGCAGCCAATCACTAATGAGGTCGTTGATTATGATGAGGATGTGTTGATAACTGGGGTCGGCCATGCTGAATTCACAAGCATTGTGGAGGTCAAGAAGGAGAAAACCACGGAAAATCTAGCTGAACTTCCAGAGGAAGTGATGAGGCTACGCGCTGAAAAGGAAGAAGACTCCAAGGCCCTGGCAAAACACATTAAGTGGACAAAGTCAGCTTATAACACCCTTGCCAACAGGGAGCTAATTTTGTTAAAAAGGACGATGACTGACACGGCCAAGTCAGTGAGAAATGAGAGAAAGCTCACGAAGAAGATGCTGAGGAAGACTCTCAAGCAACTTGAGGAGAGGGACGCGATCAGGGATGACAAGTTAAATCAGGCAGTGGACAGGCTTGCAGTTCAGATTGGGGCGCTTGCCACTCAGGCCATGAAGGACTCAGCGACCAAACTAGAGCTGGAGTCAGGGAAGTTGGATCGAACCTCTCAGTCAGTTGCAGAAATTTTGGCTAAGGCCACTAAGGAGTTGGCAAAGATACTGGCTGAAGCTAGCAGAGTCAGCGGTGAGTCCTTGAAGGTGGAGGAAAGGATCACCAAGGCTGAACAAAGACTCCAACTCTCTATGGAGGTCTTTGAGAAGAAAGTTAATACTGCTATTAGCTCGGTCTCGTTTGCAGGGACTGGAATCTCGATGGGAGTTGAGTTACTGAAGGAGGGAATCAATGATGTCCATTCCTTAGCCTCTTTCGTAATCAACAGCGGATCTGACGCATTCCCATCCGAGGCCAATGATGATGCTAAAAGAGGGAAAAAGAAGAAGAAAAGATCCCGCCCTGAGGCAGTCAACCAAGGCGAAACAATTCAAGCCGATCCTGAAGCTAATCCTGAAGGGAATGTGCTAAGGGTAAGGAAATCTGCAAGGTTGGCGGTTGTAGAGAAGGAAGGAGAAGAAATTGTTGCCAGACTGAAGGCGGAGGCAGCAAAGGCAAAGGCTGATGAACTTTCTAAGCAACCTGAGCCTGTTCAGAAGTCTTCTCCCATGAGCTCAAGGAAGAACCCTATCACCTACTCGGCTGAGGCGGTGGCGGAGTTATGCGCTGAAGTGTGGGGAGATCCTTCTGAGAAATCTGAGGCTGTGCGCAGAGTTGAAATTGCACAAAAAGAGAAAATGCGCATCTTGGAGAAGAAGGTTGAAAAGCTGACTGACATCACTGAGCTTCAACAAAGAGAACTCGATGATGCGGTGATCAGTCTGCTGAGGAGAAAGAAGGCGAAGCCTGATCCTAGGAAGTATAGAAAGAGGCCTACAACAAGAAAATCAACGATTCTTCAAGTCAGAAGGCCGGAATCAGGATTAAGGGAAGCATATGTCGACGAGTTCATCTCCGAGGCACTGAAGGAGTTTTGGGCTGACGCGAAGGATGAGTTTGTGAAATTGTGGTATGTTGTGAAGAAGTGGGGCGATACTGAGAATTATTAATGCTCACTTCACTGACTACATGATGGACAATCATCCTGAGCTGATCCAAAAGATCCTGGAGGAGGCTGAAGCAGCTCAAGTTCAGGTGAAAGCTCCTGAGTTCACTATTCGAGCTCCTCCCTTAGTTCCTGGAACTCAGAAGCACAATACAAAGGTCATTATGATGGAAGTTTTGAAGATCGCCAAGGCTGAAGGGTACGTGAATCAACCTAGCAGAGTTGACGAGTTAAAGGCAAGGGTCTATGCAGGATATGGACTTGAACCTGAAATGAGATTAGTCTAGGTGTTCACTGTTTCTTGTAATAGATTAGATTCATTGTAATCACTTCCATATATATCAATGAAATCTATTACTTTTGCCCATAGACAAAAACTCATTGTCTTTTTGGCTATTATTTAAATTTTGTACTTTATCAAAAATTGTCCTAACACTGCCTTATCTTATAGATAGGTTCTTATATTTCCTCTAAGTGTTTTGAGGATCTTTTCAGTGTTTTGGCATCATCAAAAAGGGGGAAATTGTTGGGACATTGTCAGTATTGATTAAGATCCCAAAGCCCCTGAAAAGATGATTTGCCCTTTTGTTTGTCTTTATCAGGCTAGTCTTGGTTAGGTTTTATACTTAGTCTTTTTACACTTCACAGGTACTCATTAAGAGGAGCACTTACTGATGACGATCAAGACTTAGAGCCTGAAGACGATTTACCATCCTGAACTTATGACTGTCTTCTAAGCTGGCTGAGTAAGACTCAGTGATGAAGAGTATGACCCTGAGGTCATTACTACTCAGTCCTGAAGGGAACAGGATGATACTGAGTTTATAGGAAAACTTGGAGTAGAGCCAAGCAATGCAAAAGGAATGTCAGCGTTAGGACAAGACCGGTGAGCTCAAGACAAAAAGAACTTAATAAGACAAGTCTGAAGCCAGGAATAAGTTCTGACATTCTCACCAACCTAATGACGTGGACCAATCCTGGAAGGACACGCACGTATGGAACCTGACAAGAAGACTGACTTCAGACTGCATTTTCAACGGGCAAGCATTTAATGTGCATTTAATGCAACTACCTAATTCCATGCAAAGGACGGATGCTGCATGAAGATATGTCTGTTTGAAGCCACTCTACATAGATGACAAGAAAGGCTATCTCTCCAACGGATAGTTTTTCAAATCACCTATAAATACAGAAGGCCTTGAACCCGTTCAAGGTTACGGGAAATTTCCAAGCCAAAAATTACTCAAACTCTCAAGCACTCAAAGCATTCAGTCTTTAGAAGAAGCACTCGAAACCCTCTAAATTTCCCAAGTGTTTCTTAGCAACTGAGAGTTAATCTGTATTCCAAAGAGCATACAAGCAATATCTTAAGCTTAGAGAGATTATCCAATCCTTAGCATAGCTTTGTCTTGTAACGATAATCTCAAACTAGTTGGAATCCAAACTGAAACCAAAACCCTTTGTTAGGATTGTTGGGAGTAAGTCAGTTAGTGAGTTAGTAAGGAAGTTTGTATAGATCAGTGAGGTTAGCTGGTCTTGGTGCACCTTCGCACGTTAAAAACAAGAATCCCTTGAGTGGATTTCCTGTTAAATCAGGCCGTGGACGTAGGAGCTTGAGTCTCTGAACCACGTTAAACTTGCTGTGTTCTTACTTGCTTTGATATATTATTTACCTACCACTTCATCAGTTCATTCATTGCATAAGTTTTATCAGGTCTGAATCAATCAGCTTGATCCATTAAAAAGAGCACTGCCCTTACTAAACACTTTTCAGTAGAGTAATCAGTTTTCCGAAGCAAGCTAATCAAGACTTTAAACTATCAGGGCTCACACAATTCCGCACTGAACTTGAACTGATAGTTAGCCAACTGACCCTCACTCATGTGTAGTCAGTAGGTGTATTATCAGCTCTTAGTTCTTTATCACTCTGAGTGAAGGGGACTCAGTAAGGTTTTAAGTTTGAAAATTGGTATATGTGTATTCCCCCCCTCCCCATACACGTATTCCTCAGTCTTGTACCGGGACCAACAATGATATTGATATTGATGAAGAGATAACATTGAGAGAGTCTACAGGGTCCAAAACGCAGCGCGAGACCGCTGGACCTATGTGTTTGGGAAATTGGGGTGCCCGAACCTATTCGGGATGAAATTTAAATACGAATTTAAATACAATTATTACTAGCATGAATTAATCCTAATTAATTCAAATAATAATTAACCAACAACAAATAATTTCATGCTAATGAATATAATCACGTAAAAATCCTATCGGGGAATATCTAGTAGTTTTACATGAAACGTACCTCTTGAAGCGACGTCCAACTGAGATAAACGGGACAAGCATAACGATCCTATCAACCGTAAAAGCGTTCTCAAAGTATTCCCTCTTCGTCTTATTCGTTCGCCGGTGGGAAGCGCTCACGAATAATTTAAAATAACAAGGAAGAAAGAAAATATTTATTGCTCTTGATTTTTCCAACTCATGGAATTGTGTACTTGGGGATAAAATAGTCATCCCCTATTTATAAGTAAAGGGGGCCGAATTTTTTAGGAGAAAAGGGGGAGAGAAAATCTTTTTCTTGGTCACCAAGAAATCTTGATTATATCTCATATATTCTTTTCTCCATAATATAATATTCCACAAAAATCTCACCCTCCTAATTATAAGCATATTTTCGAAATTTAGGAGAATAAAATAGCTAGATATGGATATTCTTAAATTTATGAGATAATCTTGTATTCCAAGAATACATATCTTCCATAATATCTTTCCAAGAAAATCAACCAAATCTTTTTCTCTCTCCATACCAAATTTTCGAAAATAATAAGAGGAAAACCAGCAATTTATATTTTCTTTTATTTTAATCACCTTATTATTATCAGGGTACTTATTGGGCTACTGGAAGGGCCTTTAGGAGAATTGAGATTGGACCTCCAATGGGCTACTGAATTACAATAATGAGCCCCAATATTATTCAGCCCATTAATATTAATTAATATCACTAATAAATTAATATTGCACTATTCATCTTAATCCATATTACGATAATATGTGTTGGTCCCACGAAGTAGATTAATTGCGGAAGCTTTAAAATTTATGTCTTTTAACAAGATCTTTTATAAGAGCACTATAAATAAATTAAGACAGAATTGAAGAAAGCAGTAAATGGACCAGATTTATAGTGGTTCGGATTACAGTATCCTACGTCCACTCTTCCTTTTTATCAAAGGGGTCTCACTAACCAACAAACAACCAACTTGCGTACTGGAATTGTGAAGTACCAGTTCCTTCTTACAAACCCTTTAGATCTAACTTAGATCTAAAGTCTACAGCCTTCAACCTTTTCTTAGAGATGAACAGGTTGAGATCCAACTACTCCTTTAAGAGTATATATGTAAAAATATGAACAATAAGAGTGCTAAGAGTGATGAAACAAAGGCTTGGAATGTGACTTCTTGCGCGTGAGAATCTAGGGCCTTTCTTTGAGTCTGCACTCTTGTATTTATAGAGGTGATTAGGGTTTAGCCGTTGGAGAGCTAATCTAATCAGATCTCTATTTAAGGAAGCTTTCAATCAATCAATTCCCTAATTGATTGATTGGGTTGGTGGGATCCTTGGATTGATTGACTTCAAAACTTTCCAATCCGATCTTGTTGACTTGATTTGAATCACCAACGGTCAAATGCTTCCACTGCCTAACTCTGATTCTCTCCAGAGAAGGCAGGACCTGACACCAGGCAACCTCAATGTCTTCTGGTCCAGAGTTGGTTAAGAAACAAATTACTCAGGAGAATTAGGAGATGATTCTGAGCATCTTATATTTCACCAGACTCGTCTGGTCTGGACTCGTCTGGTCTGGGGAAGGTTCTCTGCCTCTGGTCAGTCTCATCTGGTGAAGTCTTCTGGTGGAGTCCTCTGGTGAAGTCCTCTAGTGAAGTCCTCTGGAAGGTCTTCTATTAGGTCTTCTGGTGACTCCTCTGGTGAAGTCTTTTGGTCTGGCAGTTTCCCCTAGACTAAGTCATAATCTAGTTCCTCATCTGGCTAATAGGTTCAGATGGTCCTATTATATTTTCTGGTTTATTTTAACTCATCAAAACTAACAACTTTTATCCTAACAATTTCCCCCTTTTTGATGGAGTTAAAACACAACCAAAACTGTTAAAAATACTTAAGCATAAAAACAATAAAAGGATAAGACCTTAGAATAGATCTTATCGGGTAAACAAGAAAACAACAAGGAGTTGTCTTTAAGACAGAGAAGATATGATGTTTCATTAATAATAAGGATAAAAAGGATTACAGATTACAATGCATATCTGGTCCTATTCTAAGCATATCTTCTATTTTCCTTAGGCACTAGGAACCATTCAAAAAATCTGTCTTGAATGGCCTTCAACTCAGCAGAAGATGTTGGAGTGAAATTTTCCAACACTTTGGTCTTGTACAGTTTCTCCAGCTCTGCCCAATCCACCTGGTCCCCAACCATAGGAGTGTTAAGATAATGGAATTCAGGGGCAGTAACTTCCAGGTTGAATTGGATGGTGGAGTCCATCAGCTGCTTGTAGAGATCTGCATCATAAGCCTTCATCCAAGAGTGGAAAGTCCTGTTGATGAGAGCATCATCCTCTGGTGGAGGCCTTTGAATGTAATGCTGGATAAACCACAATGTCTTGGCTTCTCTCCACTTCTCAATGAGAGGAACAGGCACAATAGAGTCAAAGGACCCTTTTGTCCTGAGTGGTAAGATCTCCATTACTTCAACAGGTCCTTTCTTCCTTTGGACTGATCCACTGGCACCAGAAGATATTCCAGCTTCTCTGGCCTTCTTGTTCTGCCTCCTAACATATCGGAGCCTCTGCTCTTCATCTATGTTCTTCCTTATTCTAGCAAGCTTCTCATCTTCAGATTTTTCTTTAAATCACTTCTTTGTCTCTTCAACCACCTGCTCCAAGAAGCTCTTCTTGACCCTTCTGATATTTCTTTTAGCTGGGCCAGGAATGGAGACAAGGTCTTGCTCAGAGTCAAAGGACTCTTCTTCAGCTGCAAGCTGCTTGGCCATTGTTAGAGATTTGAGCTATTCCTTCTTCTTCTTCTACAGCTCAGCTTGAGTCAGAGTGTTCTCTAACAGGTCCAGACGAGCCCCGTGGCTAAAGAGGGTCTCCAGAGTGGTCTTCGCCAGATCAGTTCTGGCCTGCTCTTTCCCCTTTTTAACTTCATCAAATAAGGGCTGCACTACCTGCATTATGAGATCAGGCAAGGCAGTGGAGGAGGAAGAGTGAAGGTCACGGAGTTGCCTGGCCTCCTCCAGGTAGGCCTTTGATTCAGCAACCAGCTTATCTTGCTTCTCGAGCATCTCCTGGAGGGAGTCCTTGAGCTTAGCAGTCTGCAGCATCTGGGAGGCCATCTCCATCTTAAGCACTGAAACAGGTCTCACCTGGTCCAGAACATACTGTTGGATCTGCCTCTGGCTTTCATGCACATCCATCTTCAAGTAGAGGCAGTCAGACTTGAAAGCAGTTTTGGCAGAGGCAAAGACATTCTTAATCTGGTTCAAGAACTTTCTCCTTTCATCTTTGATCTGGTGCTCTACCAGAGCAGGCGCCAGGTGCTGCATAACCTTTGAGAATCTATCAATCTGCTGGATTTGTTCATTGAAGAATAGCTTCATCTTCTGGAGGACTGCAGGAGTGACATCAAAATCCTCTTCATCAGAGTAGAGCTCTGGAGGAAAAGAGAAGTGAGGGCCAAACTTGTATGAGGGGCCTTCTGGGGAGATCATCACTCCCTGCTGGATCAACAAGGTGTGAATCACCACCTTGGCTACCTCTGGAGTCTCAAGCTCCGCAGGATTCTGGAGATTTAGCTTCCTCTTGATATCAATCTCCCAGGCAGTAAAAGTAGGAGGACCCATTTCTTCAAGTAACAACACCAGGCCCTCCACATCTTCAAGTCTGGCCTTGCTCCAGACTTTGGCATCAGTCAGATCCGCCAAAAGGGGTAAGTGCTCTAGAAGGATAGGAAAATGCTCTCTTAGCCAGAGCTGAGCACTTACACTCATGCTCTGCCTAATGGGACCCATTTCTTCAGATGAGAAGGTAAAGGGTTTGGGCCCATAGGCAGAGGAGGATGGCGCTAAGTGAGCAGGCTCAAGTGAAGCATCCTCATCTTCACTATCATGGAAGTAGAAGGGTTCTGTTCAGTGTGAGATTGGGGAGAGGTAGGGATTTGTGAGGTAGAGATTGAGGGCAAAGGTTGTTATGCACCAGAAGACGTAGAGGGAACTTCTAGTGCAGAGGCTGGGATAGGAGTTTGTGAGGGGGAAGAGGGTGGAAGGGGTTGTTCTACACCAGAAGTTGATGGCACCTCTGGCACAGGGGCTGGGGGAGAAGGATTTGTGAGGAGAGGGATATGTGATGTGGGGGGAGAGGGTGTTTGAGTAGGGATGGTGGAGGGAGTATATAGAGGTGTATCAGGGAGGGGCTGCTCTGGTAAAGAAATGGGGGCACCAGGAGCAGGGGAGGGATTTTGTGTATGGGTTTCTGGGGGAGATGTAGTGGGGGTTACAAGGTTTATGGGGATAGAGGGGGGATCAGAGGGGTTTACCTGTTCTGAAGTTGTGGCTTCCTCCATCAGGTGAGAAGCCTCCTCTATGGCCTGCTCCAAGGCATCTGCCAGGTCAGAGCCAGAGTCTGACTCTTGAAGGATGGCCCTCTTGGCCTTGGACTTCTTCTTAAGAGGCTCAACCTCTTCAACTTTTTCTTCCTCTTCTTCTGATGGCTCATCCACCAGAAGAGTCTTCTTCACCCTCCTTGAAGTTCTGGGCTTCTTTGCAGAGGTTTTTTCGTGTAGCATCTTCTGGCCTCTGCTTCCTCTTGGCTGCTCCTGCCTTCTTTGCAGCCTCAGCATCATCACCCTTCTTCTTCAAGAAAGCTTGAAGGGGAATCTGGTCATCCTCTAATGAACCAGAGAACGCTATGGTTGAAGAACCAGTAGCCTCAGCCGTCTTCTTCTGGCTCTTCTTTGGCTTCTGCCCCTAAGCAGGCGAAGGCACTGCTTGGAGAGGAGGGGCAGGGATGGCTGTTTCTCCATCAGAGTCAGGATGGCCGTGGAGAGGACCATCCTTGGAGAAAATGATCTTGGATTTGTGGAAACCCTTGCACCAGGACTCATTCCACTTCTTCTCTGGAAAGATGGAGTTCAGAATCAAGGTAAGCTTCGTGCCCAATGAAACATTGGCATTGAAGTAAAATTGCAGCTCCCCTGGCTTGCTGGGACGTTCCTCCTTCTGCACCTTCAACTTATTCTTCCTCAACACTCCCCAGAAGAATTCAGCCCAATTACATTTAACACCATAAAAAATAGCCCTCATAACACAGAGACGTCCAGTGAAGATGGCATCTGTGCTATGGCTTTCACACATCAGTACCTTCACAACTATATAAAAAAATACCTTTTACTTTTGCCTGAGATGCTTATCCAAAAAGCCCTTCGTCAGATTTTGGCAAGAAGATCTGGCAAAGATCTTGAACGACTCAATAACTTCACCTTCCTTATATTTCAACGGATCAACGCCTTCCGAAGAAATGTTTCCAAACAGTCTGTAGAAATCGTGCTTCGAAAAAACTACATCCTCGTTGTCAATCTTGGAGGATAAGTGATCATCATGAATGTTAGGATAAAAATTTGTATAGTTTTGATGAGTTAAAACAAACCAGAAGATGTAATAGGACCATCTGGACCTGTTAGCCAGATGATGATCTAGATTAGGACTTAGTCTAGGGGGAACTGCCAGACCAGAAGTATTCACCAGAAGAGTCACCAGAAGACTTCACCAGAGGACTCCACCAGAAGAACTCAGCCCAGTTACATTGGGCACCATCCAGAATGGCCCTCATAACACAAAGCCTGCCAATGAAGATGGCATCTGTGCTATGGCTCTCACACATGAGAATCTTCACAACAATGTCGAATAAGACCTTATACTTCTGCCTGAGATGCTTGTCTAAGAAGCCCTTAGTAATATTCTGGCAAACATCTTGAAGGATTCCAACGCCTCTCCTTCTTTGTACTTCAGTGGGTCCACACCTTCCGCAGAAAGGTTACCAAAAAGACTACAGAAGTCTGCCTTCGAGAAAACAACATCCTCTGAATCAATCTTGGATGAAATATGGTCTTCATGGATCTTCATCCGGATAAGGAACTGAGCAGCATAGCCATCCAAGGTACGCAGATCCTTGGGAACCTTTGAGATCAACTCCTCCAGCCCAGAACGTCGGAGAAGATCCAAAATCTCCAAAGCGGCCGGATTCTTAGTGGAATAGAAGTCCACCACCATTTCTGTCTTGAGTTTCTTGCAAACATGGTCTGGATCGAAATTGCACTTGGATGCCATTGCTGTAAAAGAGAGAGAGAGAGAGAGAGAGAGAGAGAGAAATCGAAAGACTTGCAGAGAGAAGATTAGGGCTTGAAAAGATATGAAGCGTGAAAGGACAGATTGAATGAAATTTTGATTTAAATAGAGCAAGACGCGTGGCTTGATTAATAAATGAAGTGTGAACGCGTGTAATAGCAATTTTAATTTAGGGAACAAAATCAATTTATGCATTGATTGACATATTGCACATCGATTAAATCTAATGGCCACGATGAAAGGCGAGATACAGATTTAATCTGGTGCGTAGGCATGGTCATTGGGACTGGGCATAAAGGGGTTTTGTGGCAGTCAAGAGAAAAAGCGAAATGCTTGCCTAGGCCCTATACCCTAGTCTTAAATACACTCCGAAGTTGAAACATTTTGAGTGTACTTACTAATTTAAAAGGATGTATCCCAATGATCAGAGGCCAGAGAAGTAAAAGCATACCTGTCACCTGGTATTGTAACCAGATGATACCACAGCTAGTCTGGTGTGCATCTCCTCTGATGGAACTCATCTGGTCCTGGTCAGAGAGGACTTTTGACATTTCTAAAATCTGACTCAGCACCTTATCTGGGACAAGTGTCACCTGGTGCATACTTCATCTGGAGATATATCTTCTCTGATATGTCTAATCTGCAGGTATGTTAGGTTTAAATAACAAAGAATATACAGTAAGATTTAAATAAGGATACTTCTCTGATGTTCCCCCTAAAACAAATCTGTCTCTGGATCCAACAAGCCCAACTCAAAAGCTAACTCTCTGAATCTGGTCTCAGCCAAAGGCTTAGTTAAGATATCTGCTCTCTGCCTCTCTATTGCAATCTTTTCCATCCTTATATCTCCCTTCTCAACATGATCTCTGATAAAATGATGCCTTATATCAACATGTTTACACCTGGTATGAAGAACTGGATTCTGGGTGATGGCAATTGCACTATTACTATCACAGAAAATGGGAATATCCTTGGCTCTAATCTGGTAGTCCCTAAGCTGTTGACTAATCCAGAGTAGTTGTGAACAACAGCTCCCTGCAGTCATGTACTCTGCTTCTGTTGTAGATGTAGCAACTGAAGTCTGCTTCTTAGAAAACCAGGATACCAATTTATTCCCTAAAAATTGGCATGTTCCACTTGTAGACTTTCTATCTATCCTGCATCCACCATAGTCTGAATCTGAATAACCACTTAACTCTAAGTTGTCATCTGCAGGATACCATAATCCTAAGTTCACTGTTCCCTTAATATACTTCAATATCTTCCTAGCTGCTTCCAAATGACTTTTCTTGGGATTAACTTGAAATCTGGCACATACTCCTACAGCAAAAGCAATATCTGGTCTGCTTGCAGTCAGGTACAGAAGAGAACCAATAAGTGCTCTGTACTGAGTCTGGTCCACACTTTCTCCAGACTCATCTGGATCCATGTTGAAGTTTGTCATCATAGGAATCTTGGCTGCTTTGCTAGATCCTACTCCAAATTTCTCTAACATGTTTCTGATGTACTTTACCTGATTTATGAAGATTCCCTTCTTTGATTGCTTTACCTGCAACCTAAAAAGTAATTCATTTCACCCATCATGGACATCTCAAACTGGCTCTGCATGAGTTCACCAAACTTCTCACACAGCTTCTTGTTAGGGGATCCAAATATAATGTCATCAACATATATTTGGACCAGAAGGATGTCATTTCCTTCTTCTTTCCTAAACAAGGTCCTATCAATCTTACCCTTAGTAAAACCATTGTCCAGAAAAAATTGAGATAGAGTGTCATACCATGCTCTGGGTGCCTGCTTCAGCCCATAAAGAGCTTTCTTAAGCTTAAACACCTTGTTCAAAACCAGGAGGTTGTTCCACATACACTTCCTCAATGAGAATCCCATTAAGAAAGGCAGATTTCACATCCATCTGGTATACTTTGAACTTCATGTGAGCAGCATATGCTAAGAACAATCTGATGGCTTCTAGTCTGGCAACAGGAGCAAATGTCTCATCATAGTCTATTCCTTCAGACTGAGAATAGCCCTGGGCCACTAGCCTTGCCTTGTTCCTAGTAATGACATCATTCTCATCTTTCTTATTCTTGAAAACCCACTTAGTGCCTATCACCTTTTGATGTTTTGGTCTGTCTACCAGCTCCCAAACATCCTGTCTGGTGAATTGATTCAACTCCTCCTGCATAGCAACAATCCAATTTGAATCTTTCAGTACCTCCTTGATGTTCTTGGGCTCAATCAAGGACACATAGCAACTGAATAAGACAGCTAAGTTAAGAGTTCTCCTAGTCTGGACACCCTTAGTTGGATCTCCAAGGATCAGGTCATTGGGGTGATCAACCAGGGTCCTCCTTCCCGTGGTCTTGCCTGGTTGATCATCTTCTGCAGTACCTTGGTGAGTATCACCACCTGCAGAAGATCTTCCCCCTATAGGAGTTCCAACCTCTTCTGGTTCTGCTCCTTGTGAAGGCTTCTGCTTCAGAGAACCAGGAGATGGGTCATCATCTGAATCTGAATCTGAATCAAGGATAGGTGGATTGACTTTGATTACTCTGGGTGTAGTCTGATTCGGGGTCTCATCAGAAGACTTAGAGTCCACCTTGTACTCAAAAGCAGATTCATCAAAAACAACATGAGGTGTTTCCTCCACACAAAGTGAATTCTTATTAAAAACTCTAAAAGCCTTACTGGTGCTGGAATATCCTAAAAATATTCCATCAGCCACTTTGGCATCAAAAGTTCTTAATTTAGATTTCCCATTGTCATGGATGAAACACTTACATCCAAAAACATGAAAATATGAAACAGATGGGGTTTTACCTTTCCATACCTCATATGGAGTCTTATTATGTCTCTGGGCAATTAGGCATCTGTTCTTAGTGTAGCAAGCTGTATTAATGGCCTCTGCCCAAAACCTTTGAGGAGTGTTGTACTCTGCCAGAAGTGTTCTTGTAGCTTCTTTGAGAGTTCTATTCCTCCTTTCTGCTACTCCATTTTGTTGAGGTGTTCTGGCAGCAGATGTCTCATGAAAAATCCCATGGTCCTTGAAGTAATCTGCAATGTGTGAATTCAAAAACTCTGTCCCTTTATCACTTCTGATTTTGACTATGCTCTGGTTCTGCTCATTCTGAATCTGCTTGAAGAATTCTGGCAGCTTAGTGATAGTTTCATTTTTCTTAAACAAGAACACTACCCAAGTGTATCTTGAAAATTCATCTACTATCACCAAAGTGTACTTCCTTCCACTGAAACTAAGAGGAGAAACCGGTCCAAACAGGTCCATGTGAAGTAGTTGAAGTACTCTGGTTGTGGTTGTGCTCTGGACATCCTTAAAGGAAGTCTTGGGTTGTTTACCCTTCTGGCATGAACCACAAACCTGATTCTTCTTAAACACTTCATTAGGAAGACCTCGAATTAGACCTTTTCTGGCAATCTTATTCAGTATTTTGAAGTTAAGATGACACAATCTCTTGTGCCAAATTCAGCTGTTCTATGCAGATCCTTTTGCAACCAGGCAAGCATTTCTTGGGCAACTGCTAAAATCTGCAAGATAAATATTACCCTTCCTCAAGCCTATTAGTAAGATATCATTATAATCAGAAGAGAAAACAGTGCATGAATCACTAGAGAACTTCACTGAGTATCCCTTGTCACAAAATTGGGATACTGAAAGCAGATTATGCTTGAGTCCTTCAACATAGTAGACTTCATCTGCAGATACTCCATTGAAGGTCAATTTTCCAACTCCTCTGGTGACTCCATAGTTGTTGTCACCAAACATCACTCTTGGTCCATTCAATGGCTTGAAATCTTGGAGATTATCCTTTTGAAAGGTCATGTGCTTGGAACATCCACTATCAATGTACCAGACATGGTTTCTTGAAAGTCCTTTCTCCAATGGGCTCTTATCTACCTGCAGAGAAATCAATTAGGTCCCCTACTAGTGCTGGGTCCTGATTGGTTAGTTGCAGGTTTTGTAGGAATCCATAGATAAAGATCATCCCTTGTTGGATGAGAAGATCTTATCTTCCTTCCAAATCTATCTACCAGAACATGTCCTCTTACAATGACATATTGAGCTACTGGTCTGATAAGGACATCTTTCCTATAAACAGGTTTGGTGTACCTTTTCTCAAATCTGGCCATTGGAATGGCCTGCCTCAAAGACATGGTCTTAAAGGTCTGGTTGTAAGGGTACATCCTAGAATAACCATCTCTGGTGTCATAACTTCCCAGATCAGTTGGTTTTCTATAGATGGGTCTGGAAGACCACATCTGGTTCTGAAAAGTAGACTTATTCTGGTGGTTATAGTTCTTTTGAGTATACCTATTATGGAATTGATTCCTCTGAGAAAATCGTCTCTGGGGTACCTGGTGCTTTTGAACATTGTTCCTTCTCTGGTAGTTATTACTCTGATTGGTATTCCCCTTTCTTGAGTGTTTCCTTTGAGGTCCCCTAATCTGGTTAGGTTCCCTTTGAGGATTTCTCTGGGGTCCTCTAATTTGAGTAAGTTCTACTCCTTGGGACTCATTGTTCACAGGACCATCAATCTTCAATGGTTCCCCTTGTTGACTCTTATTCTCTAGGATCTTCTCTTCCAGGACAGTCAACTCTTCTGGACCATATGTTATGTGATTAACAGAGTGATTCCTTTTCCAATCAGGATTGTGAACCACCTTGTAACCATTACCAGTTAAGTCTTTATCATCCCAGATTTCTACCAATTTACCAGCTCTTACAGACTTGTCTTTATTATAAAGGTATTTATGAGTTTTAGTGGTAATTCCAGGATATCCTAAACCACTCTTATCATTAATGCGCTGAGAAGACTCTGATATGATAGATACAACAGATGGTATCTTAGGAGCTTCTATGGGTATGGGTATCTCCTCTATGTTGTGAGCAACTTGTTTTCCCTTGATAAGAGTCTGGTATTTGGCTCTGAGTTCATTGATCTCATCTTCTTGAGAGTTCTTTTCTTTCATGAGTTGATCTACCAGAGTATCTCTTTCTGTGATCTTATCCTGAAGTTCAGAGACTTCTTTGGAATGATCTTTCATGAGTTCTCTGGTGGATTTATGCTCATGAGAGAGAGATTGAACTTCAGCTCTGAGCCTACCATTCTCTTTCTCAAGTTTTTGACAAAGTTGGACACAATTTTGGAGATCTGATAGCATTTGTTGCATATCAGACTCTCTGGAGTTACCAGATGAATTAGAGGATTCAGTATATTTGGAATTAGATAAGCATATGGTAGTTTCATTTACCTCAGTGATGTCTGCCATAAGACACACATCATCATCTGATCCGAAATCAGAAGAAGAAGAACTTGAACTAGTATCCTCCTCCTCTGCTTCTGCCAGCAATGCTCTCTTATCTGCATATCTCCTATCTCTCTTGATCCTTTTCTCTTCTCTTTCCCTAGGAGTGAGTTGAGGACAATCATAATTATAGTGACCAGTCTTGTTGCATGTGTAGCAGGTATTGTCTCCTCTGGGACTAGGACTTGGCTCTCTCCTCCTCTGGTTGTAGTCTGATCTAGCTGGACTACTCTCTCTCCTCTGGTAGTCAGATCTGCCAGAGCTACCATCTCTCCCCTGATAATCTGACTCTGGGGAGTGCTGAGAAAGATCAAGGTGAAAGTCCAGAAGGAAGAATGCCCCCAGTTGCCAGGAGAGCAACAATTTTTGTTGAATGCTAATGTATCATTGGGCACAAAACTCACCCTAATTCTAGATTCGATCCTACCAGAGAAGAAATGGATACAATCCTGGTGTAAGGGCTTTCATAAGTCCAAGATTATGTTCTCCAAGGATGGTCCCCTTCATGGCCATCCTGATTCTGATGGTGAGCAAGCCATCCCTGCCCCTCCTCTACAGGCCGTACCCTCACCTGCAAAGGGGCAGAAGCAGCAGCCAAAGCAGAAGACCCAGAAAAAGTCTGCTGAAGCAACTGGTTCCTCAACCATTGCATTTTTTGGTTCCTCAGAGGAGGACCAGATTCCCCTTCTTGACGTGCTTAAGAAGAAGGGTGATGATGATAAAGCTGTTAAGAAGACTGGAGCAGCCAAGAGGAGGAGGCCAAGAAGAAATCTGCCAAGAAGCCAAGGACAGGCAGAAGAGCTCCCAAGTCTCTCCTGGTGGATGAGCCATCAGAGGAAGAGGAAGAAGAGGTTGAACCTCTCAAGAAGAAGTCCAAGGCCAAGAGAGCCATTCTTCAAGAGTCAGACTCTGGCTCTGATCTTGGGGAGGCCTTGGCTAAGGCTATTGATGAAGTTTCTCAGATGATGGAGGATGCCTCTGCTCCAGAGTTTGTTGTGCCTGCTGATGTTGACTCAGCAGAGGTAAACCCTCCCATCCCAATCTCTATTCCCTCCCCTACTCATGTTAACCTTGTTACCCCTTCCACTTCCCCACCAGACACCCAAACACAACCCATATCATCTGCTCCTGGTGTTCCTTTATCTTCACCAGAGCAGACTCTCCCAGACACCCCAACATTCACTACTAATGCCATCCCTCAAACACCTTCTTCCCCACCATCCCAAATACCTTTAAACACATATCCCTCTCCCCCAGCTTCTGTACCAGAGGTGCTATCAACCTCTTCTAGTGCAGATATTCCCCTCCCAAACACTTCCACATCACAAATTCCCATCCCACTTTCTGTACCAGAGATCCCATCTTCTTCTGGTGCAGAACAACCCATTCCTACACCATCTACCTCACAAAATCCTACCCCTCCCCAAACCCATACAGACCAGGACCCAACCATTTCTATGGCTCTGGGATTCGTTGCCCCTCCCCCTTCTCCCACGTGTTTAACAAGCGATGATAATGAAGATGAGGAAGCTTCACTTGAGCCTGATATCTTAGCACCTTCCTCCTCTGCCTCTGGGCCCAAACCTTTCACTTTCTCTTCTGCAGAAATGGGTCCCATTAGGCAGAGTATGAGTGTAAGTGCTCAGCTCTGGCTAAGAGAGCATTTTCCGGTTCTTCTGGAGCACTTACCACTTCTGGCAGAGCTTACTGATGCCAAAGTCTGGAGTAAAGCCAGACTTGAAGATGTGGAGGACCTGATGCTTTTGCTTGAGGAAATGGGTCCCTCCAACTTCACTGCTTGGGAGATTTAGCTGAAGCAGAGGATGAACATTCAGAACCCAGCAGAGCTGGAGACCCCTGGTGCAGCTAAAGTCTTGATTCGCACCCTGCTCATCTAGAGAGGGGTAATGCTCACTCCAGAGGGCCCCACCTACAAGTTTGGGCCTCACTTTGTCTTCCCTACAGAGCTGTACTCAGATGAGGAGGACTTTGAGTTGTCTCCTGTCGTGCTCCAGAAGATGAAAGCCTTCTTCAACGAGCAAATCATGCAGATTGGGCGTTTCTCCAAAGCTATTCAACACATGGCCCCTGCTATGATAGAGCATCAGATCAAGCAGGAGAGGAGGATCTTTCTTAAGCAGATCAAGTCTACTCTGGCTGAAGTTAAAGCTTCTTTCAAGGCCAATGGCCTCTTTGTCAAGCTGGATGTCATGCACAGCCAAAAGCAGCTCCAGGAGCACGTGCTGGAGCAGATGAGGCCAGTCTCTGTGCTGAAGGTTGAGATGGCCAGCCACATGATCCAGACTGTCAAGCTGAAGGACTCCCTCCAGGAGATGTTGGAGAAGCAGGAAAGGCTTGTTGCTGAATCGAAAGCCTACCTGGAGGAGGCAAAGCAGCTTCGTGATCTTCACTCTTCCTCCAACACTGCCTTGTCTGATCTCATAAGGCAGGTAGTGGAGCCCCTCCTTGATGAAGTTAAAAAGGGGGAAGAGAAGGCCAGAACTGATCTGGCGAAGACCACAAATGAAACTCTTTTTAGCCATGGAGCTCGTCTGGACCTGCTGGAGAATACCTTGGCCCAGGCAGAGGTGCAGAAGAAGAAGAAAGAGGAGCTTAAATCTCTTACTATGGCTAAGCAGCTTGCTGCAGAAGAGGAATCATCGGAAGCAGAGCAGGATCCTATCTCTATCTCTGGACCTGCTAAGAAGAAGATCAGAAAAGTTAAGAAAAGCTTCTTAGAGGAAGTAGTGGAAGAGGCAGAGAAGAGATTTAGAGAAGAAACGCCTGAAGAAAGGCAAGCAAGGATCAGGAAAAACATAGATGAAGAGCAGAGGCTCCGATATGTTAGAAGGCAAAATAAGAAGAGCAGAGAAGCTGGTATCACTTCTGGTGCCAGTGGATCCATCCAGAAGAGGAAAGGGCATGTTGAAGTCATGAACATCCTCCCTCTCAGGACAGAAGGGTCCTTTGACTCAACTGTTCCTGTGCCTTTGATAGAAAAGTGGAGAGAAGCCAAGACTGTCTGGTTCATTCAACATTACATCCAGAGACCTCCACCAGAGGATGATGCTCTCATCAACAGAACCTTTCACTCTTGGATGAAAGCTTATGATGCAGATTTGTACAAGCAGCTGATGGATTCAACTATTGAGTTCAACCTGGAAGTCACTGCTCCTGAATTCCATTTTCTCAACACTCCAATGGCAGGAGACCAAGTTGATTGGGCTGAATTGAAGAAACTGTACAAGACAAAGGTGTTGGTGAATTTCACCCCAGCATCTTCTGCAGAGTTGAAGGCCATTCAAGACAAGTTTCTTGACTGGTTTCTGGTGCCTAAAGATAACAGAAGATATGCCTAGATTAGGACCAGACTTGCCTTGTAATCTGTAATCATTCTATCTTTATTATTAATTAAATTCATATCTTCTATGTTCAAAAGACAACCTCTTGTTGTCTTAAATTGCTTGTCTGATAAGATCTATTCTAAGGTCTTATCACTTTATTGTTTTCTTGCTTATGTCTCTTGTTTTGATCAGTTCTGGTAGTGTTTTAACTCCATCAAAAAGGGGGAAATTGTTAGGATAAAAATTTGTATAGTTTTGATGAGTTAAAACAAACCAGAAGATGTAATAGGACCATCTGGACCTGTTAGCCAGATGATGATCTAGATTAGGACTTAGTCTAGGGGGAACTGCCAGACCAGAAGTATTCACCAGAAGAGTCACCAGAAGACTTCACCAGAGGACTCCACCAGAAGACTTCACCAGATGAGACCTGACCAGAGGCAGAGGACCTTCCCCAGACCAGACGAGTCTGGTGGAACAAAAGATGCTCAGTTTGATCCCCTGTTTTTACTGAGTATTCTGGTTGTTCACCAGATTAGGACCAGAAGACACCGAGGTTGCCTGGTGTCTGGTCTTGCCTTCTCTGTTGAGAATCAGAGTTTGGCAAAGGAAGCAATTGACCGTTGGTGATTCAAAACAAGTCAACAAGATCAGGATTAGAAAGTATATGAAGATAATCAATCCAAGGATCCCACCAACCCAATCAATCAATTAGGGAATTGATTGATTGAGGCTTCCTTAAATAGAGGATCTGATTGGATTAGCCCTCCAACGGCTATTTCCTAATCCCCTCTATAAATACAAGAGTACAGTTCAAGAAAAAGCTCTAGAGAGACACCCTACGCGCATAAGTCATTCCAAGCTTTTGATAATCATTCTTAGCACTCTTATTGTTCTTCCATTTATATTCACTCTTGAGGAGTTGTTGAACCTCAACCTGTTCATCTACAAGATAATGTTGTAGGCTGTTGATCTTTAGATTGAAGTTAAATCTAAAGAGTTTGTAAGAAGGAACTGGTACTTCCCAATTCCAGTGAGTAAGTGAGTGAGTTGGTTGGTTGATAGTGAGACCCCTTGGATAAAAGGGAGAGTGGACGTAGGATATTCAAATCCTAACCACTATATATCCTGTGTTCTTTATTGCTTTCATTTACTTATTCTCTTATTGGTTTATGTGCTCTTGTAAAAAGAATTTGAAAGACATTTAACTTAAGCCTCCGCAATTAATCTAACTAGTGGGACCAACAATGAATCTTCATCCTGACAAGAAACTGGGCAGCATACCCACCCAAGGTGCGCAGATCCTTGGGAGCTTTGGAGATCAACTCTTCAACTCCAGATATTCTAAGCAATTCCAGTATTTCTAGTGCCGTCGGATTCTTGGTGGAATAGAAGTCAACCACCATTTCAGACTTGAGTTTTTTGCATACATGGTCTGGGTCAAAGTTGCATTTGGGTGTCATTTCTGAAAGAGAGAAGGGGAGAGAGAGAGAGAGAGAACTTGCAGAGAGAAGTTAGGGTTTGAGAATAAGAAAACGTGAAAGGACAGATTGAAAAAGATTTGATTTAAATAGGGCAAGACGCGTGGCTTGAACAATTAATGAAGTGTGAACGCGTGTAAATCCCAAATTTAAATTAGGGAACAAAATCAATTTTTGAATTGATTGACATGTTGCACAGTTATTAAATCTGACCGCCAAGATTAAAAGGCAAGTTACAGATTTAATATGGTGCGTGGGCATGGTCACTGGGACTGGGATCGAGGGGGTTTTGTGGCAGTCAAGAGAAAAAGCAAAATGATTGCCTAGGCCCTCTACCCTAGTCTTAAATACATCCTGAAGATGAAACGTTTTGAGTGTATTTACTAATTTGAAAAGTGTATCCCAATGATCAGAGGCCAGAGAAGTAAATACATACCTGTCACCTGATATTGTAACCAGATGATACCACGGTTAGTCTGGTGTTACATCTCATCTGATGGAACCTCATCTAGTTCTGGTCAGATTTGACTCCAGATTTCTTTGGAATCGGTTTCTGTACCTCACCTGATACCAGTCCTCATCTGGTACATTCCTCCCCTGGAGATGTAACTTCCCTGGTATATCTAACCTGTAGGCATGTTAGTTTGAATACATAAAAATTATGTAATAAAATGAAACAAAGGATACTTCTCTGATGTTCCTCCTAAACCAAATCTGTCTCTGGATCTAATAATCCTAACTCAAAAGCTAACTCTCTGAATCTGGTTTCAGCCAAAGGCTTAGTCAGAATATCTGTTCTCTGCTTCTCTGTTGCAATGTTTTCCATCCTTATATCTCCCTTCTCAACATGGTCTCTGATAAAGTGATGCCTTATATCAACATGTTTGCATCTGGTATGAAGAACTGGATTCTGGGTGATTGCTATTGCACTATTACTATCACAAAAGATTGGAATATCCTTAGCTCTAATCTGGTAGTCCCTTAGCTGTTGACTAATCCAGAGTAGTTGTGAGCAACAGCTGCATGCGGCCATGTACTCTGCTTCTGTTATTGATGTAGCAACTGAAGTCTGCTTCTTAGAAAACCAAGATACCAATTTATTCCCTAAAAATTGGCATGTTCCACTTGTAGACTTCCTATCTATTTTGCACCCACCATAATTTGAATCTAAATAACCACTTAACTCTAAATTGTCATCTGCAGGATACCATAACCCCAAATTCACTGTCCCTTTAAGATACTTCAATATCTTCCTAGCTGCTTCCAAATGACTTTTCTTAGGATTAGCTTGAAATCTAGCACACACACCAACAGCAAAGGTTATATCTGGTATGCTTGCAGTCAGGTACAGAAGAGAACCAATAAGTGCTCTGTACTGAGTCTAGTCCACACTCTCTCCAGACTCATCTGGATCCATGTTGAAATTTATCATCATAGGGATCTTGGCTGCTTTGCTAGATCCTATTCCAAATTTCTCTAACATGTTTCTGTTGTACTTAGCCCGATTGATGAAAATTCCCTTCTCTGATTGCTTTACCTGCAAACCTAAGAAATAATTCATCTCACCCATCATAGACATTTCAAATTGGCTCTGCATGAGTTCACCAAACTTCTCACACAGCTTCTTGTTAGGGGATCCAAATATAATGTCATCAACATATATTTGGACCAGAAGGATGTCATTTCCTTCTTCTTTCCTAAACAAGGTCATGTCAATCTTACCCTTAGTAAAACCATTGTCCAGAAGAAATTGAGAAAGAGTGTCATACCATGCTCTGGGTGCATGCTTCAGCCCATAAAGAGCTTTCTTAAGCTTAAACACCTTGTCACGTTGTTCAAAACCAGGAGGTTGTTCCACATACACTTCCTCAATGAGAATCCCATTAAGAAAGGCAGATTTCACATCCATCTGGTATACTTTGAACTTCATGTGAGCAGCATATGCTAAGAACAATCTAATGGCTTCTAATCTGGCAACATGAGCAAATGTCTCATCATAGTCTATTCCTTCAGACTGAGAATAGCCCTGAGCCACTAGCCTTGCCTTGTTCCTAGTAATGACATCATTCTCATCTTTCTTATTCTTGAAAACCCACTTAGTGTCTATCACCTTTTGATGTCTTGGTCTGTCTACCAGCTCCCAAACATCCTGTCTGGTGAATTGATTCAACTCCTCTTGCATAGCAACAATCCAATTTGAATCTTTCAGTGCCTCCTTGATGTTCTTGGGCTCAATCAAGGACACATAGCAACTGAATAAGGCAGCTAAGTTAAGAGTTCTCCTAGTCTGGACACCCTTAGTTGGATCTCCAATTATCAGGTCACTGGGGTGATCAACCAGGGTCCTCCTTCCCGTGGCCTTGCCTGGTTGACCATCTGCTACAGTACCTTGGTGATTATCACCAACTGCAGGAGAGCTTCCTCCTACAGGAGTTCCAACCTCTTCTGGTTCTGCTCCTTGTGAAGACTTCTTCTTCAGAGAACCAGAAGATGGGCCATCATCTGAATCTGAATCTGAATCAAGAATAGGTGTTTCCTCCACACAAAGTAAATTCTTATTAAAAACTCTAAATGCTTTACTAGTGTTGGAATATCCTAAAAATATTCCATCTACAACTTTAGCATCAAAAGTTTTTAATTTTGATTTCCCATTGTCATGGATGAAACACTTGCAACCAAAAATGTGAAAATATGAAATAGATGGGGTTTTACCTTTCCATACCTCATATGGAGTCTTACTATGTCTCTGGGCAATTAGGCATCTGTTCTGAGTATAACAGGCTATGTTGATAGCCTCTGCCCAAAACCTCTGTGGTGTGTTGTACTCTGCTAGAAGAGTCCTTGCAGCTTCCTTTAGGGTTCTATTCCTCCTTTCTGCTACTCCATTTTGTTGGGGTGTTCTGGCAGCAGATGTCTCATGAAAAATTCCATGTTCCTTGCAATACACTGAATGTGTGAATTCAAAAACTCTGTCCCTTTGTCACTTCTGATCCTGACTATGCTCTAGTTCTGCTCATTCTGAATCTGCTTGAAGAATTCTAGCAGCTTAGTGATAGTTTTATTTTTCTTAAACAAGAACACTACCCAAGTGTATCTTGAAAAGTCATCTACTATCACCAAGGTGTACTTCCTTCCACTGAAACTAAGAGGAGAAACAGGTCCAAACAGGTCCATGTGAAGTAGTTGAAGTACTCTGGTTGTGGTTGTGCTCTGGACATCCTTAAAGGAGGTCTTGGGTTGTTTACCCTTCTGGCATGAACCACAAACCTGATCCTTCTTAAACACTTCATTAGGAAGACCTCGAATAAGACCTTTTCTGGCAATCTTATTCA
Source organism: Ballota nigra (assembly GCA_947034835.1). Taxonomy (NCBI): domain Eukaryota; kingdom Viridiplantae; phylum Streptophyta; class Magnoliopsida; order Lamiales; family Lamiaceae; genus Ballota; species Ballota nigra. The sequence goes on from OX344727.1 coordinate 42,580,815, forward strand.
GTGTTTTGAAGTTAAGGTGGCTCAATCTCTTGTGCCATAACCAGCTGTCTTCTGCAGATTCTTTAGCAACCAGGCAAGCATTTCTTGGGCAACTGCTAAAATCTGCAAGATAAATGTTACCCTTCCTCAAGCCTATAAGCAAAATATCATTATAATCAGAAAAAAAGACAGTGCATGAATCACTAGAAAACTTCACTGAGTATCCCCTGTCACAAAATTGGGATACTGAAAGCAGATTATGCTTGAGTCCTTCAACATAGTAGACTTCATCTACAGATACGCCATTAAAGGTCAACTTTCCAACACCTCTGGTGACTCCATAGTTGTTGTCACCAAACATCACTCTTGGCCCATTCAATGGCTTGAAATCCTGGAGATGATCTTTCTGGAATGTCATGTGCTTGGAACATCCACTATCAATGTACCACACATGTTTGCTTGAAAGTCCTTTCTCCAATGGGCTCTTATCCTCCTGCAGAGAGATCAATTAGGTCCCCTACTAGAGCTGGGTCCTGATTGGTTAGTTGCAGGTTTTGTAGGAATCTAAAGATAAAGATCATCCCTTGCTGGATGAGGAGATCTTATCTTCCTTCCAAATCTATCTACCAGCACATGTCCTCTAACAATGACATATTGAGCTACTGGTCTGATAAGGACACCTTTCCTACAAACAGGTCTGGTATACCTTATCTCAAATCTCGCCTTTGGAATGGCCTGCCTTAAAGACATAGTCTTAAAGGTCTGGTTGTAAGGGTACATCCTAGAAGAACCATCTCTGGTGTCATAACTACCCAGATCAGTTGGTTTTCTATAAATGGGTCTGGAAGACCTCCTCTGGTTCTGAAAATTGGATCTATTCTGATGATGAAATTCCTTCTGAGTATTCCTGTTCTGGAATCTTCTTTGAGCATACCCCCTTTGAGATCCCTGAATCTGATTGAGGTTCTTTGGTTCAGTATATCTCCTTTGATATCTCCTATTCTGATTAGGTTTCCTCTTAGAGTTTCCCTTTTAAGGTCCCCTAATTTGGTTAGGCATCTGAACAGAACCATTAATCCTCATAGGTTCTCCTATCTGGCGTTTATGCTCTAAGATTTCCTCTTCCAGTTCAGTGAACTCATTGGGGACATCATCTATATGGTTTGCAGAGCAGTCTTTATTCCAATTAGGATTTTTAACTACTCTGTAACTTTTTCCATTAAGATCCTTTTCATCCCAGATTTCTACCACTTCACCAGATCTTTCAGACAACTTGCCTTTATTGCATGAAAATTTAGTAGATCTGGTTGTAATTCCAGAATATCCTAAACCACTCTTATCATGTACTCTTTGAGAAGATCCTTGTATCATGGATACAACAGGTCGAACCTCTCTGGTCTTGGATACTTCCATGATAGGTTGTTCAACATGCTTACCCTTGATTAGATATTGGTATTTGGCCTTAAGCTCATTGAACTCTTTTGCCTGAGAGTTCTTCTCTTTCATGAGCTGGTCTACCAGAGTATCTCTTTATGAGACCTTTTCTTGAAGTTCAGAGACTTCTTTAGAATGGTCTTTCATGAGTTCTCTGGCAGATTTTTACTCATTAGATAGAGACTGAACTTCAGCTCTTAGCCTACCATTTTCTTTTTCAAGCTTTTGGCAAAGTTGAACACAATTTTGGAGATCTGATAGCATTTGCTGCATATCAGACTCTCTGGAAGCACCAGATGAATGAGAGGATTCAGTCTATTTGGAATATGATAAGCATAAGGCAGGTTCATTTACCTCAGTAATGTCTGCCATATGGCATACATCATCATCAGATCCGAAATCAGAAGAAGAAGAAGAACTGGAACTAGTATCCTCCTCCTCTGCTTCTGCCAGTAGTGCTCTCTTGTCTGCATATCTCCTATCTCTCTTGAGTCTTTTCTCTTCTCTTTCTCTAGGAGTCGATTGAGGACAATCATAGCTGTAGTGACCAGGCTTGTTGCAGGTGTAACAGGTGTTGTCTCCTCTGGGACTTGGATCTCTCCTCCTCTGGTTGTATTCTGTTCTGGCTGGACTACTCTCTCTCCTCTGGTAGTCAGATCTGCTAGAACTGCCATCCCTCCTCTGGTAATCTTATCTTCCAGAGCTGCCTTCTCTCTCCTCTCTAGAGTTCTGAATTTGGTTTCCCTGGAGTCTCCAGATGTCCTTTCTTTATCTGCAGCTTTGAAAGAAGTCTTCCTATCTCTAGTAGATTCCTTCCAGTGCTTTTTATACCTGCCATATTTAGAACTCATCTTATCAAGTTTACGGGTTAGAAGTGCTACCTGCTCCTTGAGACTCAAGTCATCTGCAGTAGACTCATTTGGCTTATCATCTGTCTTGATAGTTGAGGAAAAGGCAACTCATTTCTGACCAGAAGAGAAAACCTCTTCTGTTTGATCCTCCTCTTGAAGATCATACTCATAAGCTTTGAGATTAGACAACAGGAGATGGTGATCCAGAGTGTTGAGATCCTTGTTGTCTTTAATCATAGTCACTTTGATTCTCCACCTGCTAGTTAGTGAACGCAGAATTTTACTATTAATTTCTTTCTCTGAATAGGTCTTACCTAAGGCACTAGCCTTGTTTAGAAGATTTGTGAGACGCATATCCAGCTGATCAATGGTCTCGTCTAGTTTCATCTTAAATGTATCAAACGAGTGTTGAACAGCTTGGAGTTTGTTATCTTTGATCTTCTCTGTTCCCTCACAGAGCAATGCAAGTTTATCCCACATCTCCTTGGCAGTGGCACATGTTCTGACCTTTTCTATCACATCCTTTGTGGGTGTGTTGATGATTTCAGTCCTTGCCACCTGGTCTAGGTTATACAACTTCCTTTCATCATTGTCAAGCTCGTCTTTCTTCTTTAATATCTTTTGTCTAGCGACACGGGCACCAGTTCTCTCCTCTGCAGATTCACTTGTTTCTGCCCTGGACTCAGACCTGCCATTATCAATAGGAGTCCAATAAAATTTGATGGGGCCACTTTCTACCACATCTAACATGCGGTGGTGGATAGCTCCAATATGATTACTCATCATGAAGCTCCATTGGTTGTAATCCTCAAAGGAGAATTCTGGTAACTTGCGGCTCTTATATGAAGATTTTGAAGACATTTTTACTAAACAATTTTAACAAGAAATTTGACCAAACACAATAAAGAGCAATGGATCTGCCCGGTGACCACCAAAAAGCTTTACAAAGCAGTGGGCTTGGACACACTGCTCTAATACCACTTGTTGGTCCCACGAAGTAGATTAATTGTGGAAGCTTTAAAAGTTATGTCTTTTAACAAGATCTTTTATAAGAGCACTATAAATAAATTAAGACAGAATTGAAGAAAGCAGTAAATGAACCAGATTTATAGTGGTTCGGATTTCAGTATCCTACGTCCACTCTCCCTTTTTATCAAAGGGGTCTCACTAACCAACCAACAACCAACTTGTGTACTGGAATTGTAAAGTACCAGTTCCTTCTTACAAACCCTTTAGATCTAACTTAGATCTAAAGTCTACAGCCTTCAACCTTTTCTTAGAGATGAACAGGTTGAGATCCAACTACTCCTTTAAGAGTATATATGGAAAAATATGAACAATAAGAGTGTTAAGAGTGATGAAACAAAGGCTTAGAATATGACTTCTTGCGCGTGAGAATCTAGGGCCTTTCTTTGAGTCTGCACTCTTGTATTTATAGAGGTGATTAGGGTTTAGCCGTTGGAGAGCTAATCTAATCAGATCTCTATTTAAGAAAGCTTTCAATCAATCAATTCCCTAATTGATTGATTGGGTTGGTGGGATCCTTGGATTGATTGACTTCAAAACTTTCTAATCCGATCTTGTTGACTTGATTTGAATCACCAACGGTCAAATGCTTCCACTGCCTAACTCTGATTCTCTCCAGAGAAGACAGGACCAGACACCAGGCAACCTCAATGTCTTCTGGTCCAGAGTTGGTTAAGAAGCAGATTACTCAGGAGAATCAGGAGATGATTCTGAGCATCTTATGTTTCACCAGACTCGTCTGGTCCGGACTCGTCTGGTCTGGGGAAGGTTCTCTGCCTCTGGTCAGTTTCATCTGGTGAAGTCATATGGTGGAGTCCTCTGGTGAAGTCCTTTGGTGAAGTCCTCTGGTGAAGTCCTCTGGAAGGTCTTCTGGTAGGTCTTCTGGTGACTCCTCTGGTGAAGTCTTCTGGTCTGGCAGTTTTCCCTAGACTAGGTCTTAATCTAGTTCCTCATCTGGCTAACAGGTCCAGATGGTCCTATTACATTTTCTGGTTTGTTTTAACTCATCAAAACTAACAACTTTTATCCTAACAATATGGGCTCCCGGTTATTATTTCTTGTGTTTAAGATTATTTAGTCCATTAAATAATTGAGCTTCTGAATTGCTCTAAATTAATTAATATCTTTTACCTTTGAGTAGAGACAGCTCAAAATTATTATCCGTTCTGAAGAAACTAATTCTTCACTTGCAAGATTTGGTACGATAAAACTTCTGAGCCCACCAAAGGGACAAATCACACAAGCCGTACTCGCACACGTTTCTCCGTATTAAACCTTAGCAACCATCGTATGATATAATATTACTGCCCAAAACGCAAGGTTCGAAGTCACAATGATTCTCACCCAACATAAATCAAAGCAATAACTACTAACCACACACGGTCCTATTTAAGTGACGAAGATTAAGAAATCAATAACCACTGAGGTCTAATTCTTCACATTTCAGCACAGAAGAATTTATCCTCGCTGTAGGTCCTCTTCAACACATACAAAATGTGCTAGTGCAATCTCTTGGTCAAGACAGGCCAATCTGAGAATTACACATCGACCTTTCGCGGCGGATTGTTCAATTCCACCCGGGTCGTGAATTTGTACGTTTAGTTACAAGGAACTTATTAATGTGATCTTCCGTGATCTGGTATCACCACATTAACTACAATGTAACACATTCTATATATTGAACGGTTTGCAATAAATATTTAACATTCATTCATATCTAAATCAAATATGATAAAAAATTATTCGCATAAAACACGTATATAATACATTAGTTATACAAAGTAAAAACATACTTTCACGTATAACTCCAACACTATGGATAGATTTGCAAATCAAATCAACCCCGAGGAACTTGAATCATCGAAAGAACTTGCGTGACCAAAACATCAAAGAGGTCATTTGCAAAGAAAAGCTTGACAAAGTGAAAATACGTTTGTAGATTTGCCTATGAAGCATACATTCTTTTTGTTGTATTCGAGTCGGATAGTTGCAAGAAGTGATGTAAAAAACGGCCTAGGCAGCGGCCGGCCGCCCCGATTTTATTAAAGGGCCGAGCCCAACTATACCAATTAAAGCCCAATAAAAAAAACAATCCAAAACTTATTTATTCATCAATGTAATACAACAAAAAAGATCAAAGAGCTAGGTGGATTTTCTAGGCGGCCTAGGCGCTAGGTGGCTAAGAAACGCCCGCCTAGCGTTTCCCAACTTATGCATCCTTGGTTGCAAGGCGATGTTCGAGGCTATTGGTCAATATGGAACAGGGTTTAAGCCTCCTACACGTTACGAAATAAGTGAGTCTTTCTTGAAGAAAGAGGTTGAGAGGACAAAAGCAAAACTTAAGCCACAAGAAGAAGAGTGGAAAGTCAATGGATGCTGAATTATGACGGATGCTTGGAGTGATAGAAAGAGGAGGAGTATAATGAATTTGTGTGTGAATTGTATACTTGGCACTAGTTTTATTTCCTCCAAGGACTTCTCCGACACTCCACATACAGGCCAAGTAATCCATGACTACGTCCATAAGTGCATTGTAGAGGTATGTGATTTCATTTATTATTTGAAGATTAAAGTTCATATTTATGTTTTATAAATTATAATATGTTATTTATAATATTCGATTGTGTAATGAACTAATTTTTTTTTCTTAATGAAGGTTGGTCCAGAAAATGTTGTTCAAGTGGTAACAGATAATGCCTCGAACAATATGGCAGCTGCAAAATTGTTGAAGCTAAAGAGACCGCACATTTTTTGGACCCCGTGTGCTGCTCACTCGATGAATCTTATGCTTGAAAGTATTGGAAATCTAGCAAGATTAAAAAAAGCAATTGATCAAGCTAAAGCATTGACTATCTTCATCTATGTTCATCACAAAACCTTAGCTATGATGAGGGAACCCACAAAGAAGAGGGACATAATTAGACCCAGAGTAACAAGATTTGCATCGTCATTTCTCTCTCTCCAGAGTCTATCTGAGAAAATGAGTCAATTAAAGGCAATGTTTGCAAGCAAAGAGTGGGAGCAATGCAAATTCGCAAGGACCGCCAAAGGAAAACTGCCTACAACACAGTGTTGAGTATGTCATTTTGGCATGGTGTCTCCTCGTGCTTGCAAGTTTTCAGCTCGTTGGTGAAGGTGCTTTGACTTGTTGATGGAGACAAGAAACCATCTATGGGGTTTGTATATGGTGAGCTTTTGAAGGCAAAGGAGGAAATTAAAACATCCTTGAACAACATTGCTAAGAGTTATGACCCTATCATTGACATTATTACTGCAAAGATGAAAGACAGGCTCAACACTCCACTCCATTTGACGGCTTATCTCTTGAATCTATTCTACCATTATCGAGATCCCCTTCTTCACTTGAATCCGGATGTTGTAGTTGGGGCCCTTGCATGTTTGGGTAATATGTTTCCTCAAAATATTGAAATGCAAAATAAGATTATGAATGAGGAGCTACCAATGTACAGGTATAAATTGTCTCTATTTGGAATAGAGTTAGTTGTTAAGTGCAAGGAAGCAAACATTAAAAATTTTGATCCAGGTAAAATTTAATAATTTTATATTTTTGAAATTTTGATTTTGATTAATTAAATTGAAGCAAGTTACATCTTTATATTTTTTTTTCTTTTGTGTAGTCTCTTGGTGGTCAACATATGGTTTGCGCACTCCTAATTTGTAAAAGTTTGCTATGAGGATACTTTCTTTAACCATTAGTTCATCCGGTTGTGAAAGAAATTAAAGTGCTTTTGAAGGGGTTAGTAAAATTTATTTGTGTTAAATTAGTAAATTATTATGTGACTCTTTAACTTTAAATATTGTTAAACGTGAATTATTTATTTTTACATCTTTTTACTTTTTAGATACACACAAAGAAAAGAAATAAGCTTCTAGCCGAATGAGTAAACAATCTTGTGTATGTCCAATTCAATGCAAAATTATTGAACAAAAAAAGGAGATCAAACGAAAAGGATGTGGAAGTCCTTTTAGCAAGGGAAGATGCTAGTTTTGCACAAGATTGGCTTATTGGTGGGGTTGAATCTGTTGATGATGATGTTGTGGAGGAAGATATTGCCTCGAATTCGGGATTGAGCATGGCTTTGACTACGAGTTCTCATGATGAGATGGAGGATGTTCCTCGAAAAAATGTCTGACTAAGAGATCTTGATGAGGATGATTTCTCTTCCGATGATGAGGAAGTAGAGGAGGACATTGAGTTTGAGTTTGATGATGATGATGATGATGATGATGATCGCGTTTATGGAGATGAACAACCTTTCTATATTCGTACCGTTTAGTTTGGTTATTGTCATTGATGAAACATTTTTGAAGTAGACCTTTGAGTTCTTACTTTTTATTTTGTAATTTATGACTATGAATTTATGATTTTATGTTAATTGTTGTGATTTTTCATCTCAAAAATTTCAAATTAAAATTTTAAAGTGTAAAAAAAAAGTAGGCAGATTTCCTAGGCGGCCCAGAAAAGCCCACCTAGCGTTTTCCGACTTCTGCAACCTTGATATTGAGAATGTCTGATTTATTATCTAGGGTTCAATTAAAACCGTTAGTTTGACTAATCGCTCGATATATGAGGGTCTATGGGTCATATAACAAGTAATTCACTTCGCATGTTAAAGTTGGTTGATTAAGTATTAAATAGGATTTAATATTTAATTTATGGAGAATTAATAATATATTAATTTGGGATTAATTATTATTACTATTTAATTAAATTAGATTTAATTAAATAGGAATCCCAAATTAATATATAGAACATTATTGTAGGATTTTATATAGATAGAGAAACCAAATCTATGATACTTGATTTGCAAGATTAGGGAATATATTTCCTAATCTTGATAGCTTAATATTTAAGCTGGGCTTTCCCTATAAATATAAGACCGTAGGGATTCATTAATTTATGACTTCTACAACTTCATAATTTCTCCATAAAATTCTAGTTGAATTTTTCTAGCAAATTCATCTCAAGATTCAACGCTGGTAAATCTGTGCGGGTCTATGAATGTGAATTGCGTGTATACCGTAGTTGAGGATTCTATCTTTGAAGCATTGTAAGGATTTATATTGTTTATTCATCATTTATATATATGTTATACAACCATGTATTCGATTAGTTGTTTATGAAGCTATGACTTCCACTGCGTCGAACATAGTGTTCGTCCCAACAAAATCCAACACGAAGGACCTCTATCCCTTGCCTAGGATTGATCAGCTTGTGGATTCGATATCCGACTGTGAACTCTTGTTTATGATGGACGCGTATCAAGGATACCATCAGATTTGGATGGATCTAGAGGATGTGCTCTTGTGGCACTTACGGCTATGTGAAAATACCTTTTGGATTGAAGAACGTAAGGGACACGTACCAGAGAATGGTAGACTTGGTTTTTCAAGAACAGATCGGCCGGAATATGGAAGTTTATGTGGATATGATATGTGTTGGGTTTTAGAGGTACGTAAACATGTAATACATGCGCAGCGGAATTAAATAGTTCACTAACAATGAACAATTGACTGCATAATTAAATACGAGAAAACGTAAATAGAATCCTTACAGCAATTCATACATGGATTCCTCAACTATGGTATCCACATAACAGATTTCTACTAACCCGCACCAATTTGCCAGCGTTGAATCCCAAGATGAATTTGCTAGAAAAATTCTGACTAGAGATTTTATGGAGAAATTATATTTCTTGTGTTTCTTGGAATTCCTACAGGACTTGTATTTATAAGGATGAGTTTGCTTAATTTACAAGCAAGATAAAAAGCCATAGCCCATTAAATAAAATTTCTACAGATTTTATTTCCTTGTAAATAAAATTCCTATGAATTATTTGCTTGTGAATAATTTCCTACATAATAATATTTCAAATATTATCATTGGAAATTCTTATTTAATTAAATCCAATTTAATTAAATATCAATAATAATTAATTCCAAATCTAATTATTATATTCTCCATAAATTAAATATTATATCTAATACAATATTTAATCAACCAACTATAATTGCTAAATAACCATTACTTGTTGTGTGATCCATAGACCCTCGTATATCGAGAGGTTAGTCAAACTAACGGTCTTAATTGAACCCTAGACAATAAACTAGACATTCTCAATATACGAAGTATGTTGCGAGGAATTCTGCAACTACCTGTAATACTGTAGACTATTGTGATATCTTCCTTTCATTAGCGATACCCGATTAAGTCTTGAACATGATGAAGCGCCTATTCAAATAACTTAATCATATTATCTCTAATCACTAATTGATCAAGTATATCACAATTAGCCACAAAGTCAAAGTTGATGTGCGTCGGCCAACGACTTAGATCCAATTATGATGAGAAAACGAGTATTCTCTCTAAATCCACATTTGAGGAATGAATCATATTCTTAGCTCAACTACCACGCACATGCATCTCGTGATGAACACAATCCATGCAATATCTACCCGTGGAAGGGTGCAAGCATCGGTCATGGTCAAATTTCATCACTCCACACAGGTCGTGCGTATTGACCTCAAGTCAGAGGAGTATCACATCGCTCCCACTAACCGAGATACCCGTAGATACATATTGTGGAATTACATTAAATGATTTCTTGGATGAGTATACTAATACACTCTATGGTATCTGCGCATCCATCATGAGATACCTAGTATCTCGTAGTAAGTGAGATCTTACTACACTCTCTAAGAGTATGATGCAGATCGCACACTAATCTCTATTGCATCATCAATATCTCATTCTTGATGATCCTTGATCGGGGCTATTTGAGAATCATACTTAAGTCATCTGAGTTCTTACTCACTCAATGACAGTAGTGACTCATGGGAACACAAATAAGAATAAATGCAAACAATCAGACATAATACTCAAACAAGTGGATTGCCATACATTAATATTAAATGAATAATATTAAATCAAACTGAATATCATCGAGTATTATATCCTTATAAATGATTATCTCTAGGACACTAATGCTAACAATATGTTGGAAAAAGTATCAAATCTTAAGATCACGCTTCAGATCTGGAGGAGGTGTTTGGTGTGATTAGATCTTATCAAATCAGGCTTAATCCCACGAAATGTGCCTTTGGCGTAAGAAGTGGAAAGTTCCTGGGATATATGGTAACTCCCAAGGGAATTGAGGTGAATCAAGTCAAGGTGAAAGTTATTCTCGACATGCAACCTCCCAGAAATTTGAAGGAAACACGGAGGTTGAATGGACGAACTACAGCATTGAGCAGATTCATCTCTCGATTTGTAGAGAAGAGTTTGCAATTTTTTAAGATCATAGGCAAAGGTTCTAGATTTTAGTGGGATGATGAATGTCAAAAGGCATTTGAAGATTTAAAGAAATATTTAATGGATCTGCCTGTACTTACTAAGCCAGTACCAGAAGAGATTCTATAATTGTACTCCTCTGTAGGAGAACATGCTCTGAGTTCTGTTCTCCTCAGAGAGAAGAGGGTGAAATAGATACCCATTTATGTTGGTCTCAAAAAGGTTATCCAGCGGAAAGGGTTTTAAGTTTATTTTTAAGAAAATCCTTTAAAGAAATGCTAAAAGAAAATGCAGAAAACTTAAAAGTGCAGTAAAGTAAATAACACAAGGATTTATAGTGGTTCGGACAACAGGTCCTACGTCCACTCTCCCTTTCTCCAAAGGGGACTTTCTCTCCAACCAACTTACTCACGAACCACTGGAATTGGGAAGTACCAGCTCCTTCGTACAACTTGCTTACAACAACCTTTCAAGGTGAACAAGTTGATTATAGGATCCAACTAAAACTCCTAAAAGAGTGGATATAATACTTATATAAACAAGGTGAGTGTATGGTGAGAGTTCGTGTGCTTTGTGCTCTTGCCCGACTCTTGTCTCTCTTATGAACTCAACCAAAACACTTCTATTTATAGTTGTAGGAATTAACTAATCGTTGGAAGCTAGAAATTCAAACAACCATAATTGGAGGAATATAATCAATCACAGATTGATTATATTGATTGATTGATTTCCTCCTTGATTGGATCTTTTAAGATTGATACCAATCAATCAATCAATCCTCCTATCAGTTGACTCTCCAGATTGCCTTCTTCTCCATCAATGAACTCCTAGATTTCCTTGTCTCCAGATTACACGCAGCCTTCATGTGGGTGAACTAATCTATCTCCCTCATCTGGTCAGAATTCGTCTGGTCTGGGGTCTCATCTAGTCAGGTCCGGTCTGGTGACATTTCTGCTCTGAACCTCATCTGGAAGAGGTCTTCTGGCAGACTCCTCTGGTCAGACTCCTCTGGTCAGGCTCCTCTGGTCAGGCTCCTCTGGTCAGGCTCCTCTGGTCAGAGCTCATCTGGTCTGGTGACTCATCTGCTCTGGTGATTCTTCTACTCTGGTCTGGGCACCTCATCTGGTCACCTCTCATCTGGTCACCTCATCTGGTCTGCACAGATTTCTTCCCCCTTAACCAAAGACCTATTCTAGACCTAGACTAATATGTAGCTGACTAACAGGTTCAGCTAGTCCTATTACAAGTTCTTGTTTTAACATCTTCAAAACATCTAATCTATATCCTAACAATTTCCCCCTTTTTGATGATGTTAAAACTGGAAGAACTGAAATAAAATAAGACAAGAAAATCTGAAATATCTAAATAGAGATTATAGCAGGTTGGGTCAACTGATCTTCCCCCTTAAAATATGCTCAGCTGATATTGGGGCAAAACATCAGCTGGTCTTCTTGTGTATCCGCAGGCAATCAACTTTTTGGTACCCTTCTGGATCCAGGGGGGTTAGCACAATATTTAGGAAGCCACAAGAATAGATCATTCCTTTTTTAATCAGGTGATCTTATCTTTCTTCCATACATATCCACAAAAAACACACTCAACAGAAGAACCTTTGACATGGTTATTTCTTCTAGAGGCTCTTCTTCTCTTATGAGCTTGTCCAGTAGAAGAAGTAACTTGTCTTAAAGCAACAGTCTTGAAATTATTTTGATAAGGATAAGTTTTACTAGAACCATCAAAGGTTCCAGCTGGTCTGGCAGATGACTTGAAGATCTTCTGCAGGTGAGTAGGAGTCATCTGGTTCTACCTCTTTTGAGAAGATCCAGATTGTCTTCTACTCTGCTGGCCTGGCTGAGGTATTTTATTCTGGGTATAACCCTTCTTAAAATTCATCTTCTGCCTTTTGGGTTTTTGAGTTTCAGTACTCATCTGCCCATTAGGCTGAGTTGTCTGGTCAGCTGACCTCTTGCCCTTATCAATAAAATTTCTAGGTTGTTCTTCTTTCTGAACATGTGAGGATTCAGGTTTGGAATAACCAAGGCTTGTTTTATCATGCTCTCTTTGAGATGGGGCAGCTATGTATGACACAACGTTGTTTGCTGTAGTCAGCTGCTCCAATCTCATCTTGAGCTTGTCCTCACTTTCTCTTACAATTTTGTTTTGGTGGAAGAGTTCATCAAACTTAGCTTTGAGCGGATTATATTCATTGTCTTTCTTAACATTTTCAACAACCAACCTTTCTATCAGCTTAACTTGTTCAGTACACCTGGTTGTCAAGTCAGAAGACTCTTCGACCAGTGTATGATTTTGTTCAGCTGGTAGATCAGCTGAGTTGCCTAGACATTGTGAAAGCTTCTGATTTTCTACTTTCAGCTTTGAGTTCTCATCTTCCAACTTTTGACAAAGTTGTATAGAAGTTTGGAGATCTAATAGCATCTTCTGCATATCAGACTCCTCTGATTGTCCAGAAAAAGAAGAAGATGAAAAAGAAGAGGAAGTTCGATTACATACCTCGTCTGTCACTAGACATATCTCTTCGTCTGGTCCAAAATTAGATGATGAACCAGAAGTGGATACCTCTTCTTCCTCGTCTGCTAAGCTTCTTTTGGAGTAACTCCTAGTGTATCTTCTACTGTTTTTCTTCGAACCCATTTCTGCAAGAAATTGTTAGCACAACAAATATTTGGATTTTCAAAAAAATGGATCTGCCCTGGTGACCACCAAAATAATTTCAAAACAGTGATCCGTAGGACACACTGCTCTGATACCACTTGTTGGTCCCAAAAAGGATATCCAGCGGAAAGCGTTTTAAGTTTATTTTTAAGAAAACCCTTTAAAGAAATGCTAAAAGAAAATGCAGAAAACTTAAAAGTGCAGTAAAGTAAATAACACAAGGATTTATAGTGGTTCGGACAACAGGTCCTACGTCCACTCTCCATTTCTCCAAAGGGGACTTTCTCTTCAAGCAACTTACTCACGAACCACTGGAATTGGGAAGTACCAGCTCCTTCGTACAACTTGCTTACAACAACCTTTCAAGGTGAACGGGTTGATTATAAGATCCAACTAAAACTCCTAAAAGAGTGGATACAATACTTGTATAAACAAGGTGAGTGTATGGTGATAGTTCGTGTGCTTTGTGCTCGACTCTTGTCTCTCTTATGAGCTCAACCAAAACACTTCTATTTATAGTTGTAGGAATTAACTAGTCGTTGGAAGCTAGAAATTCAAACAACCATAATTGGAGGAATATAATCAATCATAGATTGATTATATTGATTGATTGATTTCCTCCTTGATTGGATCTTTTAAGATTGATACCAATCAATCAATCAATCCTCCTATCAGTTGACTCTCTAGATTGCCTTCTTCTCCATCAATGAACTCCTAGATTTCCTTGTCTCCAGATTACACGCAGCCTTCATGTGGGTGAACTAATCTATCTCCCTCATCTGGTCAGAACTCGTCTGGTTTGGGGTCTCATCTGGTCAGGTCCGGTCTGGTGACATTTCTGCTCTGAACCTCATCTGGAAGAGGTCTTCTGGCAGACTCATCTGGTCAGACTCCTCTGGTCAGGCTCCTCTGGTCAGAGCTCATCTGATCTGGTGACTCATCTGATCTGGTGACTCTTCTACTCTGGTCTGGTCACCTCATCTGGTCACCTCTCATTTGGTCACCTCTCATCTGGTCACCTCATCTGGTCTGTACATATTTCTTCCCCCTTAACCAAAGACCTATTCTAGACCTAGACTAATTTGTAGCTGACTAACAGGTTCAGCTAGTCCTATTACAAGTTCTTGTTTTAACATCTTCAAAACATCTAATCTATATCCTAACAATTTATTATGTGAGTAAGGTCATTTAAGGATCGGAAGTGAGATACTCTGAAGTTGAGAAGTCGGCTCTAGTCGTAATGGTAACAGTGCGAAGGCTCAAACAATACTTTTTATCCCATAAGGTGGTTGTAGGGACCAACTTGCCTCTAAGATAGATAATGGGCATATCTGATTTATCCGGAAGAATGGTGAAGTGGACGGTAGAACTGGGGGAGTATGATATCGAGTTTGAACCCAGAGCTGCCATCAAAGCCCAGGCTCTGGCCGATTTTAATCAAGAAACAACCAGAGCTCAAGAGCCAGAATTGTGGAAATCTTATGTGGATGGATCACCATCTATCAATGGATGTGGAGCTGGGATTGTGATCATATCTCCTACCGAAGAAGAATTGCATTTTGCTGTAAAGTTTGAGTTTAAGACCTCAAACAACAAGGCTGGATATGAAGCTTTGATTATAGGAACGCGTATATTATGGGAATTGGGCGCACAAACAACAATTGTGCACTCTAATTCTCAGCTGGTTACTCAACGGTTGTTGGGAACTTATGAGAATGAAGAATGAAGAGATGGCTAAGTATGCAGAATTGGTTGAACAATTAAGAGCCAAATTTGATGAACTGGGAATTGAGCAGATACTCAGAGCCGAAAACTGCAAGGCTGATTACTTATCCAAATTGGCCAGCTCCGCGGGGAAAGGGGCAAAAGGAAAAATCACTTTATTAACAGCTGAGAACCGGGTGTCAACTCTGGATGTGGGGGCAATATATGGAGAAGACGACTGGAGGATCCTTATTATCCATTATTTGAAAACGGGACAGAGGCTCGATGCCAAATGCCCCTAAGAAAGCAGTATATGCAAGATATTACATGATTGGTGAATACCTATTCAAAAGATCATTCTCTCAACCATACCTGAGGTGTTTGTCAAGCCTCGAGGGAAATTATGTGTTGAGAGAGGTACATGAAGGTTGTGGACAAAGTCATGCTGGATTTCGAGATGCAGTAAGAAGAGTGCTGAGAGCATGCTACTATTGGCCAACTCTCGTCAGAGATGCAAAATAATTGATCAAAAAGTGTGATAAGTGTCAGAGGCATGATCGTGTGATCTATGTTCCAGCAGAGGAATTGGGGGTCATGTATTCACTCTGCCCATTCGATAAGTGAGGAATTGATATCGTGGGAAAATTCCATACGGCCTCTGAAGGGAGAGTTTTCCTGATTATGGCGGTGGACTATTTCATCAAATGGGCAGAAGCTAAAGCCGTAGAGAATATTGATGAAACATCTATTATTAAGTTCCTCTGGAAGAATATATGCTGCAGATTTGGGATCCCTAGGATCCTAGTATCAGATAATGGAACACAGTTCACGGGCACTACAGTCCAGAACTGGTGTTCAGAGTTGAAGATTCAATAGAGATTCGTCTCTGTGGCTCATCCTAAAGCTGAGGTTGGAATGAAGACCCATAGAATTCTGAATTATAATGAAAAGCAAAACTCAGAGATAATCAGAGAGAATCTTGACATGATCGATGAAGAGCGTGAAATGGCTCGATTGAGATCAGAACGTGACAAGAGTCAAGTGAAGGCTACTTATAACAAGCGAGTAAGAATCAGAAAGTTTGAAGTGGGAGATCTGGTTTTACGCAGAGCTGATGCATTAAAACCGACTGGGAAGTTAGAGCCACTCTGGGAAGGTCAGTATGTGGTTATTCGAGTCTTGGCTGGAGGTGCATATAAGTTGGCAGATCAGAATGGTAGGAAAATGTCACAACTGTGGAATGTTAGCAACTTGAGGAAGTATTATGTCTGAGCAAACTTAAATCCTTTATCAGTTATCAGTATTCAATCAAACTATGTAAGCACTGAATGTTTGCATTATTGCAATTTGAGAATTCAATGAAAAACCATCAGAGCTACCTCTTATAGTTCTGGTGGATCCCTATCAAATAATTTTGTATAATTTATGTCCCTCAATTCTGCACCCTATGAGTCTTGAGAATAAGCATGGGTCGCATATGAGAGATGACTTTTATTTCAGAGTTGAAGCTTAGATCTTGTTAGTCTTAACACAAGTTAAGTATGGATCACAACTGAGATATAATTTAGAACTCACGCCTTGCGAGCCTTAGCACCAGCTAGGCATAGGTAGCTTTTGAAAAACAAAACTACATCATATCAGTCTTGAACTCACACGAGCTTTGGTTGAAATCAAAGATACAAATATCGGTACATGATGAAATCAGAATCGAATTCATACTTTATCAGTCTTATCAGAAAATAAGCATAAGTTCTCTGGAATAAGTTTTATCAAAGAATTTGATAAAAAAATGGGGCATTGAGAGCATGCAAGCTCTGAATGTATAGAAAAACCTCAAAATTAAGCATAGAATGAGAAAAATGTTTTTTTTTTTGCATAAAAAGACCAGAATAAGAGATAAAGTGGAGAGTGTACCACTTTGAAAGAAGGAGATGAAACAAGTTCCATAAACTTAGATAAAAAATTAGAAAATACTCTAAACAGTTTATAAGAGGTAAAATGATAGTTTATTTCCTAGAATGGAAAAATCTGAAAAGGGGGCGACAACAGAGTATAGCCAGGTATTCCCCTCTAAATTGAGAAAAGTAGTCTACTTCTTGAGCAAAAGTACACTCTGAAAGGATGGACACGAATGTATATACATAATATTTCCCATAGCCGGAATCAGAATCCTTTTTACAGGATCAAAAAGGCAAAAGTTGAAAAACCCAATAAAGAAAACAAGCATAAATGAGAAACATGAAGCTTAGAAATTAGCATGAAGAGCACATGAAACGCAAATATCACAAATGTCCAAGAAATGGAACACTCGGCAAAACCAGATATTCAGAAAGACAAAGGAGCACGCAGAGCATGCAGGCTCTGGAAAGATGGAAAGAAACGACAAAAGAACAATAAGGATGACCTTGTTGGTCCCTTCCCTTATTTGTTCAGATCTTCACCCAAATCGGGTCCAGAAGCTTTGACATCAGAAGCTGGAATGTTGGCAGGAACAAAAGTCGGCACTGGTTCAGTGCTCTCCAGAGCTGTCAGATCATACACCATGGGATCAGCCAAATGAAGGTCTGGGGGAAGGTAATCCTCTCTAGCCAGTTTAGCAGGTGCCTTCCGGATCATGGGTAAATACCATGGGTAGTCAGAAGGAAGAGATGGATCTCCTTTGAAGTGAGGAGAAGGAGTAATTCCTTTCCAGCACAGGTAATGTTAAATTTCCCAGAGAATCCCTGCCCTTCAGCTTGGAGAATGGCAGTTTTGAAGCCATGTTTAAGGAAGTGATTGAGTGCAAAGTCATATCTTTGAGATAAAGAGTGCTCTGGCGATAGGCATCCAGAAGCCCTTCATGTTGCTCTTTGACTTGAAGCGAAAATACTAACTTCTACTAGTAGTTTCCCCGCAAGAGTACGGGTTCACTGTAGTATGAGTAAGTATAATGACCAAGTATATCGAACCCAAGGGATGAAGTGTATGCGAATAGATCCCTGAAGATCTACGCGTCGTAGTTAATATGAGTGAAATGTTTTTGGATTTTTGAAAGATTAATTGAGATTAAAATAAGCTAATTAAACTAAAATACTAAGAAGACGAATTAACTAAGGTTTGTGTTCAAGTAAGAGATGGTGATGCTCAGGATAGGAATCCCTACGTATACTAACGGAGCAGGTACATAATTAAAGTAACCGTGACGCGCAAGAAATAACCTAAGTAAAAGAATGCAAGATGAAAGCTCAAGATTCTAAACCCGAATACTTTACCCTAACACTCGACTTCACTAATCCACTAACACGTTAATAGATTGTGCTTAATTAATAAGACCCTAATTTAACTAAGGTAATGCGGTCGTCCTCCTTCGCTAAACTGGTAGATGAATTAATCCTTTCTAAACCCTCTAGTTAAGTCTACTCGTTGTTAAAGAGTGATACGGTCGTCCTCTCTTTAACACTTTTCGAACGAAATTCAAAAGTAAAGTTAAGATTAATTTTAAGAATTCATTAATAAAGAAAATTAAAACCTAACGTCACAAGTTACCCTAATTACATACCCTCAACCTACTTCTACGAGTTCATCCTACCCCCAAGCATGCAAGGGTTTTAGCTAGACATGGTTATAGCGATAACAAAAGCAATTGAATAAATAATGAACATGAACATAATGAATTGAATTGAAAACTTAGAAAGCATAAACTAGGGTTTTGAAAGCAAATAAATTTAAGAACTGAAATTTAATTACTAAGACGAAATTTAAACGTGTTCAATAACGAAGGTATGAAGAAACGAAACTAAAAAGTAAAACTGTTATGCAAATTCGTAAAGTAAAACCTCGAAACGTAAAACTAAAGCTTGCTCCTCTTTCTCTCTCTAAAAACTAAGCCTAAAAGTGCTTTGGTTCGTGGTTAATCCTCTCAAAACGTGTTCGGGGAGGTATATATAGGCAACGGGTCGAGTCAGGAACGTATGGGCCGAATTTCCACGCTTGCTCGTGCACTGCTTGTGCACTAGTGCACGAGCACCTTCAACTCGAGCACTTCAAAACGTCCACAGCTGAAAAACTGCACGAGCACTCGCGCTCGTGCACTCATGCACGACTGCCTCTCTTGCTCGTGCGCTATGCACGAGTACTCGTGCACTTGTGCACGACCAGCTTCAACTCGTGCGCTATGCACGACTGCTCGTGCACTAGTGCTCGAGCTCCTCTAGCTTGTGCACTCCAATGATACTTTTGCTCCCTCGAACTAGTACTTTTCGTATTTCTTCGATATCTTCTCATCCGGGAGTCCGTTTGAGTCGATTCAAAGTCCTACGAACTCCTCTTTTCGCCATCTATTCATCTATGAGCATCTAAGAGATAAATTCATTAGTTTATGAAAATGATACGCAAATGACTCTAAATACTCAACAAAATCAACCAAAACTAGGGCATTTCGAGCGACGAATCATGACAATTTCACGCCTAATCACTCTTTCAGAAATGTTTGGCCAGGAACAATGTTGAGAATCTTGGTGCGGCATAGATCAATGCCCTGGAAGAGTCCTTCAGTGCGACCCTCTTCTTGGAGCTTACTCTCTTTATTCCGACTTAACTCAAGCTGGTCTTCCACCATAGACAATTTGCTTTTCAAAGACTCTACAACCGATATCTGTTCAACATTGTGTAGTTGAGCTATACTCAGCGCTTTTACGGTTTGGATTAGTTCTTTGTCTTTGAGGGCTAACTTCTGATCCCTGTGCTCCAACTGTGACGGGAGATTCTCAACAACAACAGAGGTGTCAAGCTCGAAGTACTGAGCTTGGAGGTCCAGGAACTGAAAAGAAAGTAGTAGGTATTTAGTAATAAACGTATTACTAAGGAAAAAGAATAATGAAAGTTAGATGGATACCTCTATCAACTTTCGGGACATCGTGAATCGCAGTTGATCAACTGTGGAATTTGCATCAGCTGGTTCCATTTTCAGAGACTTGAAAGACTGGAGAAACTGAAAGCATTTCTCCCCATCAGGATTCACCAGAGAATTCGGAACAGACAGAGATGGGAAATCTCTCGGAAAAGAATCAGAATCAGAACCTTCGGCCTTAGAGGAGTTAGACTTCTTCAGAGGTGGCATTTAAGCAGGTGCAGAGTTGGCAATTCTTTTGCCTTTATCGCCAATACGGGGGACATCTCCTGGATCTGGTTCATTCTCCTTAGAAGGATGCACAGTGCGGATAGGTGACGCCTCAACATAAGACACATCTAGTGAAGAGTTCTCTTGCAGAGAAGATGATTCCAACACAATATCACCTTTGGAATCTTCTAGTTCATGAGAAGGATTGGGGTCATCTGGAAAGTCATCATTCAGTAGGATAAGGGCATCCTCCCAATTCATATCTGATAAAAAAGAAAGTGAAAAGTAGTTAAGTGATGAGAGATCACAGAAACAATGCAAAAAGAATTAACAAAAGCGAAAAGCAAAGAAGGTACCGACTCTGGGATGTGGAGAAGCTACGGAACCAAGAAATCCAAAATAGGAAAATGCAATGGACTCTCTCAGAAGATGGAACATTTTAAGGTACCCCCTTTCCTGAACTATCTAATTCAAACGAGACATAATTTTCCTATCTGCCGAAGGTATGACTTGCTCTATACTTTGAGAGGCTTTAGGAAGTTTAGGAGCTTTGTATTGCCATCCCTCACAGAGAAAGGGCCATTTTCCAGATTGGGGGGTCACAACAAAATAACCATCCCTCCAGAAACCATCTAAGCTAGGGGGCTTATATATGAAATGAGCTAAACTCTGACTCCTAGAGCTGAAGTAATAAAACTCTTCACATTTCTTCAAATCGTGACGGAAATGGAATATCTCAGGCGTGGGGTTACCTCCATTAGCTTTAAGGACCATGTAAAAAGTAATCATGAGCCGAATAGCAGAAGAGTTTAGTTGATTGAGTGGAATGCGAAAGAAATTGCATATCTGGCACAGATATGGGGGCTAGGAAAGCGCAAACCTGCGTGAAGTTGTGAAACCCAGATGACCAAAGATAGAGGGGATAAATGGTTAGGTCTCTCATCAGAGCGGGACAGATCTACTAAGAAACCAGGGCATGGGTTGAGTAAAACCCTAATATCTTTCAGGTTATTCTCATTCAAATTTGTTTGATACGAAATATCATTCCTTCGGGATCTTTTTCCCTCGGGGAGGATACAAATGGGATGTCTAGCAATTGGAGTATTAGTAAGATTTTTTAAAGAAGAGGAAGCAGGAAGACCTAGAACCGCCGTGGGGTGGCGTCTAAAGACACGGGTAGATGGCGGGACCGTCGGAGCTTTTTTCGGCAAGTCCTTACCAGACGAAGAGGAAGAAATCCCAAACATGGCAGAACCGTAAGAACACTACAAAAGTAAAAACAATAAGGAAGGATAGGAAATTACCTTGCGGAGAGAAAGAAAGGGGTAAATTGAGATTTGGAGGCGGTGGCCGTCTGGTCTCCCCTACGATCAACAATGGCTAAGTCCAATTTTCTCTCTCTTGAATTTGGGCAAAAATTGGCTGAAGGAAGAAGAAATTGAAAATTGCAAAAGGCCAGTTACTTTTTATAGGGAAGGAGGAAACCGCCATACTATTGTGTCCCCCCTTGGACACGTGTATGGCTGGGAGCAAGGGAGATGAAAGGACACCCCAGATGGGCGCTCCAGATTATTCCCTAGTTTTTATTTTTAATAAATGAGGAGAAATTTAAATTAAAGGAAGGGGAATTTGAAATGACATGTGAGCAGTGTATAGTGTACCATCAGAATACAGAGTACGGATCTGAGAAAACATTGATGAGTATTTGTTCCAAATGACATTAGAGATCAGAAGTCACTTGGAATAGGGGGGTAGTTGATATGGGCTATGCCAGCACGACCCCTTGTGTAGTGGGCCCATATCTAGGAAATCACAGTTGAGCTCCAGAGTAGAACTGACTTGGACTTTACGCTAATGAAGTATTGTCCTCGATAAACACGTGTGGATGCGTGTCTAGGGTAACCCGGATTTATTTGAATATGGTCAGAGCAGAGGTGGATATTCTCTCAACTCTGTCTCTGGAAGCTTTGAGACAAGAGCATAAATAGAGGGAGGCTTTCATTTGATATTATCATTATGTAATTGTGTTGAATACTTGAATAATACTTGTCTCTGACAGTGTGAGGATACTTTCATCTCTGGAGAGGTCACAACCACTTCAGGATGAACTCGTGGATAACAACGAATACGTCCCTTTCCCAAGTGTTGGGATAAGGGTTAGTGGAGGCTCATGTGTCAAGAATAAAGGGCATGTGAGGACTACATAAAGGACAACCGAATTGTCCTTGTGCAATGGCAATCCGCCACCTGCCTTGTACCACACTGAGTTGTGGTCCTCAAGCTGATTAGGGCTACACCGGGAGAATGACCCTTATGCCCTCAAGAGGAACAAAGGTATAAATACCCCAATTTCAGCCAAAAAGGTATCATTATCACTTTCACCCACAAGAAACACACACTTGTAGCATTTTAATGACTTTTCTTGTTTATCAAGCTTAGATGACTTGAGCGTCGGAGGATCGAAGCTGGAGCCCCATCCAGTCCAATTTTGTGCAGGATTTCGTTAGAGTTCGTGGCCACCGTTCTAGAGCTGGTTTCCAGGGTTCCAGAAACAAAACAGAGCTTCTCTATTTGTTACTCTTGTTACAGTGACGCTCCCATGTAATTATCTACCCCTGACTTCGAATATTTTGAACATGTGTTGATGTGCTTCATTTTGCCCACATCGGTGAGGGCATGTTTGTTTTTAGATTCACCCGGTCAGGATTAGGACTTTTCGGGCCCTGTCTCATTCTAGTTAGAGATGTAACATCCAGTTTTCACATCTCATTCTCCATCCACACCTATAAAACCTATTATTACTTAGATAAAATTATTAAAAATACCCAAAATTTAACATACAAACTATTTTTTACAAATTTTATTTTTATAAAAACTCTTTTTTACCTATTTTACAAATAAAATGTCTCATATACCCTTTAATTCCTATTCCACCTTTTTTATTCCTTTCCCTCTTCCCACTCCTATTCCTACTCCTAATCCTTTCCTTATATCCTATTCCTATAAATAATATTATAGTAATTCCAAAAATTTAGAAATATAATATTATATAATTTTACCATTGATAATGAAAATAATTTTTTTTCAATATATATGTTTCGCAATAAATATTAATTATTAATATTTAATGAAATATAATTATTATATTTTTATAATAAAATAAAATATATTTTGTGTTATTATAAACACCGATCAAAAATACTTTATATTATTAATATTAATTAATAAATTGACATTGTCCATTTTTTAATTTTTATTGAATTTCAACAAGTATTCTTGAAATGTCGGAGACATGACGGAAATTTACTAAAATGATATTCCCAAACATAATTTTGTGATGGAGCTGGGTCGAAACCACTTTTTAAGTCGTTTCACCCTAGAAAAGACGAAAAAATATAAATTTAAGTGATATTCAAATATTTAATTTCTAATAAGTTACAACAAATACTATTGAAAGGTCGGAACAAGGTTGGAGACAGGACAGCAATTTGCTGAAATGGAATTTTTATTCAATTTTTTTGCAATAGAGCTGTGTCGGAATCGATTTTTGAGCGAAATCTATTTTTTTTAATTTTAATCGAATTTTAACAAGTACGCTAAAAGAGTCGGAACATGACAGGAGATAATACGGAGATTTGCCAAAATGACATTTTCAATCATAATTTTGTGACAGAGCTATGTCAGAATCACTTTTTAGGTCGTTTTACTTTTGGAACGACAAAAAGATACATGGATTGAGTGGCATGAACTTTTTAAAATTTATATAGCTTTGAAAAGTACTATTGAAAGATCGGAGTATGGTTGGAGACAAGACGGAGATTTGCTAAAACGATATTTTCAATCATAATTTTTTGACGGAGTTGTGCCGGAATCACTTTTTAGGTTGTTTACCTATGGAACAACGAAAAAAATACATGAATTGATTGACGTCAGTTTTTAAAGTTTTTATATTGCTTTAACAAGTACTATTGAAAGGTCGGACCATGATAGGAGATAAAATAGAGATTTGCTAAAATGGAATTTTCATTCAAATTTTTGCGGCGGAGCTGTGTCAAAATCAATTTTTAGGCCGTTTTACCCTAGGAACGACTAAACAAATACATGAATTTGAGTGACATCTATTTTTTAAATTTTAATCGAGATTTAACAGGTGAGATAGAAGAGTCAGAGCATGGTTGGAGACAGGATGGAGATTTGCTAAAATGACATTTTTTATCATAGTTTTGTGACGGAGCTGTTGCATAATCGTTTTTTAGGTTATTTTACCTAAAGAACGATGAAAATTATACATGAATTGGGTGACGTCCATTTTTCAAACTTTTATTGATCTTTGCCAAGTACTATTGAAATGTCGGAGCACAGTCGGAGACAAGACGGAGGTTTGCTAAAATAGAATTTTTCATTCAAATTTTTGCGACGGAGTTGTGCCCGAATCGATTTTTAGATCGTTTTAGCCTGGGAACAACAAAAAAATATATCAATTTGAATGACATCTATTTTTTAAATTTTAATCGAGCTTTAATAAGTAAGCTAGAAGAGTCGGAGCATGGTTGGAGACAGGATGAAGATTTGCTTAAATGACATTTTTAATCATATTTTTGTGACGGAGCTGTTGCAAAATCGCTTTTTAGGTCGTTTTATCTTAAGAACGATGAAAATTATACGTGATTTGAGTGACGTCCATTTTTCAAACTTTTATTGAGCTTTGACAAGTACTATTGAAATGTCGAAGCACGGTCGGGGACAGGACGGAGGTTTACTAAAATGGAATTTTCATTCAAATTTTTGCGATGAGCTGTGTCGGAATCGATTTTTAGGTCGTTTTAGCCTAGGAACGACTAAATAAATACATGAATTTGAGTGATATCTATTTTGTTAAATTTTAATCGTGTTTTCTCCAACCATGATTCGACTTTTCTAGAGTACTTGAGAAAATTCGACTAAAAGTTAAAAAATAAATGTAACTCAAATTCATATATTCTTAGTCGTACCTAGGGTAAAACGACCTAAAAAGCGATGCTGACACAACTTCGTCGCAAAATTTTGATTGAAAATATCATTTTAACAATAAACAGTCTTGACTCCGACTGTGCTCCGACCTTTCAATAGTACGTGTCAAATCTCAATAAAAAATTAAAAAATAGACGTCACTCAAATTCATGTATATTTTTGTCGTTCCTAAGGTAAAACGACCTAAAAATCGAGTCTGACACATTTTCGTCACAAAAATTTGAATGGAAATTTCATTTTAGCAAATCTTCGTCCTGTCTCCGATCGTGCTCCGACATTTCAATAATACTTGTCAAAACTCGATAAAAGTTTAAAAATGGACATCATTCAATTCATATATAATTTTCGTCATTCTTAAGATAAAACGATCTAAAGAGTGATTCTGCTACAACTCCGTCACAAAATTATGATGAAAATGCTATTTTAGCAACCCTCCCTCCTGTCTCCAACCATGCTCCGCCTCTTCTGAATTACTTGTTAAAACTCGATTAAAATTTTTAAAAAAATGTCATTCAAATTCATGTATTTGTTTGTTGTTCCTAGGGTAAAAAGACCTAAAAATCGATTTTGACACAGCTCTGTCGCAAAAATTTGAATGAAAATCTCATTTTAGCAAATTTTCGTCCTATCTTCGACCGTTCTCCGACCTTTTAATAATACTTGTCAAAACTCAATAAAAGTTAAAAAAAATGGACATCATTCAAGTCTTGTATTCCCTCCATTTCAAAATAAATGTCTTTTTAGTATTTTTTATTTTTTGCAAAAAATAAATGTGTTTTTAGCCTTTGCAACACTTTCCAAGGCATATAAAGTAGTCTATAGGTTGTTTTGAACCAATGAAATCAATTCTTTTTTTTAAAGTAATATTTATATAGGGGTATTATGATAAATACTAGGTGTCTTAATATGTGTGAAGAAACCTAAAAAGATATTTATTTTGAAATTGAGGGAGTATATTTTTCTTCGTTCTTAAGGTAAAACGACCTAAAAAGCGATTCTGCTACATCTCCGTCACAAAATTATGATGAAAATGCCAATTTAGCAAATCTCCCTCCTGTCTCAAACCATGCTCCGCCTCTTCTAGATTACTTGTTAAAACTCGATTAAAATTAAAAAAAAATGTCACTCAAATTCATATATTAGTTTAGTCGTTTCTAGGGTAAAAAGATCTAAAAATCGATTTTGACACAGCTCTGTTGCAAAAATTGGAATGAAAATCTCATTTTAGCAAACCTCTGTCCTATCTCCGACCGTGCTCCGATATTTCAATAGTACTTGTCAAAGCTCAATAAAAGTTTTAAAAATGGACGTCACTCATTTCATGTATAATTTTCATCGTTCTCAAGGTAAAACGGCCTAAAAACCCATTTCGCTACAGCTCTGTTACAAAATTATGATTAAAAATATTATTTTAGCAAATCTTCATCCTGTCTCCTACAATGCTCCGACTCTTCTAGATTACTTGTTAAAACTCGATTAAAATTTAAAATATAGATGTCACTCAAATTCATGTATTTGTTTAGTCGTTCCTATGGTAAAACGAACTAAAGATCGATTCGACACAGCTCCATCGCAAAAATTTGAATGAAAATTCCATTTTAGCAAATCTCCATCCTGTCTCCGACCATGCTCTGACATTTCAATAATATTTGTCTAATTCAATAGAAGTTTGAAAAATGGACATCACTTAATCCATGTATAATTTTCGTCGTTCTTAAGATAAAACGACCTAAAAAGCGATTCCGCTACAGCGCCGTCATAAAATTATGATTAAAAATATTGTTTTAGCAAATCTCCATCACGTCTCCAACCATACTCCGACTCTTCTAGATTACTTGTTAAAACTCGATTAAAAAAATAGATGTCACTCAAATTCATATATTTGTTTACTCGTTCCTAGGGTAAACCAACCTAAAAATCGATTCTGACACAGCTTCGTAGCAAAAATTTGAATGAGAATTTCATTATAGCAAATTTTCGTCCTATCTTCGTCATGCTCCGACTTTTCAATAGTACTGGTTAAAGCTCAATAAGAGTTTAAAAAATGGATGTCACTCAATTCATGTATAATTTTCGTCGTTCTTAAGGTAAAACAACATAAAAATGTTACAGCCCTGTTACAAAATTATAGTACTGGTTAAAGCTCTGTTACAAAATTATGATTAAAAATGTTATTTTAGTAAATCTCCATCATGTCTCCAACCATGCTCCGACTTTTCTAGATTACTTGTTAAAACTCGATTAAAATTTAAAAAATAGATGTCCCTCAAATTCATGTATTTCTTTAGTCGCTTCTAGTGTAAAACGACCTAAAAATCGATTCTGATACAACTCCGTCGCAAAAATTTGAATGAAAATTCTATTTTAGCAAACCTCCGTCCTATCTCCAACCATGCTCCGACCTTTTAATAGTACTTGTCAAAGCAATATAAAAACTTTAAAAGTTGACGCCAATCAATTCATGTATCTTTTTCGTTGTTCCTAAGGTAAAACGACCTAAAAAGTGATTCCGACACAGCTTCGTCAAAAAATTATGATTGAAAATATCATTTTAGCAAATCTCCGTCCTGTCTCCAATCATGCTCCGACCTTTCAATAGTATTTTTCAAAGCTATATAAAATTTAAAAAATTCATGCCACTCAATCCATATATCTTTTCCGTCGTTCCTAAGGTAAAACGACCTAAAAAGCGCAACTAACACAACTCCGTCACAAAATTATGATTGACAATGTCATTTTAGAAAATTTTCGTATTATCTCCAACCATGCTCCGACTCTTCTAGAGTACTTGTTAAAACTCAATTAAAATTTAAAAATAGATTTAACTCAAGTTCATGTATCTGTTTAGTCGTTCCTAGGGTAAAACGACCTAAAAATCGATTCCGACACAACTCTGTCGCAAAAATTTGAATGAGAATTCCCTTTTAGCAAATTTATGTCCTGTCTCCAACCTTACTCCGACATTTCAATAGTATTTGCTGAAACTTATTGGAAATTATATATTTGAATATTACTTAAATTAATATTTTTTCGTCTTTTCTAGGGTAAAACGACTTAAAAAGTGGTTTCGACCCGGCTCCTTCACGAAATTATGTTTGGGAATGTCGTTTTAGTAATTCTCCGTCAGGTCTCCAACATTTCAAGAATACTTGTTGAAATTCAATAAAAATTAAAAAATGGACAATGTTAATTTATTAATTAATATTAATAATATAAAGTATTTTTTATCGGTGTTTTATAGTGACACGGAAAATATTTTATTTTATTATAATAAAAATAATAATTATATTTCATAAAAATATTAATAATTAATATTTATTGCGAAACATATATATTAAAATAAATTTATTTCTATATCAAAGGTAAAATTATATAATATTATATTCCTATTTTTTTCCTTTTTGGAATTAATATAATATTATTTATAGAAATGAAATATAAGGAAAGGAATAGGAGTGGGAAGAGTGAAAATAATAAAAGAGTAGAAATAGGAATTAAAAGGTATATGAGACATTAAATTTGTAAAATGGGTAAAAAAGAGTTTTTATAAAAAAATTGGTAAAAAAGAGTTTGTCCCTATTACTTATTATCACAATATACTTCACTTTATACAATTTAAAAATATTATTTCTCTCACTCAATCATTACTTACATATCATTTTTCTTTTACTCAATCATTATTTACATATCATTTTTCTCTCACTCAATCATTATTTATATATTACTTTTCTCTCACTTAATCATTACTCATATAACATTTTTCTCTCACTCATACTCACATTCTCTTACACATCTTATTTTACTTTTACACATGATTTGACATAAAGTAAAATCTCATCATACCAAAATCTAAAAACAAACACATGTCCTTTTTATTACGGTAAAGATAGGCATCCAGATTCTGGATGTCCAGAATTGAATTTTTCGGCCATTTTCATTTAATTAATTAAGGGCTGATTAACTTAATGACTATACTACCCTTATGCAATTTTGGCCCCAAGGTTGGTACATATTGGCGCCAAAAATATCACCATTTCCCTCCAAAACACTTTCCCTCTAACACATGCATGCAATCATTACATATAGACATGCAAGACATTTTGTTTCCCAAGAAAAAAAACTATCATTACACATTATATGCTAATTTTTGCCATCATCTTCTAGTATAGAAAATAAGCATTATTATCATAACACACATTAATCCCTATATCAAATTTAATTAAGAAATTAGGGTTTATGTTTTCTTTTTTATTTACAATTTTATCAGTTTTAATTTAATAAAAAAATTATCATCACTACACATTAAACCCTACCTATTCCAAATATAAATAACAAATTTTTGAAATAAATTAGGGTTTATGGTTTTCGATTTTATTTATAATTTAGTCTGTTTTAATTTAATTGAAAAAATATCATCATTATACAATAAAGCCTACCTATTTCAAAGTTTAATAACAAAATTTCGTAATCAAGGTTTAGCTCTAAATTAAGGTTTAGCTCTATTTTAAATTTTAATCAAGGTTTAGCTCTAAATTAAGGTTTAGCCCTATTTCAAATTTTAACAACAAATTTTCGAACTTAATGTTTAGCGGAGTGAGGGGATGCATGCGTATTTCGATGAATTTGTTCACTTGAGGAGCACTCTTAAACAATTCATGGAACAATACGATATGGCCATGGCTAATAAGATCCAGAAAGAGTATCTTGCAGATTTTCAATCCAAGGTGGTGAAATGTTCTACTCATTTTTGTTGGGAGATGCAGTTTCAAAAGATGTACATACATTCCATTTTCAAGCTCATTCAGGATGAAATCCAACGCATGATATACTGTCATGTTATCCCGACAACTGAAGATGAAGCGGCTAATGATGAGAACGTAGTTGGAGTCGAAAATTATTGGGTTTTGGAAAGGAGTTTGTTGAATGATTTCTTTTTCAAGGAATTCACGTATACGGTTAAGTGGAGGCCAAATGGAGCTTATATTAACTGCAACTGTAGGAAATTTGAGTTCAAGGGGATTTTATGTTGTCACATAATGAAGGCGTTGGCTCAGAATAATATTGAGACAGTGCACGAGAGATATGTGCTACAGAGGTGGAGAAAAGATGTGTATCGACCACACTCGAGTATTGTTTTTGCAGGAGACTATCCTCACATGACGGAAGAATACAAGAAGTTTCAGGAGGTGGAAAAAAATTTTCAAGAGTGCATGGATGGAGCACTTGGTTGCACGGAGAAGATGGAATTTGTTAAGCAAAAATGTCTTGAAATGAAGAATGAAATTTTCTACTGGAACCCTAATCCGACTGCAAATAATGAAGGAGGAGCATCACAGAGTACACAAGCTACGCATGCATCGGATACACCAATATTGAATCTGAATGTTGCGATCCCTAGAGGAAGACCGAGAATGAACTGTTACATGTCGGCAGCTGAAGTGCGTTGTAGAGGTCGTAGAGGTGTAAGGGGTAGAGGTCGTGGCTAAAGCGGGGCTCGAGGTGCTAGGGCAGCTCCAAATTCAAACGTGGGAGGGAATAATGAATATTTCATGTTTGATTTGAACGAGGAACCATCTTATATTTCGCAAGAGAGTATTATGTTTTAGTCGAGTTTAGAGTTATTAGGGTTTAGTGTTGATTTTCGTTTTAGTTGTTGCTTAAGACCAATTACTATTTACGTGTTATGTTTTAAATTAACTTTATGTTTGATTATGTGTTGATTGTGTATTAATTAAGTAAAATAGGATTTCTTAATTCTCATATTATTATTATAACTTATTGAATAATTATATTTATCAAGTTAACTATTGAATAATTATATTTCTCAAGTTAACTATTGAATAATTATATTTATCAAACTTTATTATAACTTATTGAATAATTATATATATCAAGTTAACTATTGAATAATTATATTTCTCAAGTTAACTATTGAATAATTATATTTATCAAACTTTATTATAACTTATTGAATAATTAAATTTATCAAACTTTATGATAACTTTTGAAGATTACATTACACTGTTAACTAAGATTTTCTTTATTCATATATTAATAGATATTTTAATTCAGATTTTAATTAAAAAATATACACCTAATTCGACAAGACATTTCGCAAGGGAGTAGTAGCCAAAATCATAACCCTAATTCGATAGTAATTTGTTGTGCATATTGGATAGTTAAAAAAATAAAACTCACGTAATACTAACGAGTACTAGAAATTTAAAAAAACTCATGTAATAATAATTTCTAATAGATAATGCATGATAATTAAAAGCAGAAATTACAAAAAACCATTGTCCATAATACTAAAAATAAAAAAAAGTACGAAAATTAATTGTCCATAATAATAAAAACTATTATTTAAAAAAAGTAATCCGGCAGCTCCTTCTCCTCCATCTTGAGGGTGTTATTCGATCCGCAAACGTAAACATTCAAGTGCGTAGGATCACCGACGCACTTGAAGTAGAGGTTGTCCCCCTGTTGGATTTCCATCTCCTCCACAAACTCCGCCCAGCCATGCATGAACCATCCAAATACTTCCTAGAATTGTCGATTTGATGATACTTGTATCGGTAAGAACCCTTGATGATATTTCCCATTTTAAACGAACACATGTTGATGATCTTTGACTCCTTGCCCATTACGTCAACGGAATTGGATGGAAGGTTCTAAAATATCAAGCATTACACATCAAAGTTAATATTTTAAGTAACAATACGAAAAGAGGCATAAATAGAAAAAAATCGAATCTTACCAAACGAGTTAGGAACTCAGTGGTCCTGCACATCGTGGAGAAGTCGTGGAGTGGAATTGGGAAATAGGCTCTTGGATAGGGCTTCCGTTCGAGTATCAGTGTTAGTTTCTTTGCTTCAGACCTTGTTTTCACCATAGTGTGGATGATGGGTGAGAGAAAGAGGAGGTGGGTGATGAGAGAGAGAATGAGAAAGTAGGTGATGGGAGAGAGAAAGAGGAGGTGGGTGATGGGAGGGAGAATGAGGAGGTGGTTGTAAGGTTTATAAATAGATATAAGGTGTTATGTTTATAGATTAAATATAATATAAAGTAACAATTAATTCCAAAATACATACATACCTATTCAAATTAAAATTGATGATACTTGTATCGGTCCATATACATACATATTCGAATTAAAATAAAGGATCCAAATAAGAGAATAAGAAAAATATTAGGTATATGAAATATTAATTTGTAAGAAATATGATTAGATTCAGAAAAATATATTTACTATATATTAAAAAATAAAATTCGAATACCCTAATCTACAACATTTCCACCCCTCCTCTGGAAGAAACCCTAATTTCGTTCCGAAACAAAACAAACCCTAGCCCTAGTGAGCACATTGGATTCGAAAAACCCTAGCCCTAATGAGCAAATTGGATTCGAAAGTAGCAAAATTGGCAGCCTAATCATCAAAATCTTTTTTAATCATTAAAAAGTAGGATTATAGACTTACCTTATTGGTTGATTACGCGGCCATAACCATTTCCGAGCAAAAGCAAATGATTGCACTGACTTGGGCGGCCATAACCACACATTCGTCCAATGAATTTGCTTGCTTATACATCCATGGATGATCTTATAACTCCCTTTGTCGAAAAAAAATCCAAGGTTGTGTATTGTTGCTTGGATATCGCTCGAGTATAGAGCAAAATTAATTAGAAAATTAATTGTTATTCGTGTGATTGGGCAGAATTAGAGTGAAATCTGTAACGGTTGGATTTAGGGTGTAATTAGGGTTGAAAACCGCATCAAATTAATGTTAAACCGCGTCGTAATTATGGTGAAAACGCGTCCTAATTAAGGTGAAACGTGGATTAACGGTTTAATTCCCAGAAATTTTTTAAAAAATTGATTAGGGTGTAATTAAGGTGAAAACACGAATTAACGATTACATTTCCAGAAATAAAATAAAATATTTGATTAAGATTATCCAGAAGTTAAAAATAAAGTTTGACTAATTATCTTCTAATTTGTTACAATTATTTCGAAATATCTTCTAATTTGTAACATTTATTTCGAAATATCTTCTAATTTGTAACATTTATTTCGAAATATCTTCTAATTTTTAACAATTATTTTGAAATATCTTCAAAATTTTAACAATTATTTCGAAACATCTTCAAATTTTTAACAATAACAATAATTTCGAAATACTTTTAATTTTTAAAAATTATTTTGAAATTTTTAACATCTAATTCGTAATATCTTCTAATTTGTAACATTTATTTTGAAATATCTTCAAATTTTTAACAATTATTTTGAAATATCTTCAAATTTTTAACAATTATTTTGAAATTTTTAACAGCTAATTCGAAATATCTTCTAATTTGTAATATTTATTTCGAAATATCTTCTAATTTTTAACAATTATTTTGAAATATCTTCAAATTTTTAACAATTATTTCGAAATATCTTCAAAATTTTAACAATAACAATAATTTCGAAATTAAATAATGTGTGTTAGTATTATTATTTTCCTACAAAATTAAATTGTTATCAATGAATTTAATTTCTAATAATAATTGTATTACTTTACATCAATTATTTCGAAATATCTTCTAATTTGTAAAAATTATATCGAAATATGGGAGATTTTGTAACAATTATTTCGAAATGTCTTCTAATTTTTAACAATTAAATATAATTCGAATGATTAAAATATTAGAAAATAATAATTGTATTACTTACCATCACTATTGGTAACACTACCAATGTGTATTGGTAATACTAATATTACCCTCAACCCTCAACCCTAAACCCTCAACCCTAAACTCTTACCCTTGCAAGTGTTACTAATAATGTGTGTTAGTATTAGTTTTTTGCTACAAAATTAAATTGTTATCACTGAATTTAATTTCTAATAAATTAATTTTTATGAATAAAAATATTAGTAAAAGCACTCTCACATAAATTATGTCTTCTAATTAATAAAAAAAATTGGTAATACTACTAGAGACTCGGTAATAACACCCTAACCCTAATCACTCACGGCAAACCCTTACCGTAAGCCCTAATTCGAATGATTAAAATGAAAATTGTTGAGAATTAATCGAGAATGGACTCATAATGTTAGAAAATAATAATTGTATTACTTTACATCAATTATTTCGAAATATCTTCTAATTTTTAAAAATTATATCGAAATATGGGAGATTTTGTAACAATTATTTCGAAATGTCTTCTAATTTTTAACAATTAAATATAATTCGAATGATTAAAATATTAGAAAATAATAATTGTATTACTTACCATCACTATTGGTAACACTACCAATGTGTATTGGTAATACTAATATTACCCTCAACCCCCAACCCCCAACCCTAAACCCTCAACCCTAAACCTTTTTTTTTTTTTTTGAACTTGCAAAAGGAATTTTATTGCTTAAATTAGATGTTGAGTACAAGATGTGCCCAACATTCCAGATTTTAAGTTAACAAAGATAGTTACTAAAATTCCACAAACATCTTCTCCCACCTACTGACCAACTTTACAGAAACTAGGATCTCACTCAATACCTTCTCACACTTTGGAGGCATTTACCAGGGTTCGAGAACCACTCTAAAAATGGCCGGCTTGAGTCAACCCTAAACCCTTACCCTTGCAAGTGTTACTAATAATGTGTGTTAGTATTAGTTTTTTGCTATAAAATTAAATTGTTATCACTGAATTTAATTTCTAATAAATTAATTTTATGAATAAAAATATTAGTAAAAGCACTCTCACATAAATTATGTCTTTTAATTAATAAAAAAAATTGGTAATACTACTAGAGACTCGGTAATAACACCCTAAACCCTAATCACTCACGGCAAACCCTTACCGTAAGTTCTAATTCGAATGATTAAAATGGAAATTGTTGAGAATTAATCGAGAATGGACTCGTAATGTTAGAAAAATATAATTGTATTACTTACTATCACTATTGGTAACACTATCAATGCGAATTGGTAATACTACTAGAGACTCGGTATTAACACCCTAAACCCTAATCACTCGCGCAAACCCTCACCGTAAACCTTAATTCGAATGATTAAAATGGAAATTGTTGAGAATTAATCGAGAGTGGACTCGTAACATTAAAAAATAATAATTGTATTACTTACTATCACTATTGGTAACACTACCAATGTGTATTGGTAATACTAATATTACCCTAAACCCTCAACCCTAAACCCTTACCCTTGCTAGTGTTACTAATAATGTGTGTTAGTATTAGTTTTTTGCTACAAAATTAAATTGTTATCACTGAATTTAATTTCTAATAAATTAATTTTCTTTAGTTTTGTTGTCATCTATCCTTGCTATGGCCACTTTGAGAAATTGCTTGGAAAAAAAGCTCGTTAGGATTTTCTTTAGTTTTATTGTCATCTATCCTTGCATTCTGTTTGTACCATTTACCATTTTACTGGAATGAATTAGTATTTTTTTTTTTTGTCATCCACCACTTTTTTGTTACTAAACATAATGTTAATTGAAAAAATCATACCAAAAATTTCGAATTAAACATAATGTTACTCAATCGTGTGCAAATAATGTAACTAACAATTAATAAACACAATGTTACTTAATATATTAAATAATAATACTAAAATATTGTTACTTAATATATTAAATAATGATACTAAATGTTGTTACTTAATATTTATTAAATAATGGTACTAAATATTACTAAACATAAAAAGTAATACTCTTATGTGATGAATAGTAACAAAATCGTAATAAACAAGGGTGTGTTATGTTTTAATCTCAATTTTTTTTTTAAATTCGAGTACCATTAAGCTAATATATTAAACACTAATAATAATACTCTTGTTAATCTTATTTTTCGGAACCCTAATTGTGTGGAATCCATTTTTTTAATCTCAAATTTTTATAATATATTCAACACTAATAATAATACTCTTGTTAAACTTATGTATAGTAATTATGAAAGTAACACTAATTAATTAGGACAAATATATTAAATTAAATATATAACAAAAAAATATAATTAAAAATTGTGGTGTGTTTAAATTGCTATAGGCCTAACATATATAGGGCTACATTATGATGGGAGTACACATTGCCCTATACAAGAGTGATATACAAAAGGTCAAACCCTAAACTACACCTATATAAACCACCCTCTCCATTAGCAAAACATCACACTTCAATTTCATCTTCAATATTCATCAGTAAGAATGACTTCCACTCCAAAAGGCAAGGCAACAACCTCTAGCCCAAGAGTTCATCCATCGCCAAGGAGCACCTTGGCCATGTTCGACTACACCAAGCAACAACACGAAGACCTCAACTATAAGGTGAAAAAGTTGATGCACCGGTTGTTCACACATGGCCGCTCGGTGGATATTTTGAGCACCTTAATCCTTAAGTCACACCCTCTAAACAAGGTGTACGATGTCTTTCTTGATGCGATGAAGGATAACAACGCACCAACGGTCGTCCTTTCTGACTCGAGTGCTCAACATGGAGGTGATGGTGTGGGAGATGGAGGAAACAGTGGCGAGGGGGAGGATGTCGATGACAGCTTTGTAGTTTTTAAGTTGGAGTTTATGTTGGTCTTTTGGTGACATGCATGTTAGGTTTTTCACTTCATTTTTTCTTGTTTTTCTTTTTCGTTTTTTGTTGTTAAGTTTGGTTAGTATGTCAAACAATTTTCCCCATCATGCTATAAAATTTCTATTCCTCTATGGTTAATTGATGTGTTTAATATTTTAAACTTGTTTGTATTTTTTTTTTCTTGTGTGTTCATTGCATTTCGATTGAACACTAAACACATTGCATTTCGATTAAACAATAAACACTAAACTAGAAAAAAACTGAAATTAATTCTAAGTTATAGAAATCAAGTTAAACATTAAACAAAAATTAGAACATTTCGACCTGAAAAAAAAAATTCGAACATTTGGAAAAAAAATTCGAAGATTTTCGAAGTGTCAAGAAAAAAATTGAATTTTATTCTAAGTTATAGAGTAAAAAAAATTAGAACAATTATTCGTTTGTAATTCAAAAAATTTAATTGGAAAAAAATTATAATTTCGAACACTTGTTTGACTGTAATTCGAAATTTTAAATTGGAAAAATATATTTGGAAAAATAAATTGTAATTCGATTATGATTTTCAAAGATTTGAATAGGAAAAATTAGTGGAATGATTTTTCGAAGTGTAAAATATTTTCGAATTGTAATGATTTTTCGAAGATTTTCGAATATTTTCGAAGTGTAATGAAAAATTAATGGAATGATTTTTCAAAGATTTTCGAAGTGGAATGATTTTTCGAAGTGTAAAATAATTTTTATTTCCATATTTCGAAGTGTAAAATATTTTTGAAGTGTAAAATATTTTTTGAATAGACTAACTATATTATGAAAATTAAAAAAATATTTCCACATTTCGAAAAAAAATTTAATTGAACAAGAACACATAAAAAATTTGGAGATAAACACGCACATTTCATTAACTTAATTGAACAAGAACACAAATTCCATTAACTTAATTGAACAAGAACACAAATTTCATTAACTTAAAAATCATACATTACAAAATGAACTTAAAATCCTAACTTACTCATTAAAATTGAAAAAAAAAACACCTAAACATCAAACTTGCAACCCCACCAAAGATACCCGAAACAACTCCGAAAAATAGCATTTTGGCAAAGGATGGTCCACCTTGAATCGGATTTCCTTCAACACCTTGAAGGTTACTTGAGGCCTCTTCCCTTTTCGAAATCTCCGCCGAATAAGAATTGATAATATCATCGTCTTCATCTCCATTACCGGCGATGTGGCGTCGAAAATACGAATTATGTGCATTGATAGCTTCTTCTTCCGTCTTGAAAGATCGATACAAACTACCTTTGAAACCTATAACGTGTTGAGCACATTCGTGCCAACTCGAACCCCTTTGTAAACAACATAAAAAAAATTCGACATTTTTTTAACATGAAATTAAGCTAGCACCGGTTTTTTTTAGGAAGAATGGAGAAGAAAGCTACCACCGATTTTTTCTCTAATATTAGGGTTATGCATGTATAATATTAGAGTTTGTATGTATAATATTAGGGTTTGTATGTATAGAGAGAATAAAGACAAATGCATGGAAAGATGGAAGTAATCATTGCCTTGAAAACATAAGAAAATCTTTTTTTAATTGGCAAAATCTTTTCAAATTCAAATTCATTCAAAATCTGAAAATTTTCATTTTGGCGCCAAAAATTAAAGTAAAGGTAGATTTGGCCTTTTCATGTCCTAAAATGACGAAATGCCCTTTCTGGATGTCCAAATTCTGGACCTTTATCATTGTCTTTTTTATTATTCATGAAGGACTTTACATCTTATTTCAAAACAAACACATACTTTTAAGTATGTATAGAGTGAAATTGGTTTATATATGAATCATTGAAGAGTATTAGTTGTTTTCACTGAAGAGTATTAGTTCTTTTTACAGAAGAGTATTACTAGTTTACACTGAAGCGTCTTAGTTCATTTTCACCGAACAACTAAGACTTTTTAGTGTAAGTCAGTAATACTCTTCAGTAAATACAACTAATATCCTTCAATAAAAACAACTAATACCCTTCAGTGATTTATGTATAAACCAGCTTCACTCCATACTTTGTCCATACTTTTACTTGACATCTTATAGATGTAAAGTCATGACTTTACACACACCTAATTCCCGAAATAAACAAGCATTGAATGTTTATTGAGAGCCTAAATTTCAAGTTTAAAATAAATAAAATAAAGAAAACAAGTAATTAAAACCGTTGTCTTTACAGAAAATAAAATCCAAATTATTCCAAACCCTCCCAATCGCACTGCACTCTCTTTTCCTGTGCCGGTAAACCGGTCCATCGGAATCGCTGCAGGATCGCCGCGGTAAAGGTAGACGCCACCGTGGGTACCATTGGAATCGCGACGGAGAAACCCCTACTCTCAAAATCTCTCTCGAACCCGTGATTTCTTCGAACCCTTTGCCCATCTCTCCGTTTCTTTCCTCCTCCTCCAAATCTCATCTCACTCTTTCGCTGTAACGTGCTCATAGTTCAAAGAATTGGAGTTCACGTGAAGAACCCTGCCAAAGCCCCAACC
Organism: Ballota nigra; assembly: GCA_947034835.1. Taxonomy (NCBI): domain Eukaryota; kingdom Viridiplantae; phylum Streptophyta; class Magnoliopsida; order Lamiales; family Lamiaceae; genus Ballota; species Ballota nigra. The sequence continues at coordinate 42,620,020 of OX344727.1, forward strand.
TAGTATTTGCTTTGCAGGTATAATAAGTAACTGACTTTTTTCTCTCTTAAACTACCTCATTCTCTATAATCCGTTAGAGGGAGTTGAACCTACAAGCTTAGAGAAGTATTAGCCAATGCTGGGGTTTTTGTTTGCTCTCTCTCTGATTTCCATTTGTTTACTTTTTCGCGCTGTGTTCTTCTCTTTCCTTCCTTTTCCTTTTTTGCTTGTGCGCGTGTTGGTTGTTGATGGCTGGGATGGTTAATTATTATTTTTTAGTTGTGTTGTCAGGTAATTATATAATGCGTCTTATTTCACATCTTGTGACAAGATTCCTTAATTAGGGATTTCTGTTTTGAAATTTTGTGCAATCTGTTCATGCCATTTTTCTGTTCGTAGTGCTGTTGACAAATTTACAAAGCAATTTGCATATCCTGAGGAGCATTACAGAAAGGGAGCTGCTCTTCCATAAAGAGTAGAACAGATAACGAAGTTGCCTTGGTCTACTACCTTTTTGCGTCATGCCAAGCATATTATGGACGGTGTTTACGAACTCCAGTAAAAGGGGAAGAATCACTTATGTTCAAAAGCTTCTCCTCTTAGCTTTTGAAATAAGTGATTCTAAAATCTGTTTCTAGTGTTTGCAAACACACCCATATCCTGACTCAAACTCAAACCAGTTTTGACGGATATAATGTCTTTCTAAAACCCTTACCCATAGGATTTTAAAATGCACCTTAGGATAACAACTGGTGCTTATTACTAGCAGTCTGTTATGCAAGGGTGATTAACCATTTTGGAGCCTATTTTATCTTTCTCTGATTATGGTGTGTGTGATATACAATAAGCATATTTCATCTGAATCAAGAAAAGAAATAGCTAATACTAGGAAATATTTTTGTTTGTCTAATTGTCAGTACGTATAATATCTATAGTTCACTTTTATGTGTTATTCCTTGTTCTTCGATTTTCCACTATCAGTATCCCTGAGGGGCTGCTCATCATGTCATTGTGATTTGGAGGTACCGACTGATCCTTAATTCTTCAAAACTATGTTAAGCTATTTGTATGATATATTGGTAGAGATGGACATGCTTTATCTTTTTTTATGAGTTTGATATCTTCCATTTATCATTGCTGAAGGACATAGTGTTCCATGACAAGAGTCTACATTGAGTGAAAGGGAATCAGTAGGCCTCATCTGTGTTTTTGATGTTCTTGCTTTTCAATTGCTTCAGTAGGTGGCCATTGTACACAAGATCTAATAGACCAATACATTTAGTGTTATTTAGTTCCTGTTATAAACTTCTAAATTATAGCTTGCTTTTCTGTAAATTTTTTCCTTTTTTTTGATAAGAAACAAAATTTTATTGCTAAAATCCCCATCAAAGTACAGCAGATTTATAACATAGCAAAGCACCAAGTCCTAGTTATTTCTGATAACAACAGACCCTTAAAAAATTTTCTGTAATTTTTAAAGTATATATTAAGTTTTCAAAGTTGAAACTTGGAAGAAAGAAATTAGAGATGTTTCTAACAGACAATTAATTGCTTGAAACTTATGGCACATGGCTAACTAGGACTAAAGAAATTTGCAGTTTTATTTGAACTTTCGAGGATTTCAGTTCTAAATACAAATCAATTTGGGAAAGAAACCAAGAACGTTATGTCGTAATCAAGTTTTGTTTTGAATTTTGATAAGTGCAATTATTTGATTACACAATATATTGAATATGAAATGGTATTGTGTACTTTTGGTGGATAAAGTGTATTGATTTGATATTCTTGTTTGATTATTTTTAGTGGGAGTTATTTTGAGTTATTTATGACTACAGAATCACCTTGGTACTTGTGAATGCTTCAAGAATGAGTATGTGTTTAATCATGGATCAGAAATGTATTGCTTGTTGCATTTTTTATTGCATGGGAGTCGGATGATTCCTGTAAATGGTTAAGTAACTTAGTTGTTTTCTCAATTAACTACTATGGGTTGCCTAGAATGTAGTTTTCTTTCTTCTCTCTTCCCCCTCTCATATAAGTGGATTTTATGTTAAACATGCACCTGCCTACACACACACGTACCACCAAATAAGAATATATGGAAAAGGAAAATGAAGTAAAAGTCTTTCCTGCCCCTTTTTCCAAAGGGTTGCCGTCAATGGCTGTCATTGATGGAATGGAGGAAAATGTGACCACCCTGCACACGGCGATTGTCACAGAACTTGGGTTGACAATGCAAACTCCTAGTTTGGTAATTTTAATATCTTGAATATATACACCTGTCTCCCGGAGCCACTCCCCAGGTCCTGCCTTTGTCAATAAAGAGTAGACTTGATCTATTTATTTAGTATGCGTATCGTAAATCATGTATGCCATACTGTCTGTGGTGGGGTAATGCTGATTCTTAATTTGGGCTAATTTTGATTGTTAATTTTTTGGTTTGAACCTTGACTAATCCATTGGGACTCTTTTAATAGGTTTGTGACACTATGCCGATCCTCAGAAAGTCACGAAAAAGGGTTAATGACGAAGAGAGCACTGAACAAAAGTCAAAGCATAGTGCTAATGTTAACAAGGGTAAAGAAGGAAACATAACAAACCATTCATGCAACAACAATGAGAATGATGATAAAGAGAGCACTGAACAAAAGTCAACACAATGTACGAATGTAGTGAAGGGTAAGGGAAACGTAACAACCCATTCATGTGACGAGAGTGAGGATGATGATAAAGAGAGCACTGCACAGAAGTCAAATCAATGTGTGGATGTTGTGAAGGTTGAAGGAAACATGACAACCCATTCATGTGACGAAAGTGAGAATGACAGCATAAACTTGGGTTCTAACTCAAAAACAGAGAGATGGCGTAGAGGCCCTACACAACTGGAAAGGCTTCACAAGCAAAGGGTTCGAGGAATTAAGAAAGATGTAATGCTTAATAAACATGGTCAGCCTATAGGAGAAGCTGGTGCTCAATTGCAGAGTTATATCGGTGTGCTCGCTCGGGAAAAAGTTAGGATAACTTACAAGTCATGGAAACAAGTTCCACGTGATGTGAAGGAGTTGATATGGACATCTGTTAATGTAAGTAAATTCCTCTCTTTGTAGTATTAATTTCATATTGTTTATTTTATATTTTATGATATGTGTTGTTAATATTTATGAAGTGTTCCCTTTTTTTTCTAGTTGACATTCAATGTTGACCCAAACTGGAAGAAATCATGTATGAGATCAGCAAATGATAAGTGGCGCACATATAAACATCATCTTACTACAGATATCGTTTTGAAGCACAAAGATGATCCTGCGAAGTTGAATAAACCACCTGTCGGTATTCTGCCATCTGACTGGAGTGCTTTTGTTAGTAATCGCACATCTGAAGACTTCCTGGTAAGAAAATGCATCTGCCATTTGGTCTTCTCAATTCATTTCAATAATGCAATTGGATATGTGGTTTGCATACATAGTCATGGTTTCTTGATCATTTGTAGAAACTAAGTGCTACAAATAGGCTGATAGCAAAGCGAAACATGTACCCCCATCGGCTTTCTCGTAAAGGATATGCTAATCTGGCTGAAACAATAGTAAGTTTTGTTTGGTATTTTTTAATATTTTTTTATATAATGCTCACTTGGATCACTTTTATGTATTGAAATGTAAATTGATGATCATTCTTGCTTGTAGAAACATGAATTATGTGATGGAAAAGAAGTAGATAGGGCTATCCTTTGGAAGAAAGCACGACTGAATAAAGAAGGCGAATATGAAGGCAAAGAGTTGGTGGAAGCAGTTTACAAGATCGTAAGTTCACACTAAAATTTTTAATTTCTCCATACGTATTTTGGTTATTTAATTTGACTTTGGTGTGGGACAGGATGATTATATACGCGAAAAGGCAGAGGGTGTGCTGAAATCGAACGGACTGACCGAAGATTCAACAACACATGGGACATCAAAACATGCTGGGCGTGCGAAGGCTGTTGGAGGTGACATTATTCCAACAGTGTTATTGAAATGCTCTAGTGGGAGAAGGAATATTGACCAAGATATGAAAAAAGAAAAAAAAGAAGAGTTGACAGAGGTAAAGAAAAAAAACTCAGAACTAGAAGCGCGTGTAGAAAAACTTGAGTCAGTGATCAGCAAACTTGGAAAAGGCATTCAGATTGATGAGAAGGATAGCTCTTTAGAAAAGTCACAATGTCCCACTAATGAAGATGAAAATAGTTTCTCGAACGATGAACAATTTGATGATGACGTGCAACTTATTGATGAAGCTGTTAACTTAGAGGTATATCATGAAGACGTGATTAAATATGGTGATTTACTTACCATACATCCGTTTTAATTGTACATTTGCAATTAATTACATGAATATTTGTATTGTAGGGAAAACTAGTTGCGTTGACATTGGATTCCAGTAGTGATGTTGTTGCATATGGTACCGTTGTTGCTATGTATAAGCCTGGAAGTAAACTACATGGTGCTCCATTTCCTGAGAATTGTATGCGCGTTTCCGTTGATGAAGCTGTGGATGAATCTGCCCCTTTGCCATTTCCAATTCCGAGTGAGTGTGAAAATATTGGCGATGCTGTAGGAAGCCATGTGGCTTGGCCTGAACACCTGATAATGAGGCAAAATAAGGTAAATGTGATTTTTTATTTTGCTTAAGATCTTCGTTTTTTCACTTGTCTAACATGCACACATGTGTATTTATTAGAAGCCCAGGAAGAAAAGGGATGGTCAAGCAAAGAAGCTTGTGGTGCCAACAAATATGCCAACATCATTAAAGATGTTGTATTGTTACAGTAAGCTTGCTTTAGAAGATGGAGGGAGCATATCAATGCATTTGGATAATGATTTGTTTGATTTGGATTGCGAACTTTATGTTCACCTTGAAGACATTATTCCCTTTTGTGAATTGGAGCCCATTTCATGCAATTGTATAGTTGTCTACATATGGTAAGCCTTCAGTTCACTTGAACTTTGGCTGTTACATCGTAAAGCTATATTTACTTCACTAGATTGTTCATACTTCTTGTTTTGTGTTCTTTGAATTGTTAGGCACCTTTATAAAAAATTGAAGGAAGAGAACAAACTTGAGAAATTTAGGTTTGTGAATCCACATACCATTCCACATGAGCCAACAACAAGAATGGAAAAGGATTGGATCGTTGAAAGGTTGAACAAAAAGGCTCGCGTTTTAGCAGATAGACTTATTGGTACAACACGTAATCAACTAGTACTGGTGCCCTGCAATATAGGGTAAGCAAGCAATTACAATACCACTTTCTGTTATATCTTTTAAAGTTAATAAATTGCATGCGCTAATTATGCACATGTACGCAGTTTCCATTGGATTCTCTCTGTCATCGACCCTTACAATGGGGTGGTTTACTTACTGGATCCTCTTGGTCTTCGCATTCGTGATCTTGATTGGAAATATGTTGTGGATACGTAAGTTTATTTATGTTGTATATACATTTAATTCACTCGATGAAATACTAATTTATCATCTCGTATGTTGTATGAAGGGCATTAAAATTATTTAATGTGGCCAAAAAGAGGAAAGGAAAAAAACATGCAACGTGGAAAATAGTACCGGTATGTCTTCTTGAGACTAGCAAGTCTTTAACTTATGTTATTCATTAACAATTTTTTTTTTTTGCGCAGGGTCCCCAACAACCTGATGCGACTCAATGTGGTTTTTATGTATTGCGATACATGAGGCAAATAATTGAAGAAGTTGCAACAATTAGAGAGGATTCACTACAATCAATTGTAATACTAGAGGAATTCATTTTTCTAAATTATCTTTATAAATTATTCATTACCATGCATTGTGATTAATAGTTGGGTTTTGCTAATATATCTATATTTTGTTCAAAGTTTGCACAAGGGGAGTATTCTCAAAAGGAGATCGATGAAGTGAGATCCGAGTGGGCAGAATGCATACAAGAGCATATATAAATGGGCATGGTATGTATTTACCTGTTAGATTATTGTGTAGTGTTGATAAAGTAAATCATTACAATGAGATTGCTTACTGTTCTTATTTACTGTCAACGTGAATTAATAGAGCTGGCACCACTAGGAGTGTTTTTTTTTTCCTTATTCCCTTTCTCTGTTGATCTATTCAATTTGTGAAATCATTTCAACGGTCAGTTTTAAATTGTTCCCTCATTTACCACTGTTATTTGCAATCAGGTTTAAGTACTCGAGGGATCAGTAATTTGGTGTAGCATTTTTTTTCTATGCATTTCTTGTGTCGATTGGTTCTCACTTTTAATTGGAGTGTTCTAATGTTTTGCTTAGTTTGATGTTTAGGTTATTGTGGGATGCACTTATAATTTGTCGTATTAACTGCTAAAATATTATAAATAACATTCAATTAGGGGTATTGGACTATTGGTTAGGACTGAAATCCTAAGGCTGTAGAAATCCGGATATTGTGAATGGAATTCTGCAGCATTATACACACCTCTCTGTCCTCTCCTGTAGTAATAAACTTGAATCTTTCCCCACACTTTACAGCCTTCCCAATATTGTAGGTTATAGGCAATCTTCCGAAAGGTTAGAGAATGTTACGTCGAGTTAGCTTCTCGCCTGTTTATTCTGTTTTCCGCTTGTTAGTCTTTTTTTGTCTTACAGTCATTAGTGGAATTGTGTAAGAACGAGAATGTTTATATAACTGAAGAAACTATTGCTTGGTTTTATGTAGACTTCTTTCTTATGCGTGTCTCGTGTTGATGGTGTTGCAAAATGAGCTGAAAATAGGATCTTGTGTGGTTTCACTGTTTTAGGCACCCCCCAAATTTGCATTATAGGAAATTCAACCTTTTACTATGAATGAAATTTTCTGGCAGCTAAAAGTATTCTTTTAGGGTGTGATTGGTAGGGCATATTAGGCCCACATTATAGATTAGTATAGCGCTTGGTAGGCCGTAAAAATTACTCCCTCCGTCCCTTAATAATCTTCACAGTTATTGTTTTCTTGTGTTTTAGCGAGCGAGTTTTTTATTAGTATTTGAAATGATAAAATAATTTTTAGCGAGCCATATAATAGAGGAGAGATAGGTCTATCTTACCTCTTCTTAAAAATCACTTTATCATTTCAAATACTAATAAACAGCTTGCTCGCTAAAACACGAAAAGGAAAAAGGTAGTGTGAAGGTTATTAGGGGACGGAGGGATGAGGGGCTGGCTTCTGGGAACCAGATGCATGTTCCTCGTGCCACTCTCGTGCTTCATCAGCGTTTGATTTTGCTCAATCAGCAACCCAGATGACTCTTTGCCCCTTTTTCTATGTTGCTGGATGAATTGTTGGGTTATTTGGTTCAATTTTATCTGCAATGTTGGGTTGGTTAAAGAATTGTTGAAATCTTTTGGCTGTAGAACGATGCTCTTCATTGGTGGTGGGGTGGTAGGGAAGAGGAAAAAATTGTATTTTCATACATTATAAAAAAACCTAATGAATTTTTTCACTCTACCAATCAACATAATTATAATAATGTTGTTTTTGTACATCCCACCAATCACTCTTAATAAAATACTTATCTCACCTTTCTCATACTAAAATAGTATCTCTATATTATCCCCCTATCTCATTTCCCCTACCCATCACACTCTTAAGATTGAATCTTTTGTCACTTCCATGTTTACATGTAATAACTTTTTCACGTCATGTATATTATGATAATAGAAACAGGAAAATGCCATTTTCTAATGTTTATTAGAAACTAAGTTCATTCATGTTTGTGTTTGTTCAAAAGGATCCACAGCGAGTGCACCCTGTCATATAATTTGGCTTATCAGCAGAATCATTTCATACATATTTATGTTTGCTATATTGTTATCGGATTTGTGTGGCAATCGAGCTCGAATATAAGAATGAAATCATTGGTTTATTTTCTTGCTTACATTGGTGCAGATGGTGCAAAAGGCGAGGGATAGAAGATGGAGTACTTCTTTTCATGATTCGTTCACCCATTTTCCGTGCAATCAAGTGTTGATATATCAGGGATTATGGTTTTTTGGTGTTGTATTTTATGATCTATTCACCTCTTTTCTGTGCAATCCGGTGTTAATATTTCAGGTATTAGGTCTTTTGGTTTAGTATATTATGATCTGTTGAATTTGTTGCGTAGTAGCTTTGGTATTAAGATTATTATCCTGTTAATCAAAGGAAAACAATCTGATGTTGTACTATTTATTTCCAGAAATTGGGAGCGAGTGGGATAGTATGTAGATAAAATTAATCGTTCATATATGGTGAGAAATGTGCTCTATACTTCTTTAGATAAAAGATTCCCTTGTTTTGAGTTTGAAAGTTAAAAGGAGTATAGAGAAAATATTATGTAAATAATATTCACGGTGAAACTTATTTGCAGAGTATCAGAAGATTGCATTAAGGGTATTAGTGAATTGCACTAAAGATATAACTTCTTAGGGTTATTATTTGTTTGAACTAAAGAGATTAATTGAAGAGGTATTAGTTCTCACTAAACGTATTAATTGTTTTATTATAATGTATTAATAATTTTTTTGAAATAAATAATGTATTAATAAATTGTTGTTCATGATAATAGCTACTTTGAATATTATTCACGGGTGTGGCTATTCACCCACATAAAAATACTAAGTTTACCCATTTTTCTCTCTTAACAAAAGTACCCTTAATATAAAAATACTAATATACCCTTTGAAATTAGAATTCTCTAAGCCTACAGTTTTCACACCCACGTATCATACATAAAATATATGTTCCCTTCATTTTTTTACAGTATCCACGGAAAAAAGAAAAAGAAAACTTGAATTGAAATTTTCAAAACACTAACATGGAAGAATACTAAGGGGCCGTTTGGTTCAGGGGATGAGATTGATTAGATGGGATTGGATTAAATGAGATTGAATTAGATGACATTGGATTAGATAGGATTATTTGAGGAGAAATGTGTGTTTGGATTGGATGATTAAGTGAGTTTAAAGTGCAGTATATCATTTTTAAAGCATGAAACTATGGAGTTCCACCATGATTATTTAGTCCCTCATTTGATGGATTAGGTAGGTTTATGACTCGGGCCCCAATTTTATCCCGGGCCATAAACCTGCGAACCAAACACAATATTACATGGGATTGAGTGAGACTAAAACTTTAGTTCCACCCAATCCACAGAACCAAACGACCCCTAGAATCAACCAGAAATAGAGCAGTAGATTAAGCTGGGCATTAGATCTCCTATAAATTCCTTTTTAAATTAGTCATGTTGACCCCTTATGATTAACAATATGGTGAAATTGGGGAACCAATTTTAGTTCAAGTTGCAAGATCGCCCACTCCAACAATATAAGAAAATTGATTTTATCATAATAAATATGTTTCTTTCTACTCCAAATCCAACCAGTGAGAATTATTGTCCACCAAACAAGACTCCTGGGATGTTGTCGAAGCTGTGGAACCCCTACGGAGGGGGCGGCAGAAGAAGGGAGGGTTTGACATCTTTCTTCAATATGAATAAATTCGGATTTGATTTTATAAGTTTTAATTAATTATTGTTGGTGGGTATGATATTCATATAAATAACAAGGTGGGTGTAAAAATTATTTTAGGGATATAATAATAAATTTATGATGAGTATGCTAAGTAAAAATATTAAATAAATTAAATATAAAGTGAGTGTACTAAGTAGCGGATGAAATTAGCAATTTTGTGGGGGTGAATAGTCGTGCCCATTATTCACATAATACTTAGTCAATTGCATAATATATTAGGGGCTTACACATTCCCCAAATAAAAATATAGGGTTCTAACTTCTACATAGAGATTTAAACATGCAGCATCCTAAATGAGCTATTAACAAACTATGTAATAACAAATAAAATAATTAAATTTTATTTTAAATTATTAAACAGTAATCATAGTAATACGATGATATTCAAATTTAAATTTCGAACATTGTTCATTAATTCATCCAAATGCATCACAAAGATTAATCACAAATGTAAAAGTTCAAATTATTAATAATTAATTCATGATTTAATAAAGGGCTTCACCCTTAGCCATGATTTAATAAAGTGCATCTTTGGAGTCATCTAATCATCTCAAGTTAGATTGTCCATTTGCTGTACAAATTTGGGTTGCTGTTTATTAGAATCAATTTTCCTGTCAACAGTGGCAATGGAAAGACTGCAAGGAGATTACATTGTTTTGAGAATGTGTGTTGGGAGTATTTGGAAGGCACAGGAATGAGTTGATTCATGAAATGTCTATTTCTTTTGGACATTTCTTTGAAAAAATAAATAAAGTAAATATATTTTTTATATTATGTAGTCTATTTATGAGTATAAAATTAATAATATGTATAATTATTAAGTGATGATTGAGTGGTAAAGAAAAAAAATTTCATCGACAAAAATAGGGTAGGCACAGGTTTAGTGTGTAGAAAGAGTAGTATTTTAAATGGCCCGATTAACTGCTTTAGTTTCAGGGGTTCTTTTTAAGAAAGAAAAATAAAAAAAAGTAAATAGGTAACACCTAAAAGGCAATGTTAGTTATAAATTGTTATCCATCCTTATAACTACAAGAACGTAAAAATAAAAAATTGTAAAAATAATGTATTTTAAGTATTTTCTTTTATTTCTGGTTGTAATATTAATTGATGGTTATTTTTTGGTGGTAATATGAATTGGATCCCCTTTTGGACATTGTATTTCATCTTCATTTTAGGCCATCTCCAAGGATATTCTTCATTTTAGAGTACTATATCCTCTAAAATAGAGGATAGAGTACTCTATTTCATAAATCATCTCCAACCATGCATCCTCTATATAATTAAAATATCTATTTTATTTATATTTTTATTCAAATTAAAGAATTTAAATATCAATATGTTTATATAATTATAAAATTAATGCATCCAAATCAATTAATTAATACCCATATTTTTTTTTCAAAATATTTTTTTTTAAAATTAAATTTCGATTCATACAAAGTACAAATGAAATTGCGATTTATTATAAACTAGTGTGTACCCCGCGAATTTCGCGGTCTGAAATTTTTTACAGTTTCAAATTGTATTTTGCAGTTATAATTTTATTATAAAATGTGTGTATTACAATCTGTTATTGATGGTAAAATATTACATGGTGATAATATTTTTTGGGAATCATATGATATCTCAGTGACAATATATTTTCCGAAATATTTTAATTTACTTCTACAAATTTCACATCTATCAAGATTTTGCAAAAATAAATTCCAAAAATATCTAAAAAAAGAAATCGTTCAACTGTGAAAAAAGATTTTCTTGCATTAATTTAATGTTTAGAATAATCTTATTATACGTAAATATTTTATTTCCATTGATTAAAATATATTCATAATTATTGTATTTTAGAGTAAGATATTTTTTAAAGTAATAATACTTAAATTGATAGTAAAGAAACTTAGTGTTCTTTTTGGCCAACACTATAATTTTTTAACCATGAAAAATTTATTCCACATATTTTTTTTTTAGAAATATACATTAATTATATAACATTCTTTTACTTATTTATCATTTACAATACTAATTTAATATTTTCATGTTAAAACAATATAAAAGAAAAATCGAAATCATAGTCTAAAAAAGAATATATGTATTTTACAGTTTATGGTTTATTTTGGCGGTAAAATTTTATCCAAAAATAAGCTTTTGTATTACAATCTATTATTCAAGACAAGATATTATATTTAATGGCAATTTATTTTTATTTTTTTTGGTATCATACACTATTTCGGTGACAATATCTTTTTTCTTAAATATTTCAATTTCCTCCTACAAATTTCACATCTATCAATACTTTACAAAAATAACTTTCATAAATATCTAAGCAAAGAAATTGTTCAACTGTGAAAAAAGATATGCTTGCATTAATATAATGTTTAAAATTATATTTCATATTTTACATAGATATTTTGTTTATTGAATGCAAGATATTATATTTGGTGACAGTAATTTTTTTGGTATCATACACTATTTCGGTGACAATATCTTTTGTGAAATATTTCAACTCTCTTCTAGAAAAAATCCACATCTATCAATATTTTGCAAAAATAACTTCCAAAATATCTAAGAAGAGAAATTATTCAACCATGAAAAAATACTTGCTTGCATTAATATAATGTTTAAAATAATATTTCATATTATGCGTAAATATTTTATTTTCATTAGTAAAAAAAGTTTCTTTTTTGTCATCACTATAATTACTAACCCATAAAAATTTATTCCACATATTTTAAGAAAAAATATATACATTAATTATATAAGATTTAACAATCTTTTACTTATTTATCAATTACAATACTCTTTTAATATTTGTATGTTAAAAAATATTTAAAAAAAAATCAAAATCCTAGTTTATAAAAGAATATCTGTATTTTGCAATTAATAATCTATTTTGGCCGTATAATTTTATCTAAAAATAAACTTTTGTATTACAATCTATTATTGAAGGCAAGTTGGTTGCAAGATTTTTTTAGTATCATACGCTATTTCGGTGAAAATATCTTTTCCAAAATATTTCGAATTCTCTCCTACAAATTTCACATATATCAATATGTTGCAAAAAAAAAAAAAAAATCCTAAAAAACAAAAAAAAAATCATCCAACAATGAAAAAAGAATTGCTTGCATTACATTATTGTTTAAAAGAATATTTCATATTATACATAAATATTTTGTTTACACTAATTAAATTTTATTAAGATTTATAGTATACTATAAAGAAATAACAACTCAGTAGTAACAACTCTAAATTTTACAAATAATTAATTCATAAAAAAAACAAAAAAAAAATAAAAAAATTACATCCGTCGATTTCCAAAATATCCCAATAAACTGGGGCCGTGAGACTGTTTTTGTTACGGTGATGCTCCGGGTTTGGATCGTCATACCAAGCATTTATCCATATTTATGCAAGAAAAAAAAATGACGATTCAATTAGATTAAAATAAAATTGATCTCTTACCCGATGTGGTGGTGTGCGGTATTCCGATGCGGTTTAAGGCCGCGGTGATTCGAGGGAAAAATCCATGAGGAGGCGGCGGTTCGTGAATAACCTGCGAGAAGAGAGACGACATCATGAGAGAAGAAGAGGAGAAAAAAACAATATTATACCTATAAAGAAAAGTAAAACAATGAATGAGAAAATAAAGAGAAGAGAAGATGATTAGGGTTGTAAATCCGAATGAAAACTAAAGTGAGATTTGACATTTATAGAAAATGTAAAATGAAATGTACGGTTGAGATTAAAAGTATAAAACTCATGGTGTAGATTAAGTTTTAATATGGTTTAAAATATACCTAAAATAACTTTTAAGGAGAATGCAGAATTTTGAAATAAAATGATTTGAGAGGTGCCACGTCACTTTAAGAGAAATGTGGTGCTGACACATCATCTTGGAGAGGTTTGGAAATATAGTATAATAAGATATCACAACAAACAACTTAAAAAGCAATAACATAATAAATTAGGAAATTTAATACTCTAATTTGGATAATTTTTCCCACAAATGGTCGATAAGAGCATCTCGAAGTGCATAATGAGCCGATTTATCTTTAATTTGACGATGACGTGCAAGTAATTGTTGAAATCGACTGTGTTCATTGTGTGCAAGTTCAACCTCTGGGGCGGGTGCTTCACGATAATCAGTAATAGGCGCCTCAATATCTCGCTCATCTTCAATAATCATATTGTGCATTATAATGCATGTTGTCATGATGTTATGCAACACTTTTTTGTCCCAAACACGTTCTGGACCTTTGATTATTCCCCACTTTGATTGTAGAACACCAAATGCCCGTTCCACATCTTTTCTACAACTTTCTTGTCGTGCTGCAAAATGTTGTTGCTTCGGACCTTTGGGTTTGTGAATTGTCTGCACAAGAGTTGCCCACTTTGGATATATACCATCGGCTAGATAGTAACCCATAGTGTATTCTTTTCCCTGTATGACATAGTTAGCGGGTGGACCTATGTCATTGACCAAGTTAGAAAATAGATGAGATTTTGACAATACATTAATATCATTATTCGATCCTGGCAAACCAAAAAATGCATGCCATATCCATAGTTCGTGATCAGCAACATCCTCCAAAATGATTGTTGGACTTCCACTACGACCAGCATATTGTCATGCCCAGGCTGTTGGACAATTTTTCCATTTCCAATGCATACAATCAACGCTTCCCAGCATCCCTGGAAATCCTCGTTTTTCTCCAATGTGGAGAAGCCTTGCAATGTCTTATGTGTTGGGAGACCGAAGATACCAATCACCAAAAACTTTCACCATGGCTCGGCAGAACCTCTTTACACTTTCAATACAAGTGGACTCCCCGATCTTAATATATTCGTCAGTCGCATCAGCCGCTACACCATATGCTAGAGTCCGCATTGCAGCAGTTATCTTTTGGTGTGTGGATAACCCAAGATGGCCGGTTGCATCACACTTTTGTGTAAAGTAAGTATCGTGTGCTTGAATAGCCTCTAAAATTCGAGAGAATAAACGACGTGACATGCGAAAACGACATTTGAACATAGCCTCATTGTAAACTGGAGAACTTGAAAAGTAGTCATTGTATAAATGTTGATCGGCGACCGCTCGATCACAATTAATTACCATATGACCAGGAATTGAGCCTCGATGGAGCACATTGTCAAATTGTTGGTAATATTCAGATATAACAGCAACATTAGTTTGCATTTGGAGGATAAACATTTGTTGTTGTTGGTCAATGGCCTCTCGCTCATTTCTTAGTTTAGCATATGACTCTTCTTCAGCTTCAGATGATGATGATGATGAATAAAAGAATTGTTGGAAGGACCCCCCTCATGAAAATTCATCTTAATAAGATCGATGAAATAAGATGAAAACTTTTAGAAAACTAAATAAGAGGAAGGATGATTTTGTATGAGAATGTGCTGAGAAAGTGAACAAAGGCACCACCTTTAAATAACACAATGGGTTGGTGTATCCATAATAATTTCCTTACTACTTTTATTATATTTGTCAAATCTAACTTCAATTATCTATTCGTATGAGTTTTTCCATCCAAATTTTTATTTGTATCCATAGTGACAAAAATCTGAGATCAATTGTCACAATCAGATTCAACAATTTAAATGTGAACCGTTGATCAACTTATTTGCATCCCTAGTGATTCAATGACTGAAGTGAATTGTCACAATCAAATTCAACACTTTAAATGTGAACCGTTGATCAACTTATTCACATCCCTAGTGATTCAATGACTGAAGTGAATTGTCACAATCAAATTCAACACTTTAAATGTGAACCGTTAATCAACTTATTCGTATCCCTAGTGATTCAATGACTGAAGTGAATTATCACAATCAGATTCAACACTTTAAATGTGAACCGTTGATCAACTTATTCGTATCCCTAGTGATTCAATGACTGGAGTGAATTGTCACAATCAAATTCAACACTTTAAATGTGAACTGTTGATCAACTTATTCGTATCCCTAGTGATTCAATGACTGAAGTGAATTGTCACAATCAGATTCAACACTTTAAATGTGAACCGTTGATCAACTTATTCATATCCCTAGTGATTCAATGACTGAAGTGAATTGTCACAATCAAATTCAACACTTTAAATGTGAACCATTGATCAACTTATTCGTATCCCTAGTGATTCAATGACTGAAGTGAATTGTCACAATCAAATTCAACACTTTAAATGTGAACAGTTGATCAACTTATTCGTATCCCTAGAGATTCAATGACTGAAGTGAATTGTCACAATCAGATTCAACACTTTAAATGTGAACCGTTGATCAATTTATTCACAATCAGATTACTATGCTCTCTGCAACCATATTTATTTATTTTGTTCTCAAATTCAAATTTCTTTAAATATGAACCGTTGAAACCATATGCACTTACTATGCTATCTGCAATACATGAATAATGGAAACTTGTCTTTTCCTTACTATGCATGAATAGTATCCATATTAATTTCCAAGACATGACTAGTAATATACTATGCATGAATAGTATCCATTTAACTTCCCAAGACAATAATAAAGATTACTTCTCTGCAAAGTTGGGGCCAACAATAATAGAGATAATATATACACGGGGTGTGTGTATCCTCTCTATATAATGTGTGGTCATCTTCACTCCGCATTATATCTTATACACAATTTCTCACACTTTGTAAAATGAGTTCATCTAAACCTAGTTCTTCTTTTTCAATTGAGGAGGACAAAATCCTAGTGGGTTGTTATATTGAGTCTTCAATGAATCCTATAATTGGTATATCTCAAACCAATGATAGTATGTGGTCTCGAATAACTTCCAGCTACAATAGCCAACTACCATCAAAGCCTCGTACTGAGAAGGCCCTGCAATGTCGATTTAGCATCCTAAGCAAAGATGTCCAAAAATTTAGCGGATGCATTAATCAAGTGGAAAAAAGGCACCCCAGTGGTGCTTCAGAGAAAGACATTGTAAGTAGTTTTAATATACATTTTAATCTTTTTTTTTTTTTTCTAAATGTGATTTCTTATTTTATAGTTGGATGAAGCAAAAGAACTATACAAGTTATTTGCGCCACCTTGGAGGTTTGATCATGTCTGGTCAGCTCTAAAGGACCTAGATAAGTTTAAACCAACCAATGCCACCTTACCTACTTTTGTGGCAAATAGTGGAAATGATGATTCATCGCAATCTGATTACTCACCAACTCAAAAGTCACCGATGCCAGATTCTCCAAATCTGTCTGGATTTTCCATAAACCTAGATGAAGATGGTTCACCGGCGGGAGGTTCTCAACGACCAATGAGCATCAAAAAGGCAAAATGTAAAGCCAAAGCTAATGAGGAAAACTCAAAAGCTCTTTCCACCATGGCAAATTGCAGTGAGAAAATGTTGAATATGATGCAGAGTGCCGAGATTTCTCGACAGGAGCTCATTGATATTGAGAAAGAAAGGAATACCATATCAGCTCGTAGAGAGGAAAATAAAGTGCTGCGAATAAACCCTATATCTTTTGACGAATCACTCCGTCCATACTTGATTGAGGAGCAACGAAAGATTTTTCAGAAACGAGCAGCAAAAGATGAAGGTGGTGGGAGTAATGGTCCATTTGGCCAGTTCTTTAATGGAACTTCCCATCCGACTCCGAGTTTCCTCCGTACTAGCATGTTTCGATATTTTTATTTATGTATCTCGTTTTATTTAATTTGAGTTTACTTGTTTTAATTGTAGGGGGTATGTTATTTATATTTTCATCTATGCTCTAGTATGTTTGGTAATTGTTGTAATATTTCATTTTCAAATTATATAATATTTATTTCGTGTGTGTCATTATCTTGTAATTTAAGGAGTAAATTCTAATTATTAAAAGAAAAAATTTTAATTAAAAAATCGAAAAATATGATAATTCAAACAAACAAAAATAAAAAATAATATATAAATAAAAAACACTAACACTTTAATTAATTAAATGAAATAACATAATTTTCATAATTGAAAAAAATGGCATTTTTGTAAATAAACCCACCCTCTAAACCCACACTCTATCTTCATCCTAATACTCTAAATTTGAAGAACCTCTCTCCACCCTCTATCTCTATCTCTAAATATAGAGCATGGTTGGAGAACCACCATTCTCCATTTTGTGCCCAATTCTCCAAAATGGAGAATGGTTGGAGATGGCCTATGTCCTTTTTTAAATTTCATTAAAAAATTCTCCAAAGTATTGCAAGGAATATTTTCAAATAATTGGAACAAATGATACGAAAATGATCACATACCCACCGGTGGGCACATATTAATATACCCACCGCGAATGTGTTAATGAAATATAAGCAGGGGACCCACTATTATTTTAATTGATTGTTTATATCTGCTTGTGTGTCATTAACACATTCGCGGAGGGTATATTAATATGTGCCCACTGATGGATATATGATCAATTCCGACAAATCATATCAAAATACTTAAATTTCAACAAATAAAATTAGAAAGATCTCAAATCATTTAATCCATAAAATCTGAAATATTTACCCTAAAATCTAGGCGTGAGAGGTTATATCATAATACTCAAATTTTAATAATATAATTTATTTTAAATTTTGGTTTTATATAAATATATATTGTAATTTCTTTTATCACAAATTGTATATGAAATATTCAATGGATTCTAAATCCATAGAATAACCTATATTTAAAAAAATTGTAAATTTTGGTCTGGTCGGGTCGGGTCGAATTTAGTGATTTTTTTCCAAATTCTCGCGCAAGTCAAGTTTTAGGATTTTCGCTCCTAATTTGTGTTACTATATGGACAAATGCATGTTACTGAAGAGCAAAATGTGTGTTACTATTAGACTAAATATTATTTTTTCATCAATTTTTGTGTGCTTTTATTAAAATTAATATTTTTCCATACAATATAAGAGCAAAATATGTGTTACTATCTATTCAAATATTGTTTTTCACAAATATTTATTTATTTTTACTAGAATAATTATTTTTCATACATTAACACATGTAAGTTAGTGAAAAGTGTATTACTATAATAACACAAATGTCTTAATGGATAAAAATGTGTTTGCACAAATACATAAAAGCACCCTCCCAAGTTGTGTTTGTTAGTGTTAGTGTCCTAGAGACAATCCTTTGTGAGGACATAATACTAAGATGATATTCAGTTTATGGTTTAATATTATTGATTAATTTAATATTAAGTATATGGCTTACACGTATCTGAATATTATATTTGATTGTTTGCATTATTCATATTTGTGTTCCCTTGAATCGATACTGTAATTGAGTGAGTGAGAACTCAGATGACTTAAGTATGATTCTCAAATAGCCCCGATCAAGGATCATCAAGAATGAGATATTGATGACGCAATTGAGATTGGTGTATGATCTGCATTATACTCTATGTGAGAGTGTAGTAAGATCTCAATTACTACAAGATACTAGGTATCTCATAATGGATGCACAGATACCTTAGAGGGTATTGGTATACCCATATGAAAAACCGTTTGATGTAATTCCACATAATGTATCTACGGGTGTCTTGGTTAGCGGGAGCGATGTGATACTCCTCTGACTTGAGGTTTATACGCACGACATGTGCAAAGTGATGGACTTTGACCATGACCGACGCTTGCACTCTCCAAGGGTAGATATGACATGGATTGAGTTCATCACAAAGTGCATGTACGTGGTAGTTGAGCCAAGAATATGATTCATTCTTCAATGTGGATTTAAGAGAGAATACTCGTCTTCTCATCATAATTGGATCTAAGACATCAGTCGGTGCACGTCGATTTGGACTTTGTGGCCAAGTGTGACATGAGTGATCAATTAGTGATTCGAGATAATATGATTAAGTTATTTGAATATACACCTCGTCATGTTCAAGACTTAATCGAGTATTCGCGAATGAAAAAAAATATCACAATGACCTACAGTATTACAAGTAGTTGCACATTTCCTCGCAACGTACCTCGTATATTGATAATATCTAATTTATTGTCTAGGGTTCAATTAAGACCGTTAGTTTGACTAATCGCTCGATATACGAGAGCCTATGGGTCACACAACAAGCAATAACAGTTCATCAATTAAAGTTGGTTGATTAAATATTATATTAGATATAATAATTAATTTATGGAGAATATAATAATAATTATATTTGGAATTAATTATTATTATTATTTAATTAAATTAGATTTATTTAAATTTGAAATCCCCATAATAATATATAGAATATTATTATACTAGAATAATATATGGTCAAGATATTATTTGTAGGAAAATATTTATAAGGAAATATAATCCGTAGAGATTTTATTTATGGGTTTGACCTGTTATCTTGCTTAGAAATTAAGCTAAGACAATCCCTATAAATATGAGTCCTATGAGAATTTTGAAAAACACACAAGAAATATAATTTCTCCATAAAATCTCTAACGCGAATTTTCCTAGCAAGTTCATCTCGAGATTCAACGCTGGCAAGTCGTTGCAAGTTGGTGAATAGTTGTTGCGTGGATACCATAGTGGAGAATTCCGCGTACGAAACTCTGTAAGAATCCCGTTTAATATTCTTGCAATTTATTATGCGATTAATTGTTCGTTGTTGGTGAACTTTATTATTTTGCTGCGCATGTATTACGTGTTTACGTGCCTCTAAAATCTAACAGTTATATCAGAGCTCAGACTCTAAATTAATTGCGTAATTATTTATTTATAATTGAATTATTTTTTTTATAAATCAAGGGGACGACCAATTAGATTTGACCGCCCCTATTAGTTTGCTTTTGGTTTTGATAGAATACCCTTGAGGGGCTCTTCTTGGTACTCCAGCCTTCGCCCGCTTCGCTGTTACTCCTCGAACGACATTGCTCCGCTTCGCGGCGATGTTCCACGACAGCCGATCGAGGTGGCATTCGACGCCAAGCTTTGCATCATTCGGCTCCCTAACCGCAATAGGTGATGGATCGCGGCGGCGATTCGCACCGCTCCTCGCACTGCTCCTTGCAACATTTTGTGTAACCCGGGACGTGGAGGTGGAGACCGAAGAGGGCTTCGAGCGGTAGCTCTGAGGTGGCATTAGACGCCGTGCCTCATGCCATTGATGGTGTCGCTCAGCCGCAACAGATTCGTCGAGTCGCAATGGTGGAAGCCAAAGCCTCGTGCTACCCCGTGCAGCGACGCAGGCTCGCGGTGGTTGTAGCTTTCGCGCTATTGCGGTCGGAGAGGCTGATTCGGGACCGCAAATCCCTGCTCAGCCCTATACGGCGGTGATGGTGATTCGCCTCCTCCATGTTTCGTGCGTCACGTGATGTTTCCTGTTTCGGCACTAACATGCTTCAAACTGTCCCTTTTTGCATCGATTTCGTAATTTCGACTTGAATTTGTTGATGAATGAATTGGATTAATTCTGAATTGATGTTGAATGTTGCCGGAATTTGAAAAGGTTGTCTTGAATTACAGATTGGATGTTGTCGGAATTCGGGCAATAATGAAAGAGGGGCTATTTTGCAAATTGAATTTCAAATAGGCCCCTCCGTGCAAGTTTTAGAAACTGCACATGAGATTAATTAAAATGTTAAATTAATTTTGAGATTAATTAAATATTTATTGGGCTTTGAAAAGGTTGGACCTTTTTCGAGATTAAAAGTTGGACTTTTAATGGAAAAATTAATTGGATTAATTATTTTAATAATGGATTAACTTTTGAAAGCATTTTTTAAAATTGGATTTAAAAATTCGATAACCTTAATCATTATTAAAATTCCATTTTAATATTTTTGTCCGCATCATAGTTGTTTGGGTAGACGACACCCATATAAATGTTAGTCCGTGTAAAATCATGTTTGGGTAGGCGACGCCCAATAAGTGCTCAAATGTGATGTAGATTAACATGTTGCATCTCGATTAAGCAATTTATTCCCCGCCTTTAAAATGTTCCTCGCTAAAATATGATTTTTCATTGAATTGAAAGATATCTTCCATTAAAATGAAAAGTAAAACGGAGATTTCGTTCCAATGAGTATTTAAGGTCCCAATCTTTTGCTCGGGTCTACATTTAACGGGACATTTATAGGGACGCGTGTTGTCTCAACTTAATGGTTGTAAACCAACTTAATTTTGTTTCACCAGCCCCAGCAGGGAAACGAGAATTAGGTGACATCCGATTGAACTAGGTTCAATCAACTAGGAATTGCGTGAGATAATTGGTTTAGAGACCTACCAGTTCTGCTGTTGCAATAATCACCCAAGCAGATATTGCAATAGTACGATTTATATTAGATATAAATTCGTACTCTTCCGATGAGATTGTTGAGTATGTGAAAATAATGGAGACAAAATAAATAAAAGACCATGTTTATTTTGATTGCTGAATATTGATCATAGGAATTACGTGTTTAATTTCCGTTTTATTTTATTTCCTAGGATTGTTGAAATGAATAACTTGTCGTTGAGAAGTGTTTTGGAAACAAACAAATTGACTTGGCCAAATTTTCTGGACTGACACTGAAATGTGTGTTTGGTGCTTAGACAAGAAAAGATTGGGTACGTGTTGGACACGCCAATCCCTGTTACCCCTAAGGTTGGTTCTGAGGAAGCCGAAGCGTTTGACGTTGAAGCTCAAAAGAAGCATCAAGATGATGCTTCCCAGGCTCAATGTGTTATATTGCTTGACATGACTCCTGAGTTGTAAAGACAACATGAGAGGATGCTTCCCTATGAGATGCGTATACTATTGGGAAAATAGGGGTGCCCGGAATCTATTCGGGATGAAATTTAAATACGAATTTAAATATAATTATTACTAGCATGAATTAATCCTAATTAATTCAAATAATAATTCCAACAACAAATTTAACATCATGCATGTTGAACTAATTCACATAAAATCTATGGCGGAATAAACAAGAAATTATGTGACTTACGTACCTCTTGTAGAATTGACCTTTGAATAAACGGGACAATCACGAACACGCTTTATCAATCCAAAAGCCTTCTCAAGTATTTCCCTTTCGCCTTACTCGATCACCGGTGGGAAGTGCTCACAAGCAATTAGAATAACAAGGAAGAAAGAAAAAATATTGTTGCTGATTTTTTTTTCAACGCTGTGAAACTGTAAACTGGAGATGAAATAATCATCCCATATATATAGATGAGGGGATTTCGAAATTTTCACATGGAATAGGGGAGAGAAAATCTTTTTCTTGGCCTCCAAAAAATCTTGAATATATCCCATATATTCTTTTCTCCATAATAAAATATTCCATAAAAATCTCACCTTCTCATATAAGCTTATTTTCGAAAATATTAAAGAAAGAATCCAAGATTTGGATCTTCTTGAATATATGAGATAATCTTGTATTTCGAGAGTACTTATCTTCCATAATATCTTTCCAAGAAAATCAACAAGATCTTTTCTTTCTCCTAATATATCCTTTTCGAAAAATACAAGAAAAATCAGCAAATTATATTTTATTTTATTTTAATCACCTTATCATTATTGGGCTACTTAATGGGCTACTTGAGGGGCCTTTAGGAGAATTAAGATTGGACCTCCAATGGGCTTCTGAATTTCAATATTGAGCCTTAATATAATTCAACCCATTAATATTAAATAGTACCACTAATAAATTATTATTGCACTATCCATCTTAATCCATATTACGATAGTATGGGCTCTCGGTTATTATTTCCCGCGTTTAAGATTATCAAGTCCATTGATTAATTAAGCTTCTGAATAGCTCTAAATTAATTAACATCTTTCACCTTGGAGTAAAGACAGCTCAACATTATTATCCGTATCGAAGAAACCGATTCTTCACTTGCAAGATTTGGTACGATAAAACTTCTGAGCCCACCAAGGGGACAAATCACACGAGCTGTACTCGCACGCGTTTCTCCATATTAAATCTTAGCAGCCGTCGTATGATTAATATTACTGCCCAAAGCACAAGGTTCGAAGTCACGATGATTCTCACCCAACATGAATCAAAGCAGTAACTATTAAGCACACACGGTCCTATTTAAGTGACGTAGATTAAGAAATCAATAACCACCGAGGTCTAATTCTTTACATTTCAGAACAGAAGAATTTGTCCTCGCTGTAGGTCCTCTTCAACATATACTAAATGTGTTAGTGCAATCTCTTAGTCAAGACAGACCAATCTGAGATATACACATCGACCTTTCACGGTGATTTGTTCAATTCCACCTAGGTCGTGAATTTGTACATTTAGTTACAAGGAAACCGTTAATGTGATCTTCCGTGATCGGGTATCACCACATTAACTAAAATGTAATATGTACCACTTATAATGAACTGGTTGCAATAATTATTCAACATTTAATTATATCTAAAGCAAATGTGATAAAAGATTTATTCTCATAAATAAGTGTTTAATACATGAGTTATACAAAGTAAAAGAATACTTTCACGTATAACTCCAACAATCTTCCACTTATACTTAAAGTCTGCTTTTTAGTATACATCATGCATGTCTAGTGTAGTAACTCTACGTGACATCTCATGTCAACCTACACTAACCTAATAATTCCTCCCACTTATACTTAAAGCAGATTGACAATAGTCTTGACTCCCATTCCATCCACATGTCTCTCGAATGTACTCAGAGGCAGATCCTTTGTGAATGGATATACTAGGTTGTCCTCCAACGTTTATCTTTGCCGCCTCTTTATCTCCTCTCTTAACGATTTCTCGTATAAGATGGTGTTTTCTTTCAATGTGTTTGCTGGCCTTGTGGGCTCTCGGTTTCCTTGAATTTGCAACTGCTCCGGCATAATGATTGTGATGGGAAAATTCAGAACAACGTCCAAGTCCACTAAGAAGTACTTGAGCCAAACCGCTTCTTTCGCTGCTTCACAAGCAGTTACTTATTCGGCTTTCATGGTCGAATCGGCGATGCATTTCTGCTAATCGCTTCTCCATGTCATGGCTTCTTCTCCCATGCAAAACACACTACCCGAGGTAGATATTCTGGATTCTATATCTGATTGGAAATTTGAGTCCGTGCATCCCATGGAAATTAGACTGTCTGACTGTTAAATCAGCATTCCATCGCTAGTTCTTTTCAGAAACTACATAATGCATTTAATTGCAGTCCAATAAGCTTTCCCGGGGTTAATTTGATATCTTGCCATCATGCCGAGGCAAAAGCAGATATCCAATCTCGTACACAATATTGCATACATAAGGCTTCCTATGCCCGAAGCGTACGGAACGCCTTTCATGTCATCTATCTCCATATGCGTCTTAGGGCCTTTTTATTTTGATAGATGGAATCTTGCATGTTGAAACACTTCAAAATAGTGCCTTTGTATGAAACTTGCGATAAACCCAACATCCTTCTCTTGCGATCTCAAGTGATCTTGATCCCAAGGATGTGACCGGCTTTCCCTAAGTCCTCCATATCAAACTGATTTGACAGCCATACCCTTACGTCTTACAATACCTTTACATTCTTTCCAATGAGCAGAATATCGTCTACGTGTAATACTAAGAATACCATCGTAGTTTCGTCACACCTTTTATACACACAACTCTCGAACTCGTTTTGATCAAACCCATAAGACTTAATAACTTGATCAAAACACTGGTTCCAAGTACGCGATGCTTGCTTAAGTCCATAAATGGATCTCTTAAGCTTGCATACGAGGTGTTCTTGGCCTTTTTCAATGAAACCTTTGGGTTGTTGCATATAGATATCTAACCCGTAAGACTTCCGTTAAGAAAAGCCGTCTTGATATCCATTTGTCAGATCTCATAATCTAGGTGCGCAGCGATCGACAAGAGAATACGGATGGACTTAAGCATAACTACAGGCGAAAATGTCTCCTCATAATCGATCCCTTCTTTTTTAATATACCCTTTGGCCACTAGCCTTGCTTTGAAGGTCTCAACCCTTCCGTCCGGTCCTCTTTTCCTCTTGTACACCCACTTGCATCCAATGGGTTCTACCCCATTGGGTGGTTCGACCAACTCCCACACTTGATTATGATCCATCGAAACCATCTCAGTTTCCATTGCTGTTTGCCACGACTTCATGTCTTTATCTTAGATTGCCTCGTCGTATGTCCACAGGTCTGATTCATCACCGGGAATTAAATTCGAAGATTCTCCTATTCCCATGAATCTTTCGGGTTGCCTAGCAATCCTCCCACTGCGACGGGGTTCTAGTTGTGAAGATGTGACGTGTGGTACATCATCTTGTATACTTGGTATCGAGGTTTGACCTCTCAATTCTTCTAAGGTAATTTCACTTTTAGGCTTCCGATTGTTCATATAGTCTTCCTCCAAGAATTTAAAGTGTGTACTAATCACGGTCTTTTGATCCTTGGGACTATAGAACATACACCCTTTCGTTCCCGCAGGGTATCCTATAAACAGCCTTAATTCCGAACGTGGATCCAACTTACCGGCTTCCTTGTCTAGCACGTATGCCGGATAACCCCAAATCTACAAATATCTTAGACTGGGCTTGCGCTCGGTCCAAAATTCCATTGAAGTTTTAGGAACCGATTTGGATGGCACCAAGTTTAGAATGTAAGCCGCCGTTTCCAAGGCGTTACCCCAAAACGACTTGGGTAAATCCGAATAACTCCTCATGGATCTGACCATCTCTAAAAGAGTCAAGTTCCTTCGTTCTGCTACACCGTTCTGTTGAGGGGTTCCCGGTGTGGTTAACTGGGATATGATTCCTTCGTTCGATAAGTAGTTCAAGAATTCATCGCTGAGGTATTCGCCTCCACGATCTGATCGTAGAAACTTGATACTCTTTTCCCTATGTTTCTCGGCTTCGGCCTTAAACTCCTTGAACTTATCAAAACTTTCAGACTTATGCCTCATAAAGTAAATGTACCCATATCTCGAGTAATCGTCAATGAAAGTGACAAAATACTCATGCCCCATTCTCGCTTTGATCGTCATTGGACCACACACATCGGTATGAACGAGTTCTAACACTTATGTGGCTCTATTCCCCTTGTCTCCAAATGCCCTCTTGATCATCTTACCCTCTAAACAGAATTCGCAAATTGGAAACGGCTCAACTTGAAGAAACTCCAAGGATCCATCTTTCACCAATCTTTGTATTCGCATTAGATTAATATGACCTAATCTAAGATGTCATAGAAGTGTTTTGTTCATATCAGAAAGAACTCTTCCTTTTATAACTTGAAATAGTCAATGTGTTATTAGATTCAATTTATGAGTGTTGTGCCCCAATTAATGGTATAAAGATCATCCAACAATGTTCCGGAACAGATAAACTCATCGTTTCAAGAAATAATAACATCCTTATTAAAAGAAACTGAGTATCTATTCAGAACAGTTTAGAAACTGAAGGTTGAGTTCTTTCTAAATTAGGAACATGGAGAACGTCTCTCAAGACCATAACTCCATCTTCACAAGATAGGTGCACTTCTCCCACTGCTTCAGCTGCCACTCTCGTAGCATTGCCCGGTGTGATGGGGATCTCACTTCCTCTAAATCGTCGGGTTAGCTTGAACCTATGCAAAATGAAATAAATGTGATCAGTGGCTCTCGTATCCACTATCCACAAATGGACAGCATACGCCACTTCACAAGTTTCGACGACTAAGAAGTGTGGATTACCTAACTTTCCTAGTCTCTTAGGCTTGGAACAGGCAGACCTCCAATGTCCTCTTTTACCACAGTTAAAACACTCCTCTTTGATGCTAGCCTTGGCTCTACCTTTCGCAACAATTGGATTTGCTTGGGTCCGGCCTTTGGTTCTCTTCCTCTTTTTCCCTCCCTTGGGACCAAAAGAGGTAGACGGACCATTAGCCACCGTAACAGTGGACTGGTGCCCCATTATCACCTCCGCCGAAACTAAAGCTTGCAAGAGCTCAGGCAAACGACTTGACCGTTCATTCATCTGACAGATCAGATGAAACTACTCAAAACTTTTCGGTAGAGAATGGAGTGTGAAATCGACCCTTGAAGGGACATCAAAATCCGCCCCAAGTACTTCCAACTTGTTAAGGTATGCCATAATCTCGAGAATGTACTCCCTCACGGGCGTTCCCTCCACCATTTCCAACTTGACCGAGTCATGTTTGGTGAACTGATTAGTCATGAGTTTCTGATGTGAAGACATCTCTTCAAGGTTTTCCATGATTTCAACAGCGGATACAATGTCTTCATGAATATGCCTCAAATCCTTAGACAGAGATGTCAAGATGATGCACTTCATGTGTTCATTGTCACGCTTCCAATCATAAACTGTCTTTTCCCATTGCTTGACTTATCATTAGGCTTGTCGGTATATTAACGTGAATAACCCAATTGTGTTTTCGTGCAATAAGGACAAAATTTAAATTACATTTCCAATCGATATAATTCTCTCCAGAAAGTTTATTAACTTAAAGTATATTAAACAGTGGATTAAAAGGTTGCGACATGATGAAATGAGAATAAAACATACATTCATATTAATATCTAGAAAAATACGAAATTATCACATAATTCGATCACATCAATTATATTGAAACCTTAAAACAATATAATCATGCATCAACCAACATCTCGAAACAATTTAAATGCGCCACGAGGGGTGGTCTATACATTTAAACACATTCAAGCGGATCACAAACTTGAAAGTTACAAATCCTTAATTCAAAATTAATAGTTGGCTCCCACTTTGACCACATAAAAATTGACAGGGACTCCGAGGGGAGTAAGTTAATATCAATTTCTTATGCCTAAGTAATAACCATAATTAAATACAAGATTATTATTTCGCTTTGAGCAAGCCACTCGTGGTGAGGGTCAATACCGCCACTAGTAATAATCCACAATCATCCTTTCGGAATTTATTCATGTGAAATTCATCTTTTTGGCCGATCCGAGGGGGAAATGTATTCCAAAAAACTTCACAAATAAATAAATAAATTATGGAGGCCAAATTAATCCAATTTTAATATTCGGAATAAAATTGTGATTAAAGAAACATACTTAGTAATTTTTGAAAGTAAGGTTTTTCTTGGACAATTAAAATCATGCAAACACATATTAACAAATAATAATAAGTGCACGAAATAAAACATCCATCAAAACAAAATTAAACACATTGGGGCACTCAAATCCAATTGTCACAGTTTAATTTTCTTCACGTCTTGATGTGAGAAATCGCCCTTGTTGTTTTTCATCGTTCGTCTCGACACGCTCCCACTCGAACAGCAACACTTCATCAAAAATAACTTTGTTTGGGGTTCGGTTCGGGACGACGTTTGAAATCACACAAAAAAATAAGAACTGAAATTAAAAAATTTCACGGCCCGAGATACGGCGCGCGTCGGCCCACGGAGTGGGCCGCACAACTCTCGGCATGACGCCGAGCAGCGGCCGCCGAGCGTCGGCGCTAAGCGCGCGCGCCAGTGCCTTGGCTCGCCCGTCGTGCGCGGGTCGTGCGCCTCGCGTACCCCGTGCACCAGGTTTCATCGTTCGTTCTCATTTTTCACCCCATGCATGATTTTACGTTCATGCATGCGCCACGCATGCATGCGTCGTCTGGGTAAGCTGTCTTTAATTCTTCGTTCTTCGTCTCGATCCGGTTATAAATTATTTACAAAAAATAAATACTAGATCTAGACTAGTCTATTACAATGATCAAATCAAAATAAAAACAACTAATCTACTCGTGGATTTTCTCACGAGAAAAATGAATTCGAACGAATCGAATTAAAAATAATTAATTCACACATGAAAAAAATAAATATTAAAACCATGACAATTGGATACCTGCAAAAAAGATCTAGCAATTCTACTATCCAATTTCAGTTTAATGTCTAACAATTTAAATTCCAATTTAAAGATTAGAGCCCGAAACCGTGGCTCTGATACCAGTTGTTGGGAAAATAGGGGTGCCCGGAATCTATTCGGGATGAAATTTAAATACGAATTTAAATATAATTATTACTAGCATGAATTAATTATAATTAATTCAAATAATAATTCCAACAACAAATTTAACATCATGTATGTTGAACTAATTCACATAAAATTTATGGCGGAATAAACAAGAAATTATGTGACTTACGTACCTCTTGTAGAATTGCCTTTGAATAAACAGGACAATCACGAACACGCTTTATCAACCCAAAAGCCTTCTCAAGTATTTTCCTTTCGCCTTACTCGATTACCGGTGGGAAGTGCTCACAAGCAATTAGAATAACAAGGAAGAAAGAAAAAATATTGTTGCTGATTTTTTTTTCAACGCTGTGAAACTGTAAACTGGAGATGAAATAATCATCCCCTATATATAGATGAGGGGATTTCGAAATTTTCACATGGAATAGGGGAGAGAAATTTTTTTTCTTGGCCTCCAAGAAATCTTGAATATATCCCATATATTCTTTTCTCCATAATAAAATATTCCATAAAAATCTCACCTTCTCATATAAGCTTATTTTCGAAAATATTAAAGAAAGAATCCAAGAATTGGATCTTCTTGAATATATGAGATAATCTTGTATTCCGAGAGTACTTATCTTCCATAATATCTTTCCAAAAAAATCAACAAGATCTTTTCTTTCTCCTAATATATCCTTTTCTAAAAATACAAGAAAAACCAGCAAATTATATTTTCTTTTATTTTAATCACCTTATCATTATTGAGCTACTTAATGGGCTACTTGAGGGGCCTTTAGGAGAATTAAGATTGGACCTCCAATGGGCTTCTGAATTTCAATATTGAGCCCTAATATAATTCAACCCATTAATATTAATTAGTACCACTAATAAATTAATATTGCACTATCCATTTTAATCCATATTACGATAATATGGGCTTCCGGTTATTATTTCCCGCGTTTAAGATTATCAAGTCCATTAATTAATTAAGCTTCTGAATAGCTCTAAATTAATTAACATCTTTCAACTTGGAGTAAAGACAGCTCAACATTATTATCCGTACCGAAGAAACTGATTCTTCACTTGCAAGATTTGGTACGATAAAACTTCTGTGCCCACCAAGGGGACAAATCACACGAGCCGTACTCGCACGCGTTTCTCCGTATTAAATCTTAGCAACTGTCGTATGATTAATATTACTGCCCAAAGCACAAGGTTCGAAGTCACGATGATTCTCACCCAACATGAATCAAAGCAGTAACCATTAAGCACACACGGTCCTATTTAAGTGACGTAGATTAAGAAATCAATAACTACTGAGGTCTAATTCTTCACATTTCAGATTAGAAGAATTTATCCTCGCTGTAGGTCATCTTCAACACATACTAAATGTGCTAGTGCAATCTCTTAGTCAAGACAGACCAATCTGAGATATACACATCGACCTTTCACGATGATTTGTTCAGTTCCACATAGGTCATGAATTTGTACGTTTAGTTACAAGGAAACCGTTAATGTGATCTTCCGTGATCGGGTATCACCACATTAACTAAAATGTAATATGTACCACTTATAATGAATTGGTTGAAATAAATATTCAACATTCAATTATATCTAAAGCAAATGTGATAAAAGATTTATTCTCATAAATAAGTGTTTAATACATGAGTTATACAAAGTAAAAGCATACTTTCACGTATAACTCCAACATAGATATCTGAAGGATCTCTTTGATTCTGAGTCTCGTTCTGAGATTTATGAAGTGACGAGAGATCCGTCTAGGTATCGGCAATCGGAAGGAGGGAATATTTCCTCTCATGTATTGAAGATGATAGGGCTAATCGAGAAACTTGGTCGTTTGGGCATCAAGCTGCAAACCAATGTTGCTGTTTACGCCATTCTTCAGTCGCTACCCAATTCATACTCGAGTTTCGTAGTAAACTTTAATATGAATAAGACGGTATCGACCATGCCTGAGCTTCATAACATGCTCAATAATTTTGAGTCTTCCGCTGCTAAGGACAAACTTGTAATCATGGTGGGTGCTTCTACTTCTTCTGCCCCTAAAGGCAAGAAGACGCGAACAAGCAAGGCTAAGAAAGGCTCTAAGCCTAATTTTCTCAAGCCCAGAGGTGAGATTCAAAAGAAGGAGCGGGTTGATAAGGATGTATGCCTCCACTGTAAGCAGAAGAGGCATTGGAAGAAGGACTATAAGGTTCTAGCAGCTGAAAAGAAGGCACAAGGTGCTTCAGCCACTGGAACATGTATATTTTTTATTGAGATAAACATGTCCACAAATGATTCTAACTGCTGGGTATTGGATACCGGTTGCGGCTCACACATTTGTACAAATGTGCAGGGGCTCAAGGACAGTAGAACAGTTAGACAGGGTGAAGTCGCCCTTCACGTTGGGAATGAAGCAAGAGTTGTTGTTGAACGTGTTGGGACTTATTTTTTAGACTTACCTTCTGGTTTTAGACTTGAATTGAATAATTGTTATTTTGTTCAGTCTATTACTAACATTATTTCAGTTCCTACGTTAGACATTTAGAGATTTTCCTTCCATTTTGTAAATAATACTTGTTATTTTTCGCTTAATGGTGATGTTTATGAAAATGCTCCTCTTGTTAATGATTTATACTTGTTACATTGTGAATATAATGTTCTTAATATATAAAATAAAAGACTCAAGCTTAGTAATCATGAAAACCCGACTTACTTGTGGCATTGTAGGCTTGGTCATGCAAACGAGAAAATAATCGCAAGGTTAAGGAAGTTAGACTACTTAACCTCATATGACTTAGAGTCTTATGGTGATTGTGAATCTTATCTCATTGGCAAGATGATCAACAAACCCTTTTCCGGGAAAGGGGTACGTGCCAAAGAAGTTCTAGAGTTAATTTTCAGCGATGTTTGTGGAACATTGCCCACTCTAACTAGTTTAATTAATCAAACAATTTGATTTTTAATACCATAGATCGGGCAATTACTTTAGAAAATAAGAACAATATTTTACCATCGAATTATGCAAATCAGTGTATACAACCAAATAAATTGAGCCTGAAGCTCTGATACCACTGTTGGGTTTTAGAGGCAAGAACACCATGTTCGGCGCAACGAAAGATAATGATTCACCAACAATGAATCTGCATATGATTGTATAACATAAAACATAAAGGATAAATAACACGTATATAAATCCTTACAACGATTTGTACGCGGAATCCTCAACTATGGTATCCTCATAACGACTTTCTACCAACCCGCACCGATATGCCAGCGTTGAATCTCGAGACGAATTTGCTAGGAAAATTCCGACTAGAGATTTTATGGAGAAATTATATTTCTTGTGTGTTTTCGGAATTCCCATAAGACACATATTTATAGGGATTAACTTGACTTAATTCCTAAGCAAGATATCGGGTCTAGCCCGTAATATAATATCTACGGATTATATTTCCCTAGATATGTTCCTACGAATAATATCTTTACCATATCTATTATTCTTGTATAATAATATTCCAAATATTATTATTGGGATTTCATATTTAATTAAATCCAATCTAATTAAATAATAATAATAATAATTAATTCCAAATATAATTATTATTATATTCTCCATAAATTAAATATTATATCCAATACAATATTTAATCAACCAACTATAATTGGTAAATGACCATTACTTGTTGTGTGACCCATAGGCCCTCGTATATCGAGCGATTAGTTAAACTAACGGTCTTAATTGAACCCTAGACAATAAATTAGACATTCTCAATATACGAGGTACGTTGCGAGGAAATCTGCAACTACCTGTAATACTGTAGGCTATTGTGATATCTTCATTTCATTCACGAATACTCGATTAAGTCTTGAACATGATGAAGTGTCTATTCAAATAACTTAATCATATTATCTCCAATCACTAATTGATCAAGTATATCACACTTAGCCACAAAGTCTAAGTTGATGTGCGTCGGCCGACGACTTAGATCCAATTATGATGAGAAGATGAGTATTCTCTCTAAATCCACATTGAGGAATGAATCCTATTCTTGGCTCAACTACCACACACATGTATTTCGTGATGAACCCAATCCATGCCATATCTACCCGTGGAAGGGTGCAAGCGTCGGTCATGGTCAAAGTTCACCACTCCACACATGTCGTGCGTATTGACCTTAAGTCAGAGGAGTATCACATCGCTCCCACTAACTGAGACACCCGTAGACACATTATGTGGAATTACATCAAACGGTTTCTCGAATGAGTATACCAATACCCTATAAGGTATCTGTGCATCCATAATGAGATACCCGGTATCTCGTAGTAAGTGAGATCTTACTACACTCTCTAAGAGTATGATGCAGATCGCACACCAATCTCAATTACATCATCAATATCCCATTATTGATGATCCTTGATCGGGGCTATTTGAGAATCATACTTAAGTCATCTGAGTTCTCACTCACTCAATGACAGTAGTGATTAATGGGAACACAAATAAGAATATATACAAACAATCAAACATCATATTCAAATAAGTGTAACGCCATACATTTAATATTAAACCAATAATAATATTAAACCAAATCTGAATATTATCTTAGTATTATGTCCTTTCGATGGATTGTCTCTAGGACACTAACACTAACAGGATCTCGGTGAAGCATGCTACATCTTAGGGATCAAGATCCATAGGGATAGATCCAAGAAGATGCTAGGATTGTCATAATCCACCTACTTAGATAAGGTGTTGAAGTGTTTTGCGAGGAGAACTCTAAAAAAGGGTCTCTACCCGCAAATCATGGGATAAAGCTATCGAAGAAGGATTGTCCTTCTAGTGAAGCTGATATCGAGCACATGAAGGACGTTCCATATGCATTTGCAATTGGGTCCATCATGTACGCCATGACTTGCACAAGGCCAGATGTGGCCTACACTATCAGCATCACTGGTAGATACCAGCAGAATTCAGGTGACCCTCACTGGATTGCTGTCAAGAATATTCTGAAGTACCTCAGGCGTACTAAAGAACATTTACTTGTCTACGATGGACAGTCAAAGCTAGTCGCTACGGGCTATGCTGATGCGAGTTTCCAGTCCGACTGTGATGATTACAAATTGCAGTCGGGGCATGTCTTCACTCTCAATGATTAGGTGGTTAGTTGGAATAGTTCCAAGCAAGAGACAACCACGGATTCAACAACCGAAGTTGAGTACATTGTTACAGCAGAAGCTGCGAAAGAGGTTGTCTGTATAAAATAGTTCTTAAGTGAACTAGGGGTAGTTTCGAGTGCTAGTAGTCCAATAAAGTTGTATTGTGACAGCACTAGTGCGGTTGCACAAGCAAAGGAATCGAGATCCAACAACAGAGACAAGCATGTACCGAGGGGCTATCACTTGATAAGAGAGATAATAGCTAATAAGGAAATAGAGTTCGAATGTATTCCCACGAAAGATAATTTGGCTGATCCATTCACCAATGCTTTGAGTGTTCATGTACACACTAGACATTTTGATGATCTAGGGGTTAAACATGTAGGTGATTGGCTCTAGTCCAAGTGGGAGATTGTTAGTGTTAGTATCTTAGAGACAATCCTTTGTGGGAGGACATAATACTAAGATGATATTCAGTTTATGGTTTAATATTGTTGATTGATTTTATATTAAGTATATGATATTACACTTGTCTGAATATTATGTTTGATTGTTTCATTATTCATATCTGTGTTCCCTTGAATCGATACTGTCATTGAGTGAGTGAGAACTCAGATAACTTAAGTTTGATTCTCAAATAGCCCCGATCAAGGATCATCAAGAATGAGATATTTATGATGCAATTGAGAGTGGTGTGCGATCTGCATTATACTCTATGGGAGAGTGTAGTAAGATCTCACTTACTACGAGGTACTAGGTATCTCATAGTGGATGCACAAATACCTTAGAGGGTATTGGTATACCCATCTGAGAAATTGTTTGATTTAATTCTACATAATGTGTCTACGAGTATCTCGGTTAGTGGGAGCGATATGATACTCCTCTGACTTGAGGTCAATACGCACGACATGTACGGAGTG
Organism: Ballota nigra; assembly: GCA_947034835.1. Taxonomy (NCBI): domain Eukaryota; kingdom Viridiplantae; phylum Streptophyta; class Magnoliopsida; order Lamiales; family Lamiaceae; genus Ballota; species Ballota nigra. Next base: position 42,655,521 of record OX344727.1, read on the forward strand.
ATGGACTTTGACCATTACCGACGTTTGCACCCTCCAAGGGTAGATATGACATGGATTGGATTCATCCCGAAGTGCATTTGCGTAGTAGTTGAGCCAAGAATATGATTCATTCCTCAATGTGGATTTAAGAGAGAATACTCATCTTCTCATCATAATTGGATCTAAGACATCGGCCTGTGCACGTCGACTTGGACTTTGTGGCCAAGTGTGACATGAGTGATCAATTAGTGATTCGAGATAATATGATTAAGTTATTTGAATAGATACCTCATCATGTTCAAGGCTTAATCAAGTATTCGCGAATGAAAGAAAAATATCACAATGTCCTATAGTATTACAGGTAGTTGCAGATTTCCTCGCAACCTCGTACATTGAGAATGTCTGATTTATTGTCTAGGGTTCAAATAAGACTGTTAGTTTGACTAATCACTCGATATACGAGGGCCTATGGGTCACACAACAAGCAATGACAGTTCACCAATTAAAGTTGGTTGATTAAGTATTATATTAGATATAATATTTAATTTATGGAGAATATAATAATAATAATTATATTTAGAATTAATTATTATTATTATTATTTAATTAAATATGAAATCCCATAATAATAATTGGAATATTATTATACAAGAATACTATATGGTCAAGATATTATTCATAGGAAAATATCTATAAGGAAATATAAACTGTAGAGATTATATTTACGGACTTGTCCTGTTATCTAACTTAGGAATTAAGCCAAGATAATCCCTATAAATATGAGTCCTATGGGAATTCCAAAAAACACATAAGAAATATAATTTCTCCATAAAATTTCTTGCTCAAATTTTCCTAGGAAGTTCATCTCGAGATTCAACGCTGGCAAGTCAGTACAAGTTGGTGAATAGCTATTTCGTAGATACCATAGTGGAGGATTTTGCGTACGAAACTCTGTAAGAATCCCGTTTAATATTCTTGCAATTTATTATGCGATTAATTGTTCATTGTTGGTGAACATTATTATTCCACTGCGCATGTATTACGTGTTTACGTGCCTCTAAAACCCAACAGTATTACCATAATGACAATCATATGTTATTGTAAAAGCAAATGTTTGTTACTGTTGGAGCAAATATGTGTTAATGTTAGAGCAAAAGTGTGTTATTGGTGAAGAAAATGTGTGTTGATGTTAGAGTAAATATGTGTTACTGCAAATGTGTGTTAATGTTAGATTAAATTTGTGTTAATATTGGAGTAAATATATGTCGCTGCAAATGTGTGTTAATGTTAGAGTAAATGTATGTTACTACAAATATGTGTTACTATTGGAGCAAATGTGCGTTAATGTTAGAGAAAATGTGTGTCGCTGCAAATGTGTGTTAATGTCAGAGAAAATATGTGTTTCTGCAAATGTGTGTTAATGTTAGAGTAATTGTATGTTACTACAAATATGTGTTACTATTAGAGCAAATGTGCGTTACTATTGGAACAACGTGTGTTAATATTGGAGCAAATGTGATGTTAAAATAAATATGTGCTACTACAAATGTGTATTAATGTTGGAACAAAAGTGTGTTAATATTAGAGCAAATGTATGTTATTGTTGAATCAAATGTGTGTTAATGTATGAAAAAATAAATCTAGACTTAAAGGGATGATGAATAAATTAAAAGACACATATGTGTTCTTGTAAAAACACATATTTGTCCTTATTGTTATTTTAAAGTACAAAATCTATTTTTTAAGGACTGGTAACACACGTTTTGCCTTATAGTAATACACATTTGCTCATATAGTAACACAACCTGGGAGCAAAAATCCTAAAATAAGTCTTGTGCATTTTTTTTTTTTTGAAAATCAATTTGACCCACTTTAGGATCCGTGAATTTTGCCCTGGAGCGACTCGACCTGCGAATTTTTTAATATTTGCCTATTTTAGGTATATTTTACATGTGAAATATTTCACAAGAGAGTGCAATTTTTTTATTTGTTTAGCTATATCATTAAAAAAAATGAATTGGCTTCGATTTTTATACTTTAATTAATTATTTATTACACTTCAATACATAGATCTAATTTCACGTGTAACTAAAGATGATGTGCCAATCGACCTTCAATGTCACATGAGACGTCAACTTAATTGTTTGTTTATTTAGATTTCACGTTTTATTGGCTTCGATTGCCACACCACCATCTTTAGTTATGCCAAAAATTAGTTCAATATATAAAATTGAAACAAATAATTATTTTGTGCATCAAATTATAATTTTTTGAAAGCAAGAAAATCTATTGATAAGTAAAACATCTATAAAAATGCCATCCACAAAAATTAGAGGTTCAACCCAAAGAGAAGAACTCTCGAATCGGCGATACGTCCTAGCAAATGAATAATCATAAATTGACATTAATACTCATCAAAGTACAAGTAAGAGAAAGATTACAATATAATTCATTTCTAATTTCAAAAAATGAAATACCCAGACATAGTCAGATGCATATATCTTGAAGGAATGGATCTCTAACAATCTATAATCCAACTCGAAAATTATTGAACCAAGCCTCAATACCTTTCCTCATTTCACCACCTCCTATACCTGCATACTTCTCCTTCTTTCTTCAATTGACATTGACATAAGACCTTTTGGTAGCATGGTCATAAAATTTCCTGAATCATCATCCCCATTCTCATTTCGAACGAATCCTTCCTCATAGAAGCTCACATTCACACACACACACACACATATATATAATAACAGTAAAGTCCTGCCATAAATAGTTGTGCTCTTTTCCCGCCTATACTTACATACTATATTTAGTAACTGTTTTTAATTATTATTTTGCACTTCTCTATACAGACTTTCTGATTTCTAAACTTCTTTTTTTAACTTTTGTTGAAGAGTTCCATGATGCTGGTTATACAAATTTCATTTTTTTTATTATTTGTTGGGGTATCATGCTTCTGCAACAGCCGCCACACCTGTGCTAATTTAATAATTACATACCCCACACTACAAAAAAATTATCTTTTCGTGGCGAAATTTTTTGTCACTAAAGATTTATGGTGACAAATCTTTTTGTCACAAGCGCCGTCACCAAAAGCCTGTCACGAAAGATTGTGGTGACGACAAAAGGATGTTGTCACAACATCTTAGTGACGAAACCTAATTGTCACCATAAATAATGTTGTTGTGACAAATTTATCGCCACTATAACCTTATATTTTCGTCACCCAAATAAATTTTCGTCACAACAATCTCATAATTTTGTTTTTTCACGTGACAATACCTATTTGTCGCTATAGATAATGGTAACATGACGAAATTATTGTCACAATAACCCTATATTTTGGTCAACCAAATTATTTTTTCATCACAATATCCTTATATTTTTGTTGTTTCACGTGACAAAATATAATTGTCACCGTAGATAATGTTGTCATGACGAAATTATTTTCACTATAAGTCTATATTTTTATCGCCCAAAGTATTTTTGTCACAATATCCTTTATCATCACCGTCACATATATGTATTTTTGTCGCAAGAATTCTTTGTTTGGGTTATTTGTTGTAACAATTATGATTGTCACTGCGAAGTACTTGTGACAAATTTATTGTCACAACCATATGAGATTTTGTTAGTGATGACAACTTTGTCACCATAAACTGCGATATTTGTCAACCACAAAATTGTAGTTTTGTCACTCATCGTCCTATAATATATGCAATTCACAAATATAGTCATAAAATAAATATCAGTTTAAAAATTAAACATCAGTATATTCATTAAAACAAGTAATTGTAATCAACATAGTGTAAATATTCATCACCCTCAAATGTTATAAACCTTCGCAGTCAAAATGTCTTGAAATTATAAAAGTATTTGCACTAAGATAATAATTTGAGTACTTCTTAATATGTCCAAAGCTCCAGATCAAAGGAAAAGTCATCTTCATTCCATGTGAATCTTCTTATAAAATCAAAAGTCCATCTGCACAACAAAGAATATTTATAAACTATTAAGTTTTAAAATACAAATAATAGAAAAATTATTCAAGATCAACAAACACAAATTGATTAGTCATCACCATTAAAATATATCATTTTGATTACTTAACAATCTGGCTAGCTTTGCACTGATAAAATTGAATTGGTGAGAAATACCAATATATATTGCACCAAAGTTTAGAATTTTAATCTATTAAGCCTACTTTTAAATATCTCAAAGTATGCAAAAATATAAATATGGATACAAGTGAAGAGTCATGTTGAAAATTGAAAATAAATTAGTCTACAGTCTAATGTACTTTATTTTTGTATGATTATACACTGGTACATCATGGGGAAATTAAGGTTGTTTTGAACTATCCTAAGTAACTAACTTTCATGACTAATTTATTTTGTAGACACCGTACTACTTTATCTCAAATTTTATTTCTTAAACAAAAAATGTGTAGAATAAGACATGTATTATTCGTACACCCTTGACATGTTAAATTACAATGTAATTTAACACCCTTATCATCTATAAATGATATATACACAATATTGATATGAAACACAAGAATACTATAAAATACTACCTCTATCCTCGAACACTTTTTAAAGTTCACTTTTCATTCCCTACAAAGATATCTAAATTACATCTCATTCCTCTAATAATTGCACACAAAAATATATTTCTTTTGTTAAATTCACTTAAAAGTGAACAATATACCCTCATAAAAAAACTATTTTATCCATTTAAATACTATAAGTCAACTCCCATACAAAATCCTTGAAAAGTCAATTGTGCAAAGCGTTTGGGGATGGAGGTAGTACAAGATGAAAAACAAGCATAACAGGATCAATTGTTTAGCCATTGAAAGAAGTATTTAGCTACCATAATCACTAATAATAGTATTGAAAATAGTGTAGATTCTAGTAATCTTTATTTAATAACCGGGGTCAACCACAAAATAGAGGACTTAAAAGATTGTCTACCATTTCTCCTTGGATAAAACGATGAAGGTGACATGAACTTTTCTACCAAAAGTAAATCCCAAACATGCACTACAAAGTACAAAATTAGGCATAAATGCACACACCAAAAAAATTACAGGTTCATAGTGGGACTAATTCTTAAAGGCCTTCAATGACTCATGATTGATCTCAAGCCCGCAGACCAGATCCTAGGATGGAATAGAGTCGAGGCAAAGAGTACTAATCTACATAATAAGTACAATTGATAGAAAGACAATATAGTCACAAAAAGTAAAGGCGGGGATTGAGAAGCATACTTGTTTCCAAGAAGAAATTGTCCACTACTAATGTAAACTAATTCCTCCACTCTAATTCCTTGTACCTTTTATATCTTTAGAACTTTTACCTGTTTTAAAATGATAAAAAAACAAGTAGATGAAAACAGTTGGGTTCCAAATATTAACAAAAGCAGTAAAAGATGTTTATAACATGCACATTTTGCACTTTAAACCAATAAATCCAATGATAATCTACTTATGGTTGGAAGAGAACCTGAATCCAACACAAAATATAGTGAAAAGCTGCAAAAAAAAAAAAAAAAAAAAAACTTCTAAATCCATGCATCTCTGTTTGTTTTGTTTAGCAATGATATAATCATATTTGAAATGAGGATTTAATTCGCATCAATAGCTCATTATATATGCAGCTTGTAAAATGCAATGTTAACATCATCTGTTCAACTTGTAAAATGTAATGTTCATAACTTGTAAAACATTCAATTTTCTGCGTAATTACTCAAGTAAAATAATGCAGAAACTAAAGTTTACTTGTGTTATTAACTAAAAAAATAATGGCAAATACAGCAATAGAGAAGCAAATATCTTACCAAAGGCAGTGTTTATCGGGTTCATTGTCGCCCTGATTCTTAACGACATCACCAATAAGCTGTCCATGTTGGTGAAACCAACATAAGACGACATTGTCTAGTTACCCATTATTTGAAAATATTATGAAACTGAATCTTTAGAGCTAAATATTTTCGAGGAAGAATCTTAAAAAATGTGAGAGAAATTAACTATGAAAAATCATTTGTAGCAGTCGAAGAAAGCATATTCTAAGAAGTTCATTGCACCAACTACAGTTCAAAACTAGATTACAAATCAAGAGAAACTTTTAGAGGTGTATGCAAATCATTGTAAAGTACTCCTAAATTGCAAATATTCGACGAAATCCAGCAGATTAACAATTTTATTTGCTTCTACGATTTTCTTTTAGAGCTTTAGAAAATACAACTAATGTTTTAGAGAGGAATATTTCAATGACAGAAAATTTTGTATTTGTTTCCATTTTTCTCTCGAAAGTTCCTGTAACAAATCTCTTTATGCAACGAGATGGGGGAAACAGGAGATCCTTCAATTATTGAAAAACAATGGATCCTGTGGAAATAGAATAATCACAAAATCATCTCAGAGTATAAACAACAAACTAGAATATTTTGAATTGGGAGTAATGTAAATCTCCCTAAAACTCAAATAATTTCATTCTTAATTATTTCGTTCGATGAGTGTTCCTCTTTAAACACTATTTTCAGAATCAATAACACAACGCTTCCTTCATATAATCAATGACAAAAATGGTGTCATCCACATGAGACCGTGTCTTAAGTGACGACTATAATATAAATGGGCAGAGAAAAGGCATACCCAGTCGGCGGCCGCTTGAAAGAATGAAATGTCCCGTTGTAGTGGGAAAGAGGAAGAAAAACAACCTGTTCATTTTCCTTTTCTGTGCGAGGTGAAACCGAAATTGGATTAGAATAAAAAGGCATAGATACTTTAGATTATAGTAATCTCATATTGATGAAAGGGTTTCAGATTTGGGATTGGGATTGGGAATCGTAGGGTTTTTTGTTTCTTCACGAGTGAGATGAGATTTGCTTATTTTTCCCGCTTAAGTTCCCAAAATTTTCACAAAATTGAGTAGGTCTAATAAAATTCATTCTTGTTTAAAGTTGTATTGTCTTCTCAAATCCAAATAATTCATGTTAAAGTATTGTGAACAAATTTCGATCATAAAATTTATTTGGAAAATATTAGTTGTTTTATTAAAAGGTATTAACTGTTTCACAACTATTATAGAAGTACTCCCTTCGTCCTACAACTAATTTAATATTTGTCTAATTTGGACGCCTCACACTCTTAAAAATAAAATAACTCTCTCTCAAAAGTTAATAAAATAATTTTACTTTATTATGAAATATTCAACACCAAACTCAACTACTCAATTTTCTTAAAAAATGTCTAATTCTTTACTACAAAAATTATTTTGGGACGAAGGGAGTAATAGTTTAGAAGAGTGTTAGTTGTTTCAATAAAGGGGACTACTTGAAGGATATTAGGTGTTTCATTAAAGGGTACTAGTTGTTTTATAAAAGAGTAGGTCTCATGTGAAACTTGTTCATCATATAAAACTGATATCATTACATGCAAGCATTGATACCATTACCAGCATTCGCTGATACTATAACCAGTGGCAGATCTAGAACTTTGATTTTGGGGGTACAAGAATTAATTTGAGAAATTTGTAGAAATATATTAATCAAATTTGGGGATACAATTTATATTTTTTACATAGAAAAATACTAAAAAAAGATAATTTGGGGTACACTTGTACCCCTTTGTACCTAGGTGGCTCCGCTATTTTACACTATTATATCAGTAAATACATGTAATGGTATCAGTGAATGCATGTAATGGTATCAGTGAATGCATGTAATGGTATCAGTAAATACTTATAATTGTATAAATTACATACTATGAAACTGGGTCACCCTAGATTTTGCGTTTACTAAAAATGTATTAGTTATAAACCAGTTCTATGATGAAACTTGTTCACACAATACCAACTCATAATTTATGTGTAGTTGGGTAGGTCTTATGTGAACTCGAGTTCATGGTAACTCTCTTTTTCAAGTATCACTGCTACGTATACAAATCATTATTATTATGCATATCAACTATCACTGCTTAAAAAATGAGCTTGATTTTCAAAAGGCGATAGTGTGTACGCATAACAATGTAGTGAATATGCATAAAAATGATATTTGAAGAAACTGAGTTCTTGTAAACTCGGGTTCACAAAAGTTTTTGTCTATGTAGTTACACTATCATGAGTATATGATGGTCTCCTCACTCCTGTGAGCTCGAGTTCACATTAACTCTCTCTTTTAAGTATCACTATTTGCTATCATTGTTATGCTTATCAACTATCATTTTTTATGTATATTCACTATTATGTTTATCAACTAACACTGTTAAAGTGAGTCTACGTGAACTCAAGTGCACACAAGTTTTTGTCTTTCTTTTAATAACAAGATACATACACCTTCTATTTTTTAATAAAAATAATATTTTATCATTCATGGATATATATTTTTTAGAGTATTTTCTATTTAAAAAATAATAATAATAATAAAAAATATATATATATATACATACTAATCTCATTTAATTAAAGTAAATTATATATTTCATATCATTTACGTGACATTAATGGAAATCATCATCATAGATAAAGATTTTTTTGTGACAACTTGCAGGTCATCACAATAGATTTTTTTTTTACATGACGAAGTGTACGGGCGTCACTCTAATATGTTTTTATGTGATAAAAATTGTAGTTATCACCACAAATTAAGTTTTTTTCTTTACATTTTGAAAATCTTCACAATAGGTCTTCGATTTATGTGATAAAGATGAAAATTGTCACTACAAGCAGAGACTTCTTGTAACAACTTGTGAATCGTCACAATAGTTCTCACTTTATGTGACAGATACCAAAATCATCACCATAAACAAAGTCTACTTGTGACGACATGTGGGCCGTCATAATAGATCTTTCCTTTACGTGATGAACTGTGCGATCGTCACTGTATGTCTTTTACATGACAAAGATGAAAGTTGTCACCACATACATAGGATTCTTGTGACGGTTTGCAAATCGTCACAATAGATCTTTTTACGCGATAAAAATGAAAGTTATCACTATAAACAAGGACTTTTTGTGATGACTTGTGAATCGTCACAATAGATCCCATTTTTACGTGATAAAGACATAAGTCGTCACCATAAACAAAAAAATTCTTATGATAACTTTTAGGTCGTCACAATAGATCTCTCTATTACTTGATGAAGTGTGTGATCGTCACTCCAACATGTCTTTTACGTGATGATGATGGAAGTCGTCACCATAAATAAAGGTTTCTTGTGACGACTTGTTATTCTTCACAAAAGGTTTGTCACTATACAACGACTCTTGTTGTCATACATCGTCATTTGTGACAACTCGATAAATCGTAACAATAGATCTCCCTTTCATGTGATAAAATATGTGATCATCACCACAACATGTACTTTAAGTGACAAATTTAATTATCGTCACAAAAGCATAGACTTTGGTGACAATTTTTGTAAACGTCACAAAAGTTGTCACAAATTTTTTTTTTGTAGTGCCACTTTGGGCGGACATCTAGAATCTTGTGTGTGAGAGAGTTTTAAACAATTAAGTGAGATACAATTTTTGTTAGAGTCTTTATTTCACCCTCTTCTCTCTGATATCTTCTGATTACTATCATAGTGAAGCTAAATATGTATTGTTACATGCAAGAAATTGTAAGGTCGATGGATAAGTTTCAGGTGGTGGATGTCTTTTCTCATAAATAATGTTTGTGCTTGATAGAAATGACGATGAAAAACAGAGCATATGAGGCCTGGGAGTGTTCTGTTCTCTATTCACAGAATGTTGGTTACATAAATACAAGACTGGGAATTAATGTTGCAATTATGCTATGCACAAAATATTCAATCAAATAATTCTACCGAGACTCAAGCTAATCTAGAATGTACAAATAAGGAAAGAGATATCATCATATCAATGCTCAGTGATATGCAATTACTCCATTTCCAATACTCCCCCTCAAGTTAGTGCGTGAAGATCCCGAATGCCTAACTTGCCCATGAGATAACGAAAAGAGTTTTCCACCCAAGGCTTTGGTGAAAACATATGCTATTTGAATGGTGGCGGAAATCTTCTTAGGTATAATCTCTTTGGTCTCCACTCGTTCATGGACAAAATAACAATTCATTTCAACATGTTTCGTACGCTCATGGAAACCTGGATTGTTGGCTATGTGACAAGCTGCTTGGTTGTCACAATGTAATGGTGTGACTCCCGATTGCTTGATATCAAAATTGCGCAAAAGCCACCGAAGCCACAAGATCTCACTAACGGTAGTTGTCATGGCTTTATATTCAACTTCTACAGATGATCGAGAAATGAAAGATTGTTTCTTCGTGCGCCAGGAGATGGGAACACCTCCAAGAAAAATGCAGTAACCTGTGCTAGACCGTTGAGTGACTAGACATCCACCCCAATCTGAATCACAATACGCTTCTGGCTCGAAGTTCCCAGTAACTGGTAGGAATATTCCTTGTCCAGCCGTATCCTTGAGGTATCTCAACACTCGTAGAGTCTGCACTCATATGTGTTTGACGTGGTGAAGATATAAATTAGCTCAACACATTGGTAGCAAACTGTATGTCCGGTCGAGTTACCGTTAAATAAAGGAGGCGTCCTAAAAGACGTCGAAAACGACTTGAGTCTACAGGCGGATCATCATCATGGAGTTGCAAGCGCAAATTCTGCTCCATTGGGATTGCACTGGGATGACATCCTTGAAGGCCACTTTCTTCCAAGACGTCTAGTGTGTATTTGTGCTGACTCAAGACTATCCCCTCAGATGATCGAGCAATCTCTATTCCCAAAAAATACTTCAACTTGCCTAAATCCTTGATGCTAAAGCTATCATCAAGATATTTCTTCACTGGATTGATGAACTCCTCACTATCCCCTGCGAGAATAACATCATCCACATATATAAGAGCAAATACGTGAACACCACCTCGCTTATAGACAAAAAGAGAATGATCTGCTTTAGATTGTCAAAAACCCATGTGTAGAAGGGCCTTTGTGAACTTATAGTACCAATTTCTTGATGCTTGGTGCAACCCATATAATGATTTGCGCAACTTGCAAACTCTTGTATCCCCGTGCTTTGCAAATCCTTGTGGAATTTTCATGTAAACATCTTCAAGTAAATCCCCATGTAAGAAGGAATTGTTGACGTCAAGTTGGTGAACAATCCAATTTTTCTTAGCTGCAATGGCCAAAATACTTCTAACAGTCACGAGCTTTGCAACTGGAACGAAAGTCTTGTGAAAATCAATCTCTTCTATCTGCATGAAACCCTTGGCAACCAATCGTGCCTTATATCGTTCAATTTCTCCATTTGGTTTGTACTTGATCTTGTACACCCACTTTGGACCAATGGCTTTCTTCCCGGGTGGCAAGGATTCCAATGTCCATATTTCATTTGCCTCCAATGCATCTATTTCTTTTCTCATGGCTTCACACCAACGTGGATCTTTAACAGCCTGAGAGAAATGTTTAGGCTCCTCATGCGAAGTGATGGCCGCAATATAGCATTTGTGAGCATCAGAAAATTTATTATATGAAATAAAGTGAGAAATAGGATGTATCGTCGAGGATCCCGTGTTGGACTAGGTTTGTGAATGGTCTATAGAGCTTGGCAACTCAACCTCGTAATCCTGCAAGTGTTTGGGATATCTCTTTATTCTCCCCCAGGCCTGGTGTTCACTTGATTGTGCTCTAAACTAGTCCTCAAAGGCTCATCTTTCTCGCCCAATTCAGCTGATTGTAAGGGCTCATCTTGTTGTGGAACGACATTGGAAGAAAACTGTTCATGAATATGATTATTGAGCAATGTACTCAACTCATCCACATCCGAGTTCCATTCATCAAATCGTTGAGTAGTTAACCTCTCAACTTGAGCTCCCCTATTATAGGGAAATACATGCTCGAAAAATTGAACATCTCAAGACGTGTAAATCTCCTTATTCATATCATAAACGTGATATCCCTTTTGCCCATAGGGGTATCCTACAAATATACACGACCTCCCCCTCTCACCAAATTTATCTCCACTCTCTTTGTATCCCGAGCATAAACAAGACATCAAAAAATATGTAGGTGAGAATAACTTGGTGCTTTGTTAAAAAGAATCTCATATGGGGTTTTATGGCGAAGAAGTTTAGAGGGTAATCTGTTTATTATATAAGTGGCAGTTACAACACATTCTCCCAAAAAATTAACAGGTAATTCAACTTGAAAACGTAAAGCTCTCGCCACCTTAAGGATATGTTTATGCTTGCGTTCAACCACCCCATTTTGTTGTGGTGTATCCGTACATGAGGTTTCAAGAAAAATGTCATGTTTGACATAATAAGTCAACATATCACGAGACTGAAATTCACAACCATTATTAGTTCTAATTCTTTTAACGAATTTTTCGAATTGTGTTTTGATGGTCCCGTTGTAAAACTATTTGTATTTGGTATTTTAGGAGAAATTTTTGTTTTAACACTGATGTGCACTAAATTGCTTGTAAATGAGTGGTTAGTGCAGTGCTTAAGTGTGCCAGGATGATTAATTCGATCATGACTAAAATACTTAGCTATTTTTCTTTCCTCCAGTGTATGCATGATAATATTAATAGTAAGTACTTAAGCAAATCAATAAAGCAATAAAGAACACAACAATGTAAAGTGGTTCAAAGGCTCAAGCTCCTACATCCACTATCCTGATTTAACAGGAGAATCCCTTCATGGATTGGCTTGTTTTTAACATGCCAAGGTGTACTCTCAACTGGACTCACACCCCTCCGCGAAGCTGCCTCTCGAACTTGCCTCACATCCCTCTTCACTCAGGGACTGTCTCTCCACACCTAACTTGAACCACTAACTCTAACACTCAGGAAAGGGTTTGGGTTTGGTGTTGCTTTCTCCAACTAGGTGAGATTTTTCCTTACATGGTTTTAGCCTTTAAGCTATGGTTGGAAAAATCTCTCTAAGCTTAGGATGTATATGATAAGCTCGAGTATACAAACTGGATCACTCAAATATGGCTGTGAAGAACTCAGGGTCAGTGTTCTTGATGGAGATGCCTATTGGTTTGGCTTGTCAGGCTCATTGCATCCTTCCATCTCTCGGCACTTGGGTATAAGAACATCGAGCACACCCTCCTTTGATGAAGGTGAGTTTGTATTTATAGTGTGGATTTGAATGTTACCGATGGAGAGAGTAATATTCAAATCCAGACTATCTCTGGGAGTGAAATTCTCCTTTTCAGAGCAGTACGACCTTGTCAGCTTTTATCAGATTCGTTGCCTTATCTTGATTAGTCCACGTCGACTGAGTCTAACAACTCTTTTGTTCAGGGTAGTCTTGACTTCAGGCAACTTGTCTTCAGCTGACTTGATGATCTTCAGGATGCTTGCTTTCAGGAACTTGGCATCCTCAGTGAACTTGTCTCTCAGGAGACATGAAGATCTTCAGGACACTTGACATCAGGCTATTTGTCAAGCTTCCCAACCTCAGTAGCCTGATTCCTTCAGGTCTTAATAGGCAAAACACTGATCCTCATGATCATGCTCTTCACTGAGTAGTCCACTGACCAGCTTAGAAATATCAGTTTATACTTAATGGGACTTCCTTCATGATGGTCTTCAGGTCTTCATGTTTCTGACTTGAGGCTTCAGTCAGTTTGCTCTAGGATAGCTTCTTACCTCTTCAGGTTACTGAGTCAGCCGAGTTCCCCCTCAACTGAGTACCTGTAAACTGAAAGAAGACTAGCCTAACCAGAACCTTATAAGACATAATCCCGACTGCTTATTTTCTATTACAAGCCATTTTGGAAAATCATCAAAACCAAATATCCCAACATGTTTTCACCATATTGAAAAAACCTATCAAATAGTGACACACTTCAGATTTGTACTTCATCAAATAAACCCATACCCTTCTACTATAATCATCGACAATGGATAAGAAATAATGTGCTCCCGAAAAAGATGCAGTTTTATAACTACCCCAAATATCGCAATGGATTAAATCAAAACATTCATTCGTCTGAATAGAACTAAGAGGAAAAGACAATCTCGTTTGTTTAGCTCTCATGCAAGAATCACAAAATTCATCAGAAACTTTACCAACATAATTCATATGCTGCAGTTTTATACGAGAAGCATGGCCTAATCTCCTGCGCCAAATCTCTGAATCTACTGTAGCAGATATTATTTTTCTCTCACTTCCAACAGACTCAAGGCAGTATAGACCATCACGCTGCTTACCCAAACCAATCAGGGTCATAATACAAAAATCCGAAAAAAATGTCAAGGCACAATTATAATCCTTTCTGATGCGACTAACTGAAAGTAAGTTGCATCGAAAGTTAGGAATATGCAAAACTCGATCAATTCGTAATCCATTTGGTAACACCACATCTCCAATGTTCTTAACGACAACATTATCACCATTTGCTACCATCGCTAGATTTCCAACTCCAACATTAGATTGATTTTCAAACATAGCTTCATCATAAGTGATATGCTTGGTTGCACCGGAGTCAATCACTCAAGGTTTCAAAAATAAATTCTTACCAGCCATGTTAGCAATCAAAGGGGTTTTTGCCTTTTTGGTCTCGCTATTTGCACCAAAAACTTAACAAGTTTCTAGAACTGCTCTTGGGTAGGTCCAGGTATAGGACTGTTGCTAGCCTCCACATGGGCTGCTTGAGGTTTTTCCTTTGATTTTCCTCCCATCTTGGTACCATTTTTCTTCTTTCCAGGCCTCTCTGACGGGAACCCTATAATTTGATAACAGTTCTCTATGGTGTGGTTTACTCGGCCACAATGATCACAACACGACTTTTCTTGATCTCCACCCTTTTGATTGCCATATCTTTAACCATCAACTTGCATTTGAAAAGAAGCAGCTTCTGCGACGGGTCTCCTTGAAGAAGTTATTAGCCTTTATTTTTCATCCTCAGACACCAAGTGATAGGCCGCTCCAAGACTTGGCAATGGCTTGGTGCTAAGAATTTGGGTTTTGACGGTATTGAAAGTGTCGTCTAATCCCATGAGGAACTTGTATAGTTGCTCCTTCTCTCGTGTGACCACCAATCGACTTGACAAATTACAAGTACACTTGCCACAATCGCACTTTGGTATGCTTGAGACAGACTGAATTTCGTCCCATATCCCTTTCAATTTGGTGTAATAGGCCGAGACTGACATCTTGTCTTGGCGAGTGAGAGTGAGGGCTTGCTTCAACTCGTAAGCTTTCAGCGCGCTCTCCTTTCCAAATCTTCCTTCTAAATCGATCCAGATTTCTCTAGCAGTTTTAGCGTGTTTGACGCTATTTTGAATTTCCTTCTCCATGGCCGCTGTCAACCAGCCTTTAACCATGGCGTTACATCGTTTCCATAGCATACTTTCCGAAGAACCCTCTGTCGGGCATGGAATCGATCGATCAACAAAACCAATTTTATTTTTCTCAAAAAGCACATTACTCATCTCGCTCATCCAGTTAACATAACCTACCCAGATTGTTCGAGGAATGAATGTAGTAATGAGACATTACATCGACTATGGGTGTACTGCTGACGTTCTTGTCATCACCGTTCTTTGTCACGGTGAGGAAGAAAAATTGACAACAATACTACAGAACGATTGTATAATATTTATGCGGAAGGTGTGGAACGAACCTGCTCTGGTGCCATGATAGAATTGGTGATGAAAAACAGAGCATATGAGTTCTGGGAATGTTCTGTTCTCTATTCACAGAATTTTGGTTACATAAATACAAGGCTGAGAATTAATGTTGTAATTATGCTATACACACAATATTCAATCAAATAATTCTACCAATTAAATATACCGAGACTCAAGCTAATCTAGAATGTACAAACAAGGAAATAGATATCATCATATCAATGCTCTGTGATATGCAATTACTCCATTTCCAATTGTGTTTGGGAGCTTTTATTAAACCATTTATAAAACTGTTTTTTTTTAAGCCTAATCAAAATTGTTAAGAGTATCTTTTTCATAATATAGTTTTCTGTGAGCTTTTGAAAATTTGAAAAGTTAGCTCCTATTATCAATTTATCACTGGAAAAATTATCTCAACTATTAATGAAAAATATATTTGGTAAGGGGTAACTTTTCAGTAATATAAGGGTAATTTTTCAATTTTTTATCATGATAATTTTTCAATAATAGTAAAGATATTTTTTTTAAAATACATTTAAATTGCACAGTGCACAAGAGACTTACTCTTTATATATATATATCTTATTGTATATGTTTAAATTAGTTCTAAATATATATGCTTAAATTAAAATTACATTTATAATATATTTTTGTGATATCAATGTTGTATCAAGTAAATTTTAAATCTATAAAGATGTATTTACATATTGGTTTAAAACTATTATTTAAGTTTATGATAATTATATATGTAATTCTTTGTATCTAAATTTAAATATATTAAGTTCTAATATTATATTGTTTCGTTATTTATACATTTTAAAATAATTTTAGATAGAGTAGTTGTAAATGCATAGATATATGTAAGCACGACATATTATATCATACTTACCTTATTATATATAGATGTAGGCAAAATATATATTGAAATCCCCTATTATACTAATATGGAGTTTTCTATGCTTATCTGTCGTCACTAAATTAATTTCGCATACGTGTCATCTTGAGGTTAGTTTCGCCCATGTGACATGATTGTGTAAGCTATACATGTGGTTTTAGAGGTTAATTTCGCCCATGTGGCATGATTGTGTAAGCTATACATGTGGTTTTAGAGGTTAGTTTCGCCCATGTGGCATGATTGTGTAAGCTATACATGTGGTTTTATGAATCTTATGTGTCATTTGTGGAAGCTATACATGTGGCTTTATGAATCTTATATGTCATTTATGTGACTTTTTATAATAAGAGCCTAATAAAAAAAATGTAATTATGTGGATTTGAACCCTTCACCTCATGAATAAAGTTTAAGTTGTTTACCAATTAAACTATGTTATGAATACCTTCAAAGTGTAAATTCAATTGTAAATAACTTGAGTCTATTAAATTTATTATAAATTTTATGTTGTGATTGTGATTGTTAATTATATTTTATTTAACTATATTTGACAATATTCTATATTTAAAAAAAAATGTGTCAATAAAGTATATTTAATTCTACATATTATTATTAAATTTATAAAATTTTAGTTATGTGAAATTTCAATGTTTAACTGAACACATTTTTATTGTCTCACTATATTTGAGGATTTCCTATTTAGAGAATTTTAATTTGCAAATTTTTTTAAAATAGAATTTAATATATTAAATAATTTTGCTTTATACTATCAATTAAATAATTAATTAATTTTTTTTTTTAAATTTCAAATGTCTTAAATTTTACTCCCTTGGTCCCAGGAAAATTTGCACACTTGGGATTACACGTGGATTAAGAAAAGTGACAAAGTAGTGAAATATGGGTAAATATGTGTATATTTGTGTGAGTGTGCACACAAATCAATGATTCCTCTTTAGGTAGTGTGCAAATTGGTGTGAGACGTCCAAATAAAAAAATATGTAAATTTCTCTGGAACGGATGCAAATTTCTCTGGAATGGAGGAAGTAACATTTAATTGACAAATCTTAATGTCTAGAAAACACAGTAAACCCAAATTATAATTGTCTAATTTTTTATTTCTTTTATATTAAATTTGATATATTATTTTTTATTGAATTAATTGTGTTTAACATGTGTCATTATGTTTGTGTAATAATCCCCTATTATACTAATAGGGAGTTTACATTGCTGACTTGTCATCTTCTGGTTGATTTCGCTTACGTGTCGTCTTTTGGTTGATTTTGCTTATGTGTCTATACCTATGTCCATGTGTCAAATTTGTGTTGGATTCTTATACATCTTATGTGGTCTTTTAATTAATGTTCTAATTAAGAAAAAAAATGCACTTATTTAGGTGTTGAACCTTGCACCTCATGAGTAACATTAAAGACGTTTTACCAATTAAGCCATATTGTGAATCTATAAAAAAAAATTAAATGCCTATTATATAAAGATGTTTTACCAATCAAGTCATATTATAAATTTTAAAAAA
This sequence comes from Ballota nigra, assembly GCA_947034835.1. Classification (NCBI taxonomy): domain Eukaryota; kingdom Viridiplantae; phylum Streptophyta; class Magnoliopsida; order Lamiales; family Lamiaceae; genus Ballota; species Ballota nigra. Next base: position 42,673,568 of record OX344727.1, read on the forward strand.
AAAATTAACTGTCTATTATATTAACTTGAGTTTATAATACATTATAATTTTTTTGTGATTGTACTAATTTATGTTTTATCCAAACCATATTTGAGGATATCTTATATTTAGAAAATTTTAATTTGTTAGTAGTTTAAAAAAGTAAATTATAAAAATTCTAACTAAGTGAAATTTAAACATTTATTTTACTTATTTTATTGTCCCATTATATTTGAGAAAGCCATAACTTTTGGAAATTCAAACAATGAAACAAAATATGAAATACCCGTATATACTAATAGATAATTTATACTGCATATGTATCGAAATTTTATGAGTTTTGATGATGTGTCGTTAATTTGAAAGATAGGGTCATCCCCATGTACTTAATAGAGTTTATACTATTAAAGCAATAATTTTTTTTTAGTTTTGATTTTTCGCCATTAAATGGAAAGATTGAGTTATATGTGAGATTATGTGTCAAGTTTGCGGAGGGTTCAGTATATTAGAATGATGATGTGTTAATGTATAATTAGACCATAAAATCTCTTATGAACAAGTTTCATAATATGAAATTTATATTATTACACGTCCTTATTGATACCATTACATACATTCAATGATACCATTAAACTTATAACTCTAATCACAATATAAAATAGTATGATATCAATGCATGCATCTAATGGTATCAGTGGTTCCATGTAATGGTATTCATTTTATATTATGAACAACTTTCATGAGAGACATTACTCTAATTAGTCTCCTATATAATTGTATTGATAGATTGGGTAAAGTAAAATTATAAAAAAAAATCAATAGTTGATTAAATAAATAAATATAATATGTAATTTTAATACATTTATTAAATAATTATAGAGTAGGTTTTATAGAAAATTATTCATGATAAGTTTATCATGAAATTATTTTAAAGTATAAAAAATCTCATTAGAAATATTAAAAGTTGGGGTAAAGCCTAATCAACAACAATTACAATATAATACCGTTGATCCTGATTTTTTTATACTCTTGATGAGATTTTTTATACTTCTGATCAAATATTTTATACTTTAAAACAATTTTATGGTAAGTTTATCATGAAAAATTTACATATAAAACTTTGTCATAATTATTATATTACTATTTGATAAATTTATTAATTTATATATATACAATATAATTTATTATGTTGTAAAATTGAATATAACAAAAATTCCGCGTAATACGCGGGGTCTCATCTAGTATTGTCTCTAATTAAAAGAAATTCATATTTGAACATTGCACACATATATAAATATACATATATTTTGATATCTATTTTATTTAACATAATTTTTATATTTTTTTTATATAGTAAGTCGTATTAAAGCCCACCAATGATTTATAGAGTATGTATAGAGTGAAATTAGTTTATACATGAGTCATTGAAGGGTATTAGTTGTTTTCACTAAAGAGTATTAGTTGTTTTCACTGAAGAGTCTTTGTTTGTTTTCACTGAACAACTAAGACTCTTCAGTGTGAATAAATAACATTCTTCACTGAAAACAACTATCACTCTTTAGTGATAACAACTAATATCTATTAATGATTCATATATGAATAAGTTTCACTCTATACTTTGTTTGATGTATATTGTCGATGTTATTTTTTTTTATTTTTAAACGCTTATTATTTCATATTATATAATTTAAATGACATATGTATGTATGGAAAGTACTTATTTTGTACATGTACAATAAAATGCATATTTATATCTTATAATATACTATTTAAAAAATTTATAGATGTAATATATTTGAAAAAATAGAGCTTTAAAAATAATGTAAAATAATAATAATAAATTTAGGGTTAATTCTATATTAATTCACAATCTTTAGGCTCAGTCTCATTTTAATCCCAACATTTAAATTCACCATATCTTTAGTTGTTTCAATTCGATATACGAATTGTATTTTTCGGAAAAAAAATACATGAGAGTCCATTAGTGCTTGGATGGAAAATCGACCGAGGAAAATATCCTAGAGAAGTATTTGACGTGTAATTGTGAAAATAAATCATAATTTAAATGTATATACCAAATTAAAAATATATATTAAATTCCATATGAATATTGAAAATTGTAATTAAAATGAGGTTGAGCCTAAAGCTCGTGAATTAATAAGAAATTAACTCATAATTTTATACATACATATTATTGAAATATATTCATTATATAATATAATTATATTATTTTACTATGAACAATTTATTTAAGTATATAAAATACATATACAATTATTTTTTTCATACGCGGGCACTCATCTAGTTTATTCATATATGAATCACTTTGAAAGGGATGCGTACTAAAGGGTATTATATATTTTTACTAAATGATACTCCCTCCGTTTCAGTTTTGTTTTCCCATTTGCCAAAAAGGTCCGTCCCAATTTTGTTTTCTCACCCCTAAAATGGAAACTATTTTATTCATTTAAATAATACTTTATTCATCATTCACCATTCTCAATACTACTTTATTAATTTAAATACTAATTTATTCACCATTCATCATTCCCAATACTACTTTATTCTTTTAAATACTAAAATTCAACTTTCGCATTAAACTCCGCGCACAGTCAAACGGGAAAACAAAACTGGGATGGAGGGAGTATTAGTTTTGAAAGGTACAATTTATTTTCAATAAAGAGTATGAATAGAAGGGTATAAAGGGTATAAATTGTTTCACTAAAGGTATTAGTTATTTTCATTAAAGGGGTATGAGTTATTCTACTAAAAAATATTGTAAAGTGGTTTATGTATAAACAAATTTTGTACTATACATATTTATAAATTTATTATGTTGCATGAGCACGACTGCGAGTCCAATTTACAATTTATAAAAGGTAATACGTTAATCATACTTAGTAAATATATTTATTATTTTATATTTTATTCTTATCATATTTAACCACAACTATTTAATAAATTAATATTTATCACAACTATTTCTAAATTAATTTTTATCACTAGTTTGTTTTAAGAAAGCCGCTTTGAGGAGGAAGCCAACTTCTACACTGGCTCTGAATCTTCAATTTAGGGGCAATTCTTTGAGAAAATTACACTCGACGTCTACTACTTGAGCTACCGGCAGGTCCCCCACAATCTCGATGTGCTACGTAATAGCCATTAGACAGACAGACATACATTCTCTGTTTTCCTCATTAAGTATTCACATAGTCAGTCCTTAACAAAAATTCACAAGTCAATATTTACAGTTCTATCAAGTGCCAAATCAACAATTCAATACATGCCATAATGTTTCCATACCATTAACACAAATTGGACATTGGTTCCACTCTTCCAACATCAAATTATAAATTTAGTTATTTGGTAAACACCCCAAATATCTTAATAATTGAACCAAATGGTGCTGTGAATTCAACTCAGATAAGATAAATATACAGGCAATTGTGAAAAAAGGCCCAAGTATATACCTAAGCTATCGAATATGCCCTAACCATTTACAAAAACTCTTTCCTAGCCATTTCACATGTAAAAAGACGGAATTGCCCTTAAACAAATTAACTTGGATCAATTTCGTCCCTGCCCGAAACATAATCAAACCCGACCGAAATTTTAAAATTCTTGAACCAAAAAAACTCTTCGCTCTTCTCATTGCTTGCTCGGCGCCTATGTTGCACGGATTCATCAAATTTTGGGGGTATGCAGTATTGGATACGCGGGGGATACGGGTGCAGGTGCGGTTCGCATCGGATTCGCACCCGATACGCCATGTGGCGTATCCGATTTTTTTTTAATTTTTTTAAGTCGGATACGCGTATTCCCCTCCTAGGATACGCGGGGGGATACGTGGGGGATACGCGAATCGGATAAAATATTGCAAAATTTATTAATTTTTGTAATTTTTTTTAAAATTTAATATTAAAATGTAAATAATTAAATATATTAGTCAACAAACAAATCAAATAATACATCATCCAACCAAGTATTTCAATTTCTTAATTCTTATATAAATAAATAATTTGGAGAAATTTATAAAATATATATGCTTTCTAATTTTCTAGTAATTATTCAATTTTCTAGAGATAATGGTTATGACAAGTGATAATGATAATGATGTTAATGTGGGTTGACCATTGTATAAATATGTAGATTGAAATTTTTATTATGACTTTTGTAAGTTAATGATATTTAATATTTAATTGTTGCATATTTAGGTAAAATTTATCTATATTTTTAATTTATTACATGTATTATGTATAATAAAAATAAATTTAAATAGACGTATCCTAATTTTTTTTTAAAACTTCGTATCCCCGCACCCGTGTCGTATCGCTCCCGCACCCCGTATCCGCACCCGTGCAACATAGCTCGGCACTCTTTTACGGTAATCCATCTCCGACTTCTGCGCGGGCTCCGACCAGTTGAGTGAATTGTCCCAAAAGCTTCCCCCAGCTGTGCGATTCTTTTCCGTTGCTTCTTTGCTGTAGTTGATATCAAGGCACATTTGATTCTTGTCCTTTTGTTTTTCTTTACCTTTTACTCTATGGTATTGTGAAATTGATATCTTGTTGTGTATAATTCGACTTTAAATACTCATTAGCCTGTTCTTGAACTAGGGTTACTTGTGAATTTTTGCGGGAACTCTTAGAAATTAGGTTACGCAATTGTGTGATTTTTATTTGTATTTTTTCAATTTATTTTCTCCCCAATTAAGTCCATGAATAGAATGTTAGTTTTAACCTCAATTCCAATTGTACTCTGTACTGCTGAAAATGAGTTTACAATATCATCTGTTTGCAATATCAGTTTACTCTCTGTTTGATATTCATTTGAACTGCTTGTTTGATTTTGACATATGTTAATGCGTTGTTATTTTTGAATATTATAGGTAAAATCATGTCGAACTTGTGTTTAAAGTCTAGAGTTGATTTCTCGCTAATAGATCTTATCAAAGGATGATTATCGGCCGATAACATTACGAGGTTTGAACAAAGCTGCTTTGCACATTTCTTACATTTGAAGAAGCAAAATTTCCATGGTCATCTAATCACGCACCTTTTAAAGTGTGTTGATTCTTCTTGTATGTCAACAAACGATGTAAATTTAAATGTCGGTGGCGTAGTATGTAAGTTTGGACCTCCTGAATTTGCTCTAGTAACTGATTTACGATTTGGGGTAACACTAGCATCTCTCTCATCTCACTCAGTATTGTATGACAAGTACTTTAGGGAGTATGGGTCAAACGTCTTCCTTAGTACGATCAAAACAATTTTTGTTGAAGAAGTAGACCCGACATCTGAAGATTCCTTGAAAGTTGCTTACTTATTGATTGTGTACGGTTTCTTCCTTGTCAAACATAGGCAAATTTCTAAGGTTGACATGCCATTTTTCCATGTTGTGTATGATCTCAGTTTGTTTAATAATTTCCCATGGGGGATGATAGCTTATAACTTTTTAGTTGAAGATGTTAGGAGTAGGTTGTCTGTAAAGGTAAAGGTTGATAAGTATAGAAGTAGGAAGTTGGAGAAGAAGAGAAAAAGATGTGACAAAAGTGATGGTGGTTGTGTAATAGACTGTTATGGTTTTGTTACTGCAATTCAATAATGGGCGTTTGAAGCAATGCCCTGGGTTGCGAATCTTAGTTCTGTTCAACGTGATACCATTGATATCGATTTGCGACCTAGGATGCTACTCTGGTCTCCTATTGGTAACCCTGTTGGAGTTATACGTGAAAGTATGCTTTTACTTTGTATAACTTGTGTATCAAACACTCGTTTTATGAGAATGATTCTTTTATCACATTTGCTTTAGTTAAGATTGAATGTTGAATTTCTATTGCAAACCGTTCAATATATAGTACATGTTACATTGTAGTTAATGTGGTGATACCTGATCACGGAAGACAACATTAACAATTTACTTGTAACTAAACGTACATTTTCACGACCTAGGTGGAATTGAACAATCCGCCGTGAAAGGTCGATGTGTAAGGCTCAGATTGGTCTGTCTTGACTAAGAGATTGCACTAGCACATTTAGTATGTGTTGAAGAGGTCCTACAGCGAGGATAAATTCTTATGTTCTGAAAGGTGAAGAATTAGACCTCAGTGGTTGTTGGTTTCTTAATCTCCGTCACTTAAATAGGACCATGTGTGCTTAATGGTTACTGCTTTGATTCATGGTGGGTGAGAATCATTGCGACTTCGAACTTTGTGTCTTGGGCAGTAATATTAATCACACGACGGTTGCTAAGATTTAATACGGAGAAACGCGTGCGAGTACGGCTCGTGTGATTAGTCCCCTTGGTGGGCTCAGAAAGTTTATTGTACCAAATCTTGCAAGTGAAGAATCAGTTTCTTCGGTACGAATAATAATGTTGAGCTGTCTTTACTCCAAGGTGAAATATATTAATTAATTTAGAGCTATTCAGAAGCTTGATTAATTAATGGACTTGATAATCTTAAACGCGGGAAATAATAACCGGGAGCCCATATTATCGTAATATGGATTAAGATGGATAGTGCAATATTAATTTATTAGTGGTAATAATTAATATTAATGGGCTGAATTATATTGGGGCTCAATATTGAAATTCAGAAGTCCATTAGGAGGTCCAATCTTAATTCTCCTTAAGGCCCCTCAAGTAGCCCATTAAGTAGCCCAATAATGATAAGGTGATTAAAATAAAAAGATAATATTATGCTGATTTTATCCATGTAATTTTCGAAAATCATGATTCAAGGAGAGAGAAGATTTTGTTGATTTTCTTGGAAAGATATTATGGAAGATATGTATTCTTGGAATACAAGAATATCTCATATATTCAAGAAGATCCAAATCTTGGGATCTCTTCATGGAATTTTCGAAAGTTACAAGTCTATTTAGGAGAGTGAGATTTTTGTGGAATATTTTATTAAGGAGAAAAGAATATATGAGATATATTCAAGATTTCTTAGAGTCTAAGAAAAGATTTTCTCCAGGCCCATAATGTATTAAAAATTTCGGTCACTTCTCTATAAATAGGGGATGATTATTTCATCCCCATGTATGTAATTCCATGTGTTGGAAAAATCAAGAAGCACAGATATTTTTCTTTTTCCTTAGTTTATTAAATTACTTGAAAGCATCTCCCACCGGTGATCAAGTGAGGTGAAAAGGGAAATACTTGAGAAGGTTTTTGGGTCGATAGAGCGAGATCGTAATTGTCCCGTATATCCAAAGGCCAATTCTACAAGAGGTACGTTAATCGCATATTTACTTGTTTATTCCGCCTAGTTGATATGTGAATTAATTCAACATGAATGATGAAAATTAGTTGTTGGAATTATTATTTGAATTAATTAGGATTAATTCATGCTAGTAATAATTGTATTTAAATTGGTATTTAAATTTCATCCCGAATAGATTCCTGGCACCCCTATTTTCCCAACAACTGGTATCAGAGCCACGGTTTCGGGCTCTGATCTTTAAATTGGAATTTAAATTGTTAAACATTAAATTGAAATTGGATAGTAGAATTGCTAGATCTTTTTTGCAGGTATCCAATTGTCATGGTTTTAATGTTGTTAATTTCATGCGTGTGAATTAATTATTTTTAATTCGATTCTTTCGAATTCGTTTTTCTCGTGAGAAAATCCACGAGTAGATTAGTTGTTTTTATTTTGATTCGATCATTGTAATAGACTAGTCTAGATCTAGTATTTTTTTTTTAAAAATAAATTGTAACCGGATCGTGACGAAGAACGAAGAATTAAAAACGGCGTACCCGAATGACGCATACAAGTGTGATGCGTGTATGGATGTAAAATCATGCAAGGGGTGAAGAAAACGAGGACGAACGGCGAAAAATGGCGCACGGGGTGCACGGCGCACGACCCGGGCGCGACGGGAGGTCGGCGCCGCGCCGCCTCGGGGCGCTCCGGGCGGCACCTCGGCGCGCCTCCGTGCAGTGCCTCGGGTGCGCCTCGGGGCTGCGCCTCGGCGCGCTTCCTGCAGTGCTTCGGCGCTTTTTGGGCCGGGAGGCGCGCGGGCCCACTTCGTGGGCCGACGCGCGCCGTATCTCGGGCCGTGGAATTTTTCGGTTCGTGTTTTTTTTTCGTGTGATTTTAAACGTCGTCCCGAACCCCAAACGATGCTGTTTTTGAAGAAGTGTTGCTGTTCGAGTGGGAGCACGTCGAGACGAACGTCGGAAAACAACAAGGACGATTTTTTCGCATCAAGACGTGAAGAAATTAAACCGTGACAATTGGATTTGAGTGCTCCAATGTGTTTAATTTTGTTTTGATGGATGTTTTACTTCGTGCACCTATTATCATTTGTTAATATGTGTTTGCATGAATTTAATTGTCCAAGAAAAACCTTACTTTCGAAAATTACTAAGTATGTTTTTATAATCGCAATTTTATTCCGGATATTAAAATTGGATTATTTTGACCTCCATAATTTATTTATTTGTGAAGTTCTTTTGGAATACATTTCCCCCTCGGATCGGCCAAAAGAACGGATTTCACATGAATAAATTCCGAAAGAATGATTGTGGATTATTACTAGTGGCGGTATTGACCCTCACCACGAGTGGCTTGCTTAAAGCGAAATAATAATCCTGTATTTAATTATGGTTATTACTTAGGCATATGAAATTGATATTAACTTACTCCCTTCGGAGTCCCTGTCAATTTCTATGTGGTCAAAGTGGGAGCCAACTATTAATTTTGAATTAAGGATTTGTAACTTTTAAGTTTGTGATCCGCTTGAATGTATTTAACTGTATAGACCACCCCTCGTGGCGCATTTAAATTGTTTCGAGATGTTGGCTGATGCATGATTATATTGTTTTAAGGTTTCAATATAATTGATGTGATCGAATTATGTGATAATTTCGTATTTTTCTAGATATTGATATGAATGTATGTTTTATTCTCAGTTCATCATGTCGCAACCTTTTAATCCACTGTTTAGTATACTTAAAGATAACAAACTTGTTGGTGAGAACTATGTTGATTGGAAACGTAACCTTAATATTGTCCTAACCGCTCAACACCACAAGTGGGTACTTACTACTCCTAAGCCCCAAGAGCCTGCCGAAGATGCCATGAAAACGGACAAGAAAGAGCATAAGAGTTGGTTTGACTCCGATGAGATGGCTAGGTGTACTATTCTGGCTTCAATGTCAGATGTGTTGCAACACCAACACCAACACATGGAGACCGCCTCTGAGATAATGCAAAATCTTGAAGCGATGTTTCAACATCAGAACCGTACGGCTAGGCAAATCACCATGCGAAAGATGCTTTCGTTGAAAATGGTGGAAGGTACTCCCGTAAGGGATCACGTAATCGAGATAATGGGTTATCTCAACAAGTTGGAAGTACTTGGTGCGGAATTTGACCTCCCTACTAAGGTCGATTTCGTTCTCCATTCTCTGCCAAAAAGCTTTGAGCAGTTTCAGTTGAACTATCAAATGAATGATCGGGCAAATAGTTTGCCCGAGCTCTTGCAAGCTTTGGTATCGGCGGAGACTCTAATAGATCACCAAACCGTTGCTATGGTGGCAAACGGTCCGTCTTCCTCTTCGGGTCCCAAGGGAGGGAAGAAGAGGAAAAGGACGAAAGGCCAGACCCAAGCAAATCCAACTGTTGAGAAACCCAAGGCAAAGGGAGAAGGAGGAGGAAAGAAAGCTGTTAAGGGTAAGTGCTTCAATTGTGGTGAGAAGGGACATTGGAGGGCGACCTGTTCTAAGCCTAAGAAGGCAGGAAAGAAAGGTAAGTCTCATGCTTTAGTCGTTGAAACATATGTTGCGGCGTATGCTGCCCACGTTTGGGTAGTGGATACCGGGGCAACTGATCATATTTGTTTCACTCTTCAGGGGTTCCAGCTAACCCGGCGACTTAGCAAGAATGAGATCACCATCACTTTGGGGGATGCTACGAGAGTGGCAGCCGAAGCAGTGGGAGTAGTGCACCTATCTTTTGAAGATAGAGTTTTAATTTTAAGAGATGTTTTATACGTTCCGAACTTTAGGAAGAATTTAATTTCGGTTTCTAAGTTGTTTTTTGATGGATATTCAGTTACTTTTAATAAAGTTGTTACTGTTTCTTTTAAGAATGATGTTATCTGTCATGGAACGTTGGTAAACAATCTCTATACGATTAAGTGTGCACACCACTCAAATAATGAATCTAATAACACGTCGATCATTTCGAGTAATAAAAGAAAGCGTTCTTCGAAGATGAACGAAACACTTCTATGGCATCTTAGACTAGGTCATATTAATCTAAAGCGAATAGAGAGATTGGTGAAAGATGGATCCTTGGAATCGCTCCAAGTCGAGCCATTTCCAACTTGTGAATCCTGTTTAGAGGGTAAGATGACCAACAGGGCATTTGGAGCCAAGGGGAATAGAGCCACGGAAGTGTTAGAACTCGTTCATACCAATGTGTGTGGTCCAATGACGATCAAAGCGAGAATGGGGTATGAGTATTTCGTCACCTTCATTGACGATTACTCAAGATATGGGTACATTTACCTTATGCGGCATAAGTCTGAAACTTTTGATAAGTTCAAAGAGTTTAAGGCCGAAGCCGAGAAACATAGGGAAAAAAGTATCAAGTTTCTACGATCAGATCGCGGAGGCGAATACCTCAGCGATGAATTCTTGAACTACCTATCGGACGAAGGGATCGTGTCCCAGTTGACCGCACCGGGAACCCCTCAACAGAACGGTGTGGCGGAACGAAGGAACCGGACTCTTTTAGAGATGGTCAGATCCATGATGAGTTATTCGGATTTACCCAAGTCATTTTGGGGTAATGCCTTGGAAACGGCGGCTTATATTCTAAACTTGGTGCCATCCAAATCGGTTCCTAAAACCCCAATGGAATTGTGGACCGGGCGCAAGCCCAGTCTAAGACATTTGCGGATTTGGGGTTGTCCGGCATACGTGCTAGACAAGGAAGCCAGTAAGTTGGATCCACGTTCGGAATTAAGGCTGTTTATAGGATACCCTGCGGGAACGAAAGGGTGTATGTTCTATAGTCCCAAGGATCAAAAGACCGTGATAAGTACACACTTTAAATTCTTGGAGGAAGACTATATGAACAATCGGAAACCTAAAAGTGAAATTACCTTAGAAGAATTGAGAGGTCAAACCTCGATACCAAGTATACAAGATGATGTACCACACGTCACATCTTCACAACCGGAACCCCGTCGTAGTGGGAGGGTTCCTAGGCAACCCGAGAGATTCATGGGGATAGGAGAATCTTTGGATTTGGTTTCCGGTGTTGAATCAGACCCATGGACGTATGACGAGGCAATCCAAGACAAAGACGCGGAGTCGTGGCAAACGGCAATGGAAGCCGAGATGGGTTCGATGGATCATAATCAAGTGTGGGAGTTGGTCGAGCCACCCAGTGGGGTAGAACCCATTGGATGCAAGTGGGTGTACAAGAGGAAAAGAGGACCGGATGGAAGGGTTGAAACCTTCAAAGCGAGACTTGTGGCCAAAGGGTATACTCAGAAAGAAGGGATCGATTATGAGGAAACCTTTTCGCCTGTAGCTATGCTTAAGTCCATCCGTATTCTCTTGTCGATCGCTGCACACCTAGATTACGAGATCTGGCAAATGGATGTCAAGACGGCTTTCCTTAACAGAAGTCTTGACGGGATAGATATCTATATGCAACAGCCCAAAGGTTTCATTGAAAAAGGCCAAGAGAATCTCGTATGCAAGCTCAAGAGATCCATTTACGGACTTAAGCAAGCATCGCGTACTTGGAACCAGTGTTTTGATCAAGTGATTAAGTCTTATGGGTTTGATCAAAACGAGTTCGAAAGTTGTGTGTATAAGAAGCGTGACGGAACTGCAGTGGTATTCTTAGTATTATACGTAGACGATATTCTGCTCATTGGAAACAATGTATAGGTATTGTTAGACGTAAAGGTATGGCTGTCAAAATAATTTGATATGAAGGACTTAGGGGAAGCCGGTCACATCCTTGGGATCAAGATCACTCGCGATCGTAAGAAGAGGATGTTGGGCTTATCGCAAGCTGCATACATTGACACTGTTTTGAAGCGTTTTAGCATGCAAGATTCCAAGAAAGATTTTGTACCTTTTAGGCACGGAATCCATCTATCGAAAGAAATGAGCCCTAAGACGCAAGCGGAGATAGATGACATGAAAGGTGTTCCGTACGCTTCGGCCGTAGGAAGCCTTATGTATGCAATGCTGTGTACGAGACCGGATATCTGCTTTGCCGTGGGCATGGTAGCAAGATATCAAAGTAATCCCGGGAAAGACCATTGGACTGCCGTAAAGTGCATCTTGAGGTATCTGAAAAGAACTCGGGAACGGATGCTGATTTACCAGTCAGATAGTCTAGTTCCCGTAGGATACACAGACTCGGATTTCCAATCAGACATAGACTCAAGAAAGTCAACCTCGGGTAGTGTGTTTTGCATGGGAGGAGGAGCCATTTCATGGAGAAGCGTTAAGCAGAAATGCATCGCTGATTCGACCATGGAAGCCGAGTATGTAGCTGCTTGTGAAGCAGCGAAAGAGGCAGTTTGGCTCAAGAACTTCTTAGTGGACTTGGACGTTGTTCCGAATTTGCCCGACAAGATAACTATCTTTTGTGACAACGCCGGAGCAGTTGCAAATTCAAAGGAACCGAGAGCCCACAAGGCCAGCAAACACATAGAAAGAAAATACCATCTTATACGAGAAATCGTTAAGAGAGGAGATATAGAGGTGGCAAAGATAGCGTTGGGTGACAACCTAGCGGATCCATTCGCAAAGGGTCTGCCTCAGAGTACATTCGAGAGACATGTGGATGGAATGGGAGTCAAGACTATTGCCAATCTGCTTTAAGTATAAGTGGGAGGAATTATTAGGTTAGTGTAGGTTGATATGCGATGTCACGTAGAGCTACTACACTAAGACATGAGTGATGTATACTAAAAGCAGACTTTAAGTATAAGTGGGAGATTGTTGGAGTTATACGTGAAAGTATGCTTTTACTTTGTATAACTCGTGTATCAAACACTCGTTTTATGAGAATGATTCTTTTATCACATTTGCTTTAGTTATGATTGAATATTGAATTTCTATTACAAACCGTTCAATATATAGTACATGTTACATTGTAGTTAATGTGGTGATACCCGATCACGGAAGACAACATTAACAGTTTACTTGTAACTAAACGTACATTTTCACGACCTAGGTGGAATTGAACAATCCGCCGTGAAAGGTCGATGTGTAAGGCTCAGATTGGTCTGTCTTGACTAAGAGATTGCACTAGCACATTTAGTATGTGTTGAAGAGGTCCTACAGCGAGGATAAATTCTTCTGTTCTGAAAGGTGAAGAATTAGACCTCAGTGGTTGTTGATTTCTTAATCTCTGTCACTTAAATAGGACCGTGTGTGCTTAATGGTTACTGCTTTGATTCATGTTGGGTGAGAATCATTGCGACTTCGAACTTTGTGTCTTGGGCAGTAATATTAATCATACGACGGTTGTTAAGATTTAATACGGAGAAACGCGTGCGAGTACGACTCGTGTGATTAGTCCCCTTGGTGGGCTCAGAAGGTTTATTGTACCAAATCTTGCAAGTGAAGAATCAGTTTCTTCGGTACGAATAATAATGTTGAGCTGTCTTTACTCCAAGGTGAAATATATTAATTAATTTAGAGCTATTCAGAAGCTTGATTAATTAATGGACTTGATAATCTTAAACGCGGGAAATAATAACCGGGAGCCCATATTATCGTAATATGGATTAAGATGGATAGTGCAATATTAATTTATTAGTGGTAATAATTAATATTAATGGGCTGAATTATATTGGGGCTCAATATTGAAATTCAGAAGTCCATTAGGAGGTCCAATCTTAATTCTGCTTAAGGCCCCTCAAGTAGCCCATTAAGTAGCTCAATAATGATAAGGTGATTATAATAAAAAGATAATATTATGCTGATTTTATCCATGTAATTTTTGAAAGTCATGATTCAAGGAGAGAGAAGATTTTGTTGATTTTCTTGGAAAGATATTATGGAAGATATGTATTCTTGGAATACAAGAATATCTCATATATTCAAGAAGATCCAAATCTCGGGATCTCTTCATGGAATTTTCGAAAGTTACAAGTCTATTTAGGAGAGTGAGATTTTTGTGGAATATTTTATTATGGAGAAAATAATATATGAGATATATTCAAGATTTCTTAGAGTCTAAGAAAAGATTTTCTCCAGGCCCATAATGTATTAAAAATTTCGGTCACTTCTCTATAAATAGGGGATGATTATTTCATCCACATGTATGTAATTCCATGTGTTGGAAAAATCAAGAAGCACATATATTTTTCTTTTTCCTTAGTTTATTAAATTACTTGAAAGCATCTCCCACCGGTGATCAAGTGAGGTGAAAAGGGAAATACTTGAGAAGGTTTTTGGGTCGATAGAGCGAGATCGTAATTATCCCGTATATCCAAAGGCCAATTCTACAAGAGGTACGTTAATCGCATATTTACTTGTTTATTCCGCCTAGTTGATATGTGAATTAATTCAACATGCATGATGAAAATTAGTTGTTGGAATTATTATTTGAATTAATTAGGATTAATTCATGCTTGTAATAATTGTATTTAAATTCGTATTTAAATTTCATCCCGAATAGATTCCGGGCACCCCTATTTTCCCAACAAACCCCAAGTATAATTTGCTGAGTAATCGGTTGGATGCTAGTTTAAGGTTTCCGGAAGAGGTATGCAATATGTAAATTCATTTTCTGGTCACATCTTGATGTTTTATTATTTAATTTTAACCTACCTGTTACTCATCATTTTATAGGTTGTACATCAGAGGCTGCTGCCTACAGATTTTGAGAACTTGAGTACACAGTATACTAGTGCTTTAGAGTGGGAGCAAAAGTACTGTGTAGTTAGTGTTGGGCCATCTGTAGATAAACGAGCTGTTTCCGAGTCTGAGTCAGAAGACGAAGAATTGTTTGAGGCTGAGTCCAAAGGTGAATTTGGTAAAAGGTTTAAGTCTATGTTGTTGAAGCTGGAGAATTCGACTGTTGAAAATAAGAAAATGCTGGAGGAGATCAAGGTTTATCAAATTAACATGGAAAAGAATTTTGAAGAGTCCATGAAGGCTTTTCAAGTTAACATGGAAAAGAAGTTTGAAGAGTCCATGAAGGCTTATCAAGTTAACATGGAGAAGAAGTTTGAAGAGTCGGTGAAGGATATTAAAATTGCAGTTGAATCTGTCAAAAGCAATAAAAAACAGAGTGATGGGAATTACAAAAGTTTTACAAAACAGTTTCCGGTGAATCTTGCGGAGGCAACATACAGTGAAGACACACCTGATAAGGTACAATTTTGATCTAATTGTCTATTTCAACTAACAATTTATGTTAGCATTTTTATTTTATTCTCTATTTTAACTATTAAATTAATTAAATTTTCTTTAGTCTGTGGAACCCAACACCTTATTTGGAAACGACAAGGGAAAGTCAGTTTCCCATGATGATGAAGTAATATCACCTGACTATCAAACTCCACAATCACATTCCAATGAAGAGGGTGGTTTTGCAGAACCCTGTGGCCGCGTTGAATTGGATGAGACATCACTTGATCATCAAACAAGACAACCACTTTCACACGAGACCCTGGAAAGCGGAGATGCCTAAGATTGTGGAGTTGCTGAAATGGATGAAGGATCAAATGACCATCCAACTCCACATCTAGTTTCCAATGAGACCCCACAATCACAATCTGGAGATGCGAGGGAGACTGGGTTTGGAATGGATGATCAAACTCCACATCCTGTAGATGCTGCCACAGCCCCAGGGAATGAGATTGAATCAACACGGGTTAGCGTAAAATGTTTCTAAGTTTCAATTTACCTCTTCAAATAGTTATGTTGGCTTCATAAACTTTCAACTAACTAAATTGTGGCAGGTGTCACCATGCAAAGCAATTGTAATGTTCTCTCCACCGATCACTACTACACAAGACAACATTTCATCAGAGGTTTGCTAATTTCATATTATTTCTAACTTCTATTATAAATTGTTTCTGAGGCAAACTCCAATTTTGTTTCAACATCGTACAACCATCCTCCAAAGCACAAAATGTAGCACATGAGAGTCCTGTTGCGCATGGAGCCGATGCGAGTACGTTGGTGGATGTCCCAGGTCGTAGTAAATTGGAGGTGGATACATCCGGTGACGGAATAGAGGTACGTTGTTTAAACCGTTTATGTTCACTGAATTTACAGATATTTTTAGCTAAATGATTACATATCTGCATTTTCAGATTTCCCTTCATGAAGATGCTATTTTTCCTTCCACTTAATCTCGTAAATTTTTAAAGAAACAAACTTCAATACGACCTCCTCACCATAAGCTGTCTGGTAAATGCACAATCTCCCCGTTCACAGACCCGACGAAGCGTAGGATTCCTTGGCTGCAACAAGTCCTTTAATGTTTTATTGTGGTTTTGATATAGTGTAATTAATAGTTTCATATTGATTTCATACCGTTTGTTTTTTGTTCGCTTAGCCTAGCGCACAGGAGGTCTCCATGGTGTTGGATAGGATGGAACACATTATTTCTGAAATTGGAGAGAATGGAAAATACTGGCCGTTTTACACGTACAGTAAGGCGGAAGTAAATGATTTTGGTGCTCTTCTCAGACGAAAGAAGAACCCTGTTTCATTTAGTGTCCCGCTCCTCCCCGATAGCCGAAGATCGTTCGATGCTATTTGGTTCAAGAATATTTGGTCTCCAAGAGGATGGTTGGGTATATGGGTATTAATCAAACCTCTCTTTAGTCTATGCTATTATTTTTTACGTTTTTGTTATAAGATGTTTAACCACATTAAATTTATTGTTGTCATTCTTGTAGAACCTCGACATTTTGATGCATGTTGTGATGCTGAAGGTTAGAAAATGACCAGAACTGTTTAAGCCTAAATGGACAATTGTAGATGGTGCATTTTGGGTAAGACAGTCTATTTTCTACTTGAAAATTTCATAATTTTTTAGAGCGTAATGCAACATTTTCTTCGATGCACTTATACCTTTAGACTTTTTCCTGGGTAATCCATTTTATTTTGTTTGGCAGGATTCCTTGCTTAGGCTTGCATTAGAATCCAGGGTACCGGGGAAATATACAAGCAAAAATAAATTTGATTAGAGTTCAAGGGGTAGACTTCTCATGCCCTACCTAGAGGGAATACTGTCCATTTATGGACGGAGACTAAGTTGGGCAGAAGCAGACAGTGTTTTTGGTATTGCTCGTATAAATGATAACCATTGGGTTCTTTTTGAAATTCAGCCTCGAGAGTCAATGATCAAAGTGTACGATTCGTTGTGTGTATCTTTTCCGAATTTGAATGGGAGGGAGGAATTTGCATTATTTGCTTTAGCTCTCGGAGATATATCTGGTGGTAATAAAGTTTACCGTGTTGCTCTTGGCCCTGACTCCCCTGGTCAGTTGAATAACAACGATTGTGGTGTGATGTGCCTCAAGTTTTTTTAGTGTTTAATTTCTGGTGTTTCATTCCAGGAAATTGATGTGAAAAAAACTGCCCTATATCGTCAGTACCTGTGTTTAGATATATATAGGATATCACAGATGAGCAAATGATATGATGACATTGTTATCTATTGTAGTTGTAATGATTAATATATTTTAAATTTAATTTTCTTTTGATTCTGTCTTGCAATTAGACATATGTTAAGTATTTAAGACATGATTTAGATTAAATAGATAAAGTCTAAATTTAATACTGGTTAAATTTTACAATGTTTCATGTCATGTTACTATGGAGAGTTCAAAATTTGAAGAAAATGTGGAAACACGTGGAAATTACGTTTTTCGAATTAAAAATAAGTGGACTGAATTTGAAATATATTTTATTTCTACATGTATATGTTATTATTAAAAGGCTAACATCAAACGTTCTCATTTTACCGTTTCAAGTATGGAGAGTTCATAAGTTGTAAGAAATTGTGGAAACATGTGGAAACTACGTTTTTCGAATTAAAGACATGTGGATTGATGTGGAATTATGTGGATTGATGTGGAACTATATTTTATTTCTACATGCATATGTTAATATTAAAAGGCTAACATCAAACGTTCTCATTTTATGTGGATTAATGTGGAATTGTGTGGATTGATGTGGATATATATTTTATTTCTACATGCATATGTTAATATTAAAAGGCTAACATCAAGCGTTCTCATTTTATGTGGATTAAAAATATGTGGATTGATGTGGAATTGTGTGGATTGAGGTGGGACTATATTTTATTTCTACATGCATATGTTAATATTAAAAGGCTAACATCGAACGTTCTCATTTTATGTGGATTAAAGACATGTGGATTGATGTGGAATTGTGTGGATTGATGTGGAACTATATTTTATTTCTACATGCATATGTTAATATAAAAAGGCTAACATCAAACGTTCTCATTTTATGTGGATTAAAGACATGTGGATTGATATGGAATTGTGTGGATTGATATGGAACTATATTTTATTTCTACATGCATATGTTAATATTAAAATGCTAACATCAAACGTTCTCATTTTATGTGGATTAAAGACATGTGGATTGATGTGGATTCATACGGAATTGTGGATACGTTCTCATTTTACCGTTTCAAGTATGGAGAGTTCATTAGTTGTAGGAAATCATGGATGGAAACATGTGGAAATTACGTTTTTCAAATTAAGAAAACTGTGGATTGATGATGTGGAATACTCTTTTATGAAGAAATTTATGTTCTTATCATTGAAAGTCGAACATCGAAAGTCCTCATTTTAAAATGACATGTATGGATTCTTCATAAATTAAAGCAAATTGGGGAAACATGTAGAAATTACGCTTTCCAAATAAAAAACCAGTGGATTGATGTGGAATAATGTTTTATTTCGACACATTGATCTTATTCAAATGAAAATGTTAAAATGTCCCCATTTTAACATTTCAAGTATGGATACTTCGGATCTTGTTTTTTGTCCAAAATATTGTCGTTATATTATGGGAATAGTTTATTTATTTTCTATTTTTTTAACATCCACGAACACAAACCCATTTATATGTGTTTCTATGAGAGTTTGGTTCTGTATTTTCCGTTAAATTTCATAATGTAACATTTATGACAACTACAAAGCAATACACATATTCAAAAATAGTTTATACATTTATTATATGTGGACATATGTGGATTTCTGGGGAAAATAACGAATAAAGACGTATACATAATAAAAATTAAATAATCTACATATTTTTACAGTAAAACATTATAATACCGTAAATTTCAGTACATTTTAGCTTGTTTATTTTTTCAATAAATCATATTAATATTGTATACAATCTGGAATATACCACTATTATATATTCCATCACTACTCCACCCGTGATACTTGTATCCCACGTGGTTCCACTACCACTACAAACAAAAATGTACTTGTTGACCAATGAATGACCAACGAATGACCCACTGCACACTTGGCAACTTTACTTAATTAAAGTTAACATTCCAGATATTTTTTTATTACATTGTTTGTTATTTAAATTGTTCATAAATATGGTCATGCCACCTATCACACCTCTCATTTTCAGTATAATCGATTACGTGTACTCCTTATGTTTCCTCCTGGGTTCCAAAGAACCACTTTGAGAGATGCGAGAATTCCATTTTATGGATTCCTGAATTTGATAAGTCTCTCGCAGAACAACTTTTGGTTGAGTGCAAGGAGGGTCGTTGGAAAGTAAGCAGTATTGAAAATCTTCATGCAATCGAGCACGCGACTTTTTGTTTGAATTTGTCGTTTCCAATGCGAAAATTTACAGTGGATGAGGTTTTAGAACGTGTAATCTCGTTCAAATCTCGGCATGATTGATGGTTTATGATGATCAACACGAAGGGACCTTGCGTATGGGATCACGATTTCACCGGAATTTCGGCTACTGTTGATATTTGGGATTTTTGGTTGGATGTAAGATTTAAAATAATATATGCTTTTATTAGTCAATTATTTAATCAGGAATTACTTATTTTTGTATATTTTTTCTATTTAAATTTTATAGGTTGATGAAAAGGAAAATTCATATACCCAGTACGAAGAGCCGTTGTTGGATATATTGCATCAACTATTTCTCAAGCCCTCTCTAGTACCAACACGGCAGGATTGACTAAAAAGACGTGCAATGGATAATTCTGAGTCTCAGTAGTAGTTTTTAGTATTTTATATTTTGGTAATGAATTGTATTAATTTTTGTTAGTATAGTGTTTAAAATAAATATTTATTATGTAATTAACTCTTCCATTCCATATAAATACTGATAAGCCAAATAATTTCCTATTATACGAAAATTACAAAATATACAAAACAGTCCACATAAGCTTAACGAATTCAAACAACATAAACCTTTTCAAATGATACAAACTACTACATTATAGAATAGAAAGACCCTAACATAGGGGAAACTTCAAGCAGACATAGCAACTACTTAAAAGATGCATCAATCCTAATAGGTCTAGTTGACAACCTACAACCCTAACTCTTCAATTATCATCCTCGTCTGAATTGATTGAAGGTCTTAAGCATGTTCCAACTTGAAAGTCTAGATCTGGTTCAACATCCACTTTCAGTTCGTCAAACAACCTGATGTCTGTTCGTGTACGGCGACGACCACGCACTGCTGAAGCTGAGACAACCGGACCATCGGGTATGTTCATTGCTTCCAAAATTTATTGAGCCTCAATATATACACTCACATCTTCTGGAACATGCTCTCCTGGATGGACACACAACATGCGGAGCTTCACATACTCTGGCTCCCCTCGGTGGACGTATGCACTTACAAGGGCGTTCTCCTTTTCAGAAAAATATTTATTTTGTTTATACATAAAAATTTAAGGTGTATTAAAGGTAATACATAAAAGGTATTGCAAACCTACCCGGATCATTCGATGCCAAATTTGTTCAGAAGTGTTGATGATGTTTTGCTCACAGTCCCACCACATACGTGGATGGTCGATCATTAACTTGAACACATCGTATCGGTTTTCGAGTTCTCTACAACGTTCCATGCCATCTGCCCACGTGAGTCTCTTATGGCAAATTTTGTTAACCTCTGCAATCGCACTTACATATGCATTAAAGTTTATTTGCATTCTTCCATACCAATGTCGTAGCATTTTTTCTATGATCAACGTATTGATGAATACGTGATCCATTTCATAACTCCACTTCTCATTATACAAAAATGTTTCTTGTGGTGGGATTTGTGTGGAATGGATGGAAGGCATGGTGCAAGCACATTTTACTCTGTTAGTAACCGTGTTTTTAGTGTTTTGTGATGAAGTACTAAGGATGAGGTTGATTTATATAGACTAAAGAACACATGGTTTCTTAAAAAAAAAAATCACGTGGGGTTTAGTGTGCATATGTAAGCAAACGAAAAATATACATATAAAAATATCATGTGGAATTTCAAAAAATTTGATTCCTATAGATTGGCTTTTTGACCAAGAGACTTTATTGCTTGAAATGACAATTCAAAGAAGAAAGTGGTTGTGTTTTATTTCTATTTTGTCCTTATTCATTCATGTTCAAGTATATTATGTACATTTACAAAGATCTTGAAATAAGCATCTTAGTACACATAAGACCATGTTTATCCATGCCCGGTCACAACCGGGTCATCAAATATAAAATTAATTTTTCACTCCTCCATCTATACATTTTACACCACAACTTAAACTCATCTTTTTTCACACTTTATCCATAAACCATTACAACCACAACCAACATTTTAATAAAATTTTTCTTTTATAATTAAATAATGATCTAATATTAATTTTTTTTATAATATTTACACAATATTAAAAAAATTAATAACTACATACACTTAAAAAAATTACAACATTCAGTGATAAAATTAAAATTACAAA
This sequence comes from Ballota nigra, assembly GCA_947034835.1. Classification (NCBI taxonomy): domain Eukaryota; kingdom Viridiplantae; phylum Streptophyta; class Magnoliopsida; order Lamiales; family Lamiaceae; genus Ballota; species Ballota nigra. The sequence continues at coordinate 42,695,532 of OX344727.1, forward strand.
AATTGAAATACAACTGAAAATAAATATATATAGTTGTGATCCAAAACATATCAAGATTGGTCTTTATTTATAGAGAATTTAATTTTATTAATTTTGGTATGTATATATATATTTTTTTTAAGTAGATAAGTGAAAATCGAAAATTACTCCCCCATCCATTCCAGGTATAAATTTTACTAACTATCAATATCATTTAATTCATCAATCTTTATTAATTCAATATTTTTACTTTATTTTGTTTTTAATTATATTAATTTACTTTTAATTATATTAATTTACTCAAATATGTAAAATATTTATTATATTTTAAATTATTTTAATTATTTTTTTTAGTCTTAATATTTTTTTTTATTTTTTTAACACTATTGAAAAATACAAACATATTGGAGTGTAAGGAACGACGTCGTTTTATTTGTCATACTAACGACTTTCATTATTTCGAATTGGTGCGTTCAATTGAATGCTGGAAAAGTGATTTAGGGTATACAACAGATCCAAACAAAACAGTTGCAAATAACCCCCTTGGGTTTATGGTATTTGTTCGCCAATCATTAAATTAGATATCGGCCACTTCCGCGAGTTTGCGAATTACATCTTCCCCTTTACAACAACATCAGGTGATTGTTTCCAAATTATGACAGTTTTTTTAATTTACTTTGTGTCAATTATGTTTGTCATCTGGGTTTTTAGAGCTACAATTTTGTGTACAGTTGAAGTCTTCGTTCAATTCCTTGGTTTAGTTTAGCGACAATTCAATTCATGACCTGGTACATTTATTAAGTTTGTATATGGGTGGGTTTATAATTTTAATAGCAAACTTGAATTACATGATTAAAGGTGTGTAGTGTAGTTATATTATCCATGAAGTTAATTTAATTTTAGGGACCCCAATGATCTAGGGTATAGTAGAATATTGTGTGATTCTTATATTGATTTCTGGGTAGATGGGCATCGGTCCGGGGTCTGGTTGGTATCCAATAAAAGTGAATGTTGCTGCAGAGATTGATCAAATATTATCGTTAATAAACGATGGGATGGATAAGACGAATTTTTAAAAATTAGGGAAAACTTGCTTCGGTCAGTTTTTGAAGCTACAAACTCAGAAATTCCAAGGAAATCTACACCTACACCTCCTCTTGAACCAAGTCAAGAATGTTAATGGAAACAGTATCATTTTCAACTTGTTTGGAAAAAGGGCAGAATTTGGTCCTCGGGAGTTCTCTCTAATCACAGGATTGAAATTTGGTCACTATCCACCTACACCCACCAGTTCCAATTTCTTCTCAAGGATGTTTCCTTCAAAGCATTCCCTGTATCTAACTGATATAATTTCATCATTCGGGTGCCCAAAAGCTAAACCAAAAGACAGAAGGCGATTGACAATGTTGTTAATACTATATGGTATTTTACTTATCACCCACGATAGGAAGGAGCTTGATGTTACATATGTTCACCTACTTGATAATTTTGACGAATTCAACCATTTTCCATGGAGACGGATTGCATTAGGTGTTGTTATGGACACATTCCAACGGTTTCAAGACACAATAGGGCTTGAGGAAGAGGCAACTTTCGAGTGCGATGGATTCGCTCACGTTCTGCAATTCTGGGCATACGATGATATCCCTCGTGTTTCATCATTTTGTTCATTTCTAGTTACCGATGGTAGGACGCGCATGCCTCAGATGCTCAGGTGGACCTCTCCAGATAAACCTACATTCAAAATGTTAAGTAAGAAAGTTTTCAACACTTCCGATGCCGGGGACTTAATGTGTGAAGATGTGAGTATGCTATTCATTAAAATATTTATTTATTTGTCAGTAGTTTGATAAGTGTACATGATAAGATTGATATAATTCTGTTTTATTATTTTTGTCTGAAGAATCTCAACCCGGGAGGTTAGAACCCAGTGAGGCTGAACTGTGTGCCCATTACTATAAATTGGTTGTTGATTGGGAGAAGAAGATTCTTATTGATTCCCCACCTCCGCATCATATATTGGGAGTAGACCCGTACATCTGTCATACAAGTATGTCGAAAGATAAACGAAAGTTGGCTGAATTGGGGTCCCCTGAAGTCCCGACTAAATCTTTTTTAACACATTGTCTCAAAGAAGGCTTTGAAAGAATGGAAACGAGGCACAAACTTCTAGAGACACAGTTGGAAGAGGCTAACAAAATGAATGATGAAATATTGACTGTGTTGAAGACCATGACTCAACATTTGGGTTGCAAAGACATCAAAGGCATTAGTTTGCGAAGATCTCCGGGAACTACTGAGGAGAGTTATAAGTTCTTATTTAAACTTGTTATACGTTGATTATAAAGTAGAAAACATTATGAATCAAACGTTTATTGAGATATCTTGATTTCGGTGCAGGGTATAGGGATAAATAAAGAGACAGATTCAAGCTGCAATTCTTTGGAAACGGAACATGACCACACAAAGGTTTGTCACATACAACTTGTTCTTTTTTTAAGTTCTATTTCATTATTTTCTAATAGGTATACCATTTTTTTTTTTTTGCAGCACCACTTCGAGGTAGGAAATACGTCCATTGATAAGGAGTTCATGAAATAAGATCCTCGCCAACACTGCTTGCTGTTATTTTATCATATGTGTTGCTTGTTGCCTTGCAATATTTGAGTTTATTTGTAGTTTGTATGACTTAAAGGTCCTGTGACAATAAAATGTAAGACATTTAATTTATTATTTTCATGTTGATTTATGGGGAGTTTCAAACTATAAACAAAGTTTTGGGCGGCCAAATTGAAAGTTTTGGCGGTACAAATTGGAGAGAAAAGGAAAGTGATGACACTACATATGAAGCGGTTTCTTTATTACACAATCATATGAAACCAAATAATGTCGGCTTCCTCTTCTTTATTTCCCTATACTCATCACAAGCTGGTTTGCTTTTGTAAAAAAGAGACTAGGACATGCGTGTCCAAGAAGGAAAGAAGCAAATGTAGGTGGTTTCATACATGTCCTGACTCCATCAATGGTCTAGGCTGTAAATTTTTTGTTTGGGATGATGAGATTTGAGTTTCTGAAAAAGGAATGTTTTTTGGAATGATGAAGAGGATCGATTCACTCATGTTTGAAAATGATGATCTTGCAAAACTGGAACAAAAGGCAAGAGAAGCTGTTGAAACTTTGGAGGCCCAAATCAAAGATCAAGCACACCAAATTCCGTCCCACCAAAGAGAAATTGCTAAACTGCAGAAGCAAAAAAAAAAAAGGATCCTCATTATCATAGCTATGTGTTTATGCTTTATAATGTTTCGCTATTAGTGTTATCTCAGTTTTTGATATACTCGTGGAGTTATTTTAATCTTGTAACACAATTCCTAATTATATTTAATTAAATTTTGGATTTGTGTCAGTATGTTTGTTTGTATTATCTTGGCTCTTTTGACTGACAGGAGTATATATGTCTTTGACCAAAATAATGGAGAATTGACCCATTAACATTCGGTCAATTTCCTGTTATTATTACCCCAAACTTAGTCATTCGAAAAAATTCACAAACCAATGGGTGATTCATCCAGTAACCCACAAGATAGGTTTTTGTATGGGTCGGGTAGATGGAATAGGCTTGTCGCTGAGGCCATGGTTAATTTTTTGGTGACCGAGAAAGAGGAAGGACGTTGGAATCCCAAATTATCCAACGAACAATGCATTGCGAATTTGCAAAATCATATAAACTCCACTTTCTCATTCGATTATACTCGCGGGGGTATAATTGCATGCATTGATGAACTCAAGAGACGATGGACTCTTTTTGGTTCAATCCTTAACATTTTTTATGTTCATTGGGACAGTGTGACGAATAGGATGTATGTGCCCCATGATCTATGGCAGAGGATACTTCAGGTAACAAATTTACAGATTGGAGAGAGGAAATATGTCTTTTACCTAATTTAAAGATTACTTGTACTCTTGTATTTTCTAATGTCTTTTGTTTTGTAAAATTAGAAAAATATTTTTGCAGAGGCATACACTCACGAAGGGGACCCATTGTATCTACGACTATACAAAATTTTCAACGCAATAGAACGAGGACCAGATGACCCAGATGCTGATGAGTTTTTCCCTGCCACATACTGTGACTATGATGAGAGAAATGTCCCTGAATTGATTCAACAAGACCCAGATGAGGAACTAGACTATCCAGGTGATATAAGCTTCAGTTCGGGAGAGTCTGGAAGTGACTGATAATTATATCTGAATCTATCGCATTGTATGTGTTATGTTGTTGGTTAGAAATGCTTATTAGTATTTTATTAGTGGTTTGTTGTGTTCTTTATGCAAGTTGTGTAACTTAATTCGACTACTTATATGGACTGCTAATGTAGATCCTTGTGGAATACTTGTGTGGATTACTTTGCGTGGAATACTTGTGGAATTGATTGTGGAAATACTCGTGTGGAATACTTGTGTTGTATAGTTGTGTGGAACACTTTTGTGGAATACTTGTGTGGTATAGTTGTGTGGAATACTTTTGGTGGAATAGTTGTGGAAATGATTGTGGAAATACTCATGTGGCATGATTACATAGTGGGAGTAAAAATACGAAAATAGACATTAACAAAATACGGATGCCTAAAACATAAACATCGTAAACCAGAAATTCTTGATGAAAACAGAAATTCTTCAGAACAAAGTAACAAAATAAAAACAGAAATTCTTCAGTTCTTGATGAATAAAATGCAATCAAACCTATAATCATAAAGCCTAAACGACCTAAACCCATATCTACGGTGAACTGAAAGGGGATCAACACCATTAACATTTGTGTGGAGGCTTCTACAAATTTTCAAGCTTTTAAGATTCGGCAAATTGATGAATAGCCGTTCCAACATGCTCCTTCTACACCATTCAACGTTGATGACGATGTTTTCAACCCCAGGCACAGACTCCACAATCGCCTCCACAAACAATGAACCGTCATCGTCGTCGTCGGAAACCTCAGCATCAACATCATCATAGTAAGTCACAATTTGGAAAGACTTTAACATTGGGCAAGCCATGCTAATGACATGAACATTTTCAAGAGTGAATCCGGGAGCCGAGTCAAACTTGAGTTCAAGCTCTTTAAAATCTATCATCCTTGAAAGAGCAGAAACTAATCCACGAGGGGTCAGTCCGGAAAAAGGATTTATGACTGTAAGCCGTTGAAGGTTAGGAGCCCTATTCGATGAAAAAAAATGTGTTAATTTATCAAAGCAATGGAACAGGGCAAAATACATTGAACGAGTACCACGATCACGAATGGAACACGACACAAGGACAGAATAAATTAAAAAATAATGTGTTAAATTATCAAACCAATCAACAAGTACCACGATCACCTTGTGGAATAAATTTACTTAGAATGACAAATCAACAGTTTGGGCAAGTAAGGAGGGCAAAATACAGTTAAAATCGTATTTAACAAAATACATATTTTTTACGAATGACCCACAAAGTCTTATAATGAACACTTAACAAAAAATAAAACAACCTAAATCCTAAACCCATATGGCCTAACTTACAGAGATTAATTTCACATCAAAATAGGGCACCTTCTTTCGAGACCACGCTTACATAGATTAATTTCATTCTACTACTTCACCAGACTCAAAGACATTATCAATAATTTGGAGACCTTCATCGAAACAGGGCAGGGCATATTCTTGTCTATTTCACATCACCCCTAATTAAATCACGACAATGAACGGCATGTTTTAAATGTCACATATTTTTCACAACAATTAATGCTAATTGAATAATGATTTAAGCCCTAAATAAATATATACGTCCATAATCATCATTTCAATACAGTAAACTCCGATAAAACCAATTTGACTGGATATGAAAATGAGGAAATGAAGAAATCAGGAAAATTAACCATCTCCCAACATAGGCCAACAACGAATCACCCCCAAATCGTTCGATCTTGAATGACTTCAGTTCACCGGCTGAAAGATCAATAGCGTCGTGAGCTATTACGTCGTAACGAAAATCAAACTCCGAATTTGAGACATTATTGAAAGAAACGTCTCGCCACAATGTCGATTGGCTAGCAGCTTCCATCCATCTCAGACATGTCGGACGCACGGAAAACAAAATTTGCTCACTCGTAAGACGATTGAAGATATTATAAAAGACACAATCGGGAAGATGGTTCCAAAGGTTAAAACGACGATGGGAGTTTGAGGAAGAGGAAGACATTTTTGAGTGATGAAAAAGTGTTGAGTGAGGAGGAGTAAGATTCTAGAATAGAGTAGGGATTATATATTGTCTGAAAGGGTTTGATGATGGGTTGCACTGGATACGAAGCGTCTTCTCAGTTCAAAACCTGAGAAATATGATTAACCGTCGCCGCCGGTAATAACAGTCGTATTTTTCAAATATTATATGAATAGATTTATTAATTAAATTGGTTTATTTAATTTTGAATTGAAGGGCCATATTTGTTGTCATATGATTAGTTTTTTTACAGTGACAAAATCTAGTATTCCCGCCATTTCTCTTGGTCGTCTTTAATTAATGTCCTAAACTAAATATTGAAAAAGTGGATAATGTTTAAACTGAAAAAGTGTTAGTTTATATTCACTCAACTTTGTAATAATCTAACCTTAGTTGTTGTGACTCGAATTAAATGCTTACCTTCATTAAATAAAAAATGTATAACACTTTCTAAATCCATCAAGCTTGAAATATCCCACAACTTCCGTCCAAATTAAGAGGGTTGTATTCAATTGAGATTTTATTGGATTTTTTTTTACTTTACAAAGTAAGTGGATTTAGAAAATCAATAGACTCCATGCAGAGTTTGACTGACTTTTTTTATTGATTTACTTGAATTTTCATAGACTTTACATGATTGTGGAATACATTTTTTTATTGATTTACATGGATTTCCATAGACTCCGGCGCGGGAACCATTGATGCAAATATATATGTGACACACTTGTATATAAAAAAAGTTATCAAAATTATTTAGAAATAACAAAAACAAAATACATCAGTTAAAAAAATACATTATTATTTTATCTTCATTTCCATCACCGTTATACCTCGCCCTCATTGGAAGTCTCAGGTTGTTAGAAGAGATTTTGGAGAGTAAAATTTATTTATATTTTTGAAGAGTAGACTTGACAACGGGGCGGGTAATCTCCAAAGCAAACAGGGACGGGGAATTTTTTTGCCCCGTAAGCGGGGACTGGGATAGTATTCTCAGCCCGGGGGATCCCCGTCTCCTTACCCGCGGGGAGCCGCATTATTTTTTATATAATTAATATATTTATATATAATTTTAATGTTAAAGTAAATTATAAATAAATATTTCATAGTTTCCTACTCAATTAACTATGAGTATGTATAGAGTGAAATTGGTTTATATATGAATCACTGAAGGGTATTAGTTGTTTTCACTGAAGAGTATTAGTTGTATTTACTGAAAAGTATTACTGGTTTACACTGAAGAGTCTTAGTTCATTTTCACTGAACAACTAAGACTCTTTAGTGTAAATCAGTAATACACTTCAGTAAATATAACTAATACTCTTCAATAAAAATAACTAATACCCTTCAATGATTTATGTATAAACCAGTTTCACTCTATACTTTGTCATTAACTATTTATTAAAAATTATATTTTTTATTTAAAATTATGTTATTTTAAATCTGTATTGAATACCTCCAGATTTTTAAAAAGTTTTGAAAATCTAGATTGAATAACCCCAGACTTTAAAAGTCTAAAAAAAATCATATAGACTCTATAACCAATACACCCCTCTAAATAATATGACTACAATGTTTCCAACTATGAAACAATAATTGGGATTATCACACAAAACTTTCAAATTTTATAGTATTAATGAAAAGTAATAAATATGGAATAAAAGTATTAAACATAGGAGTCTATTTTTTTTAACCAATATTTCATAGGAGTCTTACAATGTGCGCAATTTGAATTTTGGTAGATTATACTTTTAGTATATATTAATTTCAGGCAACCTTAATTAATTAAAAAAAATTATATATGTTAATTTGGTTGGTTATACTAGAAGAATTTATTTATGTTATACAAAATTTGAATTTTTTTGATATAACGAATCTATTTAGGAAAACACCTAATTCCACTTGATTCCACACAATACCCACCCCACCAACTAACTTTATATACCGGGAAATGTGATCATCATGACATTGATTAGGCGTGAAATTGTCATGATTCGTAGCTAGAAACGCCCTAGTTTTGGTCGAGTTTATAGAGTATTTAGAGTCAAATGAGCATTATTTCTATACATTGATAAATTTGTCTCTTTGATGCTCATAGGTGAATAGAGGACAAAAAACGGAGTTCGTAGGACTTTGAATCGACTCAAACGGATGCCCGGATGAGAAGATATTGAAGAAATACGATTGGTATTAGTGCGGACGAGGAAAAGTATCATTTGGAAGGATTAGAGATCACTCGAGCGCATTGCTCGAGCGCCACCGCTCGAGCGCCTTACTCGAGCGCGCAAACGTACAGAACAATTCTTGCGCTCGAGCGAATTGCTCGAGCGCCCAAAACATACAGAGAAGATTCAGCGCTCGAGCAGCTCGAGCGCGACCGCTCGAGCGAATGCATCATTCGAGCTACACAGCTCGAGCGGGACCGCTCGAGCGTTTTGCTCGAGCGCCCATATACTTTTGCCTCCGGATGCGTATTTTCGGCCCATTAACTCCCGTTTCGACCCGTGCCTATATATACCTCGTCCAAACACGTTTTGAGGGATCCCCAACTTTTAGACATCACGTTTCATAGAGTTTTTAGAGCGAGGAGGAAGAGAAGAGACGAGCGAACTATAGATTTACGGTTTTGAGGTTTTTGCTTACGAATTTACTTTACGATTTCACGTTTTAGCTTCGATTCTTAATAACTTTTGTTCTTAAATACGTTGAGACCTAGTTTTTGTTAATTAATTTCAGTTTAATCTTTTACATATTAAAACCTCAGTTTATGTTCGTTCTTTTCTTCGTTTTCGTTATCATGTTCATGTTCGTCACTTGTTTAATTTCTATTGTTTACGTTCAAACTATGTCTAGCTAAAACCCTTGCATGCTTAGGGTAGGATGAACTCGTAGAAGTATGTTGTGGGTATGTAATTAGAATAACTTGTGACGTTAGGTTTTAATTCTCTTAATTAATGAATTCTTAAAATTAATCTAGATTTCACTCTTGAGTTTCGTTCGAAAGGTGTTAGAGAGAGGACGACCGTATCACTCTTTAACAACAAGTAGACTTAACGAGAGGGTTTAGGAAAGATTAATTCATCTACCGGTTTAGCGAAGGAGGACGACCGCATCACCTTAGTTAAATTAGGGTCTCATTAATTAAGCACAATTCATTAACTTGTTAGTGGATTCGTGAAGTCGAGTGTTAGGGTAAAGTATTAGGGTTTAGAATCTTGAGCTTTCACCTTGCATTCTTAGACTTAGGTTAATTCTCGTTTGTCACAGTTATTTTGATTATGTACCTGCTCCGTTAGTATACGTAGGGATTTCTATCCTAAGCATCACCATCTCTTATTTGAATCCAACCCTTAGTTAATTCGTCTGCTTTAGTATTTTAATTTAGTTAGTTTATTTTAGTTTAATTAATCTTTCTTAAAAAAATCCAAAAATAATACACTCATATTAACTACGACGCGTAGATCTTCAGGGATCTATTCGCATATACACTATCCCGTGGGTACGATATACTTGGTCGTTATACTTGCCAATACTATAGTGAACCCGTTTGCTTGCGGGTGAGCGATTAGTAGAAGTTAGTATTTTCGCCTTCAAGTCAATGGCGCCGTTGCCGGGGATGGCGTTATATGCTCTTTGAATAGGACTTGTCGATAGCTTAGTAGTTAGTAGTGAGTGCCTATTTTCTGTTTTTATTTCTTTTTGTTATTTTTATTTATTCGGCAGTTGCGTTTTGATCCATCTGCTAGTGTGTCAGGTTTATGAGAACACGCTCACAAGGAAACACGAGCGAAGAGAGAATACCGTTGGACCCTGAGACAATAGCTAGAAGGAACCGAGCTTACTTGAGAAGAATGAACGCAGCCGACTTAGGGAAGGGACCAATGGACCTCAATAATGAGTTGGACGATGCTGCCAACGATTTCAATCAGGCAGTAGACCGGGTTGATGGCTCTGGAGGGAGTGGTGGTCAGAATCAAGACCAGTTCGTAGATAGTAGTAGCCAGAACCCGGGTGCACAAAATGTAAACAATCCAGCTCAGAACCTAGTCCCAAATCCTCTGAACAATCCTGCTTACCCACAAAACCCGAATAACCCTTTCCACAACCCAGCATACCAACATTACCCATACCCACCATACCCTTATCCACCATACCCGTATCCTCCACCTCCTGTCTATAACCAACCACCTGTGTACCAACAACCTCCAGTTCAAAACATACCAGCACCACCTGTCGCTCCTCAGCCTGCGCCCCAGAACGCAGATCAGAATATGGCAATTCGGGGCAGGTTCGCGGCACAACCGCAGAGGTACTACGATGGAGTGGCCTTACCTCCAGTTGAGGCCAATAACTTTTCAATTTCTCCAGGAATTCTCAAGCTGCTTACTGAGAATCAATTCAAGGGGGAGGTTGGGAAGGAGAACCCTCACACTCACTTGAGGAGTTTCCTCATGATTGCATCTACTTTCAATTACAATGGCATGTCTGAGGATGCCAAGAGGCTCAGGTTGTTCCCATTCTCTCTTACGGGAATAGCCAAAGAATGGTATGATAACACGCTCCCACGGGGAGGTGTTAACACATGGGCCGAGCTCGAGCGTCTGTTCCTCGAGCGATTCTACCCTCCATCGAGAACGATTAAAGCGAGAATTGAGATCTCTTCTTTTCGCCAGAAGTCTAGAGAGGATTTACGCCAGGCATGGGAGAGATACTCAAATATGTTGATCGAGTGCCCGCAGCACGGGTACAACGAGGGAGATATTATGGCGTTCTTCTACAGTGGAGCCAGCAAGGCTGGCCAAGCCCACCTAGATGCATGTGCAAGTGGAGCTTTTCTGAACCAGGGAGTAGCGAGGTGTAGAGAGATCGTGGACAATATTGTCACGAATGCTGGTGCATGGAACGAGGACCCAGAATTTCAGAGGGTATGCAAGTTGAAAGAGAATGAGGGTACGAGGAAGCTGTTGATGGCTATGATGGAGAAGATCAGCAACCTCGAGATGGGGCAGAACTTGGTTGGAGGGAATGGAGTAGCAAGCGAGAAAGTGGACCCACCCACGAATCAGCAAGAAGATGCCAACTATATGGGAAGGCCTAATTACCCACAAGGGGGGTATCCACAAGGTGGAAACCAGTATGGAAGACCTTCTTACGGTCAACCATTTGTACCTCCAGGCCCACAGCCGCCTCAAAATCAATGGAGGAACACACAAGGGTATCAAGGAGGCCAGCAGCCTCCTCAAAACACTTGGAGGAAAAATGAGAATTTTTCTTATGCTAACCCAAAAGCTGGAATTACTGTGCCTGCAGGTGTTGATCCGGGGTCTAAACCTCCTGGTGGAGAGGGCGGTGCATCAACCGAGGAGATGTTGAGAGCGATCCTTCAGAAAGTGGAGGAAGGTAGCAAGCGTTTGTCCTCTTTGGAGTACGATGTGAAGGAGTTGCATAAGAAAGGCGATCAACGAGATCAAGAACTCCAAAAGAGAGACATCGAGTGGAATCGAGTTCAGCAAGAGAACAACAGAAGATTCAATTCCATCGAGTACCAAATTAGCCAGATCGCAAAGTCTCAGCCAAGAGAGCCTGGCAAGTATCCATCAATGCCCGAGGATAACCCAAAGGAACATTGCAAGGCTATTGAGTTGAGAAGTGGGACCAAATATGATGGTCCCGAGATGCCTGCTGATTCTGAGACGCTCAAGGAGAAAGATGAGACAGAAGGGATAGAGTCTCAAAGTGATGGAGTTGAGGTTGAGAAGGAAGGAGTTAAGATGAAAATTGATGATAAGAGTCAAGATATGGATGAGACCCAGAAGAGCAAAATGCCTGATGAGGAGATCGAGGAGATAGAGAGAATTCCAAAGTGGAAAAAGGCAAAGGAAGCAAGGGAGAAAGTGAAAGAAACTAAGAAAGATGAATGGGGGGTACCCAAATCGGTGATACCTGTCCCATATCCACAGCGCTTCATGAAAAAGAAGCTTGATGAAAAGTTTGCTAAATTCCTTGATGTTTTTAAAAAGTTACATATTAACATCCCTTTTTATGATGCCTTGGAACAGATGCCGAACTACGCAAAGTTCCTGAAGGACTTGATTGCGAAGAGACGGAGAATAGATGGACCCGAGCTAGTGCACTTGAACCACGAAGTGAGTGCTATGGTGCACAAGGCACTTCCGCCTAAGCTGAAGGATCCCGGGAGCTTCATCATTCTTTGCGATATCGGGAACGGGATCAAGAAAGGAGCTTTATGTGATCTCGGGGCGAGCATTAATCTGATGCCCCTTTCATTGTTCAAGAAGTTGGAGGGAGTTGAGCTGCAACCCACGATGATGACACTCCAGCTTGCTGATAGGTCCATTACTAGACCTCAAGGAGTAGTGGAGGATGTTCTAGTGACGGTGGAGAATCACGTTTTTCCCGCCGACTTCGTAGTACTTGAGATGGAGGAGGATGAGCATGTTCCGCTGATTTTGGGAAGGCCGTTTCTAGCTACTGCCGGGATGGTGCTTGATGTAGCGAATGGGAAGATCACGGTCAAAGTTGATGATCAAGAAGTGAAGATAGCTATCTACGAAGCTATGAAATACCCCATGGGAGATGAGAGTTGTCAATTCATTGACATCACGGATGCTTGTGTTGAAGACACACTTCTAGACCCTTGCTCTTTTTATGTTCATCAATTTGATTATCCTATTCTTGACGATATGTCTTATGATTCTTATAATCTTGATTATTTTGACAGCTTGAAAGACAATGAAGACGTCAAGTTCTTGGAGTTGAAGAAAGTGGAGGATGATGATGACTTGGAGGCCGAGGAGTCAACTTTCGAGAAGATGTTCGATAAGGCACCACCATTGGAGGCGAAGAAGGAGTTGAAGCCGCTGCCCGACCACCTCAAGTACGCTTACTTGGATGAGACCGACAAATATCCGGTAATTGTATCTGCCCTTTTATCTGATGATCAGCTTGATAGACTTTTAGTGGTGCTTCGTAAGCACAAATCTGCTATAGGATGGTCGATCGCGGATATTAAGGGAATTAGCCCCTCGATTTGCATGCATAGGATTAGATTAGAAGAGGGTAGAAAACCGATAGTGCAAAATCAGCGTAGAGTTAATCCGGTTATTCAAGAGGTAATACATAAGGAAGTATTGAAGTTGTTAGATAGCAACATGATTTTTGCCATTTCTGATAGTCCATGGGTGAGTCCGTTACACGTAGTTGCTAAGAAGGGGGGTACCACAGTGATTAAGACGGAGTCTAACGAATTGGTAGCCACTAGATTAGTGACGGGTTGGCGTGTATGTGTTGATTATAGAGAGTTGAACAAGGCAACGTGTAAGGATCACTTTCCTTTACCGTTCCTTGATCAAATGATAGATCGATTAGGTGGTTTTGAGTATTACTGTTTCTTAGATGGGTACTCGGGGTATAATCAGATCATGATAGCCCCCGAGGATCAAGAGAAAACCACCTTCACCTGTTATTATGGGACTTTTGCTTTTAGGAGAATGCCGTTTGGGTTGTGTAATGCACCCGCCACCTTTCAAAGGTGTATGATGGCAATTTTTCATGGCTTGATTGAGAAGATTATGGAGGTTTTCATGGACGACTTCTCCATTTACGGGGAGTCGTTTGATAAATGTCTAATCAATCTTGAAGTTGTGTTGAGCAGGTGTGAAGAGACGGACTTAGTGCTTAATTGGGAGAAGTGTCACTTCATGGTAAGAGAGGGTATTGTTCTTGGACATCATGTGTCCTCGAAAGGTATCCAAGTGGACAAGGCAAAAGTGATTGCTATCGAGAAGCTTCCACCACCTTCGACCGAGAAGGGGATTCGGTCATTCTTAGGACACGCGGGTTTTTATAGACGTTTCATAAAAGACTTTTCACAAATAGCTAAACCCCTTTCGCGGCTTCTTGAAAAAGAAGTCGCCTTTGAGTTTACTAATGAGTGTTTAGTGGCTTTTAATAGGTTGAAAGAAGCGTTGGTGAATGCCCCGATACTTGTCACGCCGGATTGGTCTAGCCCATTCGTGCTCATGTGTGATGCTAGCGATTATGCGATGGGGGTTGCTTTGGGGCAAATTCGAGAGAAGCGTTTTCACGCTATTTATTATGCCTCGAAGATGCTGAATTCTGCTCAAGTGAATTACACTACGACCGAAAAGGAGCTGTTAGCGGTCGTGTATGCTTTTGATAAATTTCGACCCTACTTAGTAGGGACGAAAACAATTGTATATACGGACCACGCAGCGATTCGGTACCTTATGAGCAAGAAGGATGCAAAGCCCCGTCTCATTCGTTGGATCTTGTTGCTCCAGGAGTTTGATGTAGAGATTCGAGATAAGAAGGGGTGCGAGAACGTGATAGCCGATCACCTTTCGAGATTGGAGCTCACAAAGGAGAACACCGTGGAGGATCGAGAGGTGAACGATGAATTCCCTGATGAGAAGCTCTTTGGCTTAGGAGACTCCCCTGTGTATAGAGTTGAGGGGAAGGCACCTTGGTTTGCAGATTATGCTAACTATTTAGCAAGTGGTGAGTTGCCCGTTGAGATAGACTCGGTGCATCGGAAGGCATTTCTGAAGAAGGTTCGGGAGTACATTTGGGATGACCCCTATTTGTTCAAAAGAGGGATCGATCACGTGTTGAGAAGGTGTGTGCCAGAGGAGGAGTGGAGTGATATCATAAGGCATTGTCACGCCTTGCCATGTGGAGGACATTTGGGTGGAGAGAAGACCGGAAGGAAAGTCCTGCAATCCGGGTTTTATTGGCCAACTTTGTTGAGAGATTACATGGAATGGGTTAAGAGGTGTGAGAAGTGCCAATGATTCGGCTCCATTACTAAGAGGGACGAGATGCCTATGCACGTGTTCATGGAAGTCGAGATATTCGACGTATGGGGGATTGATTTCATGGGTCCATTTCCTCCTAGCAATGGATTCTTGTACATTCTCGTATGCGTTGATTATGTCTCGAAGTGGATTGAAGCTGTCCCAACTCGCGTGAATGATTCCCGTGTCGTCATCGAATTCTTGAGGAAGAACATCTTTGCGAGATATGGAGTTCCAAGAGCTTTGGTAAGTGATGGGGGAAGCCATTTCGTGAACAAATGGATGGAAAAGCTGCTGTCAAAATACGAGGTAAGTCATCGAATCTCTACTGCTTATCATCCTCAATCTAACGGTCTTGCAGAGGTTTCTAACCGTCAAATCAAGGAGATCCTTGAGAAGACGGTGAGCATAAGTAGGAAAGATTGGGCGATGAAGTTGGATGATGCACTTTGGGCATATAGGACAGCTTTCAAAACTCCTCTTGGTATGTCTCCATATCAATTGGTGTTTGGAAAGGCATGTCACTTGCCCGTGGAGTTGGAGCACAAGGCATATTGGGCGATCAAAAAGCTGAATTTTGATAGTGCCTTGGTTGGTGAGAGGAGATTACTCCAACTTCATGAGTTGGAAGAGTTTCGAGACGTTGCCTACGAGAATGCCCGAATTTTCAAAGAAAAGACGAAGAAGTGGCATGATGCACGGTTGAAGAAGAAGGAATTCAAGGTGGGTGATCAAGTCCTCGTATTCAATTCGAGGATGAAGCTTTTTGGTGGAAAGCTAAAGTCCAAGTGGAACGGACCGTATATTGTAAGGGGAGTGCACAAGAGTGGATTCCTTGAAGTTGAGACGGACGATGGACATAAATTCATGGTGAACGGGCATAGAGTGAAGAAATTCTTTAACTTCTCTTATGAGAATAAGGGAGGTATTTTAGATTCTCAAGTCCCGTGAGCTCCTTTGAGCTCGGTCCGGCATTAGGACCTTAAAACTAGCGCTTAATGGGAGGCAACCCATTTTTACTTGCTTTTTAGTGTTTTGTTTATTTTTAGTAGTTTGGGAATCGTAAGTGTTAACTTCGTTTGTTGAGATTTGTGATGTAGGCTTGCTTCGTGGAGTGAATTCTGAGAGAGGGAGCTTAAGGAGGAAAGTCAGGAAGTTGAGCACGTTTCGAATAGGAAAGCATTCAATTCTTGAAGTTAGAGGTAACCGAACCCCAAACGTCGACCTCTTTGCAAAGTCGAAGTTTGGGGGGGTGATGTTTCTTTTCGTTCATTAGTCTGCATTGGTAGAAGTCGAGTTCATACGAATTTTGTGTACTTACTCTTACGTACTCATTCGTTTCAAACTTTGTCATCGCATAGCAAGAACAAAGTTTGGGGGGGGTGTGTATTCGTACTTCGGGTTCGTACACAAAATTCTATGAAAAATTGGTCAAATTTTTTCGAAAACATCAATGCTTGAGGGTCGTTGAGTCGAATTGAGTGAGAGTGCTAAGTTCGACTTGAAGTGGATTGGTGATTTGCACGTATGGAAGAGACCCCAACTCCTCGGTCGAATGAGCGACCTGGCTTAAATCGAGGAGTTCTCAGGTTAGTCGTATTTTGGGTTGAATGTGATAAGTTGTCGAGCTTGGTTCGGATGGAAATTTCAAGTGTTGAACATAAAAAAACGAGGTTGAAATTTTGGCGCGCTCGAGCAGCTCGAGCGCCACCGCTCGAGCGCATTGCTCGAGCGCTTAAAACATACAGAACCATTCTCGCGCTCGAGCAGCTCGAGCGCCACCGCTCGAGCGTATTGCTCGAGCGTATTGCTCGAGCGCCCAAATCTTACAGAGTGTTTTAGACGCTCGAGCGAATTGCTCGAGCGCGACCGCTCGAGCGAATCGCTCGAGCGGGTCGCGGGTTGACCCATCGGATTTCTCCCTCTATAAATACTCTTTTCACACATTTACACACACTTTCACACGCTATTTGGGGCGATTTGGGGGCGATTTGGAGCATTTCATACGATTTTGCACGATTTCTCACAATTTTTGCTCGAATTTCTTCACAATCCTCCTTAAATCTTCGAACAAGGTACGTAATCTCTAACTTTTGTGATTCAATTCGTAGTTTATGGTTGAATTAGGCATGAGTTGATGCATATGAACTAGGGTTCATGAGTTAGTCGAAATTTTTGGGGATTTTTGCGAAACTTGTTGATTCTTGATTCCTTGATTGATGAATGTTGATAATATGCTATGGGTTTGCTTGTTTTACTTTCAATTTTGGAATTGAATGAGTAGAAGGGGTGAATTTCTAGAGTGAGAAGTAGGAATTTGAGAAAAAGAAATGGGTTTTGCATATTGAGAAGAATTTTTTGTGAATTGAGATGTAATTGAGCATGAATGAGTATGAGTTGAGTCTTGAGCATGTAAATTACTTAACTTGGGTAATGTTACTTCATGATAGACTTAAATGTGGGCAATTTTGGGTTGAAATGGAGAATTAAGTGTTGAAGGCTTGAGAACTTTGAACGAAAAAAAACATGGGTTAATTGCTGTGAATTACTTTGAACTTGATTGAATGCTTTGAAATGAATATTGCTTTGAACTTGAGAAAAGCATGAATAGTGAGTTGAATCGAATTGAGATGCATTACTTGGAATTGCTTGAGTTTTAATGAATGATGAAATGTTGTGAACTTAAGGAATGTTGCTTAAATCCTTGCTATGTCATGATTAGGTACAATGGCTCCTAAACACAAACTCCTGAGCGACGAAGAAGTGAGAGTGCTCACGGAACAGCTTAGACAGAAGAACTTATTGCCCTCGAGATGGGGAGAGTTAGATTATCGAGATGACTGGAAGTACGTGGCCTACAGATGGAGCCTCATAACCGGGAAGGTTGAGAAAACCCGGAGACCTGTGGTAAGCTTCATGAAGGACCTGGGAATTGAGGAGGAGATACGAAGGATATTCACCAGAAACAACATGGCTGAGTTCTTCGACATGCTGCTAACCATGGAGACTAACGCCGATCTGGTGGAACAATTTATGGCCACAGTGGAAAAGACGGGCACCGACACCTTCAAATTCAAATACCAGAACGAGTGGCAATACCACGAGGTGGGAGTTGTCAACCTCGCATTCGGGCTCCCAGCCCTATCTCGTCCCAACCGTGAGCTAAAAGCGTACAACGCTAATGCATTTTGGAATGAAATAACGGGCGGCTTGGTTGGGCACTACAAGGGGCAGTACGCGAGGGCATCGGCTATCCGAAACCCGGTGATCAGATATCTGGAGCGGATACTGGGGAACACGATTTATGCCAGATCTGAGACGGGGACGGTGACGAGCAAGCAGTTGTACGGAATCTGGTGCCTTTTGCATAAAAAGGACCATGACTTTGGAAGGGACTTCCTAGAGCACCATTTCGAGGCTCCGTTCAAGCTGGGAACGAGAACCTCGAAGATCCGAGGAGAAGGGCTGATTTCAGTTTTGATGAAGCACCTCGGATTCGAGCCGTGTTCGGGACCTTGCAAAGGCATGGATTTGGGATTCGAGCAGATGAACAACACTTGGATGTTTGAGCACTGGATGGGCAAATACTGCATCAGATACAATGATGATGGCTTGTTCCCGCTGCCGAACAAGAAGCTCGTGACTCTGGTAGGGATGAAGAAGGATAACGTCGGGATGAACGGAGAGCAGCACCTCGCTATAGGTGCTAAGTACACATCAGAGATAGATGGCAAAGGACTCCGGGACGTTAGGCCGGTCAAGAGGAGCAGAGGAGAAGGCACGAGTGGTGCCGGATCGAGTGGAGCAGCGGAGCTGCAAGAGGAGGAAGAACAAGAGTACGAGGAAGGAGGAAACATGGCTGATGAGGAAGAAGCTGATGTGGGTGAAGGAGGTCAGGGACCTCAAGAGATGGAGTTTGGGATGCCTGATGCACCGACTCCAGAGCCGTGGTACCCAAATCAGATGGAGTGGTACGGAATGCGAACTGACCTTCAGGGCCTGAGGGCAGATGTCACGGAGCTTCGCACCACTCAAAATCAGTGGTACGCGGAAGCTTCTAGCATGAGAGGGGAGTTTCAAGGAGTTCGATCGGAGGTTTCAGATTTAAAACGCTGGATGGAGGCACTCTTTGTCTCCCACTTAGGATCCGATCACCCTAGCTACCGGCCACCACCACCTCCAGACGCTTGAGAGACCTGGGATGCCCCCAATTTTCTTTTCCTTTTTCTTTCCTCTTCTTTTTCCTTTCTTTTCTTATTTATTTCTGTTCCTGAGTATGAATTGTAGTGATTGCGTGAGTGCATGTTCTTGGGGATTCTATTGGAAGTCTTTTAACTTTTGAGGGATTTGTTTCGATTTGCTTTGATTGATGATTGATGATTTCATGCTTATTAACTCTTCTAGACTGCTTATTTTTATTCTTGAGTATGACTTAGTGAGGAGAGTGGAGTTGTGAAAGTGAGTTGAAAATTTCTTTGTGTAAGTATGTGAGTTTGAGCTGATTAGGGAGAGAACCCGTATGCTTATGAGTTTTCTTTTGAGTGCTTGTGTGATGAGAGTGAGAATTCATTAGGACTAGCTTGGATGTGAAAGCCGCGAGAGTTGAGCCTTACGAGATTTAAATGCATGATTTAATCTCTTCGTTTGTGAGTGGATCGTCACCTTAGAGGATGCTAGAACTTGCATGTGCTCTTGCTTCTAGATTGTGTCTAGTTTGATATGCCGAATAGGATCTTAGGCCATTTTTGAATTGAATAAGTCACTTAGCCAAAATTTTCCTTACCAATGACATTGATCCCTTGTTAGCCCCTTTGAGCCTAAAGCCTATTTTATTTGCTAGCACATATGAACACTATTCCAATTCCTAAGCCTTTTTGTCCAAATT
This sequence comes from Ballota nigra, assembly GCA_947034835.1. Taxonomy (NCBI): domain Eukaryota; kingdom Viridiplantae; phylum Streptophyta; class Magnoliopsida; order Lamiales; family Lamiaceae; genus Ballota; species Ballota nigra. The sequence goes on from OX344727.1 coordinate 42,715,485, forward strand.
TGAGTGGAGAATAGGAAAGTGTGAATATGAAGGAAGTGAATTGAGTTGAAAAAAGGAAAAGGTTGTTTGTTGAGTAAATATGAGAAGAATGTGTGATGAAGTTTTGAGATGTGGAAAAAAAAAAAAAAATTTGAGAATGAGCAAAAGAAAAAAAAAATGAGCTCATGTGTTTGTGCGAAAAAAAAAAAAATGATGAAGTGATTGAAAAAGTGAAGGAGTGAGAAAGATAAAAAATTGAAGTGTTGAGAGAATTGAAAGCGAAAGTGTAGTGATTGAATACGTTTGAAGTAGTTCGTTCTTAATCTCGAAGTACCGAAGTTTTGAATTTCTATTCTCCATTCACTTGAGTCACTTTACCATATTGTTATCCCACCTGTCCAACGAGCCTACATTACAACCTTTTGAAAGTCCTTTTTGATTCGGCATTGATTTCTAGAGTATGGTCGAAGTTGAGAGCATTTACAAGCCTATGGCTGCCAATTTATGTGATTGATTGATTGAGTGAGTCCCTTTATCATTGTTATACACTTGTGAGGGAGTTAAACACATCGTTGAGTGCACATCCATGCTTGATCTTGGTGATTCTTGTTATTGTTGCATGAGTATGATGAAGGAAAGTGAGTGAGTATACGGGTGATTGACTTTTGAAGCTTGAGTTCATTAGCTTGCATGATTGAGTTTTCCTACTCATTCCTAACAATTTCACTTGACTTATTATTTCATTGCTTGGGGACAAGCAATATGGTAAGTTTGGGGGGGTTGATTAGGCGTGAAATTGTCATGATTCGTAGCTAGAAACGCCCTAGTTTTGGTCGAGTTTATAGAATATTTAGAGTCAAATGAGCATTATTTCTATACATTGATAAATTTGTATCTTTGATGCTCATAGGTGAATAGAGGATGAAAAACGGAGTTCGTAGGACTTTGAATCGACTCAAACGGATGCCCGGATGAGAAGATATTGAAGAAATACGATTGGTATTAGTGCGGACGAGGAAAAGTATCATTTGGAAGGATTAGAGATCACTCGAGCGCATTGCTCGAGCGCCACCGCTCGAGCGCCTTACTCGAGCGCGCAAACGTACAGAACAATTCTTGCGCTCGAGCAGCTCGAGCGCCACCGCTCGAGCGAATTGCTCGAGCGCCCAAAACATACAGAGAAGATTCAGCGCTCGAGCAGCTCGAGCGCGACCGCTCGAGCGAATGCATCATTCGAGCTACACAGCTCGAGCGGGACCGCTCGAGCGTTTTGCTCGAGCGCCCATATACTTTTGCCTCCGGATGCGTATTTTCGGCCCATTAACTCCCGTTTCGACCCGTGCCTATATATACCTCGTCCAAACACGTTTTGAGGGATCCCCAACTTTTAGACATCACGTTTCATAGAGTTTTTAGAGCGAGGAGGAAGAGAAGAGACGAGCGAGCTATAGATTTACGGTTTTGAGGTTTTTGCTTACGAATTTACTTTACGATTTCACGTTTTAGCTTCGATTCTTAATAACTTTTGTTCTTAAATACGTTGAGACCTAGTTTTTGTTAATTAATTTCAGTTTAATCTTTTACATATTAAAACCTCAGTTTATGTTCGTTCTTTTCTTCGTTTTCGTTATCATGTTCATGTTCGTCACTTGTTTAATTTCTATTGTTTACGTTCAAACTATGTCTAGCTAAAACCCTTGCATGCTTAGGGTAGGATGAACTCGTAGAAGTAGGTTGTGGGTATGTAATTAGAATAACTTGTGACGTTAGGTTTTAATTCTCTTAATTAATGAATTCTTAAAATTAATCTAGATTTCACTCTTGAGTTTCGTTCGAAAGGTGTTAGAGAGAGGACGACCGTATCACTCTTTAACAACAAGTAGACTTAACGAGAGGGTTTAGGAAAGGTTAATTCATCTACCGGTTTAGCGAAGGAGGACGACCGCATCACCTTAGTTAAATTAGGGTCTCATTAATTAAGCACAATTCATTAACTTGTTAGTGGATTCGTGAAGTCGAGTGTTAGGGTAAAGTATTAGGGTTTAGAATCTTGAGCTTTCACCTTGCATTCTTAGACTTAGGTTAATTCTCGTTTGTCACAGTTATTTTGATTATGTACCTGCTCCGTTAGTATACGTAGGGATTTCTATCCTAAGCATCACCATCTCTTATTTGAATCCAACCCTTAGTTAATTCGTCTGCTTTAGTATTATAATATAGTTAGTTTATTTTAGTTTAATTAATCTTTCTTAAAAAAATCCAAAAACAATACACTCATATTAACTACGACGCGTAGATCTTCAGGGATCTATTCGCATATACACTATCCCGTGGGTACGATATACTTGGTCGTTATACTTGCCAATACTATAGTGAACCCGTTCGCTTGCGGGTGAGCGATTAGTAGAAGTTAGTATTTTCGCCTTCAAGTCAGACATAGCCACCACCCTACATCTATAGGTGTAGATGGCATATTTTTACTAACCCTTTACTCAAGCATTTTTATATAATTATTCCAAAACTCAAAACACTATCCCATTTGATGTTAACTTATTAAAAAAGGTTATTTAAGGAAGGGTTAATGGAGTAAGATTTAGAGACTCTGATTTTGTAGCTATTTAGCTTTCGCCGATGGATCTGCTTTTATGGTCCATGGTATTTTGTTTGAATGTGATTATTAAATGAAAAAATTATACTCCCTCCATTTCAAAATAAATGTCTTTCTAGCTCTTTGTATTTTTTGCAAAATAGATGTCTTTTTAGCCTTTGAAACACTTTTCAATGCATATAAAGTAGCTTATAGATTGTTTTGAACCAATGAAATCAATTTTTTTCAAGAATAATAGCTTTTGTATAGGTGTAATCTTGATGAATATTAGGTGTCTTAATTGTTGTAGCCATTTCGCGCCCCAGGTCGGCACTGACCTAAAGCGAGCCAGAATGATGAGACTATACGCCTGCGACCGCCCCGACCCTGCAGGACGGAGTCCAATCACGGCGACGTTCGACCCCCTTGTCTCCGACCTCAAGGACGAGGTCGGAGGCGAGCTTGAAGTGTTCGTCCACCCAGCTGGAGCCGCGGGCCAAGCAGGCCAGGACTGGACCGGTCCAACCTCGACATGTTAAGGCCGAGAGAGTTCACCGGGATATGGCCAACGCGCAGGAAGGGTTTCCGACTTCCTGACCCATCAAGAGACCGGTCTCCGACCTCTTAGTACCTTCGGCTAACAAGAAGGCAATGGAGCACGTGATGGAATCTGATGAGATCTCCCCCCAAGAGGAAAAAGGTTGCTTCCGTACTCAGTGACAGAGAGAATATTTCATCCAAATAAGGGAACAAGCCAGAGAATCGTCCTTTTTGGACACGTGTCAACACGCTGGTGGCCGGCCGCCTGCAGGCTCTGGCATACCAGTGCCCGCGCGTCCTCAGAGGCTGGAGGCATTTAATGTTTTTGTCCCCTGAGAGGCCGGAAAAGACAAATGTACCCCTGTAGGGAGAAAACTATAAATAACCCTATATTTGTAACAAGAAAAGCAGTTGAATCCCATCAATCAAATCAATACACTTCTCATTTAAGTCCAGGGACTAAAACCCCCTGACAATTCTTGGTGTTCTTGCGCATTCATTATCATTCTTCAACGAAACAATCATTTTAGCATTTAAGAATCCAATCATTTGATGTTTTTACCAAAGTCCACTTAAATAGTCATTTAATCCCAGCCTTATTTATTTGGTAAACAACATTAATATGTGTGAAAAACCCTAAAAAGACATTTACTATGAAATAGAGGGAGTATTATTTTATTTCCCAAAATGTGTTAATTGCAAAATAAATGTCTTTACACTTGTTTGAATAATGTGCAATATTTTTTAAATATTCGATTTCTTCGTAAATTAATGAAGAAAATTAGAATAAATTTAAAAAAAACAACGATAAAGTAGAATTTGGGGGTTAATATTAATAACAAAATTTCCCTTACATTACAATAAAGAAAAAGTATAATTAATCGAGAAATACTTAGGATTTCCATCTCGAACGAAAAAGTTTGGCCTCACGTTCGTAATCGCGTGTCGCCATATCGAGTTTCCATTTGTATTCGGTAATGTTGTCCTCGATACTCCTGATCATTTCGTCCGAAACATAGCCTTTTATACAGTCAATCTTCTTCCAATTTTTCTCAAGCAAATGGCTAAACACCATCACCCGGTCATTAAAAAAACTCAAATTAATCTCTTCCATCTCCCGCATCGTACGAGCCGCCTACAATAAAATTTTGATGATGAGATTTCACATATACGGAGACACCAAACATATATACCCAAAACTATTTGTAAACCCTAAAGAAAATGGATTTCTCAAAAAAATTTATACCTCGTCAATTTTTTGCTGGCAGACAAGGCCTAAATCTTCTAGTCGGGCAAACTTCCATTTCTGCTGATGAGTTAGCTCTATCATGTATTTATCTTCCATTTGTTGAAGTTGAATGAGGGAAGAGGGCAAATTACAGATGATTAGATGGATGAAAAATAACTAACCAATGGTTGGATATTTAAAGACCAGGTTCCCTGTTGGCGAAGAGTTGCGTCCTTTTAATCTCCCAAGAGTGAAATGATTACATGAATTTTTTAATATTGTTAAGAGGGTGCGTTTTAATTTCCCGAAAAATAGTTGAGACAAAAGGTGGATTTATGTAGATTGAGTACGTGGGATTGAGTTTGGGGATTGTGGAGGAATATTGATATTGAGGAGTGGTTGGTCAATGGTAGTGGGAAACCCTAAACAAATATAATTCGAATATTGACCGATTATGTGCCCAATATTAGTTTTTGGTAATGTTATGTAAAAATAATTATAATTAAAGCAATGTGGTTCAGTTATAAATTGAGGAGCAGGATTATAGTGATATTGAGGAGTAGTTGGTCAATGGTAGCAGGATTTTTGGTTTATAAATGCGGATCAGTTAAAAATTTTATTTAATATTTTTTTTTGAGGTTTTGATTACATACATGTTTAAATAAAGCAATGCGTTAATATAACTACTCATTTTTAAAGTGTCCCAAATCAAGTCTCATTTTTTTAATTTTTCCCCAAATTTAAGGCTTGTTCTACATTTCTGTGTCTCAATTTAAGACCCAACAAACAATAATTTCTTTAAATTAAATTAATTCAACATGGAAAACAAAATAGAGACGTTCGTCAAAACATGTTTCGGTTCGTCATTATTTTTATTAAAATAAAAATATAATTTATAGTTTTTAATCGTCGTGTATTAATTTTTTATAGAAATTATTATTTGTTGGGGTCTTAAATTGAGACACGGAAATTTAGAATAAGCCTTACAACTGAGACTTGATTTGAGACACTTTAAACTTGTATGTAATCAAAAGAACCCTGAAATAAACAAAGAACTAATGCTAATGCATGTGTGAAAAAAATAACTAAATTTTAGATTAGTATAAAACATAACAAACCCTAAACCCTAATACTATAGAACAATGAGAAATAATTTAAAATTTTAAACGAAGTATTATATATTAAAGACCAATTTTAATTACACAAGAAAATCAATTTTATTTTTTAAATTTATTTAAAAAGGCTAATATCTAATAAGTCTTCATTTTTTTTTTTGGAAGGAATGAGTCTAGCCTAAACCCCACTCCACTTTAAAAAAATAATTAAATTTTCTCACCAAACATACGTGTAAAAATAAAAGAACGTTATACTTTTTGAGTATTATTCATATATTCCCAAATGAACTTATATTTAACATATTTTTTTAGATTAATATGTTTCTAGTAAAAAAAGACATGGACTAGACAAATTTTTTTTCTTAATATTATTCCTATATATTGGACACAGCCCTAAAATACTGAGTTCGTTTAAATCTTAAAAAATTACATATTGATCAAAGACAACACCCATTTTTACAAAACAACTTGGATTAATAAAAAGCATAACATGATTGTTTACAAACTAAACCCAGAATAAAATTACACGAATAAAATTACTAATACACTCCATGCATCGTTACTCGAAGCTCTCAAGATATGGAAAAACAGAGGATGAAACATTAACTATTGGTTGGTCATCAATAAAGAAGAACCTTCCCTGCAAGATGTCCCAGTAGCCAAAAGTGCCAATAGGATTTAACCTAAACACAATCTTGTTTCGTCGTGGCTCCACAAGTTAGAGCGGCTGTAAGTTAATATAGCACGATATGAAAATGGGTACATCTAGGGTAACTTCATATCTTGTCCAGGAATTAAAAAAGTGGTAATTTTCCAGAATCCAAACATCAACAGGTTCGTTAGGAGTGTAGAGCCACCTGGACAAAACCAATTTTTCATTGTTTAAAGAAGATAAATTGTAATACAAATTGCTCTGGGAGATGCACTCAGGTACAGTGATGAGCGAGAATAGTTGGTGCTCCAAATTAAAAACTGATAGGTGTTGAGAATAAATCCTCCAGTGTAGACATCCATTGGCATAGACACCATTTCCTGACATGAGACTTTCGTGAGGATGCTGACCAAGATCCATCCACTGAGAGACATTCCTAGAGAATATTTTGACCTCTGAGAGCCAAATACTACTGTGGAACAGAGAGATCCGGAGGATATGATAATATTTATTCCTCTCATTGTAGCCCAACCCAAATAGTGTGCGTGCACCATTGACCTGGGCAGGGAAATTGATTGGTTCAGGAGGCACATAGGTACGCATCCCTGTAGTTGGATTGAGTAGGAAAAAAATAGAATCCCCGCCACACACCAAAACTAGACCGTTGCACGAACCAAGGTATTCAAAATCTCTATACCCCCGAACGAGGCGCCTCAATACAGGACCACCATGGACTGGTGGTTCGTATTGGAATGACATGAAATGATCCTCTTCTTGAAGGAGTATGCGGACTTTATTCTGGAGCCTCATTTGGGTTGTGTGCCTTTTCACAAAAGTGAGATCTGATATTATACGAAACCACTCCTTAGACAGGATCTTACACCTAACGACGGGCTTAGAAGGCAACCTAACAAATATTTCTCATATGATTTCAGGGGGAAGACGAACAGTGATTTCCATTTTGATGATCTTTTACTGGACAAATTTTGCACGGGAAAAGGTAGAGTTTCTAGTATGACATTTGAGTGATTAAATAACCATAGGGTCTAATTGAAGTCGAATTGGGAACGAGTCAATGAATGATGCCACTTGGATTGGACTGGGATTGGGCACGGCTGAAGGCGCCGCTTCGATTGGACTGGGATTGGTTTCGGTTGTCAGAATTTGCTTTTGGGGGAATAGGTGTTGGCGCCATTTATAAGAAATTTGCGACACACTGTGATTTTTTAGCAAATTTTTTTTCTGGACCTAATTTTATAATAATTGAGATTATTCGGGTTTGGTTTGAAAACGAAGGTATTAACTGCCGCTATGAAGAATAGTGTGGACTGGTGTGGAATAGTGTGGTATAAATGTGGAATAATGTATATTGGGTTACAAATTAACTACCGTTATGTAGAATAGTGTGGACTGTGTGGAATAATGTGGTCTAAATGTGGAATAATGTATATTGGGTTGCAAATAAACTACCGCTATGTAGAATAGTGTGGACTGGTGTGGAATAGTGTGGTCTAAATGTGGAATAATGTATATTGGGTTGCAAATAAACTACGGCTATGTAGAATAGTGTGGACTAGTGTGGAATAGTGTGGTCTAAATGTGGAATAATGTGTATTAAATTGAAATACAGTGAAATAACGTGGAGAAATGTGTTCTTCTAAGAAGATGAAGTTTTATTAACATATTCTTCATCCTTGTCAATAATGAAAATATAATATTTAATGGCGTAACATTAATGGGAAGCACAAAATAGTGCACATTAATTATAAAACAATTATTATATGTGGAATTATGTGGAAACAGGGGGAGAAAATAATTAATAACTGTATTCCACACACTTAACAACCCACTCCACTACACTCCACCTCATTCCACATGAACTACGTTGTTTCCACCACCCAAAAAATTGAACAGAGTTAATAATGAAATGAATGCATCTACAAGTTAGAATACGCCACATTCCATTACAGTCCACAAACTTAACAATACACTCCACTACACTCCGTCCCATTCCACATCGACTACGTAGTTACCACCACTTAAAAAAATAAGACAAATAATAATGAAATTAACATATATATACAAGCTAGAATATGCCACATCCCATTCACATTACAACACTTTTCAAAGTATTAAAAAATTTACCAAATAGCAGAATACAAATCATTAATTAATATTCCAAAGTTGAATATTAGTACATTAGGAATGACTCCTTTGAGGAGGACAACAGGATGACTCTGGTACATCCAATGAATGTTGATTTTTTCCAGAATTTAAAGGCATGAACACATGACAGGTTGCTTGATTGTGGTCAAACCCATGACAGCGTGCGCATTGTTGTCTCTTGCACTTCTTCTTAGGCTTCAGTTCTATTTTGGCTTTCTTCCTGCTCATCCTTGGTCGACCAGCTTGCCTGTGTATAGGTGGTGGATTGCATACAACATCTTTCGTATTTTCAGAAACACACCAGTTTTTCGGATCGGGTACGGGCATTACTGAACCCGCCCACATTCGTCGCACACTATCAGATGTGTAGTAAATATCGACATACCTACTCACTTTCAAATTACGCTTCCTGTAAAAACACCAACAAAGCAAGCAATGAATGTACAACACAAGGAACAACATAAAACCATACTTAAAAAAAGCTAAGACAAATCTAAGACAATAATTCCAAAATTCTAAACACATGTCAACATTATTAACGAACCAATAAACATACTAATCACAAATATCAGCAAAATTAAACTGTAAGACAAATATACATCGTACCTGATGGCAGCATGTGCATGAACGCATGGAATACCTTCTTTTTCAAACTGAAAGCATGAGCAGGTACTCTTATCCAAGTTGACCATGTAACTGCTGTTTTCCTTGGACACTGTAAACTGATATGCAGTCACCTGCTCGACGCTGTGTGAATCGACCATTATTTGTTGCCTAGAAAGGATATTGGATACACGCGAGCAAATGTAACCAGACTCTGAACCTAGCTCAGTACTCCTTTCGTTGAACCAATCTTGCATAACATGTCTAATTGCTTCTAAAACATAGACAATTGGCTTATCACGTGCCCAAAGAATTCGACTGTTCCACGACTCTGTACAGTTTGACGTCATGAACTCATACCAACGAGTTTTGCAGTGAACTCATGACCAGCGATCAAACCCTTTACTTCGTAGAGATTCACCCAGTTTACCTCCAGAAACACTATCAAGAACACTCATGCATCTACATATGATTCCAAATTATTTAAATTAAAACACAAGAGTAAGAACTCAAAAATATGTTATGCAAAAATAATCAAAGGATAAAGAATTTACAATTTAGATGTACCTGTTGAATTCATCAGGAATATAGGTATGTGATGCTGATGAGAAACACTCTGCCACAGTCCTCCCGTATTTAGCATATCTCTTGTTTAGATAGAAAAAAACACAAACCATGAGCTACACCCGGAAAAACAGTCTCAACAGTATGTATTATGCTCAAGTGTTGATCAGACACAATCAAAAGACTTGGAGGTGAACCAAAGACTTCTCTTAATCGATGAAGGAACCACGCCCATGACTCATTGTTTTCTACAGCACCAATGCCCATAGCCAGGGGAAACACTCGATGGTTCACATCTTGGGTAACAACAACAAATACAATACCCTTGTATTTTCCCTTCATGTGAGTTCCATCCACAACTATAACAGGCCTTGCGTGTTTAAAACCCTCTATTGAAGCACGAAGCGCAAAAAAAAACATATTTGAAGCTACCATCATGTTCCCTTACAAGCTTCATTTGAGATCCGGGATTTGCAGTACCTAGCATTTCCAGGTAAGAAGGAAGCATCTTAAATGACTCGAGATAATTTACATATATTATGTCGGTCATGCGATGCTTCGACCTAAAGGATTGGCCATACAACACTTCCATCCCATACATTTTACTCAACTCAGTTTGGATACTCTTGGGTGTGTAGACATCCTCCATGTCCTTCTGTTTGTTAGCAAATATGGCCTCAAACACTTTTGAAGGGAGCCTTCTTGGTCGATTGCGATCGGGATCAAAACGACATGTGTGACTTTTACAAAGGCTGAACCCCCACACCCCTTTCATGGACCTTGCATTGATTGCAAAGGAACAGTCCGAATTAGGACAAACCGCATCCCATCTCTCAGTACACGACATTGCAATACGAAACTCTAAGTGATTGTTAAGATGGTGGAGACCAACAGAGTGAACCATTTCTGCTTTGGACAAAAATACGTCTTTTGTGGATAACTGTCCAGGAACGTGCTTTTGGAAGGTTGGTGGGGAATGTACTTCCTGGGGATGTAAATTTTTGGGCATGCGTGGGAACAACCAAGTATCATGAATATGCCGATTAGGTACTGGATGTGTGGGTACTGGGGGTGGGCAGTCATCTTCATCCTCTAATTCATAGGAGAAGTATGAAGATTCAGAACAGTGAGGACTGCTTAACTCTTTGTCACTATCTATAGACACTACGTGATCGGGAAGATTTGGGAAAAAAACTAAAATTATTAGAAGCTAAATCCTCCAAACCATTCACATTTTTATATTGAACAGATGAACTTATCGTGCCCTACTGACCTAAATCTTCACAAATGGGGATTTCAAATGACTCACTACACACATAAACCCCGGGGGCATCTGAACAAGTAAGAAACGACTCGACATCATCATCGTTCTTAATCTCAACAAAAATATTTTTACCCTTAGACGGAGATCCGAATTTTGCGAGTTCAAAAAATATATAATATTTCCCGCAACTAGTTGGACCACAAAATTCAAGAACAAGTCTACTAAAGTTAGTGAGCCTCATCTTCTGCTCAAATATCCTTACAACACCAAAACTACCACCAACATATTTCGAATCTTCAAAATATCCACCAAAAAATTTCCTTGTCTTCATATCTATCCATGTAAAACAATGAAGATATAAATTAATGCTACAAACTTAAGTTACGGTGATGCAAATGATAATTACAAGAATTCGGAAACAAAACAGGGTAGTTAAATTCGGTGTAAAATAACTGTCCAAACTTAAATTCAACGCGCAAATAACAAGGAATAACAAGAAGAAAAATAATCAATGTACATTGTTAACGAAAAAACCGGAGCCCGAAAGCTTTGAGAAAAGCAGGAGCAAAAAAAATGAGAGTCGAAAAAGAATATGTACCTTCAAATACCAAAACTTGAAGTTAATCGTAACAATTCGCGAAAGCTTTCAACAAAATACATTTTCTGTTTTCACATTCGCGAATAAACCCACCTCCAATTCGATTGATTGCTTTCAAAACCCAACGACAAAAGCCACCCACATTTTTCATTTTCTGTTTTCAGGGGTTTAGAACGAATTTGAGGACGAATTTGAGGGGGAAATTCGATGAAAAGAACAAATTTGGAAACAATTCAGTGGGGAAATTGAAACTAAATCGATTCATGAACAAATTCTTTTCCACCCATTCGGTCAGCTCAGGGCAGGGGACTTAAAGGGCATAAAATGTTAGTTTGGGGATAAAAATGTCATTTTACCCTTAAAATGGTTAGAAAGGAAATTTTACAAATGGTTAGGACATTTTTGACATACAACATATACACTATGGCTATAAAAGAATTTGCCCCATAAATATAATTAACCTACCCCTGGACTGGAATGTTCAATTATTATAGCCTACTAGCATATCACATGTGCGTTGCACGGTTTGTGAGTATAAAATACATATGGTGTTAGTTTTTGTTAATACTCCCTCCGTCCCATAATTGTTTGCACACTTTCCTTATTCGTCCGTCCAACAATTGTTTGCACACCCATAAAAAGAAACATTTTTATAAACTCCACCCTCACAATATTCACATATTTACAGAAATTGCCATTACTTTTTACCTTTTGGGCCCACAATACACTCAATTCAACCACTTTCTTCACTTTATACCCCACAAAACACTACTCATTACACGTTTGTCTTAAAATTTATGCCTAAACTATGGTGCAAACACTTGTGGGACGGAGGAAGTATTATTTTTATGTATTATCTATATATTTTTTTCACTGAGTATTTGTTGTCAAAATTCTTGTAAACTTCCATTTTTGGCATGGGTTGTAATTAATCTTTTATTCTGATGGGCATCAAAATCTAGAGCACTGGTAAACATGATGCCACAATAGGGTAGGGTAGAATAATTCGGTAAACACGGAACTCGATTATTTTGACGGGAAATGGGTCATTATTATTCAATTGGATACACCAACCAATGAACAAATATACTCTCCCTATTGTAGTCAATTATTTAAATGTTTATATGTAACTTTGTAACTTTGTTTTACATAATCTATTTTAAGTCAAGAAAATTGTATTTTTGGTTCCATTAACCACGACTCCTTATGTTTGTCCCAATATTTATAAACTTGATCCCAAACAATTTTTTCCTTGTAAAAATAGTTTCAAATCCGTCAAAAAATACAAAAGTGGTCCCATCTCAGTTAAAACTTGACGGATGATCGCTAAGTTCTATGTTTTTTTTATACCATATCTTCTAATTAAATATAATAAAAAACTTAAAACTTGTTTCAAAACTTTGAAAATTGTATTTAAAAGAAATAACTTCAAATTCAAAATAATATTGAATTTATTATAAAATTAAATATAATTAACGTAAAATAAATATTTTAGTATAATTTGAAATAAATAAAAAAATGAAAGCTCGTATCAAAAATCAATTTTCTAAAAAACAAACCCAATTTTTTTTTTCAAATTCTTAAAGTAAAATTTTAAACTAAAGTACCAAATAAAAAAAAATACTTCGCATATTATTTTGAAAAAATAAATATTTATTTTAAAAAACAAAAATAAAAAACACTCGACCAAGTAATTTTTTTTTTTAAAAAAGTACTAATAGTTGCTTAAGAATAAGTTTGAATTTATTTAATTATCTTAATATGATTTTTATATAAACTAGTGTTTCTCCCGTGCGATGCACGGATTGAATATTATAAATTTTAAACGCGAAATTGCATAATGAATTATATAAAAAATATTAAAATAAATTTATTTAATCCAAAAACCAATTAATATGTAAAAATTATATTGTATAATATATGAATATTACAATTGTTTAATTAATCATAAAATTTTCAATTATATATTAAATTCATAATAAATACTTAAAATTCATAAAACAATTTTAATATTTATAAAACCTATATAGTCAATATAAAAATTATTTAAATTCAATCCATCATATATGGTTAAAGTCAATAAAAAACACTTTAAAAATAATAAAATAAATATTTTAAATATGATTTTTCTTTTTATATGTGCAGTATATATGTTAAATTAAAAATATTCAAAAGATAATTTATTTGATATATAGTGTGTTGAAGATAGGTTTAAAATTAATAGTTTAATTTTTTTTAAATTATTGGTGCAAAATAAAAAAAGAAAAGAAAATGGTAAAGTTAATCCACTCTCTTTAATGGAGAGTGAGACTCACCATTGCACTACAAAGCAAGTGGATTTCACTTGCTCCAATAATAACAATTTTTTCTCTCTCTTCACTTCTACTTTTATATATATATAGACTTTTACAATTTTTTTTTTAAAGATTTTTGTAAAATAATTTAATTATTCTAAATTAATTTTAAGATTTAAAAAGTTAAAAATAAAATATAAAAATAAAGTCATCCGTCGAAAAAATTCACAATATTTTGATTTTTTAAAAGTAAGTTTATAAACCAATTTTCACTTTAAAAAAAATCAATCAATTTCAGTTTACCGAATTTTACAATTTCGGTGTACAATACGCTTCAAAAATCTTTGGTATGATATTTGCTTAATACTCTAATAATATTTGGTATTTTATAATATAAACAATTATTTATAGTTTTTTTTTCACATTTTGGTAAATCAAAATTTGTTTGCAACAATATACGTCGAATGATATTATTTAATATTTTGATTTTTTTTTTGTATACCAAATTTTTTTGTATTTTTCAATATTTCTGTATACCAATAATAGATCGCAGCAGTATATATCAGAATTTAGGATGAAATGATATAATAAGATTGCTATTTTATTTTATATTGATTTCTTTATTTTCAGTTTTTAAATGAAATTATAAAGAAATTGAGTGTAATTTTGTAAATTTTTTTTCATAATATTTTTTTTATTTTTTTACAAAAAATTCATAATCTCTTTAGATTTTTTATTTATATGATTTATAAGATTAATTTAAAGTAAATTTGTAAATATTTATTAATATGTTTTTTTAATTATTGTTGGCTTATAATATTATTTTTTCATAATAATTTTGTATAATAATAAGAATTAGAGTTATTTGTTCAAATTGTAATTTTAAAATTAATATTTGTATATTTAATTTATCTTTCTAATAAAAATAAAATATTAAAAGGTGTGAGACCAAAAGTGCAATAAGACTAAAGGTGGAACTACTTCTATAAGAAAAAAAATCATTTGGGATCAATTTTCAAAATAATGGGACCAAAATTATGGGGGGTCGTGGTTGATGGGGCCAAAAGTATAATTTTCTCATTTTAAGTCATATATACCCTTTCTAATGTTGTTTGTTCATGTAATATTTGCAAGATTAATTAGGTTTAAACCTTACGGCTATACAAAACAAAATTAAACCTTTAGGATCTTTTTTAAATGTATTCAAGTATGTAGAATATTTCATATTTTAGTATTTATGCACATGTCTAAAGTGAAATTTGAATCTGTACTTGAACAATATAAAAATCTAATTTTGAAAGTGATACAATATTAAAAATTATATTAACAAAAGAGCTAAATAACATAATCTTTGAAGGCTGAAATAGTAAGTGCATACGCTTGTACATTCAACCTTTTCAATTGATCATACGTATGCATTTTTTCAAAACTTTGGTTTAAGAAACTAAGTTCTCTATTTACTGTAGTAGTTGTTCACATTCTACTATAAATATGTTAGTCCCAACTTTCCATGTTCTAGCATTGCATATAGTTAATGTTCACATGCTAATATCTGCATTTTGTTTGCGTTATTCTAATCAGACTCTGAGGGGGATTATGATTTGTTGATGCTAAAAAATACCTTATAGGAAGGCCGTCCTTCATATCTTTGCACTTTGGAGATCTTTTTGCCCCCATAATGGTCCAGCTTGTTGAGAAACTTTATTATCAACTTTGTCGTTTGAAGTCACTTCTTGTTTAGAGATCAACATTTCTGTTGCTGAGATTTTCAAATTATTACAGGAAATTAAATTACTTTCTGTTGCTGAGATTTTTCGATTGTTACAGGAAATGCTGCAATCTTTTTACATGAATTTGAGGTGCTACAAAGTACTACGTACTTACCTCTTGAACATGTTCCAAGTTGTTGACTTCCGTTTCATGAGTTGGAAACTTTAACTCGAATGAAATTATATCTCGCATGACCAGATGACTCAAAGTTTCAATAACCAAATAATTTTACTTAAAACTTTTTGATCAAGCTTCAAAGTAGTGCCACAGGGTTTCGAAAGGTAGTAATCAAAGTGTGTGCAGTGTGCTTAGAAGATATGTATTGTTATCATGCAAATACAATCTCTTTATTTATTTTTAAGGGTTGTTTGTAAATTATAATTATGGTGTAACAATTTTTTCATTATAATTAATAAGATAGTGGGGAATGTGGATGGTTTACCATGATGAGTGAATAATGCAGAAAAGTAACTTCTTTTTTCCAAAAAACTTATAATCTAAGTTTAGATTATGAGGAGAGTGAATGGTCGATACTAATATGAAAATTTGGATAAGGGGAGGTGTAAAGGTTAGTGTTTTTTACTGAGTAATAAATTCATAGGTTTTTTTTTTTTTTCTAATAAAGAGTTAATTGCAGTTTTATATACAAATTTAGTAATGAATTTTTTGGTGAAAACAAAGGTTACTAATGGTATAAGTTTTTGTTATTATATAAGTATAGATAGATATACATAAAAATAAAAACGTTGTCTTTTTTTTTTAGAAATTAAAAGCGTTGTCTTTTAGAGAAAATAAAATCAAAACCCATTGGAATCGCGGCAGGGTTGGTTACCATCGGAGAAAAGCCCTCTCAAAATCTCTCTAGTAATCGGGCGCGGTTTCTTCGAACCCTTTGCCCATCTCTCCTCCTCCTCCAAATCTCTCTCTCTTTGGGTATAATTATAACGCGCTCACTGTTGATACCATTGGAGTTTGACTTGAAGAACACTGCCAAAGCCCCAACCTACTATTTGCTCTGCAGGTAAATACACTATAATTTGTTATAGGGAGTTGAACCTACAAACTTAGACAAGTATTAACCAATGCTGAGCTTTTTGTTTCTTCTCTCTCTCTCTCTCTCTGATTTCCATATGTTTCTCGTGCTGTTTTCTTCTCTATCCCTTTTTTTGTGTGCGCCTGTTGGTTTGTTGATGGCGGAGGTGGTTATTTGAATAAAAACCTTGAAATCTTAGTTGTTTTGTCATGTAATTTTATGCTAATTTCACATCAATAGGGATTTCTGTTTTGAAATTTTGTGCAATCTCTTCATATTATTTTCCTGTTCATAGTGCTGTTGACAAATTTACAAAGCATTTTGCATTACACTGCTCCTCCCTCCCGTAATGAGTAGATAATATTAGCCACTGAGGATTTGATTGATACATGCCATGCGTATTATGTTCTCATAAACTCAAACCCAGCTTTGACCAATATTGCCAATGTCTTTCTAAAAGCCCTTATCTATAGGGTTTTAAAGTGCACTTTAGGATTAGAGATGCTCACTCTTCCGGAACTGCCACTTTCAAAATTTTAGAAACTGCTTCGGTTCTTTTTTTTTTGGTTTTTGATCTAAATTAAGGAATGCTTACTTGAACTAGATATGTAATTGACTATTAGAACATATTGCAAATTTGAAGTAATATAGATGACAAATTAAATTGAAGTATCTAGTATCTATTATTACAAATTTACAAATTGAACTATTTCGAATTAGTAATTACAACTTAAAATCTTAAATTTTGGAGATGTAGTGTAGTATATAGTATATGCTAATATTAACAAGAGATATTAGAGTAGTAATATAAACTTTGAGAATTGAGTGAGAGTTGAGAGAGATGAAGAGAAAGTAATGCTTTGAATCACTTTGGGGTGAATTTTGGAGTGGAAATGAGGTAGTATTTATAGGTGAAAGTATGAAAATTAAAAAAAAAAAAAAAAGGGGGCAGGAACCGCCGATTCCGGTTCTGAATTTGCTAGAACCGAACCATATTTTTAAAAGTTTCGGTTCGGTTCCGGAACCGGAACCTTCAAACCGGCGGTTCCAGTTATTTTTGAGCATGCCTATTCAGGATATCCGGTGCTTATTACTAGCAGTCTGTTATGCAAGAGTGATGAACCATATTGGAGCCTATTTTAACTTTCTCTGGTTATGGTGTGTGTGATAACCAATAAGCATATCTGATTTGAATCAAGAAAAGAAAGAGCTAATACTAGGAAGCATTTTTATATGTCTTATTGTCAGTACATACTATATCTATAGTTTACTTTAATGTTTTATTCCTTGTACTTCAATATTCTTCCATCAGCATCCCTGAGGGCTGCTCATCGTTTCATTGTGGTCCGCAGGTACCGACTGATTCTTAGAAATTCTTCAACTCTTACTCCAGTGTGCTGACTCAAATCTTTTGTTATGTTAAGCTATTTGTATGATATATTGGTAGCGATGGACATGCTTTATCTTTAGTTATGAGTTCGTTATCTTCCATTCATCATTGCTGCTGGGTATATTGTTCATGAGAAGAGTTTAAATTGAGTGTAAGGAAGTCAGTAGGCCTCATTTGAGTTTCTAATATTATTGCTTTTCAATTGCTTCAGTAGGCGGCCATTGTAATCTAGATCTGATAGACCGATACATGTAGTGTTATTTAGTTCCTGTTATAACTCTTTTAATTTATAGCTTAATACATGTTGTGTTTCTAACGAGCAATTTATTGCTTGAAAGTTATGGCACATGGCTAACTAGGAATTAAGCAATTTGTAGGTTTTTATTTGAACTACTGAGAGAATCTGTTCTACATACAATTCAATATGGGAAAGAAACCAAGAACCTTATCAGGTTTTGTTTTGAATTTTGAGAAGTGAAAGTATTTGATTGCACAATATATTGAAATATGAAATGAGATTCTTATTTAGAGTTCCATTTCGAAGTTTTGTTGGCTATATGTACTTCTTTTGGTGGATAAAATGTACTGATTTGATATTGTTGTTTTGACTATTTTTAGTGGGAGTTATTTGAGTTAAGGTAAGAGTTGATGGTGAATTTATCTTTATGATTAAAGAGTAAAGAATCACCATTGTACTTGTGAAAGTTTCAAGAACGAGTATGTATGCAACCATGGATCAGAAACACATTGATTAGTGCACTTAGTTTAATAGCATGGGTGTCTTATAATTCCTGCAAATGGTTAAGTTGTTTTCTTAAATCATTAGTATGGGCTGCTTAGAATGTAGCTTCTTTCTTCTCTCTCTTCCCCCCTCTCATATAATTGGATATCATTTTAAACAGACCTGCCTACACAGTATAGACACACACACATTACTACCAAATACAAATAAATGGAAGGAAAAATGAAGGAAAAGTCTTGTCCTCCCCCTTTTTCCAAAGGGTTGCCACTTGCCATCAATGGCTGTCATTGAGTGAATGGAGCAAAGCAACTAAAATGCACCTGTGACTATTGTGACTGAATTTGGGTTGACATCGCAAATTCCTAGTCTGGTTATTACTCTCTTGAATATATATTCAGTTCGTATGCATATCGTAAAGATTTGGAGACTAAGAGGCTCAATGATATTTAATTACTTAAAATATATATTTATTTAGTATGCATACACAAAGATTTGGAGACTAAGAGACTTAATGAAGTATTATTTAAAAAGAGAGGCATGTGGAGAAGATTAATTTTTGCACGAGACCCAACACGATTCTATTACTGGTTCATTTAGCCTAACCCAATTATTTTTGATTAAAGGCTCGGTTTGTTTGTTTATGCATATAGTAAATCCTGGTTGTAGGGTAATGTTGATTCTTAACGTAGAATAATTTTTTATTGTTACTTTTTTTATTTGAACTTTGGCTGATCCTTTGGAACTTTTGTGTTTCAATAGGTTTGTGGACTCTATGGCGATCGTTAGGAAGTTACGAAGAAGGGGTAATGATGAAGAGAGCTCTGAACAAAAGTCAAATGAAAGTATGAATGTTGTGAAGGGTAAAGGCAACATAACAACCCATTCATGTGGTGAGAATGAGAATGATGATAAAGAGTGCACATCACTAAAGTCAAAGCTGAAGGGGGAAGGGAACAAAACAACTCATTCATGTGACGAGAGTGACAATGACAGCATAAACTTGGGATCTAATAACTCAAAAATAGAAAAAACCCGTAGAGGCCCTACACAATTGGAAAAGCTTCATAAGCAAAGCGTTCGAGGAATTAAGAAAGATGTAATGTTTAATAAACATGGTCAGCCCATAGGAGAAGCTGGTGCTCAGTTGCAAAGTTATATTGGCGTGCTCGCACGGGAAAAAGTTAAGATAACTTACAAGTCATGGAAACAAGTTCCACATGATGTGAAGGAGTTGATATGGGTATCTGTTAATGTAAGTAAATTCGCATCTTTGTAATATTAATTTCATATTGTTATGATATATTATATGTTATGTGTTGTTAACGTTTATAAAGTGTTCCCACTTTTTTTGTTTGTAGTTGACATTCAATGTTGACCCAAACTGGAAGGCAGGATGTTTGAGATCAGCAAATGATAAGTGGCGCCAATATAAAACTCATCTTACTACAGACATCATTTTGAAGCACAAAGATGATCCCGCAAAGTTGAATAAACCTCCTCTTGGTATTCTGCCCTCTGACTGGAGTGCTTTTGTTAGTACTCGCACATCAGAAAACTTCCTGGTAAGAAAATGCATTTGCCATTTGGTCTTTTCAAATAAGTCCACCACAATTCATTTGAATAATGCAATTAGATATGTGGTTTGCATACTTATGGTCTCATTCATTAATGATCATTTGTAGAAACTTAGTGCTACAAATAGGGAGATAAGAAAGCAAAACATATACCCCCACCGGCTTTCTCGTAAAGGATATGCTGGTCTGGCTGAAACAATTGTAAGTTTTGTTTGGTAACTTTTACAATTTTCCATAATGCTCACTTGGATCTCCTTTTAGTATTAAAATGTAAATTAATGATCCTTCTTGCTTGTAGAAACATGAATTATGTGATGACAAGGAGGTAGATAGGGCTATCCTTTGGAAAAGAGCACGACTGAATAAAGAAGGTGAATATGAAAGCAAAGAATTGGTGGAAGCAGTTTACAAGATTGTAAGAGAACACTAAAATTTGGATTTCTCCTTACATATTTTGGTTATTTAATTTGACTTTGGTGTGTGACAGGATGATTATATACGACAAAAGACGGAGGGTGTGCTGAAATCTAATGGAAAAACCAAAGATTCAACAACAATTGGGATAGCAACACACGGTGCACGTGCGAGGGCTGTTGGAGGTGATGTCACTCCAGCAGTGTTATTGAAATGCTCTAGCGGGAGAATGAATATTGACCAAGATATGAAAAAAGAAAAAGAAGAGTTGAGGGAGGTAAAGAAAAAAATTTCAGAACAAGATGCGCGTATTGAAGAACTTGAATCAGTGGTCAACAAACTTCTTGGAAAAGACATTCAGATTGATGAGAAGGGTAGCTGTTTAGAAAAATCACAATGCCCTGCTAATGAAGATATAAATAGTTTCTCAAAGGGTGAGCAATTTGATGATGACGTGCAACTTGTTGACAAAGCTGATAGTTTAGAGGTATATCATGTAAAGATGATAAAAGATGGTGATTTTACTTACTCCATCCGTCCCATAAGTAAAATCAATATATATATAGGTAGTAGTCATTGTCGTGTGAAACAAGTATACATCACATAAGGGCAAAATGAAAAAGCAAAGCAAAGAATTTAATGTTCCAACTATAATAACTTCTATGTCTTAATCTATGTGAAAAAACTTGTAAACCTATCTTTGTGGGATGGAGGGAGTAATATACATCGTTTTAATTGTACAGTAACAATTAATTACATAAACATTTTTTATTGTAGGGGAAACTAGTTGCGTTGACATTGGACTCTAGTAATGCTGTTGTTGCATATGGTACCATTGTTTCTCTGTATAAACCTGGCAGTAAACTACACGGTGTTCCATTTCCTGAGAATTGTATGCGTGTATCCATTGATGAAGCTGTGGACGAATCTGCCCCTTTGCCAATTCCAATTCCGAGTGAGTGTGAAAATATTGGTGATGCTGTAGGAAGCCACGTAGCTTGGCCTGAAAACCTGATAATGATGCAAAATAAGGTAAATGTGATTTTTTTATTTTGATTTCATTTGTCAAATTTTGCACCTATCTAACATGCGTATTTATTAGAAGCCTAGGAAAAAAGGAGATGGTCAAGAAAGGAAGCTCGTGCTGACAAAAAGAATGCCAACATCTTTGAAGATGTTGTATTGTTACAGCAGCCTTGCTTTAGAAGATGGGGGGAGCATATCAATGCATTTAGATGATGAATTGTTTGATGAGAAATGCGAACTCTATGTTCACCTTGAAGACATTATTCCCTTCTGTGAATTGGAGCCCATTTCATACAACTGTGTAGTTGTCTACATATGGTACGCCTTCTTTTTACTTGAATTTTGGCTGTTATTTTGTGGTTAAGATTATTCATACTTGTTTTGTTTTCTTTGGCAAGTTAGGCACCTTTATAAAAAATTGAAGGAAGAGAATAAACTTGAGAAATTTAGATTTGTGAATCCACATAGCATCCCGCACGAGTCAACGACAGGAATGAAAAAGGATTGGATTGCTGAACGGTTGAACGAAAAGGCTCGTGTTTTGGCAGATAGGCTTATTGCGACACCACCTAATACAATAGTTTTGGTGCCTTGCAATATAGGGTAATTAAGCAATTATAGTTCCACTTTCCATTACATATTTAAAGTTAATAAATTGCATGCACTAATTATGCGTGTATACGTAGTTCCCATTGGATTCTCTCTGTCATCGACCCTTACAAGGGGGTGGTTTTTTTACTGGATCCTCTTGGTCTTCACAGTGGCGATCTTGATTGGAAATTTGTTGTGAATACGTAAGTTCATTTACATTTTGTTATACATTTAATTTACTCAATCAAATACTAATTTATCTTCTCGTATGATATATGAAGGGCACTAAAATTGTTTAATGTGAAGAAAAGGAAGAAAGGAAAAAAACCTACTACGTGGAAAATAGTACCAGTATGTCTTCTTTGAGATTATCTAGTCTTTAACTGTATGTTATTCATTAACAATTTGTTTCTTACGTAGGGTCCTCAGCAACTTGATGCGGCACAATGTGGTTTTTATGTATTGCGGTACATGAGACAAATAATTGAAGAAGTTGCATCAATTAAACAGGATTCGCTACAATCAATCGTAATACTAGAAAATTCATTTTCTCAAAATATCTTTATAGATTATTTATCACCGTGCCATGTGATTAATTGTTGGGTTTTGCTAATATAATCTATATTTATTTTCAAAGTTTACGCAAGGCGAGTACTCTCAAAAGGAGATCGATGAAGTGAGATCCGAGTGGGCAGAATGCATACAAGAGCATATATATGAATAAGCATGGTATGTATTTACACGTTGGATTGTCGTGAAGTGTTAATGAAGTAAAATTTTACTGTCATCATTAATTAATAGAGCACTATTAGGAGTGTTCTTTTTCCCTTAATCTCTTTCAAATATTGTAAGGTCTGTGTGATCTATTTAATTGGTGAAGTCACACCTTTGTCAGTGTTAAATTGTTTCCTTTTTACAGATAAGTTTACCACTGTTCTTTGCAATAAGGTTTTAGTACTTGGGGTTAGTAATTTGGTGTAGCAATTTTTTTGCATGATTTTTCTTGTGTCAATTGGTTCTCACTGTCGATTGTTAGTGTGGATTGAAGTGCTCTAATGTGTTGCTTAGTAACTTAGTTTGATATTTAGATTGTTGTGGGGGATTCAGTTATAGTTAGTCGTATTATTGAACTGCATGTATAATAGAAGCTGCTATTCTAAAGCATAATGTGGTTGCTTGTTAGTTATTAGTATGAAACCTTATAAAATAATCTAAAGTAATATATGCTCACCCTCTTTTAATGTTCACAGAGGATTTAAATAACTAACAAAGTTTCAGCAAATTTGATTTTTAAAAAAAAAAATGAATGAAGGGTTCACATAAAATCAAGAAAAGAATGACAATCTCTAATCTTTGTATAAAATATTATATCTTGATATTCTGACTGATGTATTGTTTCAAATGTTATAATGTTGTACTCTCTCCGTCCATGAGTAAACTTCCCACTTTCCTTTTTGGGCCGTCCACGAGTAAGTTTCCCATTCCATAAATGGAAATAACAACACTCTATTATATATAAACTTTAACCTTCAAACTCACACAATATTACCAAAAATACCACTCATTCACTTTACTTTTCAACACTATTCATTACTTTATTCCAAAAGTCAACATGTGGCCCACCATATATTAATAAACAAATACACTTTCTTAAATCATTCAACAAAAAGAAGTGAGAAACTTACTCGTGGACGCAGGGAGTATTAACTAATTAATCTTCTTATGCCATGTTTTTGCATTCATAAACTAATGTTTTGACATGCATTCTTTCTAACTTATGTTACCGCTTTTTAGTTTCTATGTTTATCAGAAAACAATTTCATTCTTATCTGATGAAATGTTGCATTCATTTTATTCATGTGGCAATCGAACTCAAATATAAGAACGAAATCATCAGTTTATTTTCTTGCTTACGTTGGTGCAAAAGGCTAGGGATAGAAGATGGAGTACTTCACTTCTTTTCTCTGCAAAGACTGCAATCAAGTTTTGATATTTCAGGGATTAGGTTTTTTGGTGTAGTATTTTATGATCTTTTCACCTTTTTCCATGCAATCCAGTGTTAATATTTCAGGGATTATGTTTTTTTTTGGGTGTAATTATCTGTTGGATATGTTACGCAGTAGCTTTGGTATTAAGATTATCCTATTACTTAAAAGAAAAAAAAAACCTGAAATTATACTTAATTAATTATGTCTAGAAGTTTATTCATCTTGAATCAAATCAAATTTATGATATTACGTACGTTTCGTCTGTGATCAACTTTTAGCTTTACCTTGCAATGTCCAAATATTTGAATTCTTAGTACTTTCATCTGTTCTAGAGTAATTCTCCCATTTTCTTTTTTTTTAGAACCTCTATTAATAAATTTTTCATTTATTAGACAAAAACAACATTCCATATAACTTTTAATCTCAAAATTCACATAATATTACTAAAATTATTACTAATTTTATTCACTTTTCAACATTATTCATTATTTTACCCTAAAAATCAAGGAATAATTTAATATCAAGACCCAAATATTAGGTTATGTCTCAATTTAAGTACTCATTTTAAAAGCGTCTCATTAATATGACTCATCATATAAACAAAAATATAAAAAGTTATGGAAAACTTACTTACTTGGCAGTGAAGGGAGTATCTTTTAAGACAAAAATTTATGTACAACAGGTGTACGGAATTCGATCGTGCAATTGACCGGCTTCGCTTACTTTGTTTTTCATTTGTCATGTGCCCATTAGTTTGTATCATAAACAAAAAGAATAAGCAACATTTGAAATAGAAGAGTAAAAATTGCAAGGGACGATTAGGAGCGTACGTTCTTCTAACCAAAGCACAAATTCTCCTACAAATAAGTTTTGCAGTATGAAATTAATACCATTAGATGTATTGATACCATTGCATACATTTACTTATACTATTAGACTTATAAATTAAAATTGTAGTATAAATTACCATGATATCAGTGTATATAACTAATATATTAATTTTATACTTATGAAGACCTACCCAAAGTTAGAGGAGTAACAATCACTTTATTTATAAATGAACCTCACAATACCATATAATACCATACAACATATATTGGATGGAGGAAATATTTTTCAATATTTTGTTCCCTTAACCTGTTTTGTGATCATATTCAAAATTAGTTAAAGTTAAGAGAAAAAAAAAAAAAAAAACTAATAAACCCTTATTAAAAAACAATTTATTTTAACCATTAATTTTTTTAAATAATTGGAATACTTGTTGATTTGTGCAGGATGGGTGATGGGGGCTTTGTCAATTGTTGATGCCAAAACATGTTTTGATAATCGCACATGGAAATATCCTGCAACCAATGCACAGATTTTTGCAAAAAGAAACATGGAGATGAGACGATTGTCGAATGTGTTAAAC
The DNA here is from genome assembly GCA_947034835.1 of Ballota nigra. Lineage (NCBI taxonomy): Eukaryota > Viridiplantae > Streptophyta > Magnoliopsida > Lamiales > Lamiaceae > Ballota > Ballota nigra. The sequence continues at coordinate 42,741,014 of OX344727.1, forward strand.
GTCAGGGTAACACGTCGTATTGTGTTTGCAATTATTGCGTGTGATTTTATCAGAAAAATAACATCTATTTCTGTAATTGGGGAAGGCAAATTTTTATTTACTCACTCAACTACTTTTGAATGATATTACTCCAAACTCAATTGTACTAAGCACACCGATTAAATAATATTGCACATATTACTACACAAATATATATTACTCATTTTACTGGAAGATACCACTAGAAAAACTAGCTGCAGAGTGAAATATGGAGTGTATATATAGTAAAGAATAGGGAAAAATATTTTTTTAGGCCATGTAATTTAGGGGTAGTTGTATTTAAACGATAATATATTTTCTAGACTTGTGAAAATAAGACAATATATTTTCGAGTTTGTAAAAGTAAAACAATATTTTTTCGAGCTTGTAAAATTAGGACAATATTTTTTTCAGACTTAATTAAGTAGGACAACGTATTTTAAAAATCTGTAAATGTAGGACAATTGAGCCCGTGAGGGTGTATTTCAGACTTTTAATTTGGGTTCGATTGTTCTATATTTATAGATTTTGGAAACATATTGTCAAGTCTATTAAAAATATTGTCCTAATTCATAAGCCCGAAAACATATCATTCTACTTTTAAATGCATGAAAAATTGAAAATATATTGTCCTATTTTTAAAGCCTAAAAATATGTTATCCTTAGAACACAACCATCCCTAAATTATGAAAAAAAAAAATCATATTTTCCACAAAAGAATATATTTGCACATGTTTAACATATATATTTTGGCGATAGTTATGCAGCAAATTCCTTTTTCTTTACATATAATCGTTGATAGTCAATGGTTATGTAAATAATCCAAATTAATTGCACAAAATTAAATAGAAATCGCCTTACTGAATTATTTCCTTAAAAAAAAAAAAAAAAAACTTGAGTAGTGAGTTGGTCTTATTTGAGTTGGGTGGAGTTAAAAAGTTTTTTCATCCCATAATTTATGATCCACTGTTCATTTTTTTTTTCCTAAAATTTTTAACTATTGCAATTTTATCTCGTAGTTTAAAGAATTATCTAATTTAAAATCCAAATTTTATTGAAAAGTAAACCGAAGACGGCTTCGTTTTTGCTCCCAAGATCGTCATGCGGGGATTGAATTTAGAGTTTTCCGGTAAGTGCGCTTAAGTGACTCTATGTCTCTATCTGCACTCGTTGGTTTAGTGCATTGCTGGTGTTCTAATTTTATACTCACTCTGTCCAAAAAAATCTATTCCCATCCTCTTGGGTACATGATTTAAATTTTTTAAATTATTAAATGATATTAAAAAGAGTGAAAATAAAGACAGGCATAAAAAATAGATGCAAGTAGGAATAAATTTGGTGAACCTCCTGTACATCTTTGGTTTTTTCAGGATTTTTTTTAATACTTTCTTTAAAATATAAAATACTACTCACTCTGTTCCTGAACTATTTTCGTGTAGAGGATGACACATTTTTAAAGAAAGACGAGAGCATGTAACTGCAAAGTTGAATAAAATAATAATACACTAATACTTAATTGACTTTTGTGAGAGATATATTTCTTCTTTAGGAGTGTTGTTAATTCGATCACAAGAAATTTGATTTGGGAACACAAGGAACAACGAACAAGAATTCAAATCAACGAGAAATAAAAACACCAGAGATTTATGTGGTTCGGTCACTACAAAAAATACGCGTTTAACGACGGCATTAGCGACGGATTATCCGTCGCTAATCGTGTTTAACGACGGGTTTAGCGACGGGCAATGACCCATAGTTAAATTGATCGTAGCTAAATTTTACGACGGCTTTTGGAGGTCTGTCGTAAACCTGACCCGTCAACGACCCGTCCGGTCATCAAACTTTACGACGGACGTCGGCCGTCGTTAATATTAGCCGATTTTCATTTTTTTATCAGCCTGAAAAATATTTACGACGGGCACGAAGCCGTCGTTAATATATAATTTACGACGGACACATGTTCATCGTAAATACCGAACTTGGAACAAAAAAAAAAGTGGCTCGTGTGGTTCGAACCCGGACCCCCTGGGCACCCGGGGCGGGTGCGAACCACTGGGCCATTGGCCCCCAAGCTATATACTCCGGCCCAACTTCTATATTAGCCCTATTGGGCCTGGAACAATTAGTTTCAATTTCGCAACCAAGGGGAAACAAACCCATGACCTCTCTTGCATATAGAGAGGGCATGAACCGTTAGGACAATTGCTTCTTTTGTTCAATTTCTTGCAACTAATTGTATATGTATCTAAATTGAGTCATTCATTTTTTATTATTCATCAAATTACTTCCTTTTCGTTTCTAACTTGTTTTAATAAATGTTGTTACCAATTATATTTTTTTTGTTTTGTAAATTTATTTAATTCGAAAAACGCGTAATTAATATTATAACCCGTTCACTTATACGTAATTAATTGTATATGTATCTAAATTGAGTCATTCTTTTTTTTTATTATTATTCATCAAATTACTTCCTTTTCGTTACTAACTTGTTTTAATAAATGTTGTTACCAATTATATTTTTTTTGTTTTGTAAATTTATTTAATTCGAAAAACGTGTAATTAATATTATAATCCGTTCACTTATACGTAATTAATTGTATACGTATCCAAATTGAGTCATTTTTTTTATTATTCATCAAATTAATTCCTTTTCGTTTCTAACTTGTTTTAATAAATGTTGTTACCAATTATATATTTTTTGTTTTGTAAATTTATTTAATTCGGAAAACGCGTAATTAATATTATAATCCGTTCACTTATACGTAATTAATTGTATACGTATCCAAATTGAGTCATTCTTTTTTTATTATTCATCAAATTAATTCCTTTTCGTTTCTAACTTGTTTTAATAAATGTTGTTACCAATTTTTTTTCTGTAAATTAATATTTAATTCGAAAAACGTGTAATTAATATTAAAATCCATTCATTCGTTTGTAACTTGTTATATATATAATAGTTCAATAATTCTAATCGTCATCCTCTTCCTCTTCTCCATCATCTTCATCTTCATCTCCATCTTCATCTTCATCTTCATCTTCACGCTCTTGTCCGACATCCTCATCGCTTTCTATCATTATCATTTCTGGATTTGCAGCTAGTAAATCCACAAAAATATTTACATTTTCTTGATCGAGCACTGTTTGAGCCTCTTGTACCTCCGTTTGAAATGATTCTGTTGGTTCAGTGGTGTCTTTTTTAGGGTTTAGGACATGAATCTCCTCATTCAAATGCATCATGTCCTCAACTGTAATTGTTGAGGCCGTTAAGTGTCTGAAAAATAGACTTAATTCTGTGATGACACTCCACACATTCTTCACAAGTGAGTACCGAAATGCAATCGGTAACAAGCGCTGCATGAACACGTGACAATCATGACTCTTCATCCCAGACACCTTCCCGGTTTCTATGTCAACCCTGTCTCCCAAATTCGAAACATAACAGGGAACCTCAACTCTTTCACCCACTTACACAATTGCTTCCTCTCTGCTTTACTAATTGTGTAGGAGGCTTTTGGATACATCTTCGTCCACTCATCCTTGTGTAGTTGTTTACGAGAACAGAAGAGGTGCAACTCATCTCTGGATTTTGAAGTGTCTTTGGTCTTCCCTTCAGTACCCAAGGCTATATGAAACAAGTTGTCGAAAACATTCTTTTCTATATGCATCATATTTCCCTAATCCTCCCTTCCCGAAAGGATCCAAATTATGTCGAATCAACAACTTGCTCCAATAGGGCAAATCCCAAAAGATACTTCTCTTCTTCCAACAACCTTTTATTTTTTTATTGTTCTCCATTGTACCAAACTCAGTTGTCTTCATCAACCCCATGACCGTAATCTCATACAACAATCTTTCACCTAAAATAAATTGTTTAGAATTTAGTTAGAACAAAACAAAACATAACAATGATTCAATAATTATAAAAACATTGAATGCTAACTATACATACCGTTATGAATGTCCGGTCTTTGTGCACGTATTGCATCTTTACCCTTAAGAAAGTCTGTTTTGTTCCTCCGAAAGGGATGATCAGAAGGAAGAAACTTTTGATGGTTGTCGAACCATGACACCTTCTTACTTAATGGGAGACAGAATGCATCAAATCTTTCCATGCAGTAAGGACATACTTGTTTTCCTACTGTCGACATCCCAGATAATATAGAAAATGCTGGAAAATCACTAATGATCCACAAAAGAGCAGCCCACATCGTAAAGTTCTACTTCCTATGAACGTCGTAGGTCTCCACTCCCGTATGCCACAAAGATAACAATTCTTTAATCAGTGGTTGAATATATACATCAAGTTTATGCTTGGGGTTGTGAGGACCAGACACCAAGATAGTAAGAAATATATGTTGAGGCTTCATGCATAACCAAGGAGGTAGATTGTATGGAGTCAATAGGACAGGCCACAGTGAATACTTTTTTCCGTGCATTCCGAATGTAGCAAATCCATCTGTGCACAAACCCAACCTCACATTTCTCGTCTCCTGTGCAAATTCTGGAAACTCCCTACCAAGATGTTTCCATGCCTTTGAGTCTGTAGGATGCCACATCTCCCCATAATTCTCATCAGAACACTCCCTAGCATGCCATGTCATGTCTTTAGCAGTGACACTAGACTGATACAACCTCTCCAAATGAGGAGTGATGGGAAGATAATACATTGACTTCCAAGCCTTCAACTGAACTTTCTTCCTACTTTTGGTAGGACCAGATGGTTTGTAACGGGGATGACCACACATTTTGCAATGATCTTCATCCTCATCCTCACCCCAAAACAACATACAACCGTTTGTGCAACAATCAATCTTCTCAAACGGTAGATCCATATCCTTCAAAAGCCTCTTGCTCTGATAGAAATTATCAGGCGCCGTGTTTTCTTTAGGTAGAGTATTTTTGAACAATTTAGCAAATTGATTGAACACTTTTTGACTCACCTTACCTTCAGTTTTGATGTTCAACATCAGAGCATTGAATGACAACTGCGTCTCAGTATCACAACCAGGAAAAAGCTTTTGATAAACTATTTTAAGCATATCAAAAAACTTCTTTGACCGATAATTTGGTTCCTCCTCCGTAGACATTTCATTGAATTGATCTTGACAGCCCAAAACTGATTTTGCAATCATCATCAGGTATCTATCAGCTTCATCCTCCATATGCGGTTCGAATTGATCATAAGGAACATGACTTGAACCACCAACATCATAACTTCCACCTGATGGAACGCGCCGGTGAAGGCGGTCCGTCCCCAAGATTGTTGTTGGGATACCAAACATGTATAAACAATTAAAGACCTAAACATGCATCTAAAGACAAGTTTGGATCCGTTACCCTTGAAGACCGAGGCGTTGATTCCACTACTGATCTTCTAGTCTGTCTCCCAACCTCGTTCGTACACCGGGTGGACGGCGAACTAGCGAACGTGGAGAAAAGTGCCTCACAATTTCGTCTCCCTCTCAACCCCACTCACAAATTTCGGCTGCTGCACGTTTTATCTTAGAGTGCTAGGGTTTTAAACACGAAATTGAAGCCTTTATATAGACTCCTTAAGTTTCATGGGCCAGACTAGGGATCTGTTAGAAGGTATAGGGTTTGGGCTCCTCACGGACCCAAATACTCTTATGTTCAGCCCAGAACATTTATTTGGCCCGTGAACATTAATTCATTCCACTAGAGAATTAATATTGCACTCCCATCCTATCCCGAACCGAATCAGGGCTTTTATTAGACTTTATAATTCCCCGTGTTAAAGATATCGCACGTCCATTAATTATTAAAGCTCCTGACCGCTTTAATTAATTAACATCTATTATTCCTTGAGTAGTACCACTCAACCTTGTTGTCGTACGGATATAATCCACTTGCAGGGTTTAATACGACAATCCTTTATGAGTTTCCTCAAGGGGACGTCATCAAATTGGATCACCAGGACACGGTGCCTTAATGTCAATAAATAGACATCGTGCAAACGATGTCACTACCCAAAATACATAGTGCGTTGAATCTAACAAGATTCTCACCCATAGTAAATCAAAGTAGTGAACAAGCGCTCCACATATCTAGATATCACAATTAGGGTTAAGAATTACAAGAGTCACCAAGACCTTTAGTTCTTCATAACAGTCAGAATAGAAGAACATGTCTTAACTGTGATCCATTCAATACGACATAGCGTACTAGTATGAACTAATGGCCAAGACAAGCCACTAACAAGTTCATACTACAACTTATACAAATAGTTATGTCCAGAACTATCTCAGTTGTGAATACTGTTTATATCTTATAAGGAACTGACAATGTGATCTTCTGTGTGACTACAAACTCACCACATTATCTACAATATAAGATAAATAGACATACAAGTAATACAAGCAATTAATAAGATTGCAATAATGTGAAAAACCATTTATTTCAGATAATAAGGAAATCGAATATATCCATAAAAGCCCAACAAAAGTTTGCTTTACAGTATACACCAACAATCTCCCACTTATACTAAAGCTAAACTTTTAGTATACACATAAAGACATATCAATTCTCCCACTTATACTTAAAGTCTAGCTGGTATACATCGTAAACCAAGACCTTCCACATGCTGCTCAAAAACTTTCATCCCCAGAGTCTTTGTGAAAGGATCAGCCAGGTTGTTCAACAATGCAATTTTAGCTACAGCCACGTCTCCTCGATTTACGATGTCTCGTATAATGTGGTACTTCCGCTCTATGTGTTTACTCGCTTTATGGGCTCTAGGTTCCTTTGAGTTTGCCACTGCACCCGTGTTATCACAATAAACAGTGATACACCTTGGCAAACTCTTGGACACCTCCAAGTCCGAAAGGAAATTACGTAGCCAAACAGCCTCTTTGGCAGCTTCTGAGGCAGCTACGTACTCGGCCTCCATAGTGGAGTCCGCGATGCATTTCTGCTTCACACTTCTCCAAGATATGGCTCCACCTCCCAACACAAACACATAACCCGAGGTAGACTTCCGTTCATCTAGATCAGCTTGGAAATCCGAATCAGTATAACCCAAAGGAACAATACTATCTGACTGGTATACCAGCATATAATCTCGAGTCCTTTTCAAGTACTTGAGAATATGCTTGACAGCAGTCCAATGTCCTTGACCAGGGTTAGACTGATATCTTGCTACCATCCCGACTGCATAGCAAATATCAGGCCTCGTACACAACATCGCATACATAAGGCTTCCTACAGCCGAAGCATAAGGAACCTTAGCCATCTCCTCTATCTCCTTCTGTGTCTTAGGACACATATTCTTAGATAAGGGAACTCCATGTCTAAAAGGTAGTAAACCCTTCTTTGAGTTTTGCATGCTGAAACGAGCAATCACAGTGTCAATGTAAGATGCTTAAGATAAACACAACATTCTCTTTTTCCGATCACGAATGATCTTTATACCAAGAATGTACGATGCATCTCCCAAATCCTTCATTTAAAACTGCTCTGAAAGCCACACCTTTACGTCTGATAATACTTTCACATTGTTTCCAATGAGAAGAATATCATCTACGTACAGTACTAAGACTACCACGACGTCTCCGTTACTCTTCTTATACACACAACTTTCATTTTGACATTGTTCAAATCCAAAAGATTTGATCACCTCATCAAAACGAATGTTCCAAGACCTGGAAGCTTGCTTTAGCCCATAAAGGGACTTTTTCAGCTTCCAGACCAGATGCTCTTGGCCTTTCTTCACATAACCCTCAGGTTGCCGCATGTAGATGTCCTTATTCAGATTTCCATTAAGGAAAGCTTTCTTGACATCCATTTGCCAAACCTCATAGTTCATGTGATTAGCTATGGATAAGAGAATCCAGATCGATTTTAGCATGGCTACTGGTGAGAAGGTCTCGTCATAGTCGATTCCTTCTTTCTGGGTAAAACCCTTTGCCACCAACCTTGCTTTAAAGGCAATAACCTTCCCATCAGATCCTCTCTTACGTCTGTAGACCCACTTACACCCGATGACTTCCTTGCCATGGGGAAGTTCGCTTAGGTCGTACACTTCCATAGCATCCATAGATTCAATTTCTGAATCCATAGACTTGTGCCAAGACTCTGCATCTTTGTCTTGAATTGCCTCTTTGTAAGTCCAGGGATCGTTATCATCATGTTCATCGCTTGGAATCAAGTCCACAGACTCTCCCACAAACATGAAACGATCAGGTTGACGTACAACCCTCCCACTACGACGAGGCAATGCATGCAAAGGTTCATCAGAGTAATCACGTTGTGCAGTCTCTTGTGGTATTTCCTCTTGCACACTCGGTGTGCCATTGTCTCCCCTTAACTCATTGAGAATGATCTCACTATTGGACTTATGCTCATTCATATAGTCTTCCTCTAAAAATCGGGCATTAGTACTGACTATCACCCTCTGATCTTTAGGACTATAAAAATAACCACCTTTTGTTCCCTTAGGATATCCTACAAACAACCGTACTTCAGTTCTAGGTGCCAACTTATCAGCTTCCTTATCCAGCACATGTGCTGGACAACCCCAAATCCGAATGTGGTTGAGACTAGGCTTTCGCCCAGACCACAGTTCAATCGGAGTTTTTGGAACCGCTTTAGAAGGTACGTAATTTAGAAGGTACGCCGCTGTTTCCAAGGCATATCCCCAAAACGAGGTAGGTAATGAAGCATAACTCATCATTGATCTCACCATTTCTAATAGAGTCCTATTCCTTCTTTCAGCCACGCCATTCTGTTGGGGAGTACCAGGAGCAGTAAGCTGGGATGTAATCCCATTCTCTAATAAGTATTGCCTAAATTCATTACTAAGGTATTCGCCACCACGATCAGATCGTAGTGACTTGATACTCTTACCATGACGTTTCTCCACTTCTGCCTTAAATTCTTTGAACTTGCCAAAGCATTCAGACTTGTGGCGCATCAGATAGATGTACCTATATCTTGAGTAATCATCAATGAAAGTGACGAAATACTCAAAACCACCTCTAGCTTGAACAGACATAGGCCCACACAAATCAGAGTGAATCAATTCTAACACATCACTGGCCCTATTCCCCTTGGCCTTAAAAGGCCTTGAAGTCATCTTGCCTTCCAAGTAGGATTCGCAGACTGAGAATGGTTCCACTTGGAGAGACTCCAAAGAACCACTACTTACAAGTCTTTGAATTCTCCTCAGATTGACATGACCTAGTCTTAGGTGCCAAAGATATGTTTGATTCATCTTTGAAGGTTCTTTTCTCTTATTTGATGATGATGAATGAGTTTCAGTCATAGTACGATATGCACAAGTAATAGTGTAAAGACTGTTTTCTAACGTGCCAGAACAGATTAAAAAGTTATTTCTCATAATAACAACTTTGTCATTAAAAACAACTGAGCATCCATCCAAAAACAACTTCGAAACAGAAATTAAATTCTTCCGAAAACTCGGCACGTACAAAACGTTCTTTAATACTAAAACAAAATTAGAAAAACATAAGTGCACATCTCCCACTGCGACCACTGCTACAGTCGTAGCATTGCCCAAACTGATAGTAATCTCGCCCTCACTCAGTTGCCTTGTTTGCAGAAACCCCTGCAAGGTATAACAAACATGATCAGTGGCTCCTGTATCTACTACCCAAGAAAGGGCAGAACAAGCCGCAAAGCATGTTTCAACAACTAGAGCAAGAGACGTACCAGAGTTATCCTTTTTCAGGAGAGGACAATCAGGCTTCCAATGTCCTGTCTTGTTGCACTTGAAGCATTTGCCTTTCGGCTTTTTCACGCCACCAGAAGGCGCCAAAACCTTGCTCCCACTGCTTCCACCACTACTTCCACCAGCCTTTTTCTGAGAAGGCTTTTTCTTCTTCCCGCCCTTGGACGAAGAAGATCCAGCCTGAACAGAAACATGGGCTTGTGGACCCTTACCCATGAGACCTTCCGCCGCAACCAACTCCGCAAGAAGCTCAGCTACAGTATAGCCCTTCTTACTCATGATTATGTTCAAACGGAAGTTTTCAAAGGATTTTGGGAGCGAGTTGAGGATCATATCGACCTTGGCATCACCGTCGATTTCTCCCCCGAGTACCTCTATCTCATTCAGATATTCCATCATCTTGAGACAGTGGTCCCTCACCGACGCTCCCTCTGGCATAGAGGTAGTCATAATTTTCCTCATAGCCTCAAAACGGGCAGCCCTATCTTTCTCACCAAAAAGCTCTTTTAGGCTCATCATCATATGTGCGGCAGTAGGCATGTTTTGATGCTGCTGTTGTAAAACATTTGACATAGAGGCCAAAATGTAACAACGAGCCATCTCATCAGCCTTGTGCCACTTCTTATGAGCCTCCTTTTGCTCTTCAGTGGAATCGGGTGCCAGATCGGCAGGAGCAGGAGTATTGAGCACAAACTTGTACTCATCTGCAACTAGGACAATGTCCAGATTTCTCTTCCAATCCAAATAATTCGGACCAGTAAGCTTATTTTCTTTTAAAATAACCATAAGCGGGTTGAACGCCATCTTATTAAATCTGAAATAAATTAAATGCAAGCAAGCATTAAAATCACATAAATTGAAGCATAAAATATTGGAAACCTTCAAAACCAACATTTAACACAACCTCCAACAGCCCAACAAACACACACGCAAGCCACGTTAGGATGGTCGTTTACGCATGTGTTCATTAACCAGACACCAAGTCTTTAATTTCAATATCACGTCAACTTATCCTTATGACGAATGAAATTAATAGTCGGACCTTACTGGCCATGTGAATTAGAACAGGGACCCCGTTGGGGGGTTATATCAAAATTCACATCTAAGTGATGACCACAATTTAACTGTAAGCAAAATTATTCACTATTGACGGGCTCATTCCAAGAACACATCGCCAGTAAATAATTCACTACAGTTATCTTGCAATAATCTTAACTGATGAACTCATGAATAATACATCCGTTGGGGATGATCACACACTTTATCTAAAGATTAAAACATTTTGATTAGAAGTCTTAACTAGTAAGCTTGTGAATGTTGCATCCGTTAGGGGGGGACTCCCAAGGTCCCACGAGCAACAATCACCTTACTTAAAGACCAATTGTGGAGGCCAATGAATTAATTAAATTAAATTCTACTCACTTAGTCATTTAAAATTGAAGATTATTCGCAGGCATAGCAGATTATAATAAAAAAAATTATAAAATACAAACATGCCAAAAAAACGATAAATAAAAGCATAAATAAATGCATATCTATCGCAACCCCTTCTAAAACTTATAAAAAACAGCCTATGAAAGCTATTACAATGATAAATCAAGGGCGCGGACGGATGCCTCGCATCGGCCTCTCACGCAAAGCAAGAAACGGTCTCGAACGGCTCGAATTCACGTCACTCGAACTAAACTGGCAAAAAACTTCATCAAGACGATTGCAGAAATGGGCTTACTTGCAGAAAACGGACTCCCGAGTCAAAAGTTATGGCCAAAACAGTGAACGTCACCGCCTAGGGCCAAAAAACCTTTAACACGAGAAACCTGAAATCTGTTTCCACATCCTCCATCCGACATCGTCCGCTCTTGTGATCATATAATACAACCAATACAAGCGAACAAAACCCTAATACAGTGATCTATTGCAAAAGAAACCTATACTACCCACACTTATTATCTGGTGGGAAAAACGATTACAAAATCACACAAGGGTTGCGATAGAGAAACGATCTAAAACCACAATAACAGAAATCTAGAAAATAAATACACATTTTAGGCAGAGCCAACAATCCACGAATCCTTGGCTCTGATACCATTTGATGGAACGCGCCGGTGAAGGCGGTCCGTCCCCAAGATCGTTGTTGGGATACCAAACATGTATAAACAATTAAAGACCTAAACATGCATCTAAAGACAAGTTTGGATCCGTTACCCTTGAAGACCGAGGCGTTGATTCCACTACTGATCTTCTAGTCTGTCTCCCAACCTCGTTCGTACACCGGGTGGACGGCGAACTAGCGAACGTGGAGAAAAGTGCCTCACAATTTCGTCTCCCTCTCAACCCCACTCACGAATTTCGGCTGCTGCACGTTTTATCTTAGAGTGCTAGGGTTTTAAACACGAAATTGAAGCCTTTATATAGACTCCTTAAGTTTCATGGGCCAGACTAGGGATCTGTTAGAAGGTATAGGGTTTGGGCTCCTCACGGACCCAAATACTCTTATGTTCAGCCCATAACATTTATTTGGCCCGTGAACATTAATTTATTCCACTAGAGAATTAATATTGCACTCCCATCCTATCCCGAACCGAATCAGGGCTTCTATTAGACTTTATAATTCCCCGTGTTAAAGATATCGCACGTCCATTAATTATTAAAGCTCCTGACCGCTTTAATTAATTAACATCTATTATTCCTTGAGTAGTACCACTCAACCTTGTTGTCGTACGGATATAATCCACCTGCAGGGTTTAATACGACAATCCTTTATGAGTTTCCTCAAGGGGACGTCATCAACCTGGATCACCAGGACACGGTGCCTTAATGTCAATAAATAGACATCGTGCAAACGATGTCACTACCCAAAATACATAGTGCGTTGAATCTAACAAGATTCTCACCCATAGTAAATCAAAGTAGTGAACAAGCGCTCCACATATCTAGATATCACAATTAGGGTTAAGAATTATAAGAGTCACCAAGACCTTTAGTTCTTCATAACAGTCAGAATAGAAGAACATGTCTTAACTGTGATCCATTCAATACGACATAGCGTACTAGTATGAACTAATGGCCAAGACAAGCCACTAACAAGTTCATACTACAACTTATACCAATAGTTATGTCCAGAACTATCTCAGTTGTGAATACTGTTTATATCTTATAAGGAACTGACAATGTGATCTTCTGTGTGACTACAAACTCACCACATTATCTACAATATAAGATAAATAGACATACAAGTAATACAAGCAATTAATAAGATTGCAATAATGTGAAAAACCATTTATTTCAGATAATAAGGAAATCGAATATATCCATAAAAGCCCAACAAAAGTTTGCTTTACAGTATACACCAACAATCTCCCACTTATACTAAAGCTAAACTTTTAGTATACACATAAAGACATATCACCACCACCGCTCCAACCAGTATTATAATAGGATTCTATTATACTGATGTTAATATTCCACCATTCTTCACCATGACACGTCCAATTGTAATAAAGGGGAACAAAACCAGACATCACAAGATGAGTTTTAACCTCATCAACACTCAGGAATCTCATATTTCTGCATCTTTTTTCTTTACACGGACACCTAATATTACCCGTATAATCCTTACAGTACGGATGTTGTTCTGCAAACTCAATAAACTCATCAATTTTATTGCAAAAGACAGGATTAATGCCTCCTCTTATCTTTCTAGGTATTGAGTACATCCAACCACTATCAGAAAATTGCATCTGTTACAATTTAAAAGTAATATCACATGAGTTCTAAAAAATTGGGCAGAGTTTCAACTAAAATTAGAGATATACAGATTTCTCCTTCACATAAATCAATTAATATATATCAAATAAACATGTATATCACACACCCATCATCTAATAAACATATATATATTTCAATCATTATCTAATATTGTACCCAAAATTGAAACTATAAAACAAGACATTTAAACGGTTAAAAGTGTGAAAACGTATGGTGAAGTTGAAGGCAATGAGTAACAGAGTTGTTCCGTAGCTACAAACACTTCAATGCAATGTTCAATATCAATTATATGCCAAGAATGGATGAAAAATGTGTATAGTGTAGTATTTTTCGTGAGAGTGAAAGAAGAGAGAAGAGAAAAAAATTTCTGCCATAAAACAGCAAAATTACCGATGGACACGTAAATCCGTCGCTACTTTTAATGTTTTGCGATGGAATGTCCATCGCTAGAACTAAATTTTGCAGGCGGGTCAATTATTGCTCAACAACCCGCCTCCTAGAAAAAAAGCGCGCTATTAATGACGGCTTAGCTGTCCGTCATTAATTCAAATTTGCTTTTAGCGACGGATGTCTGTCGTAAAATGACACAAATCGGTGGCGTTTGCTATGCCCGTCGTAAATTTCCGTCGTAAATTTGCGACGGCCTGTTGATCCCGTCGTTAAATTAGTCAGATATCGTCCGTTTGTCTACTTCCGTCACAAATCCGTCATTAATTTTAAAAATAGCGACGGATGTTGCAGTCCGTCGTTAAATTTCGTCGTTAAATCGCGCTTTTTTTGTAATGGGTGATGAACTCCTACATCCACGGGATCAGAGAGATCAAATCTTTACTAACAAGGGATGAGAGATGAATTACAACACTCAATTCTCATTTTCACTCAAGGATTCTTGAATAACCCAACTTAGAACCCTAAAATACGTGTTAGAGAATTCTAATCTAATCGTATGTAAATCATATGTAATTCAAGTGTGAATCATCATATATATAGCAAAACTCACCCAGCTCGCAATTCCCAATAACCGTATTCCGTTGGGAAGGATCAAAACCGCTTTAAGTATTGCATTAAATGAAGAAAACCGTAAATTTCAGCTCACCAGAAGACTTAAAACTCATCTGGTAAGACTTCTGGTGTTCAAACTTTAATGCTCTTTTAAGCCAATTTATCTGTTTAAAGGTAACTTGACTTTACTAAAGTCTTTATTAAGGTATATTCAAGTGAAACTACAATTAATTTCACATTATAATACTTATCATCATCTTAATTTAAAAATAAAAGAATTATATTTCTTTTCCTAATATCGACTTAGTTTTGATTGATTTTATTACTAACTTCAAATGACATTATACTTAGGCTGTAACACCCTTAATTAATTATTCACCAAAAGTTATAAATATGTCCATATTATTATTATTATTATTATTATTTTTATGATTATTAAGATTTATTTTTTTTTATTAATTTAATATTAAGCTATTATTTTTATAATAAAAGATATTAATGTAATATATAGCATGCCACTATATTATTTCTAAAGGTTCGATATCATGTACGTGCATGAATATCCATTGAGATATTAATTTAATAAGACCCATCTTTCAATTTTATTTTAAATCCTTATTAATTATTTAATGGAGATAATTTTTACGACTAAGTCTGCACAAAATCAACTAACTTGGCCCTCAATTTCCTATTTTATGTTGTGTTTGGAATTCAAAGTAGATAAGCACGTCCCATGTTTTCAAAGTCGATCCCATAATTCTCTCAACTGAAAATATACTTCTCTCAATTATCTTTAAAACTCGATCAACACTCATCCTTTTCGACCAAGTCACATATTTTAAAAAGAAACGTTCCCAGTTTTTCCTCAACAAAAATTTACTCCTCTCATCCCTTTAAATACGTTCTTGGTTATATCTCTCAGAAAAAGCTGCAAATAAATAACCCCCTCTATAAGTTGTTCGTTAAAATTTTGATTGAGACTCCAAGCTGCTGCGTTTTCTTTTTGGTCCAAGATTCTGCTTTGTATCCTCTTCCGCAGCCAAATCAGTAACTATTTCTTCTCCCTATTTTATTAATTTTGTTTTTCATATGCCATTCTTACTGTATGCTTTCATTTTTTTTTATTAAGCCAAAGTCAGTGTTATATAATTATGAGTTGTTTTCGAAAATGGTCCAGCCCAAGTTGCAACTCTAAGCAAAAAAAAAAACCTTCTTTATTTCCTCTTCTGTTAAAACTCATCTTTGCTATTCCATTATTTCTGGCTAGCAAATTATACGTTGAGTATAGTATACCCAATATCCTCATTTGCCAAATTGTGGCTAGTGTAACTATATATTTTTATTATTAATTTTTTTTTACTCTTTATATATATTATTTTATTTTTAAATGGCCGAAGCCTTTTTAAAGATTGCCGAAGCAGTAATCAATTTCTTTTCCAAGCTTATGCATAAGATTAATGTAGTTGTACATGTATATACCAATTATTAATTGGGGTCATTAAAAATTATTGTAATAGTCTAAGTCCTATTTTTTTTTACACAGAATATGTATATTTATATTCTAAGACTTGTTAATTTATTATTATTAGGTGACTATAATTTCGAGAGCTAGTTCGTACGAGGCTTCTACTTATCATATCTCGCCTTCATATTTGAGGTGGGGTTTCAATTGCTTTTACTCTACAGTGGTTAGTAGAGTTATTTGCATGTGTTATTCTTTATTTAATGTTTTAAATAATTATTTGAGCTGTATGCTATGTGAATATTTTCCATGTTATATGTGACAATGTTATATTAGTGGGAAAGTATAGGTGGCAAAGTTATATTAGTGGGAAAGTATAGGTGGCAAAGTATTTGTGTCAAAGTGAATTAGTGGGAAAGTATAGGTGGCAAAGTATATTTGTGGCAAAGTATATATGGCAAAGTATATTAGTGGGAAAGTATAGGTGGCAAAGTATATTAGTGGGAAAGTATAGGTGGCAAAGTATATTAGTGGGAAAGTATAGGTGGCAAAGTATATGTGGCAAAGTTTATTTGACAAAGTATATGTGGCAACGAATTTGTGACAAAGTATATGTGGCAAAGTTTATTTGACAAAGTATATGTGGCAACGAATTTGTGACAAAGTATATGTGGCAAAGTTTATTTGACAAAGTATATGTGGCAACGAATTTGTGACAAAGTATATGTGGCAAAGTTGGCAAAGTGTATGTGACAAATGTGAATATTATTTGCTATGTGAATATTACTTGTTATGCTATGTTTACTTGATTAATTATTTTAAGCATTAAGTTTTGAATAACTTGGCTTCACTGAGTGTGCTTGCATGCTCACCCCAATAATTTACTATTTCAGGCTAAGGAGTTGGACGACGAGGAGTGGTGATGGATGTCGCACTTATGATTATTAAATTTAATTTCTTTAAAGACTTAATATTTAATTATTTTTAAGTTAATTGCTACATTGGTACTTTGGATGCTAAGTGTTTTGACACTATTCTCAACCTTTATTTGATGATAATATTTTATTAAGTGAAAGTTTTATATCTTTCATATAGTTAAAGTCACTCCACTTTTCTTAATTATGAAATGATTTTCCAAAAAAAAAAATAGTTTTAAATTTGGGCATGACAGAGTGGTATCAGAGCAGGTCTACGTTCTTGTAGACTTGTTAAAGTAAATTTTTGTTTTTAAAACTAAAAATTATTTAAAGATATTGATTAACAAGGTTAAAAGGAATTTTAAAAGTTAAGGTCGTCCATCACCTACTCACCGCTCCAGCTCATCAAGGTACATGATATTATGTTATTTCAAGTTGTCATATATAAAATTTCTTGTTATTATGCTATTTTGAATATTATATGTGCAATGCGATGATTATGATATTAATTTTGCATGAGTGTCCATGTATTTTGGTACATTATATTGTTTAGAGTCTTTAAAAAAAATTTTTTATTATGCACATGTTACGAGAAGGTGTAACATATTTTAGAGCTCTCCTAGGGTATGGAGGAGAACAGCCAAATGGGTGAGGTGAACCAAAATAACCATGTGGTCCCAAACGTTCAAAACCACGCTGCAATTGTGGGGCAGTTTCGCAAGTATAAGCCACCCACCTTTAATGGGCGGGATGGACCTGCTGCTGTTGAGGAATGGTTTCGAGCTCTCGAATGTATTTTTCGACTTGTGGGATGCACGACCCAACAACGTGTGACTTGTGCTGAGTTTCAACTAGTGGAGGATGCCGACCATTGGTGGGAAGGCTATTGGAGAACGAGGCCGGAGGCGGATCGTAATGCACTTACATGGGACAACTTCAAGGATATAGTCATGGAGAGGTTCTTTCCCGATACGTATCGAGAGCAAATGGAGTCTAAGTTCTTTTATTTCCAGCAGAGAAATTTAACCATTGAGGAGTATGAAAGAGAATTTAGTCGGTTGGCTCGCTTTGCTCCTGACATGGTGAATACTGAACGTAAAAAAGCTCAGAAATTTAAGAAGGGACTACGACCCGAGATACGTAACATCCTTGCTGTTTGTGGGGACATTCCATTCAGTGACTTGGTGAAGAAAGCCGGGGAGATTGCAGAGAGCCAGCGAACTGATTACACCAACCGAAGGCCAACTGAAAACTGGGGAAAGCGGAAGTGGGATGGACAGACTCAAAACAACAACAACAACAATCACAATTTGAATAAGCAAGCAAGATTCCAAGGCATCCATGCACCCCCACGACCACAAAATAACTCCACACCGAACAGATTTCCTAGAGCAACGGGTGCAAACACTCAACCCATCAAGCCACTATGTGCTACTTGTGGAAGGAATCATGCAGGAGAGTGTCTCGCAGGTCAAGGGAAATGCTTTAGGTGCAAACAACCGGGTCACACAGCTCTTTACTGTCCTAACTACAGGGGTCAAAGTTCAGCACCAACAGGGAATGCACGTGTATTTTCTATGGCTAGCCAGGAAGATGAGGGACGTCAAGATCCAGAAACTATGACAGGTATGCTGCTACTTAATGGAGTGCCTGTATTAGTTTTGTTTGATACCGGTGCCACACATTCTTTCATTTCTACAAATTGTTGTGCTAAGATTGGTTGCCAAGAAACCATTAAAGTTGATGCACTAGATGTTAGCATTCCAGCTGATAGGATAATTGTTGTGGATAAGGTACTTAAGAGAGTAGACTTTAACATTTGTGATAGAAGTCTAGATGCTAAGTTGTATGTTATGGAGTTACGCCACTTTGACGTAATATTGGGCATGGATTGGATGACTAAAAACCGAGCAAGAATCGACTGCCATAAGAAAGAAGTGGTGCTAAAGTTACCAAACGAGGAGGAATTGGTAGTCTTTGGTACAAAGACGAGTACAAAGCCCAAAGTAATATCTGCAATGAAGGCCTTAAAGATGTTGAAGAAGGCGGATTGTCAGGGGTATCTGGTCAATGTGATGGGAGCGACCCAGGAGGCAAAGATTGAGGACGTGCCAGTGGTTCGTGATTACCAGGATGTCTTCCCAGAGGATTTACCTGACCTACCACCCGTACGACAAGTGGAGTTTACGATAGATTTGCTGCCAGGATCAGCTCCTGTATCCAAGGCACCGTACCGGATGGCGCCAAAGGAATTAGAAGAACTCAAAGTGCAACTGCAAGAGCTATTGGACAAGAAGTTTATTCAACCAAGTGTTTCACCTTGGGGTGCACCTGTTCTTTTCGTGAAGAAGAAGGATGGAACGATGAGGATGTGCATAGATTATCGAGAATTGAATCGACTTACCATCAAGAATAAATACCCTTTGCCACGAATAGAAGATTTGTTCGATCAATTGAAAGGAGCTTGTATTTTCTCCAAGATTGATTTGCGATCTGGGTATCACCAATTGAGGATCAAGGAGAGTGACATATCGAAGACGGCTTTCAGAACTCGATATGGTCATTATGAGTTTGTAGTGATGCCTTTTGGGTTAAGCAATGCTCCTGCCGTATTCATGGACTTAATGAACTGAATTTTCCATCCGTTCTTAGATCAGTTTGTCATTGTTTTCATTGACGACATATTGATCTACTCGAAGGATGGAGAGCAACATAAGGAGCATTTGGGTGCGGTATTAGAGGTACTTCGCAAGGAGAAATTATATGCGAAGTTCAAGAAATGCGAGTTTTGGTTGGATCGAGTGGCTTTCCTTGGTCATGTAGTTACTGCCAAAGGGATAGAAGTCGATCCGGCAAAGGTGGAGGCAATCAGTGAGTGGAAACCACCTACTAATGTGAATGAGGTCCGCAGTTTCTTAGGATTGGCGGGGTACTATCGGAGATTTATCGAAGGGTTCTAAAAAATTTCATTGCCAATGACTCAGTTGATGAGAAAGGGAGTGAAGTTCGTTTGGACGGAGAAGTGCGAGGAGAGCTTTCAAGAATTGAAAAGAAGATTAATTTCGGCACCTGTGTTAACAATTCCGGATGTGACTGACGGATTTGTTATCTTTAGTGACGCATCAAAACAAGGTTTAGGGTGCGTGTTGATGCAACATGGTAGGGTAGTTGCCTACGCTTCAAGGCAATTAAAGGTTCATGAGTTGAATTACCCTACACACGACTTGGAACTTGCTGCTGTGGTTCATGCATTGAAGATTTGGAGACATTACCTCTATGGTACAAGGTGTGAGATTTATACGGACCATAAAAGTCTAAAATATATCTTTACACAGAAGGAGTTGAATATGAGGCAACGAAGATGGCTTGAATTGGTGAAAGACTACGATTGCACGATTCACTATCACCCTGGCAAGGCGAATGTGGTAGCGGATGCGTTGAGTCGCAAGACGCATGGGGAGTTGTCGTGTTTGTTGACTCAGCAAGAAGAGTTAGTGAGGGATTTTGCAAAGCTGAAGCTAGAAGTTGTAAAACCACCAAGGGACGTAGAGGCAATTGTGGCAGCAATGGTGGTTCAACCCTTGTTGCGAGATAATATTAGGGAAGCACAAGATAAGGATGTCTTTTTTAGAAAGATGAAGAAGCGTGTACAAGATGGGAATGCAAAAGGGTTCTTGTTGGCGCCCGATGGTGCACTTGTCTTTGAAGGGCGATTGTGTGTGCCAAAAGACGAGGAGTTGAGAAAAGAGATCTTAGAAGAAGCTCATCGAACGCCATATACAGCTCATCCCGGAGGAACGAAGATGTATCGGGATTTGAAACCAATATTTTGGTGGAGAAACATGAAGGGTAGTATTGGGGCATATGTAGACAGATGTTTGACATGCCAACAAGTAAAAGCTGAGCACCAACGACCCTCGGGACTTTTAAGGCCGCTTGACATTCCGGAGTGGAAGTGGGAGCACATCACGATGGATTTCGTTGTGGGTTTACCACCATCATCAAGAGGAAACCGGGCGGTTTGGGTTATCGTTGATAGATTGACGAAGTCTGCACACTTTCTTCCCATCAAGATGACATTCGGGATGGATCAATTTGCACAATTGTATGTTCGAGAAATTGTGAGGCTCCATGGGGTTCCTGTCTCAATTGTGTCGGACCGAGATACAAGATTCACTTCTAAGTTTTGGAGAAGTTTACAAGAGGCGATGGGGACTAAATTGAACTTTAGCACAGCATTCCACCCGCAAACAGATGGACAGTCTGAACGAACGATACAAATTTTGGAGGATATGTTGAGAGCATGTGTGTTGGATCTTGGTGGAAACTGGGAGTCTTACTTACCACTTGTTGAATTTTCTTACAACAATAGTTATCAAGCGACGATTGGTATGGCTCCTTATGAAGCATTGTATGGGAGGAAGTGTAGATCTCCTGTGTATTGGGATGAAGTTGGTGAAAAGAGAATATTGGGACCAGAAATAGTCGAGCAAACGGTTGAGGTGATACGGAAGATCCGATAAAGAATTAAAGCAGCCCAAGATAGACAGAAGTCATATGCCGATAGACGAAGAATACATTTGGAGTTCACTCAAGGTGAGAAGGTGTTTCTGAAGGTTTCGCCCACGAAGGGAGTTATTAGATTCGGCGTTAAGGGGAAACTTAGACCAAGATATATTGGTCCATTCGAGATTTTAGAACGTGTTGGTAATTTAGCTTATCGGCTCGCTCTACCTCCTGCACTAGCATCGGTACATAACGTCTTCCATGTGTCCATGTTGAGGAAGTATGTTCACGACCCAAGCCACATTGTTAACTATTCTTCCTTGGAGATCAATAAAGACATGACTTATGAGGAAATGCCGGAAGAAGTGTTGGAGCGAAAGATTCACAAATTAAGAAATAGGGAAGTCGTACTTATCAAAGTTCGATGGAGTCGACATGGAAAAGATGAAGCTACATGGGAACGTGAGGACGAGATACAAGCGAGATATCCAGACTTCCTTGTTAGTGGTACGTTTTAAATTTCGAGGACGAAATTTTCTTTAAGGGGGGTAGGATGTAACACCCTTAATTAATTATTCACCAAAAGTTATAAATATGTCCATATTATTATTATTATTATTATTTTTATGATTATTAAGATTTTTTTTTATTAATTTAATATTAAGCTATTATTTTTATAATAAAAGATATTAATGTAATATATAGCATGCCACTATATTATTTCTAAAGGTTCGATATCATGTACGTGCATGAATATCCATTGAGATATTAATTTAATAAGACCCATCTTTCAATTTTATTTTAAATCCTTATTAATTATTTAATGGAGATAATTTTTACGACTAAGTCTGCACAAAATCAACTAACTTGGCCCTCAATTTCCTATTTTATGTTGTGTTTGGAATTCAAAGTAGATAAGCACGTCCCATGTTTTCAAAGTCGATCCCATAATTCTCTCAACTGAAAATATACTTCTCTCAATTATCTTTAAAACTCGATCAACACTCATCCTTTTCGACCAAGTCACATATTTTAAAAAGAAACGTTCCCAGTTTTTCCTCAACAAAAATTTACTCCTCTCATCCCTTTAAATACATTCTTGGTTATATCTCTCAGAAAAAGCTGCAAATAAATAACCCCCTCTATAAGTTGTTCGTTAAAATTTTGATTGAGACTCCAAGCTGCTGCGTTTTCTTTTTGGTCCAAGATTCTGCTTTGTATCCTCTTCCGCAGCCAAATCAGTAACTATTTCTTCTCCCTATTTTATTAATTTTGTTTTTCATATGCCATTCTTACTGTATGCTTTCATTTTTTTTTATTAAGCCAAAGTCAGTGTTATATAATTATGAGTTGTTTTCGAAAATGGTCCAGCCCAAGTTGCAACTCTAAGCAAAAAAAAAAACCTTCTTTATTTCCTCTTCTGTTAAAACTCATCTTTGCTATTCCATTATTTCTGGCTAGCAAATTATACGTTGAGTATAGTATACCCAATATCCTCATTTGCCAAATTGTGGCTAGTGTAACTATATATTTTTATTATTAATTTTTTTTACTCTTTATATATATTATTTTATTTTTAAATGGCCGAAGCCTTTTTAAAGATTGCCGAAGCAGTAGTCAATTTCTTTTCCAAGCTTATGCATAAGATTAATGTAGTAGTACATGTATATACCAATTATTAATTGGGGTCATTAAAAATTATTGTAATAGTCTAAGTCCTATTTTTTTTTACACAGAATATGTATATTTATATTCTAAGACTTGTTAATTTATTATTATTAGGTGACTATAATTTCGAGAGCTAGTTCGTACGAGGCTTCTACTTATCATATCTCGCCTTCATATTTGAGGTGGGGTTTCAATTGCTTTTACTCTATAGTGGTTAGTAGAGTTATTTGCATGTGTTATTCTTTATTTAATGTTTTAAATAATTATTTGAGCTGTATGCTATGTGAATATTTTCCATGTTATATGTGACAATGTTATATTAGTGGGAAAGTATAGGTGGCAAAGTTATATTAGTGGGAAAGTATAGGTGGCAAAGTATTTGTGTCAAAGTGAATTAGTGGGAAAGTATAGGTGGCAAAGTATATTTGTGGCAAAGTATATATGGCAAAGTATATTAGTGGGAAAGTATAGGTGGCAAAGTATATTAGTGGGAAAGTATAGGTGGCAAAGTATATTAGTGGGAAAGTATAGGTGGCAAAGTATATGTGGCAAAGTTTATTTGACAAAGTATATGTGGCAACGAATTTGTGACAAAGTATATGTGGCAAAGTTTATTTGACAAAGTATATGTGGCAACGAATTTGTGACAAAGTATATGTGGCAAAGTTTATTTGACAAAGTATATGTGGCAACGAATTTGTGACAAAGTATATGTGGCAAAGTTGGCAAAGTGTATGTGACAAATGTGAATATTATTTGCTATGTGAATATTACTTGTTATGCTATGTTTACTTGATTAATTATTTTAAGCATTAAGTTTTGAATAACTTGGCTTCACTGAGTGTGCTTGCATGCTCACCCCAATAATTTACTATTTCAGGCTAAGGAGTTGGACGACGAGGAGTGGTGATGGATGTCGCACTTATGATTATTAAATTTAATTTCTTTAAAGACTTAATATTTAATTATTTTTAAGTTAATTGCTACATTGGTACTTCGGATGCTAAGTGTTTTGACACTATTCTCAACCTTTATTTGATGATAATATTTTATTAAGTGAAAGTTTTATATCTTTCATATAGTTAAAGTCACTCCACTTTTCTTAATTATGAAATGATTTTCCAAAAAAAAAAAATAGTTTTAAATTTGGGCATGACATAGGCTTTAGAATAAATGTATGGAAAAATAGTTTTGTCAATTAATCTTGATGGTATAAATTTAATTTAGTGATAGTTTTAAAAATTATTCAAAATATAATTAACTTTATTTATAAATAATCCCTTTATTCATAAATAAACTCTACAGTGTTACATACAACATATCTATTTTATACATTTCTTAAAACTCACAAAAAAAGAATCATAATTATTTAAAATGAAAGAAGAGAGTATATAGTAATGAAAATTATAAACCATGCATTGCAGGGTCGATTTTTTGTTTTTTGTTATATATATATATTAGTTATGAGTAATCAATTGAGATTAATGAGATTAAATGACATTTACCAATTAGTAAATATATATGTTAGGAGTTACCAATTGAGATTAATGAGATTATGACATTTACCAATTAATAAAAAAATATTCATTATCTTTAAAACATGACATATATCATTAATTGGTGATTTGTGATCTTTTTTATTACATGTGTTAAGTATAAAAAATTGTAAAATGTACGAGATGAAACATAAAAGTGAAATATGTGAGCACGGTTGATAAAATCTTTTAAAAATAATTATTCTACTTTGACGTTTCCTTTCACGTTTCATTTTGTATTTTTAAAATATAACATGTGTCATTAACTACGCTCTGTGATATTATTGATTAGGGATTAAATATTTTGTAGTCCTGTAACTTGACATCATTTTGATTTTGGTCCCGATCGATTTATCATTTTGATTTTGATCCTATAAATTTGTAATCTTTTTTAAAACAGTCCTTTTATCGGCTATATGGGTCACTTACCACATGTAATTTTAGTTTCCTTTCTCTTTTTTATTTTCTACAATATATGTGGCATTTTAACATTAAATATATAGATATGAATGGTGAGTCGGGTTAGGATTTTTAAAATGGATCTGAAAAATACTGTTCATCTTCATTCCCAGAAATTTGATTTTAATCAGTCAAAATAAAAATCAACATTAATTTCACCAAATTCATCACAATCAATTTCACCAATTCAAAACCCTAATTTCACAACAAAAGCAAATTCAATATCGAAGTTTCTGTCAGTGATTCTTTCAAAACCAGATTTGGAGAAATGGTGCATCTGTCATGCAGGGACGACCAAGGGTTGCAGCGGCATCGAGGGAGAGAGAATCAAACCTGAAAAAATCAAGAGGGGCGGCTTGAGAAGAGAGAGACAAGGCGGAGTGGAAGGGCTTGTAGGTGTATTCTTTTGCTCAGATTTTTGTTGAAAGTAATAAACTATATTAATTAAATATGTCAAAATTATGGATAAGCATTGTAGAATACATGAATGACCTTTGAACTCTTGGTCAATACATGTATGCGATTAATTAGAAGTTCATGCATTAGAATTAATTATGGTTCATGCATTTTGTGTAGATGCATTATGGGTATCACCTATAAATACCCCATGTATTCATCATTTTGTATCAAGTCACAAGAAAATTAAGTTGAGAAAATTCAAAATAGTTTCCTCCACTCTTGAGTTTTATACTCTTGTAGAAATTTATGCTCTTCAATTTCTAACAAATTTGTACCTAGAGCCACTTGTGTTTGGAGACAAAGCTTGAAAAAATGTCGAATGGAACTCCATTTGTCGTTCCATCTCTCACCAAGGATAATTATGATAATTGGTGCATAAGGATGAAGGCTTTGCTTGGAGCCTATGAAGCTTGGGATCCTGTGGAAAATGGTGTTGATGAAAGTGAAGCATCCGCCAAGAAGAAGTGACATGTGTGTAAAGTTGTACCCCCAATTATAAAAAAAGAGGTATATATACATGTGTGTTTGTAAATAAAATATTTCATTTACCGAAATCTTCCATTGTTTGTGGCGAGGAAACAGAGAAGAGGCGTCACACAGCGGTTGCAAGAGAGGGAAGAAGAACATGAAGTATTAAGAGGGAAAAAAACCTAAAACTGAAATGGGCCTAATCAGAATGGGCTTACGGCGAAGGCCTCTGCAATATTTTGAATTAAACTACAAAATATATGTATTTTTGGGTTTATTTTTACCTCCAAAATTATATAAAAAAATGACACCCAAGAAGAAAAAGAATATAAAATGTATATTAAGTAAACTTGTAATTTTATTTGAACCTTATAGAATATCTTATTTATTTATATATAATTTACTTGTATGTACTTTAAATTTAACAAATTATATATGCATAAGATTTTGGTTAATATTAAATTACAACTTGTACTATGAATCTTTTATCAATTTGTAACTATTATAATTTTTTAAAGTCGTTGTATGTTGGGGCGATTGCCATGAAACCGTGTTGCACCTGTGCACGGAGCAATATCGTTAAACTTGTGCCTCGACTCGACTTTCATGTTAAGTCAGTGCCTTGCATAAGTCATCTTCGTCTACTCACATTAATTAAATTTCCCGACATTTGTGTATTTGGATTACTGATGGTTTTATAATCATAGGCATCATTGTGACTAGACTATGGTCAAAATGATAAGAGGCATTTCTACAATCACTTTATGTGCAGGCCAAAAATCAAATTGCTTGTCAAAATATTATATTTATTTCAACTGATGGAAATTTCTCACCCCCTGTCTTTCTTCGCAAGCACCAATTGTAAGCTGGGCAACATAGAGTGGTGGCGGGGCTCGGTCTCCGGCCACGCGCGGTCAGTGGTCGTCAGCGTCGCAGGAGCCTGTAAATTCCGATGGCTGCACGCAGCGGTTGAGAGTGTATGACCCTATCGGAAGCGTGGTGGCGGTTGAAACTGACACTCGTACACAGCGGCGAGGCCGTGCCCTACCTGGAGATATAAAGGTGTGTCGAATCAGGGAGGAAGTGATGAATGACCGTCAATTCAGTGAAAAATACGACGGTTCAGCATAGTAATTAATTGGGCCAAAGAAAATCACTTTTGGCATACGGGCCAAATTCAGGTTGGACCTTTATTTTATTCTTTGAGTTGTTGAACTCAAATTCAGTTGCTGCCATTGGGCCATAATTAAAAAGGGGCTGACTATATACCCCTCCAAACTTACCAGATACACCCCTAATTATTTATTTTATTTATGAATTCCTATATTACCCTTTCTACTTTAAACTAAACACACCCAGGACCTGTTAATGACTTCCGGCCGCCACCGCTCGTCGACCGCCGCCCCACACACAACCGTCGCTGCCTGCCGCCACCTATTTTCTCTTACTATTTTTTGTCCTATTTCATTGTTTGAACTAAACAATCGAAAAAAAATCATTTTGAAAAAAAAATTATCGACAAAGAAAAGGAAAAATGGATGAAGAAAGAAGATCAACATAAATTACATAATCATCTAAGAATCACATAAATTCGAGTTATTGGGGGGCGCCTGGAGACGGGGACGGAGAAGATGAATCGGTGATTCCGACGCAATTGAAGGAGATAATCATGAATTTCTTTTGAATGGGGAGAAGCGGACTCGTTGTACCTGTGTAACCGCCATGGGAACCGAAGACGATAGTTCCGGCACCAGATTGATGTTGGCCGGCGATGGGTGGAACATGGCGTACATTACGGTACACTACGGCTGACGGCGTAACAAAGGGAGGAACAATGCCTAATGGAGGTGTACGCAAAAGTAGTGCAGATCTGCTACAAAAATTAGAACAACATTAGGGCTTTTTTTCTAAAAGGGGTATAATTGGTAATTCAGTGTTAATGTGTGTGTATGTAGTAGTGTTGGAGGGGTATATAGTCAGACTCAATTAAAAATGATGGGCAGTTGATGTATTAGCCAATTCTGGGGCTAATTTTGTTGGGCCTTAGGTTGCAATTTTTTTGAATTTTGGGCTGCACGCCATTCATACTGGGTCAAATCGACTGAATTTTGGGCCGGGTAATGTTATGGATATTCCATTAATTTTGGTAGTCCAAAAGTTTGAGTCGTATAACTCACATGAGCATTGTATACAAATGGTGGCAATTGAGGCCTCATTGGAATTTGTGCTTGAAAGTACAAGTGGTGTGAATTTAATTCACAAGATTTGACTCGTATAATTCAGTGATGAATTATTTGAAGAGTCAAATGTGGTAATTACGGTCACACTGAAAGTTGAATTTAATTTGGTATCTGGCCAATATTAAATAAAAATTTGGACTTGAAGAGTGACTTAAAACGTTTGGTTTTCTAATTTTATCGAGATTGTGTCTAATTTAATAATTGATGAAATATTAAATGAAAAGAACAGACAATTCGAAAAAATATGGGAGATAAATTCTCGCCATAAATACATTCGAATGTGGGGAAAAATAGTGTTGGTCCTGGTACAAGACTGAGGAATACGTGTATGTGGGGGGGGGGGGGGGGGGGATACACGTATACCAATTTTTCAAATTTAAAACCTAACTGAGTCCCCTTTACTCAGAGTTATAAAGAACTAGAAGCTGATAACAGACCTACTGACTACACTTGGTGCTGGTCAGTTGGCTACTATCAGTTCAAGTTTAGTGCGGAAATGCGTGAGCCCTGATAGTTTAAAGTCTTGTTTAGTTTGCTTTCTGAAAAACTTGTTTACTCAATTCTGAATGGTGATTAGTAGGCAATGCTCTTTTTGAAGATCAGGCTGCTTGATTCAGACCTGATAAAACCAAATGCAATGAATGAACAAGTAATATAGCAGGTAAGCACAATATCAAAGCAGTAAGAACACAGGGAGTTTAACGTGGTTCAGAGACTCAAGCTCCTACGTCCACGACTTGATTCAACAGGAAATCCACTCAAGGGATTCTTGTTTTTAACGTGCCAAGGTGCACCAAGATCAGCTACCTTCCCGTAACCTATACAAACTCCTCCTACTAACTCACTAACTGAACTTACTACCAACAAACCTAACTTAGGGTTTTGGTTTCAGTTTGGATTCCAACTAAGTTGTGATTTTCCTTACAAGACAAAGCTATGCTAAGAATTGGATAATCACTCTAAGCTTAAGATTTTGCTAATACGCTCTTTGGAATACAGAATAACTCTCAGTGACTAAGAAACACTTGGAAAATTTAACTGGTTTCGAGTGCTTCTTCTAAAGACTAAATGCTTTGAATGCTTGAGAGTTTGAGTAATTTCTGGCTTGGAAATTTCCCGTAACCTTGAATGGGTTCAAGGACTTCTATCTTTATAGGCGATTTGAAAACTATCCGTTGGAAGAGATAACCTTCTAGTCATCTATGTAGAGTGGCTTAAACGGACATATCTTCATGTAGCAGCCGTCCTTGCATGGATTTGGTGGTTGCATTAAATGCACATTAAATGCTTGCCCATTGAATATGCAGTCTAAAGTCAGTCTTCGTGTCAGGTTCCGTATGTGCGTGTCCTTCCCGGATTGGTCCACGTCATTAGGTTGGTGAGAATGTCAGAACTTATTCCTAGTCTTCAGGATTGTCTTATTAAGTTCTTTTTGTCTCGAGCACAACGGTCTTGTCCTGACGCTGACATTCCTTTTGCATTGCTTGGCTCTACTCTAAGTCTTCCCCATAATCTCAGTGTCAACCTGTTCCCTTTAGGACTGAGTTAGTAATGACCTCAGGGTCGTCCTCTTCATCACTGACACTTACTCAGCCAGCTTAGAAGACTGCCATAAGTTCATGATGGTATTCTTCGTCTTCAGGCTCCAGTCTTGATTGCTATCAGTAAGTGCTCCTCTTACTGAGTACCTGTGAAGTGTAAAAAAGACTAAGTACAAAACCTAACCAAGACTAGCCTGACAACAATTGATAACATCTTTTCAGGGGCTTTGGGATCTTAATCAAAACTAACAATGTCCCAATAATTTCCCCCTTTTTGATGATACCAAAACACTGAAAAGATCCTCAAACCACTTAGAGAAAAAAAATCCTATCTGTAAGATAAGCCAGTATTAGAGCAGTTCTTGATAAAGTGCATAATTTACATAGCAGTAAAAAAGACAATGACTCTTTTTTTTTTTTTTTGTGGGCAAAGTAATAGATTTCATTGAATGATATGAAAAAGGTTACAATGAATCTAATCTATTAAAAGGAAAGGATGTGAATCACTAGACTAATCTCATCTCAGGCTCGAGTACATAACCAACATAGACTCTAACCTTCAATTCTTCAACTCTCTTAATATGATTCACATAGCCTTCAGCTTTGGCAATCTTCAACACTTCAGTCATTATGGCCTTTGTATCATGCTTTCCAGTTCTAGGTACCAAAGGGGGTGGACGAACCACAAACTCAAGAGCTTTCACTTGGACTTGAGCTACTTCAGCCTCCTCCAAGATCTTCTGAATCAGCTCAGGATGATTGTCCATCATGTAGTCAGTGAAATGGGCATTGATATCTTCAGTGTCGCCCCACTTCTTCACCACGTACCATAACTTGACAAACTCATCCCTCGCATCAGCCCAGAACTCCTTCAATGCCTCTGAGATAAACCCATCGACATAAGCTTCCCTCTGACCTGATTCCGCCCTCCTGACTTGCAGAATTGTTAATTTCCTGGCCGTTGGCTTCCTTCTGTACTTCCTAGGCTCAGGCTTCGCCTTCTTTCTCCTAAGCAAACTGATCATCGCATCGTCAAGTTCTCGCTGTTGCAAGTCAGTCAGATCAGTCAGCTTCTCCACTTTTCTCTCCAAGATGCGCATTTTCTCCTTTTGAGTAATGTCCGCCCTGCGCTCAGCCTCGGACTTCTCAGAAGGAGTTCCCCATGCCTCAGTGCACAACTCCGCCACCGTCTCCGCAGAGTAAGTGATTGGATTTTTCCTAGTGTGTACTTGGGGCTACTTCTGAATTACCTCAGCCGGTTTGGAAAGTTGGAGTTCCTTAGAAGGTTCATTAGCCTTTGCCTTCTTTGCAGCCTCAACCCTCAGCTTTGCAGCTTCAGACTCATCCTCAGCTTCAGCCGCTGCCAACCTGGCTGATTTCCTCACTCTGAGCACATTCCCCTCAGGGTTTGCCTCCGGATCTGCCTCAACCGTTTCACCTAGGTTGACTGCCTCAAGGCGGGATCTTTTTCTCTTCTTTTCCTCCTTTTTGGCATCATCATTGGCCTGGGATAGGAGTTCTTCAACTCCACTGTTGATGACGAAGGAGGCTAAAGATTGAACTTCCAAAACACCCTCCTTTAGCATCTCAACTCCCGTGGCAATCCCCGTGCCTGCATATTGTACTGAATTGATAGCAGCTTTCAATTTTTTCTGAAAGACCTCCATGTTGAATTGAAGACTTTGTTCAGCCTTGGTGATCCTTTCCTCCACCTTCAAGGACTCACCGTTGACCCTGCTAGCTTCAGCCTGTATCTTTGCCGACTCATCAGTGGCCTTGGCCAAAATCTCCGCAATGGACTGAAAGGTTTGATCAATCTTCCCTGACTCCAGCTCCAGCTTGGACGCTGAGTCATTCATGGCCTGAGTGAAGAGCGCTCCAGCCTGAACCACAAGCCTCTCCATTGCCTGATTGAGCTTTTCTTCACTGAGTTCATCCCTCTTTTCAAGTTGCTTGAGAGTCTGCCTTAGCATCTTCTTTGTACGCTTCCTCTCACTCCTCACTGACTTGGCCGTGTCAGTCATTATCCTCTTTAACAAAATCAGCTCCCTGTTTGCAAGGGTGTTGTATGCTGACTTCGTCCACCTGATGTGCTTAGCCAGGGCCTTGGCTTCTTCCTCCTTCTCAGCGCGTAGCTTCATCACTTCCTCCAGAAGCTCAACTAGATTCTCTGTAGTCTTTTCTTTCTTCACTTCGACCATGCTAGTGAATTCAGCACGTCCGACCCCAGTAATAAGCACATCTTCGTCTTCATCACTGGCCTCGTTAGTGGCAGGCTGTTTTCCCTTGTCAGCCCCTGCAATGTCAGTCCCCTCTTCAGGGTGCACTGAAGGCAGTTGTGAAGAAGTCATAGCCGCCTGCTCAGGCTCAGCTAAGCTATCTTGAACTTTGGGAACAAGTCCCTCAGAACTAGGAGTCTTCTTTGACGTCTCAACATCATCCTCCTTTGTCTCAGGGCAGGGAATCCCTTCATTGACAGATGTCTCATCGGCGGCTGTGATGTTCTCAACATCCTCAGCCGTTGGTCCACCCTTGGCACCAACGTCTTTAGCACCTTCCCCCTGAGTCTGAGACTCAGGGATCATTCGATCCACTTCCTCCGCCGTTTCATCCACCATCTTCTCCACTGCACCATCCTGAGCATCATCATCCTCCTCATCATCTTTTTCACCATCAGACCTGATGTCAGCTTGCATCCTCGATATCATTCCCATCACCAGCTGCTTCAAATTGTCAAAGTTCAAGAGCTGTAGCCAGCTGGTGAGCCCAAAATATGTGCACAATCTTGCCTCCTCAGTCTCCCAGTGTTCCCAACCACGAGCATCCACCAACAAGTATTGCTCCTGCATATTGGACTGTTTGAAGTCCAACCACACCTTCAGTTCCACAACATTTGCAAGGAGCTCTTTGTACATGTTCAGGCTGGGCCAGAACTTAGCTGCCCACTCAGTGGCATTCCCCCTTAAGTTGGTTTCCAGAATGCTACCAACCAAATTGGCATCCAAGTCCTCCTCATCATGCAACTCCAGAAAGTCATCCTCCTGATCTTCGGCTTGTGAGGTTTTGGGGCAATCTTTGGGGTTGGGGTAAGATGGGAAACCTGCAGGGTTAGGAAGGTTTGGTTCTGAGGGCTGGTCAGGCTCATGTATGGGTGAGATTGTTGGCTCTGACTCAGTTGGGTTAGGAAGATTGTCAGGTGGGGGTGTTTGTGGCTGATGGGGTGTGGGGTCAGGGTTGGTTTGGGGAGTTGGTTCAGGGTGTTTGGGTGATTGGGTAGGGTTGATCTCAGGCTGCAAAATTTCAGCCGTCTCGATCGTTGTCCTTACCACCTCCAAGTCAGAGGCTCTAGGAGAGCTTGACTCCTCCCTCCCACTCACCTCCGGCAGGCCCTTTGCTGGGGACTTTTTAGGTCCCTTATTTAGACGTTTCAACGGCCTTGTGTCCTGATCCTTCTCCTTCCTGACGTTATCGTAAGTAACCTCAGTTTCAGATTCGGCTCTCTTGGGATCCGACTCAGTCCCTTGCCTGGTGCTCTTCCCTGACAGCACCACCCTTACCTTCTTCTTCTTCCCAACCTTCTCTACTACAGGCTGAGCCTCAACACGCTCAGAGGCAATCTCCTCTTCCACCTCCTTGCTCCTTTCAAAGAGCTCATCCAATTTCTCAATGAGGCTGGTTACCACCTTCCTGGCCTTCCCAGCTGGTTTTTTAGCCCGATCCTTTGCCTTAGCATTGGGATCAGTTAGCCCTAGCATCGAGTAAGTGTCACTCAGAGAAGTAAAAATCAATCTCTTAGCAGGAAGGTTGTTCTCCAAGTCAAAAGTATACCCAGGGCAGGCATGAGCAGTTAGTATGGACAGCCTCATTCCGAACAGGAGAATAACACCAACTGAGAAGTGCTTTTCTTCATCATCCCTCTTGATCTTATCCATAGCAACCTGATATATCTGGTCAAGAAAGTACTGCTCCCAATTTGCCTCCACACCATCGACAATGGCTCCAATTATCCTCAGTTTGGGCAGACTCAATTGCTCATGTGAGCCTGTGGATCCCATAACAATTTTGGACACTAAGTCCACAAGGGCCCTGTACTCAGGCTTCAAGGTACCCTTGTTCTGAGGTGCTCTAAACTCAGATGAGCCCGTCTTAGTCCACTTCCCCAAGAAATCTCCTTCAGAATTTTCCTTGTACACCTTGGGATTGATGCCTGAGGATGGCAACGCATAGACCTCCTTGATGGCCTTTCTCGATTGATGTCCTTTATCTCCGTGATGTAGAAAGGTTCTCCATCCTTATCGGTTTCACCAGTTGTCTTTAGGGTCATTACTTTGGTGAAAAGTTCCCCCTTGCGCAGGAACATGTTGAAATATGCTTCCACCACCACCTTCGGAAGCACAGAAACTGGGCGCAAGGTGAATTATTTCTCCAACCCTGCCTTGGAGATCCAGTTGAAAACGGGTTTGATCTCCTCGACATTAAGACAGATACCTTCCATGGAGATGACTTGCTCCATGTGTACCAGCTTGTTGTTGACAACATCCTCAAGCTTGTCTGTTGTCTAGTTGGAGGTAAGAAATGCCATTGAATTCGAAAGAGAGAAGGTTTTTCGAAAATCTGTGAGTGTTTGAGCAAGAGAATACTTAGTGTGCAGAAGTGCTTTGTGTTTGCATAAAAACCTCAAATGGCATCCTTGATTGATTAGAACAAGTCAGTTACTCAAACGTGTGGTTGAGATTAATTCCTGAATTTGAAAGGTTTCGAAATGAAGGACCAGGATTAATCTCAGCATCAATCAATTACCCATGTCAGTCATATTCCGTATAAAACGAACACGTATACAAAAAAGTAACTGAAGCATTAAATGCTCCACTGCGCGTGGGTTTAAATATGAAAAGACGCACTTTTAATGAAAACGAAATGCATTTAATAGTGATTTTCAGGACGAAGGACTCATAAAGATGCTCAGGGAGACATTGTAGCACCCTGATACCTCACTGAGTCGAGTCTGGCCTGAGTTCACCCTGAACCCTATACTGACTGCTCTCCCAGATCTAAGAGTCCTAACTCCACTGACAGTTCTATAAATCTTGCTTCAGCCAAGGGCTTAGTCAAGATGTCAGCTCTCTGCCTGTCAGTGTGAATTTTCTCCATCCTAATGTCCTTCTTTTCCACATGATCTCGAATGAAGTGATGCCTAATATCCACATGCTTGCACCTTGTGTGAAGTACTGGGTTCTGAGTAATTGCTATAGCACTATTGTTGTCACAATAGATTGGAACCTCATTAGCAAATACTTGGTAATCTCTCAATTGTTGCCTCAACCATAAAATCTGAGCACAACAACTACCTGCAGCCATATACTCAGCCTCAGTTGTGGATGTCGCCACTGAATTATGCTTCTTGTTGAACCACGAGATCAATTTACTTCCCAAAAACTGACATGTCCCTGAGGTTGATTTCCTATCAATCCTACAACCTCCATAATCTGCATCTGAATACCCTATCAGCTCTAAGTTGTCATTTGAAGGATACCATAGTCCCATATTGACTGTCCTTTTCAAATACTTAAGTATCCTCTTAGCAGCCTCCAAATAACTCCTCTTGGGATCAGACTGATACCTAGCACACACACCAACTGCAAACGTAATGTCAGGTCTACTTGCAATCAGGTACAACAAAGAATCTATCAGCCCTCGATACTTAGTCTGATTTACTGAAGTCCCTTCAGTATCAGGATCCATTTTCCAATTTGTGTTCATAGGGATCCTGGCTGGATTGCTGTTTTGAACACCAAACTTATGAATCAAGTCTCTTGTATACTTGGCCTGATTAATGAAGATACCTTGATCAGATTGCTTGACCTGCAATCCTAAAAAGATGTTCATCTCTCCCATCATTGACATCTCAAATTTACCAGTCATCAACTTAGAGAATTTCTCACAGAGCTGATGATTTGGTGATCCAAATATTTTGTCATCCATATAAATTTGGACCAAGAGAATGTCATCACCTTCAGTGATCCTGAACAATGTCCTATCCACGGTTCCCTTCTTGAACCCATGGTCTGTCAGGAATTGAGAGAGGGTATCATACCAAGCTCTTGGTGCTTGCTTAAGTCCATAGAGTGCTTTCTTCAAATGGTATACTCTATCTCCAACCTCAAACCCGGGAGGTTGTTCAACATATACCTCTTCATTGAGTACACCATTCAGGAAGGCACTCTTGACATCCATTTGATACACCTTAAACTTCTTGTGAGTTGCATAAGCAAGGAACAACCTGATAGCTTCCAACCTAGCCACTGGAGCAAAAGTCTCATCAAAGTCTATTCCTTCAGACTGACAATATCCCTTTACAACCAGTCTTCCTTTGTTCCTTACTACAACACCATTCTCATCCTTCTTGTTCTTAAAGACCCACTTGGTACCAATAACACCTTGATGCCTAGGTCTATCTACCAGTTCCCAAACCTAATTTCTTGTGAACTGATTCAACTCCTCTTGCATGGCAATGATCCAGTTCGAGTCAGTGAGAGCTTCTTCAATGTTCTGAGGCTCTTGCTCAGAGAGGAAGCAACAGAACAGTGCACTCTCACCATGGAACCATCTGGTCCTGACTCCCTCAGTTGGATCACCAATGACTTGGTCAATGGGATGACTTTCTATCCAAGTCCTCTTGCCTAGAGTTGTTCCTGAAGTACCTGCAATGTTAGTGTCCACAGGATCATAATATTCAGGAAATTGAACAGAAGGGGATGAAACTGAGTCTAAACCAAAGGGATTTACAAGCTCAATATCAGGGACATTAATTCCCCCTTGATGAGGTAACTCAGGAACCGTCTCAGCTGCGACCGCATCTTCATAGACGGTACTTACCTCAGGTTGAGCCTGTTCCTCAGTCTGAGGCTCAACAATCCCTGATGTGCTGGGCTTTGGAGTGGCTCTTGAGTCATCTTTCTGATCATCGTCATCATCCCAACTTGGAATTGTCACAGTTTTGACCTTTGGATCAGGTTGATTCTTTAAGCTCAGCCTTGTCACTCTCCTAGTGACCTCCTCAGTGTCAGGATTCAACACTTTTACCCTAGACTCATTAGCAGATTCATCAAACACAACATGTGGTGATTCTTCCACAACAAGGGTCCTGCAATTGTAAACCCTGAATGCTTTGCTAACTTCAGAATACCCTAAGAATATTCCTTCATCAGATTTGCTATCAAAGGCTTTCAATTGGGTCTTCCCATTATTGAGGATGAAACACTTACAACCAAATACATGAAAGTAAGAAATACGAGGTTTTCTCTTATTCCATGTCTCATATGGGGTCTGTGCATGTTGTTTGTTCAGCATGGATCTGTTCTGAGTGTAGCATGCAGTGTTGATTGCCTCAGCCCATAATTTCTTGGGCAATCCTGACTCAGCCAGCATGGTCCTGGCAGATTCTTTCAGTGTCATGTTCCTCCTTTCAGCGACACCATTCTGTTGTGGAGTTCTAGCTGCAGAAGTCTAATGAGCTATACCAAGTTCATTACAAAAGTCAGAAATATATGAGTTTATAAATTCAGTGCCCTTGTCAGATCTGATCTTAGTAATGGACTGATTCTTCTCATTGCTGAGTCTCCCAAGTAACTCTGGAAGCTTCACCTGTGTTTCCTTCTTATTTAACAAGAAAATAACCCAAGTATATCTAGAATAATCATCAATAACCACAAGGGTATATTTCCTACCATTTATACTCACAGGTGTTATGGGACCAAATAAATCCATGTGCAAGAGCTGAAGAATCCTGTCAATGGAATGAGAAGCCTTCTCTTTGAATGACGCTCTGACCTGCTTCCCTTCCTGACAAGCTTTGCACACATGATCTTTGCTAAAAACTTCATTAGGTAAACCATCAACGAGTGATTGTCTAGAAATTTTGTTAAGAATCTTGAAGTTCAGGTGGCTTAATCTTTTATGCCATAACCAACTGAGCTCTAGAGAGCTTTTAACAACAAAACAAGTATTAGGAATAGTGCTGCTCCAATCAGCGAGATAAACGTTACCTTTCCTGATACCTGATAGAAGCACTTGTGTTGATTTGTCCTTGACTGAACATATATTCGATGAGAACTCAACACTGAAACCTTTGTCACAGAATTGACTTACTGACAACAGGTTATGCTTCAGTCCTTCCACAAAGGACACATTCTCCACTCTGACTGTACCTATTATCAAGACACCAAAACCTTTAGTAACACCTTTTGAGTTATCACCAAAGGTTACCTGTGGACCTTCTTTAGCTTGATATTCTTGGAGAAGACTCTTCATTCCAGTCATATGCCTTGAGCATCCACTTTCTAGGTACCAAACAACTTTGTTTGAGTCTCATCTCCTCTTGTTGTGATCCACAACCACCTGCAAACAATTCAGGCTTTAGGTACCCATTGGGTGTTGGGTCCTATTGTGTCAGCTGTACCCTTCGGGATCCAGACTTGCTTAACTACCCTGATTGCCTTAGAGTGGTAAATCTGTCTCCTTGAAACATCAACATACATAACTTTCTTCTTCTTTGCCTGAGAGGAAGATGGTATATGAGTGCTAGACTTAGGCTTCACAGGAGCCTGAGTGGATGCCTTTTGGGCTGGTCTCCTGTTCTTCCTAGGTTTGGATGCAGCAGGTCTTGGGTCTTGTTCTTGATAAGGACCCTATTTTCTATTCCCCCTAGGCAAGTGAGGGAAAGAAAAACAATTAAAGGCCTCCGGATGCCAAAACCATGGGGGTTTCATCATGTTTGGCCTTCCCTATTGGTATTGCCAAGCATGATGGTACCCTTACTGACCAGTCTGAGGGCTCTTGGCCTGAGTCTTCCTCTGCTTTTGCTGAGGCTTTCTCTGGCCTGAGCTCTCAGGGACCTCTTTTGGTTGCTTTGCCTTTCCCTTGGGTTTTGGCTTAGCAACCTTGGGGGCAACCCTGACTGATTCAACAGTTTCCTTGCCCTTATCAGTTTGACGGGCCTGAAGTACAACCTTAGGTGCACTTTGGTCTGCCTGAACAAATACCCTCTCAGTGTTGCTCCCTGAAGCAACATGAGACTGACCTTGTGAGGATTTCTTAGGAACATATCCAAGTCCCTTTTTCTCATTCCCAAGTATCTGGCTGCTATTTATTTCCTCTCTAGCCACTGAGGATTTATTCATTGCTGCAACCTTTTTCTTGAGAGAGTCCTCACTCTTTTTCAGGATTTCATGTCTGGCAAAGAGGTCATCAAACTTACTCTTAAGTACTTTCAGTTCTTCCTTCCTGACCAACTCTTCATTAGCCAGTTCCTTCAGAATCCTCTCTCTTGGGAGACGCTCAGCATTGATTAAATCAATCTCCTATGTTAGTCTCACAATTTGAGCTGATTCTTT
Source organism: Ballota nigra (assembly GCA_947034835.1). Taxonomy (NCBI): domain Eukaryota; kingdom Viridiplantae; phylum Streptophyta; class Magnoliopsida; order Lamiales; family Lamiaceae; genus Ballota; species Ballota nigra. The sequence goes on from OX344727.1 coordinate 42,780,155, forward strand.
AAGATCAGACTGAGTGAGCTGATCATTCAGATTCTGGACCTCAGTACTCAATTTCTTGTTCTCCTCTACCAAAAAGAAATTAGTTTCTTGCAGCCTGGAGAAATCAACCATCAATTGATCCAGGCAGATCTGAAGGTTCATTTCTCTGACTGACTCTGAGCTAAGCTCAGGATTTTGACCAGTGTAAGAACCACACACAGGGTTAGATGTTACCTCAGGTTCCTCTCTTGCCATAAGGCAAACATCATCGTACTCATCGTCAGAAAATAGTTCAGGTAACCTCTCCTCGGGACCATCAGAGTCAGTTACATCCTCAGCGAGCATGGCTCTCTGGTCAGCAAGTCTCTGGTCTCTCTTGGTCCTCCTGTCCTCTCTTTCCCTTGCACTCAGCTTCAGACAATCATACTGATAGTGCCCGCTCTTGTTACAACTGTAACATGTTGCTTGCTCATCTCCTCTTTCTTTCCTAGGTTCAGGGTTCCTCCTTGAGTCAAGTTCACTCTGTCTTGATGAGCTTTCAGTCTTCCCTGAGTGCTTGTCATCATGAGTACGTCTATGTTCATCTCTACGATCGGGCTTTGGGTCTGAATACCTTCTTTCATCGCCACGATCTCTCCTCTGGTCAGTATTTCTCATTTCCTCATATCTCCTCGAGCTTTGGTGGGTTCCTTCAGGTTTCCTGTCATGTGAGTCCTGATAAAATTTCTTATAATGACCAAACCTGGAATTTAGCTTTTCAAAGCGTCTGGCCATCAGGCTGTACTCCTCAGCAAGCTCTTCCTTGCTCATCTCCATCAGTGATTTTGATGAAGACTCAACAGGTTTAAACTTGGCCTTGAACGCCACACTTTTCTCAGAAGTTTTCTCTTTCTCTTTCTCTTCCTGCTGAACTTTCCTCTTTCTCTTGTTAAGATCATATTCCAGTGCTTTGAGCTCTGAAAAAAGTAAAGCAGAAGTTAAGTTACTCATATCCTGAGTGTTCTTAAGCATGATTACACTGTTGTCCCATCTCTCAGGAAGGGCATTCAGGATCTTTGAAGCAACATCTCTCTTAGGGACATCCTTGTCCAGCATCACCAACTCATTCATCAACTTGATGAACCTTGACTCCATCTGATCGATAGTCTCATCAGGCAGCATCTTGAATGCTTCGAAATTCTGAATGACAATGTTTCTCTTGTTCTCCTTTATCTTTTCTGACCCCTCGCACATCCTGGTCAGCTCATCCCAAACCTCCTTTACCGTCTTTAAGTTCCTCAGCCTCGCTGACTCCTCGAAAGGCACCGTATGCAAAATGATGTTCCTGGCCATGTTGTCCAGTCCCACCATCTTGATTTCGTCATTGGTCATATCCTTCCTCTCCTTAGGAACCTGTACGCCAATGTCAAGATAATCATACCCCAGTCCTCTAACATTAGGAATGGTGATCTTGATAGGTCCTTCCCTGATAACACGCGGCATCTGGTCATGGATGGCATCTAGATGTGCCTCAAGTCTGAACTTCCAATAAACAAAGTTAGACATAGCGAATTTAGGTAACGAGGCTTCAAGTCTCCTCGAAGTCATGATGATGCAAGTTTTATGAAAAGCAAACTCAGATCTGTTATGTGACCACCAACAGTTTCTCCTCTGAAACTATTAGTATTTAAAGTTAGTGGTCTTTTGAACCACTGCCCTGATACCACTTGTTGGTCCCGGTACAAGAATGAGGAATACGTGTATGGGGGGGATACACGTATACCAATTTTTCAAACTTAAAACCTAACTGAGTTCCTTTTACTCAGAGTGATGAAGAACTAAGAGCTGATAACACACCTACTGACTACACTTGGTGCGGGTCAGTTGGCTAACTATCAGTTCAAGTTTAGTGCAGAAATGCGTGAGCCCTGATAGTTTAAAGTCTTGTTTAGTTTGCTTTCTGAAAAACTTGTTTACTCAATTCTGAATGGTGATTAGTAGGGCAGTGCTCTTTTTGAAGATCAGGCTGATTGATTCAGACCTGATAAAACCAAATGCAATGAATGAACAAGTAGTATAGAAGGTAAGCACAATATCAAAGCAGTAAGAACACAGGGTGTTTAACGTGGTTCATAGACTCAAGCTCCTACGTCCACGACCTGATTCAACAGGAAATTCACTCAAGGGATTCTTGTTTTTAACGTGCCAAGGTGCACCAAGATTAGCTACCTCAATGACCTATACAAACTCCTCCTACTAACTCACTAACTGAACTTACTACCAACAAACCTAACTTAGGGTTTTGGTTTCAGTTTAGATTCTAACTAAGTTGTGATTATCCTTACAAGACAAAGCTATGCTAAGGATTGGATAATCACTCTAAGCTTAAGATTTTGCTAATACGCTCTTTGGAATACAGAATAACTCTCAGTGACTAAGAAACACTTGGGAAATTTAACTGGTTTCGAGTGCTTCTTCTAAAGACTAAATGCTTTGAATGCTTGAGAGTTTGAGTAATTTCTGGCTTGGAAATTTCCCGTAACCTTGAATGGGTTCAAGGCCTTCTGTATTTATAGGTGATTTGAAAACTATCCGTTGGAAGAGATAACCTTCTAGTCATCTATGTACAGTGGCTCAAACAGACATATCTTCATGCAGCAGCCGTCCTTGCATGGATTTGGTGGTTGTATTAAATGCACATTAAATGCTTACCCGTTGAATATGCAGTCTGAAGTCAGTCTTCGTGTAAGGTTCCGTACGTGCGTGTCCTTCCCAGATTGGTCAACATCATCAGCTTGGTGAGAATGTCATAACTTATTCCTAGTCTTCAGGCTTGTCTTATTAAGTTCTTTTTGTCTCGAGCACAATGATCTTGTCCTGAAGTTGACATTCCTTTTGCATTGCTTGGCTCTACTCCAAGTCTTTCCCATAATCTCAGTGTCAACCTGTTCCCTTTAGGATTGAGTTAGTAATGACCTCAGGGTCATCCTCTTTATCACTGACACTTACTCAGCCAGCTTAGAAGACTGCCATAAGTTCAGGATAGTATTCTTCATCTTCAGGCTCCAGTCTTGATTGTCATGAGTAAGTGCTCCTCTTACTGAGTACCTGTGAAGTGTAAAAAAGACTAAGTACAAAACCTAACCAAGACTAGCCTGACAACAATTGCATAACATCTTTTCAGGGGCTTTGGGATCTTAATCAAAACTGACAATGTCCCAACAAAGAGGTCTCTCCATAATATACATCGGAATGTGAGGTAGTTTAGCTAAGGCGTGGCTTTGAAGATAAATGGAAAACCGAAAGACAGTGGCCAACGAGGCTAGTGGAAAAGTTTTCACACGTGAATTTGTTCAATCTCGTTCATGAAAAGTCACCACACAAAGAGATAAATTTGCGTAAAATGTGAGGATGAAGTGATCCTAAAATTATCTCTAAGTGTGGGGGTGACTTTAAAGATTGAAGCACTGATAGTGTGCTTATCAATGTTAGTTGAACAAATCAGAAATTCCTGACATGGAATTTTGTGTGGAAATATCCAAATGTGTTGAAAGGATATACAAAAAGTGAACTTGATATTTTGACACAAACTCCAAACCCATCAGTGAAAATGTGGGGGAGAAGTGTCACAAAATCCTCTAAACAAATATGCAATGGTGATTGCATTTATTGACGAAACCCGTCCGATTAAAATTGAGAAGTTTTAGAGGATTATGGATAAGGAGAATGAGGTTAAAACCCACACATAAAAGGGTGTTCATAACAGTAACTCGTCCATGATGACTGGAGGATCCTAAGAACTTGGTTCAACAGGACAACTAAGTTATAAAACACTCAGATATGCACTTGAAAAACTTTTGCAACCTATTCTTGAATCCCTTCAAGTGCAAATATGTACCTCTTTAGGTATAGCAGAAAACCTGCTGATGTGTGATAAGGTTAAGTTTAATAGCTTTTAATGATTCCTATATCCCAAGAGTGGAGTGTTGCAGGTTACCCTTGATAGGAGATAAGCGTTGAAGTGGGGCAGCTTCAGACTGAGAAATTTAGTACACCCTTACGAATCCAAGATATGCTCCAGGGCAAAAAATGGACAACAACGTGAGAACCAAAAAAGTATTCGAATTGTTATTGTGTGAATGTCATTGTCTTGGTTTACATAAAAAGCCGACCAATTCAAGACATCATGTTCACTGAGTGACGAGTAAATCCAATGGCATCTCACTAGGGAAGGTTCAAATCATGAAGCTACCTATCCTGGTACAGTAATGGTTCGTCGGAACTTTCTTAGGGTGTCACATGTTAGTGTTAGTGTTAGTGTCCTAGAGACAATCCTTTGTAAGGACATAATACTAAGATGATATTCAGTTTATGGTTTAATATTAGTGATTGAGTTAATATTAAATACATGTCTTTACACTCATCTGAATATTATGTTTAATTGTTTGCATTATTAATATCTGTGTTCCCTTGAATCGATACTGTCATTGAGTGAGTGAGAACTCAGATGACTTAAGTACGATTCTCAAATAGCCCCAATCAAGGATCATCAAGAATGGGATATTGATGATGCAATTGAGATTGGTGTGCGATCTGCATTATACTCTATGAGAGAGTGTAGTAAGATCCCACTTACTACGAGATACAAGGTATCTCATAATGGATGCACAAATACCTTAGAGGGTATTGATATACCCATCCGAGAAACCGTTTGATATAATTCCACATAATGTGTCTACGGGTGCCTCAGTTAGTGGGAGCGATGTGATACTCCTCTGACTTGAAGATAATACGCACGACATGTCTGGAGTGATGAACTTTGACCATGACCGACGCTTGCACCCTCCAAGGGTAGAAATGACATGGATTGGGTTCATCACGAAGTACATGTGCATGGTAGTTGAACAAAAAATATGATTCATTTCTCAATGTGGATTTAAAAGAGAATACTCGTCTTCTCATCATAATTGGATCAAAGATATCGGACAATGCAAGTCGACTTGGACTTTGTAGCCAAGTGCGACGCGAGCGATCAATTATTGATTCGAGATAATATGATTAAGTTATTTGAATAGAAACTTCATCATGTTCAAGGCTTAACCGAGTATTCGCGAATGAAAGGAAGATATCACAATAGCCTACAGTATTACATGTAGTTGCAGATTTCCTCGCAACGTACCTCGTATATTGAGAATATCTGATTTATTGTCTAGGGTTCAGTTAAGACCGTTAGTTTGACTAATCGCTCGATATACGAGGGCCTATGGGTCACACAATTCAACAAGTAATGGCAGTTCACCGATTATAGTTGGTTGATTAAGTATTATATTAGATATAATATTTAATTTATGGAGAATATAATAATATTATATTTAGAATTAATTATTTTTATTATTTAATTAAATTGGATTTAATTAAATATGAAATCCTAATAATAATATTTGGAATATTATTATACAAGAATAATAAGATATGGTAAATATATTATTCGCAGGAACATATTTGGGGAAATATAATCCGTAGGGATTATATTTACGGGCTAGGCCCGATATCTTGCTTAGGAATTAAGCCAAGTTAATCCCTATAAATATGTGTCTTATGAGAATTTCTAAACACAAGAAATATAATTTCTCCATAAAATCTCTAGCTTGAGTTTTCCTAGCAAGTTCGTCTCGAGATTCAACGCTGGCACCTCGGTGCAGATCGGTGAATAGCTGTTGCGTGGATATCATAGTAGAGGATTCCGCATACGAAGCGCTGTAAGAATTCCTGTTTAAGATTTCTCGTATTTAATTATGCAATTTGTTAGGATATTTTTGTCCTAAGGATTTTCTCACTTTGATTTTGATAATGTCAAAACATATATGTGTATCGTGGAAACTAACATTGCAGGTACAAAGAGATATGAAGACAAAAGTCTACATCTGCAAAGATGGATTCAGATCCTATAGTTAGCTCAAGAAAAGTTTGCATCTGAAGAGTTGAGGACAAGTCTACAACCGAAGAGTCTACATCTGCAGAGTTAAGGACTATTAGCTATAAACTTGAGATTAGTAGAATTAATTAGGTGTAGTACATTCTGTACACTCACTCATTTAGTTTGAAATATCTCAGTATTTACCAGAGCTAATTACTAGCCAGTAGAAACAAGTATCTCAGTGATTAATAACTCTTTGAGCAGTCATCACTACAAGACAACTTGTACTACTCGAAGGACAATGCTATATGACAAGAAGCTTTAATTAAGCTGAAGTCAAAGCTGGAGGTGAAATGATTTTGAAATTTCAATCCCTCCAACGGCTAGAGGACCCCTGAAGACTCCTATAAATAGGAGAGGAGACCTCAGAGGAAAATAACAACCCCATGCTCTCAAGCGCATCTGCACAATATCTACAACTTTCAAAGTCTACAGTTCTTCAAAGATTAGAAGTTTAGGACTTAGAAGCTAGGATTATTGTACTTTTCTTTGTTGTTGTTCCCTCACTATACACACCTCTGTATTCTACCTTGAGTAGATATTTTTCTTAGTGAGTGTATTAGCTCTGTGTGAGATTGAAAGTGAGTATCTGAGTGAACTTGTGTTTCTGCCTAGATTAGAGTGATCTGTGTGAGAATTCTAAGTCTGAGGGGGAACTACTTTGTGACTGTGTGGAGATTCTTAGTGAATTTGGCACCTTTGTGGTGTAACAGTGGACGTAGGAGGATTACAACACCTCTGAACCACTATAACTCTCCTTGCTCTTTTACATTCTGTTCATTTCTACTGCTTTAAGTTCTTTGTGTATCTATTATCCTTACTTATTTATTTCAGTTCATCTCATTCATATTCTCTGTGTGCTTAATATTTTTTTTACAAAGACTACAACTATAGATTCTTTGAATCATTTAGCTAAAACTTTGTTCAATTGATTTTTCACTTCACACACTTTACTTATTTCCGCTGCACAAGGTATTAAAAATACTCTAAGTATTACAACACCAACTTTGATAAGTGTCAATATTTTTTTATATTGACTTTGGATTTTAAAAGTCTGCAACTGCAAACCTTTTATTTTAAACTCTACAGCTGCAGAGTTTGACCTGTATAGTTTTAAAAGTTTTTTAAAGTGAAGTTTTAAAGAATCAAGGTCTATTCAACCCCACCTCTAGACCTTGATACACCTTTTGGGACCAACAAGTGGTATCAGAGCAGTTGGCTTGCCACTGCTTTAACCAAGTTTTAAAAGTTTTCAAGCCAGATCCAAAAGTACTTTTGAAAAATCATATCTGCATACTAGTATGGCTTCTAAAATGATGAAATCTAAAGTGCCTATATTTTCTACAGATGAATACGACAACTGGAAAGTAAGGATGCAAACACATCTATCTGCTATGAATGATGAAATGTGGTCCATAATTGAGGATGGTCCAATTGTGATAGAAAAGGCTAACACTGCAGGTGAACAGACTGGCTTAGCCCAAATCATTCCAAAGCCCAGAAAGGAGTGGATTGATGAAGATAAGAGGAGAGCAAACCTCGACAATGTTGCAAGAAATACTATTTATCACTCCCTAGATAAAATTGTGTTCAGCAAGATAAAAAGTTCCAAAACTGCTAAAGAGATATGGGAGAAACTTGAGATGATCTGTGAAGGAACTTATCAAATTAAAGAGAACAAGCTCATGATAGTTGTCCAAAAATTTGAGAACTTCAAGATGAAATCTGGAGAAACTCTTGAAAAGTTTGATTCAAGATTCATTGAGATTCTCAATGAGCTTGAGCTACTTGGAAAAGAGTACTCACAAAGGGAAAAGAACATGAAAGTTCTAAGAGCCCTACCATCTGAATGGGATATGAAAGTGGTTGCTATGAGGGAATCAAAGGACTTATCCAAAGTCTCTACATTTGTTTTCTGACCTCAAAGCCTTTGAGTTTGATATTGATAGAAGAAAAGACAAGGACTCAACAAGGTCAAAAGTTACAGCTCTTGTAGCTGCAGAGTCTAACTCAACTGCAGAATCAAATTCTGAAAGTGATGAGATGGCCCTGTTGATCAAGCAATTTAGGAAATTTGCCAAGAAAGCCAACTGGAAGAAGAATCCATCTAAGCAAGAAGGTAATTCAAGTAAACCAGCTGCCAACTCCACTTATCTTTGTTATAATTGTAGGAAACCTGGCATTTTATCAAGGACTGTCCCTACCCTAAAGCAAAGAAGTACACTGAAGAGGAGAAAGCTGCAAGGATGGAAAAGAAGAAAAAGTTGGATAAAGAAAGAATAAGAGCACTACTGTCCGAGTTTGAAAAGACTCAGGAAGAAAGTCCCTCTTCTTCTTCTCACCCAACTGCAGAGTGTGAGTCCACAGATTCTGAGGAGAATGAAGCACTAATTTGTCTTATGGCAAAAGATGAAGAGGGACATTTGTCAACCACTCCAAAGGAAATATGGTATATTGATAGTGGTTGTGCAAGGCACATGACAGGTAATAAAGAAGCACTTTCCTACCTTAGAGAGTTAAATGGACCTAGAGTAGTTTTTGGTGACAATGCGAGTGGTACTGCCAAAGGTTCAGGCTCAATAAGAAGAGGAAATGTTCAAATCAATAATGTATATCTTGTGGATGGACTAAAACATAATTTGCTAAGTGTGAGTCAATTTTGTGATAAAGGCTACATTGTAGACTTTACACCAAACTCATGCATGATTAAGGATGCTGAAACTAAGCAAGTCAAACTTTGTGGTACTAGAAAAGGAAATGTGTATATAGTCGAATGGAGCTTAGCTGAAGAGAATGTGTGTTTTATAGCAAACAACTCTACAAATACAAGCTGGCTTTGGCATAAAAGACTAAATCACATAAATTTCAAAACCATGAATGACCTTGTAAAGAACAGACTTGTAAGAGGTCTACCAGAGACAAATTTCAAGAAGGATCATCTTTGTGATGCATGAATTGATTTTACAAATCAAGTTATTGAGGAGTTTTGTTCCCTCCATGGAATTCATCATGAATATTTAGCAGCAAAGAAGCTGTTAGAACTCTGAAAGGAAAAATGGTGTAGATGAAAGGAAAAATAGAACTCTGAAAGAAGCTATTAGAACCATGTTAGTTGAAGCTCATTTACCCAAAAGGTTTTGGGCTGAGGCTACCAATACTGCTTGTTACACACAAAACAAGTGCTTAATCAACAAAGTACATTCCAAGACACCTTATGAATTATGGAAAGGTTTCAGTCCTAACATATCTTATTTTTACATCTTTGGATGCAAATGCCACATTATGAATAATGAGAAAGACTATCTAAAAATATTTGACCCTAAGGCAGATGAAGGATTCTTTCTTGGATATTTAGTAGTAAGCAAAGCATTTAGAGTGTTTAATAAGGGGACAATGCTTATGGAAGAATCTACACATGTTGTGTTTGATGAACCACATAATGAAGACAGAGAGAGTCAAAAGATTATTAAAGATTTGCAAAAAGATGAAAACTCTACAGATAGAACTCTACAGCCATATGTAACAGTTGAAATTCCAGTAGGAATAACTGAACAAGGCAATGGAGAATCTACTAAGGAGTTACCAAGGATTGAAGATCATGAGAATGAAACATGTACAAACAATCAAGATAATATTCCATCAGTGGAAGAGTTAAATGAAAGACTCAATGAGTCTACAGTTGATAACTCTACAGCTAAACATAATATTCATCGTGATCTTTTAAACATGAAATGGCTTAAAAACCATCCCCCTGAACAAGTTATTGGAGATGTAACTGATAAAGTAAGAACCAGAAGACAACAACATGAAGCTATGTTTGCAAGTTTTCTATCTGAGATAGAACCATCAAACATAGAAGAAGCTCTTTTGGATGTAAATTGGATACTTGCCATGCAAGAAAAATTAAATGGATTAGAGATAAATCAAGTTTGAGAATTAGTTTCCAGACCTTTGCACCAAAAGGTTATTGGAACTAGGTGGGTATTTAAGAACAAACTTGATGACGAAGGAGTTGTTACAAGGAATAAAGCCAGACTTGTAGCTCAAGGATATTGCCAAGCAGAAGGGATTGATTTTGATGAATCTTTTGCACCAGTTGCAAGACTTGAGGCAATAAGGATATTTTTGGCTAATGCTGCTCATATGAAGTTTACTGTATATCAAATGTATGTAAAGAGTGCATTTTTTAATGGACTTTTATCAGAAGAAGTCTATGTAGAGCAACCTCCTGGTTTTGAAGACTCTACGGATGGAGATAAAGTTTACAGGTTAAGAAAAGCTTTATACAGATTAAAGCAAACCCCCAGAGCATGGTATGACACACTATGTGATCACCTGATTAAGAACGATTTTAAGAAAGGAATGGTGGATAAGACCCTATTTAGACTCAAACATGGTGAAGACATCTTACTAGTTCAGATTTATGTTGATGACATTATCTTTGGATCAACTAATGAAGAATTGTGTAGGAAATTTTCACATCTTATGCAAGAAAAGTTTGAGATGAGCATGATGGGAAATCTAAATTTCTTTTTAGGATTGCAAGTAAAGCAAATGGACAAGTGAATCTTTATAAATCGGGCCAAGTATACTCAAGAACTAATCAAGAAGTTTGGAATGAGCTGCTCAAAGCCTACATTTATTCCCATGTCACAATCAACCATGTTGGATAAAGATGAGAATGGAAAGAGTGTGGATGTTACATTGTATAGAAGATTGATTGGATCTTTGCTCTACCTTACAGCTAGCAGACCAGACATCATGTTTGCTGTGGGTGTATGTGCTAGATTCCAAGTCAACCCCAAGGAATCACACTTGAATGCTGTGAAAAAGATAATCAAGTACATTAAGTCTACCCAAAATCTTGGTTTATGGTACTCAAAAGAGGGTGGAATAGAACTAAAAGGGTACACAGATTCAGACTTTGCTGGATGTAAAGTTGACAGAAAAAATACTAGTCGGATATGTCAATTTCTTGGACAAAGATTAGTTTCTTGGCATAGCAAGAAACATAATTCTATTGCACTGTCTACAGTTGAAGTAAAATACATTGCTGCAGGAAGTTGTTGTGCACAAATTCTTTTGATGCAATACCAATTGAGAGACTATGACATTGAGTCAAAGAACACTACTATATTCTGTGACAATACAAGTGCAATTGCTATCACTCAGAACCCTGTTATACACTCAAGATCTAAGCACATTGATGTGAGACATCATTTCACTAGAGATCATATTGAAAAGAAAGATATCAAAATGGAAAAGATCCATACAGATCTTAATCTTGCAGATATCTTTACCAAACCCCTATGTGAATCAAGATTCTCTATTTTGAGAGGAGAACTATGAATGTTAGAGTTGTGAGAAAATCACTCAGAGAAGAAGTATACAGTTGAAAAGATTTCAATAGAAAAATAAAAAAGTTATGAAAGGTTATTCAAATGTAAACTTAAAGAATGCAGATGCAAACTTAAGTCTACAGATGTAAACCTGAATTAACTGCAGACTATTCTAATTGAAGACTTCCAACTGCAAATCTCAAACTGTAGATTTTCAAATTTGACTTGTACAATCTTGGTTACTAAATGCATACATTACTAAATTCCAAATTCCTGTACTCAGTCGTACACAGAATTTTTGGATTTATTATCCCAGGTCTTTACTTGATAAAAACGTACTGGACAGTGTATATTTATACATTGACTTTCAAAATTTGGATTTTATTTACTTCATTTCTAAGCCGTTGATCTTTTAAATGAGTAAATAACCCAAACATTTTAGACCGTTGATTTCCAAAATATAAGGAAAAACCGTTTTCTCAACATTAACATTTTCCTTGAGTTTTGTGCAAGTATAAATAGGAACTCTTAGCACAAAACTGGTTCACTTTCATTCATTTGAACCCCTTTCACATTCTATCTGCAAACTTCGAACCAAAAGTTTCTTTCGTCTCAATCTTTCATAAACATGAAAATCCTTTTTGGCTCATTGTTTGATTTTAATGCCCTAATAGAATCTCTTGATAAATCTGAAGTAATGGCTCATATTTTTTGCCGGATAAAGACCCAAGGTTTAGAATTCATTCTAACAAACAGACCCGAGGGATACGATGATGTTGTGCCTCATAAATTCTATGAAACTGCATCGTATACAGAAGGGAAAAATTACACCTCTGCTCGTATTGATGATCTGGACATCAAGATCACCATTAAAGTTATTAGTGAAGCACTGAAGATACCTAGCGGAGGTCCGGAGGACTTCATTTTACAGAATTCAAATTTAAGGATGAAGACATCGTGTAATACAACAAGTTCACTGGTGGATTGGATTTGCCGGGGAACTGGAGCAGACATTTCAAAAAGAACCAACTATCAAAGGAGCACGTCTATCTTTATGAGGTAATGGACAAATCTCTTCTCAATAGGACAGGAAGTCATGATGATGGTCCTGAGATTGCATGGAATTTGATGATTGCATTTGATAAAAATATTAAGGTAGATGTAAGTTCATTGATATTCAACACGATTGCTTATAATGTGACCAAAGGTGGAAACACTAAAGGTTTTGGTCTTTTCATGAATTATATTTTAAAGCATCTTGGTGTACCTCTGTTTCAAACCCGTGGTCCTGTACCTATTTTCGTGCATATAATTATTGGGTTAGAAAAGTTTAAGAGAGGTGCTGCTGATGCACCATTGATTGCCAAGAAGAAGAAGAAAAAGAAATTCAAGGAAGTGTTAGTGTCTAAGCCCCATGTTGTTCATCAATATAAGTCTAAAGCTAAGAGAAAATAGGAATTGGTTGAAGATGAAGAAGAAAACACCGTTATTCTCAACAATAGAGAAATTTCTAAGGAGATGAGGAGAAAGAAAAGACATTCTATGGAAGCAACAGAGTCTAAAGCTCAGAATACTAAGTCTACAGATGCAGACTTAGAAACTGGAGCTAAGACTGATGAGTTAAAGGAGACTGTATTTAAGGAGACACAAGCCATTGTGCCTTCTTCTGCAAAGATGTCAAGCAAGGACATTGAAGATAGAGTGAAAGAGTTGGTGGAAGTTAAATCTGGAGACATTGAACTTGATGATGAATAGCTCTCTGCAGAGCATGTTCAAGAACTGCAAAGATATGAGGAATTGAGAGATCTTAGGAATAAGCTGGAGATTCTTAAGAAGAAGGAAGCAAAATAGTTTTTATGTATTCAGGAATGGAGTAACACCTCTGATATTGAAGTATTATTGGACAATCGATTTTTCTTCAAAAAGATTGCTGAGATGAAGAAAAAGCAAATTGAGGATAGAAAAGCTTTGGAAGCTAAGAAGGGAAAAGGAAAAGAAATTGTCACTGATAGTGTTAATAGGAAACCATTGAGCAAGTCTGCAGCTGATGCTTTGAGAGTAGTTCTTGCCAATGAGACTGATGATCAAGCAGTCATCCCTGGATCAGAACAGCTGTCTACAGCCTGTGATGAAGAAAGTACCGATGAGGAAGATATGCCTCATACTGAAGGTTTCTTGAGTGGAGAAGGTGGAAGCTCTACTGTGCTACCTAGCCCTCCAATGGAAGATCTATCAAATCTGAATACACTTGTAGAAGGAGTACAGATTGCAGCTGAAGCTTGCAAGTCTGCTGTTAATCAAGAAGAAGTACTATATGAAGGAAATCCTGAGAAAGAGGAGGAAGATAAAGATAGAAAGGATGAAAAATCAACTAGCAATGATGAAAATTTGAAGAAGGGTGATAATGATGATGATGATGGAGATGGAGGTTTACCACCTCAAGGAGGACAGCCTGTTGCAAATACCTCATCCGAAGTTATCACAAGAGATGCAAACCCTACATGTCAAGAATTCCAAGGGTCTGCAGATGGAACTCAGCAGCTGATATCTACTGACAATTTAGGTAAGGATTTAGAAGCTTTTAAAGCCCAATCTGCCTTCATTGTTTTAGATTCTGCTGACCCATCTACTCTCTTAGGTGATGATACAATGAACGAGAAGGAGTTAGAGGATTATTTAAAGGAATTGGCTACACCTGATGTGCCCACACCTTTAAACCTGAAGAGAAAAACACCTGCTCCCGTTATGACTGATCCTAATAGACCCAAACTTATGGAAAGGAAAGACAAATCTGAGATTGTGTTGAGGATGTCAGAAGGTGAAGAAGATGTCTTTGATGAAGAGATAGTCAACAATGAAGAAATTTTGAAGAAAATTACTTCCATTGAGACTACTGTGGATAACATGTCTATCAACATCAAAGAAGAATTGAGAAGGATTCCTGAACACATTGTTTCCAAGAAAATCAAGGAAGGAATTCAAGAGATGTTGACCAAGTTATTTGAAAAAGCAACGGAAGAAAAGCAACAGATTCAGGAGAAATTCAAGGAATCAATAGAAAATTTGGTAAGCATGCATATTGTAATGGAGAAGGAACTACAACAAAAGGATGAAATGATTGGTGAGTTGAAGAATTCTTTAGAGAATGTATTGGCTGACAACAAGCTTATAAAGGATTCTATAGAAGGAATAACAAGAACATGAGATCATTAGCCGCAAAATCAAATCATATTGAATCCAACTTATCTAGCAAGATGGATACCCTCCTAAGCTATTTTGGTGATGGCAAAAAGGGGGAAGATGCTGTATCCATGGGCGTTATGGTGAAATCTGATGAGAAGGAGGCTCTTGATAAAGCCTTGTCCAATATCCAAGAGTTATAAGGAAACTTTGAGAAGGAACTGAATCAAGCGTTCAAATCTGGATTGAGCAGATTTGATAAGCCAGTAGGTGGAGTTTCACTATTTGCCAATCCTGTGGAAAAACCACAAGCTCAAGGACAAATGTACAAAGGTAGAATTGTCAAGATTCCCCAGAACCAGAATAAAAAATTTGTGGGAAAGTGGAGAAAAAAAGTTTTTTGGTCCCGCAACTTGTCTTGTGTCCAATTTTGGTCCCAAAAAAATTAACTTTTCTATTTTGGTCCCATAACTTATTGAATCGTCCAAATTTGGTCCCATTTGTGACCAAAATTGGACAACTCAATAAATTATGGGACCAAAATTAAAAAAGTTAAAACTTTTGGGACCAAAATTGGACACCAAACAAGTTAGGGACAAACAAATTTATTTTTTCGTATTCATTAATTTTTTTTCTTATCCCACCTTGTATATATATATTCATATATCAAACACTATTTAATTAATTATATATGTAGATTTTGGAAGATAAAATGACATTCTCTAAAATATTGATGACGAGCATGAAAGTTGTTCCAATCTTATAATTTCATATTTTACTCTAAAATAATCATTGTAATAATCATTTATTAACTATTGGTGGAGACGAGATCACGATAGCGACTTGGAATTATTTTACGAAGATATGGAGAATCAAAATCTATAGGAGAATTATTAATTTTTTATTTTATTTACTCAATCGCGATTTACATTCTTAGTTAGTAATTAAAATTTCATTATTAGTATTTTATGAGAGCTTTGTAATTCATCTTAAATAATAATTATAGGAATTAAAAAATATTCTGTTTTTCTTTTCATATTTTATAGATGTTTTTCAAATATTTTTTATATTTCGGATAGTCTCAAAATTAATGGACTTTACATTATTGTATCGTGCTTTTGTTGTATCGACTAGAATCCTAAAGTACAATATTAATTAAGAAGGTGCATAAAAGTGGTATTTTGGTCCCATAATTTGTCTAGTGTCCAATTTTGGTCCCAAAAAAATTAACTTTTCAATTTTGGTCCAAAAAAAATTAACTTTTCAATTTTGGTCCCATAACTTACTGAATCGTCCAATTTTAGTCCTATTTGGGACTAAAATTGGACGATTCAGTAAGTTATGGGACCAAAATTAAAAAGTTAATTTTTTTGGGACCAAAATTGGACACTAGACAAGTTGCGGGACCAAAAAACTATTTTTCTCTGGGAAAGTGGGAAGCTAAGGTTAATCAGAGAAGGGAAGCAAGACTTCAAAAAGCAAGATTGCAAGATAAGAAACTACAGTCAGTTTCAGTGTTTACACAAAAACTGTTGGGAAATGTTCAAATTCAAGCTATTAAGAATCCTACAGTTGCTAAACCTACAGATGAGACTTCCATTGTGGCTGAAGATACGGTTTCTACAGCTGAGGCGAACCCTGCAGCTGATATGGTTGAATAGTCTACCGTCATTATTCCAGAGGAAGAGGAGAATTTGGTGGAAGAGACCAAGAACTTGATGAAAGAATTTAGAAAAATTGGTCCTTTACACCCTTTGCTAAAAAAGCACGCAAGTCTATCTGATCGGTTTAAGTTGTTCAAAACATTGAGAGGCCAAGGTACTTTGTATTCCAGAGACAATGCTAAACTGCTGAGGAAGCTAGGTGATGGAGGAGTTCAGAAGAAGTAGGTTTCTAGGAGAAATAAGATGCCAAGGACCCTTTCGCCCAAGATCCAAAGCAAGAAAGGAAGAAGAGGAAGCTGAGAGTGTTAGGATCGAATTTGAGATATTGAATGCCTATGAGGAAGAACAGATGAGAAATGCTGCCCTGATAGCCCAGTGAATCATTCCAAAAAGCCCTGAGAGGTATGATTTAGATGAAGATGTGGATCCAAAACACAAGAGAAGGTAAGGTTGCTGAAGTCTAAGTTAGAATAGAAAGAGTTGTAATAGATCAGTAAGTTTGTACTAATCTGCAGTTGAATACAATTCTCTCTATATTTCCTAGACTTGATTCATTTTATTTTTATGCAATTTTTAGTTTTCAATTATTTTGCTTGATAGGTTTTGCCATCATCAAAATAGGGGGAAATTTGTTAGGATATTTTTGTCCTAAGTATTTTCTCACTTTGATTTTGATAATGTCAAAACATATATGTGTATTGTGGAAACTAACATTGCAGGTACAAAGAGATATGAAGAGTTTAAAAGACAAAGTCTACATCTGCAAAGATAGATTCAGACCCTACAGTTAGCTCAAGAAAAGTCTGCATCTGAAGAGTTGAGGACAAGTCTACAGCCGAAAAATCTACATCTGCAGAGTTAAGGACTATTAGCTGTAAACTTGAGATTAGTACGTAGAATTAATTAAGTGTAGTACATTCTGTACACTCACTCATTTAGGTTGAAATATCTAAGTGTTTACTAGAGCTAATTACTAGCCAGTAGAAATAAGTATCTCAGTGATTAATAGCTCTTTGAGCAGTCATCACTACAAAACAACTTGTACTACTCGAAGGACAATGCTATATGACAAGAAGCTTTAATTAAGCTAAAGTCAAAGTTGGAGGTAAAATAATTTTGAAATTTCAATCCCTCCAACGGCTAGAGGACTCCTGAAGACTCCTATAAATAGGAGAGGAGACCTTAGAGGAAAATAACAACAACCCCAAGCTCTCAAGCGCATCTGCACAATATCTACAACTTTCAAAGTCTACAGTTCTTCAAAGATTAGAAGTTTAGGACTTAGAAGCTAGGATTATTGTACTTTTCTTTGTTGTTGTTCCCTCACTATACACACCTTTGTATTCTACCTTGAGTAGATATTTTTCTTAGTGGGTGTATTAGCTCTGTGTGAGATTGAAAGTGAGTATCTGAGTAAACTTGTGTTTCTTCCTAGATTAGAGTGATCTGTGTGAGAATTCTAAGTCTGAGGGGGAACTACTTTGTGACTGTGTGGAGATTCTTAGTGAATTTGGCACCTTTGTGGTGTAACAGTGGACGTAGGAGGATTACAACACCTCTGAACCACTATAACTCTCCTTGCTATTTTACATTCTATTCATTTTTACTGCTTTAAGTTATTTGTGTATCTATTATCCTTACTTATTTATTTCAGTTCATCTCATTCATATTCTCTGTGTGCTTAATATTTTTTTTTTTTTACAAAGACTACAAGTATAGATTCTTTGAACCATTTAGCTAAAACTTTGTTCATTTGATTTTTCACTTCACACACTTTACTTATTTCCGCTGCACAAGGTGTTAAAAATACTCTAAAGTATTACAACATCAACTTTGATAAGTGTTTGAATCTTTTTATACAGACTTTGCATTTTAAAATTCTGCAGCTGCAAACCTTTTGTTTTAAACTCTATAGCTGCAGAGTTTGATCTGTATAGTTTTAAAAGTTTTTTAAAGTGATGTTTTAAAGAATCAAGGTCTATTCACCCCCCTCTAGACCTTGATACACATTTTGGGACCCACACAATTAACTCTTCGTTGTTGGCGAACAATTATTCCTCTGCGCATGTTTTATGTGTTTACGTGCCTCTAAAACCTAACATCACATGCATTAATTTCATTCATGTGGGGGATTGTTGAAAAATATTGGTTTTGACCATATTTGATTAAATATTAAGTGACAATGTAATTATCCATTTTGCGTAAATGGATTTGGTTGATTCGATTTCTTAAAATCAAATTTGGGTGAATGAGAAATTAATGTCATTTAATATGTGGATAAATACATTAATGAATGTATTTATTGTGGTAATATTGAAATTTTGTAACTAATAGACATGAAAGGACATGTCTTTTTGGTGAAAATTCTATTCTAAAGATTGTGTCTCTTAGAATAATTTAAGAGATAACATTTGACGAATAGTTGTTTATTTCTAAAGGTTGCGACTTTTAGAAAAATAAAGCTAATGGTGAAAAATCACAATTATTTTCCGCAACTCTTGAAAATGTATAAATAGACCCCCACACATACATTAACTTCGAAATGAGTATTCAAGTCATTTTGGAAATTGATTTCATACAATTATATCAAGTGCATACAAGCATACTAGAGTTGTAATCATGCATTAGAGTCATGTCAAGAAAGTTTCGGATACCCGAGTCCGTTCGCTGATTACTTTCGTTTCGTTGTGCAGCGGGCATAAGACTTTAAAGTCGTTGTATCTTGGGGGCGATTGCCATGAAACCGTGTTGCACCTGTGTACGGGGCAATATCGTCTTACGGCGAGTCAAACTCGTGCCTTGACTTTCGTATTAAGTCCGTGTCTTGCATAAGTCATCTTCGTCTACACACACCACACTATTCCTAAATTTTTTTTCAACAATTATAACTGAGAGAATTGAATTGATTCACCATTGAATAAGGTGATCAGTATTTTCAATATAAATAATATGATTACAACATATTTACAAGGAAAAATAAATCTAAAAAATTTACAAAGATATTTACAATTAATACTGAAATATATCTAAATTAGGGATCAATTATTTTCTAAAATATTCCCTATTAATTACACATATAATATATTAAAAATTGTGAAATCCAAGATGAAAAATTAATGTGGAATAGAGAATCATCTTGTCGATTAAATAAAAAAGAAAATATCTAAAATCTAACTTTAAATAAAATTGAATTACGCTAAAAGTTTTAACTTTCTAGAATCTAACTTTTAATAAATTTTCCTTTCAAAAAGAAAATTTTAATAATTTACTAACAGCTTTACCTTTCTAGAATCTAACTTTTAATTTTGTACCACGCTAAAAGCTTTAATAACTGTGAGTAATATCTATATAATGGTACAATTCTCAATAGAATGCTCCATTCGTTCCTTTCTCATCAGTTAATTCACCAACTCATTTTTTATTTCGTAGGATGATGAAGTTGTCACTACTCATGCTTGTGCTCTTCGCACTTTTATCAGGTATATTTTCTTCCCATACACATACCATGCAGCTACACTAATTTTTATGTATTAAAATAATAATTCATTTTCATTAATTTTATATAGTAATTGGGGTGTCCTTTGATGTGATGACCAAATTAACCGACCAAATTAACCTTACTAAATCATAAACCAAATAAAATATATATTAAAATTTATTTATTGTTTATTTTTATATTTATCAAATTATATTATCATGTTATTGAATTCAAGTACAACTATACAATAATATAATTTATCTCTATTTTCAAAATACAAACACAATTTTATTTATCTTATTAAGTTTTTAAAATGTTAATTCATGTTTGGGTGTATATCAACAATATAAAATTTAACTTGTTTAATCTTTTAATTCCATTTTAAATGTATATTTTCGTTTCTAAACAAAAATTTGGATATGATATACATTGTGTCAGGAATCATAATCAATCTAATTATAATATATAATATTGCACTTTCTATTCCAATATATTTCAAAATGATTGTTTAAATATGTATTTTATATACCGTATTTTAGATACTCTATTGGTGGTGATTTGCGTTATTCTTTTAACAATCCATTATCATATAATGCGTTATATTTGAACTTGGAATGATATATGCTTGATTGTGGTGGAAGATGTGTGGTATTCGTGTGAATGTACATAATTTTTTTTTAAAATTTATAAAAAAAGGAGAGAATACCAAAAAAAAAAAAAAAAAAAAAGAAAAGGAGTAAATTTTTTTATTTCTCCACTCCGTTCCGTAGTGATCTGATCTCGTCCATTTACAATCGAAAAACCGTTCTGATTCATACCGAATATAAAATATCCATACCGTACAAAAATTCGAACACTAGCGTTTAATTCTAAATCCGGTGCCATGGACTACGTATTAAACAATTTTGATAATTTATTATTTAATTTAATTTTCTATTTTATTAAGGTTAAATGCGAGAGTGGTCCAACAAGAAAAATTCATTTAAAAAAAATAATGATCATTTTTCATAAAAAAAAGACTGTAATAATGATTCCCGTCCGACTAATTTTTTTTTTAAAAAATT